>WOXC01010375.1:0-600000 GCA_011680675.1 Gymnobelideus leadbeateri | reverse complement strand
GAGTTAGGGAACATGCTTTCTGGGGGTGGATCCAAAGGGGAGACACGATGTAGACTCTGCTGGGGGAGGTGACAAGTACACAGGCAAGCATGCAAGCGCTGATTTAAGTGCTTGTTGAGAGACCCAACTTCTGGCCCAGGGCCTTGGACCCAGGTGCGAAATAGAGGTTTGAGACCTGGTGACTGCTGAGCCTCATTCTGCATAACGACCAGGAGAAAAGGGAGATTTTTTAGAACTGATCATGGGGCTGACCCTGGCTGCACGTGAAACCCCATCCATCAAGACTGTCAGAGAAGGCTCAGAAGGGACTATCAGATCTCAGAGGCTAAATCCTCAGGTAAAGGATATCATCCCATAGGAATACAGAACCAGGGATGAACTCTGAATCTGGGCAGCAAGAGTGGGGTGACCCAGTGGCCAACTTAATGTGAGCCGCAGAGGTCAAGCGCAATTCTGCCTTGAGGATGCCACAGCTGATGAGATTTCCCAACAGCTGCTGGATTTGTTTTCCCACAGGCAGTCTAACATCAGAAATGCAAATAATCTTATCAGTAGGAAGGACCCAGAAGGAAAGGCAAGAGAGTCTGCCCAGCTCTGGAGCCCTGAGGACCACAAGGCCTCTCCATCTAACTCATGGCTGAAACTTCCTGCTCATATCATCTCCTTCACCAGAAGGGGAGGAAGCTCCCTCAGAGTTGGGACTGACTGGCTCTTCTCTTCCTACCCAAAGCACTTGGCATACAGCAAATGCCTTAGTCATTATTAATGAACTGGCACCAGCTTGGCACTGTGTCTTCTTGCCCAACTAAACTTCCATCCTGTTTAGGAAGTGTCCTCGAGGGATACAGAGGGAAGGTCACTGGCTCTGCAGGCACAGGAGCTGGGTTCATATCCTACCTCTGATATTTATGACCAAGTCAACTACCTCCCTGGGCTTCAGTTCCCCCAGCTATACAAGGGACAGATCTGATAATCCCTGAGGTGCCTGCAGCTTCATCCTAATTTTATAGTAGGAGTCTTCCCTTGACCCCTGCCCCCCCCCCCAAATCAGCAAGATCTACAGGAGAAATGCTTCTTTAATAAAGTTACAAATACCAAAAATGAAGAAAAATTAAGAAGCTAGGACACAGAATACAGAGGTGCCTGGATGCCACAGAAACAGGAAGCAGTTTGTTCTTGGCAGTTTTTTCCCTCCATGTTGCCCAGACTGCTTTCTAAGTAGCAGATTGAGCCATGACACAAGACTCCATCAGTCCACCTCTGCATGTGTCCATGGAGGAAACAAAGCTCACAGGGTCATACCCACAGGGAACATATTTATAAGGTTTTATGCAAAATTCCCTTTTGTAAGAGCATGGTTTCTTATCTAGAAAATATATGACATAAAGACTTTAGTGAGAAACAGTGCAGATTTGCCCAAGCAGTTCTGTGTATGGCTGGAGCCCCCTAACACTTGCAGAGGAAGCTATAACATCTGGAAACTTTCATTGCCACCTCTCCTGTCCTGAAGCCATCTGCCCACTGAGGGGGTCTGAGAGTGGGATGGTGGCAGTTGATTGCCCCAGCCCACTGAGGAAGCTCTTGGGGGCTCCAGCATCCTTTGGGGAATCCCTGCTCCAGCGCTGTGCCCCTAGGGAGCCTGTCAGGGCTGTGCCTTAGAAGGAAGATGTCCCATAGGAAGGGAAGTTAGAGCTGGCAGATACCTAGGCCCGCAGCTTTCCTGCCACATGCAGAGGGATAGGAAGTAAGGGTGCCAGCTAAGGTGTCCCTCCCCAAGATACACAGACAGTTGCCCAGAGATCTTCAGAGCCCCACAGAGACAGACCAAACCAGGATGTTTGTTTCAAGGTAGACAATGTTTCCTCAGTTCACACATTTCTAAGTGCCCTTCACTGCCCTCTTACCCTAATAGAAACTAACCAGCTGAGTTGAGGGGCCCGGGGCCCCAAGGCCAAGGACTGCTGTTGGGAGGGGGCCAGCCAGGGGCTAGCAGGGACTCAGAGTGGCCCCCCCTCACACTACCACATAACTCATCCTCCTCCCGTTGATGGTTCTGCTTTTAAGCCCCAAGTACTGGTAGCTTTTATTCTCCGGATGGCCATAGAGGATGTCAGTGAAGTAGGCGGGCTCCTCTTGGGCTGGAGGCTGGCCTGTGAGGAAGCGGAAGAGATTCCTCACCTTGTGGAAGAGGTAGGTGGCTGCCTCCACTTCAGCTGCTGGCTCCTCGTATACAAGCTGCTTCATTTCCTCATAGGCGGACAGAATCACAGCCTGAAACAGGTTAATTAAGACACAAATCATCACCAGCATAAAGGAGGACAGGAACAGGCCCCCAAGGACCTGTTTGTTTAAAAATGCTGTGTCCTTGAAGGCCGAAACGCAGTAGGAGAAGATGGTCTGGGTGGAACGCACGATGCTGCTATAATGCCACTGGTGCTGGCCAAAGACGAGGTAGCCAAAGACCATGTACACAAAGATGTACACACCTACCAGGAAGGCCATGTGGAAGATGCCTGGCAAGGCCGCCAGGATGGCCCTCTGGGCCAGCCGCACATCGTAGAAGAATCGAGAATACATCAGCATCTTCAGAATAGCCAGGAAGACCAAGAAACCAAGAGCAATGCGCAGGACCTGGTCCATGTAAGAAATGGCATGAAATGGGGTGAAAGCCTCTGGGTTCTTGAGGTAAGAGCCAAGAATGTCCTTGGCTATCCTAAACTGGATGTAGAGAAGCAACATAAGGAAGAGAAACATGGACTTGAGGCCTAGGCTAATGAGATTGAATCCGTTTCTGAGGTAGTTCCCCTTTTCCTTGCAGATGGTGATGAGTTCCTCGGCCAGGTACACCACCAGAAATACCATGGCAGCTCCATACAAATACAGCTCCAGCTGGCTCCGCCTGCGAAACAGCGGCAGGCTGAACGAGTGGACGGCCAAACTGGGGTTGATGACCCCCAACGGGGAGACTTCAAATACAACCGAGATGGTACAAAACAAGCTGGCATCCGAATTAAAAGTGGCCAGCTCCAGAATCACAGCCCATGTTCTTTCATCGAGCCACCGGCTCTCCCGAAGTTCCTGCAGCCTTGTTGTCGAATTGTACTGTTGTTGGTCGGGGAAGAAATAAAACGGGTACCCCCCTATTCCATAGGCGTGAGTCAAGCCGTAGGAATAATGGGCCCATTTGGTGAGCTTTGGCTCATAAGTAAAGCTGACGGGCCTTGAGTCCACAGAAGAGTCAGTGGGGGTAACCCAAAATCTTCCATAGTTTTTCCGATCCTCCATGAACTGGCTGTATTGGTATTGACAATGGATGCCCTTTTTCATCAGCCTGTTGGCCGAAGTACCAGAGAGGAAGCAGGATGTTCTGGTAGACTTTGCCCTCACTTGTCTCATCCTCGGCAAGCCAAGAATCCTGGACCAGGTGTTAGAGAGAAAAGTTGGGTGCTGGCTGTTGTGGACCAAGGGCAGCAGGACACCAGTGAGCCACCTGTAGGTGTCATTCAGCTCTCTGACCTTTTCAAGGTCCGTGGAGAGCTGCCTCCTGACAGCCTGGTTGTGGTGGAAGCTGTGAGAGTGCCCAGCGAGGGAGACCAGGCACAGCAAGAGCCCGAGAAAGACGAAATGGTTGACGATGTTCCTCAGAAACACAATGGCCCTCTTTTTAATCCTCGACCTCCTCTGGAATATTCTGATTTCGTCTTCCACCAAGGGTTGGTACATCCTGGTGCCACGAACCCGGATGATCTCATAGTGCAGCTCTCTCGTTTCATCGGCATCCAAGTTCACGCCCTGCAGCCGGATCTCGATGTAATTGTACCTCGTGGTCCATGGGATGTTCTTACAGTACTTGGCTCTGCTTGCCTTGATGCCGGACAAGAGCAGGATCTTGGCCACCTGGATCACGAATATGGACTGGCACAGGGAGGACACGGAGGCAAACAGCCATTGCATGGACTTGTGATATCCGTACGTCAGCCCATACATAATGATGAAAAAGGAGGACACGCCTGCGGTGCCAACGACCAGGAGCCAGGCCACATAGACGCACCACCTGTGGAGGACGAAGTGAGGCCTAGCTTCGAAGAGCATCAGTTTCTTCCGCCTCTCTCCTGGTGGTTCGCTTGAAGCACTCTCGACTTTCCGGTCTTTCTCAGACCCCTGTTCTACATCGGAGGGTGACGAATTCAAGGCCCCACCCCCTGCCTCTCTGAAGGTCCGGTTCTCCCTGTCCGATGCCTTTCTCTCTGGATTAGCAGGCTTTGGGGAGGCAGAGTTCTGGTCTGGGGAGTTTGGGGGCTTGCCCTTTGTTTCCGTGATGGCATTGGCTGTCGCCTCGGGAAGCCGCACATTGCTCCCCGGGGCCTGCTTCTTTGTCAGGACGCCCTGGCCCCGATTCTGCGGGACGGCCGTCTCGTGGTAGTACCACATCTCTAGGCGCTCCTTCCAGTTTCGGAAGTCCGAATTCATCAAGGGGTGGAGGCGAGGAGCCACGTGGGCGGCAGGCACCGCAGCGACCTTCCTCTGGGAGTAAGTGAAGAGCGCGCTGACCACCATCTGCAGCGGCTCGCAGATCAGGGCGCTCTCGATGCCTCTCATGAGGCCCCGCAGGTGCCGCAGCTCGGCCGGCATGACCTCCCCCTCCTCGTCCTTGTTGAAGAACATGATGTTACAAAGCAGTGTACTGAGCAGCATGGTCAGGCAGCAGGACAGCCGCTGCAGCCTGTTGAAGGGCCCTGTGACCACGCTGGAGAAGACGGACAGCCAGAGGTGGCTGGTGCCGAGCAGGTCCGAGGCCTGGATGAGGAAGTAGTCCTTCCTGCTGAGCGGCAGTGCCTTGTTGGCCGCGTCGAAGGTCTGCTCCAGCGCCTCCACTGACAGCCACGCTCTGCAGAGGAAGAGCCAGATGTGCCGGTTGAAGATGTTTTCCACCTTGACCCTGCTCAGGTACCAGCTGGGCCGGCTGCCCTCGTTGTTATGCCACACCCGGATGGCCTGGATGTTGCCCAGGTCGCTTCTGGTGGTCAGGAGAAAGGTGTCGGTGCTGCCCCGGTAGAAGGTGGTGAAGTCGGGGTGACTCATGCAGTGCACCTCGCTGGACGCCTCAGTCCCCAGGAGTTGGAGAAAGACGTCTGCCCGGGTGCCGGAGCCCAAGCGGCTCCCGGTGTAGAAGGTGACCAGGTAGCAGATGTGATCATAAGGATCGTTGTCTGGCAGGATGATCACGTGTTCCCGGAGAAACCTGTCTGTTTCGTCTTTGTGCATGGCCCAGAAAGCCAGGACCAAGTAGGTGAAGACGATGAAGATGACGGTGCAGAGGCTCACCGGGTTCTGGGGGAGGGTCTGGATGATGTCCACGCGCAGGTCAAGGCGGTTGGGGATCACCACCATGCGGGCAGTCAGATATTTGATCCTGGAGCCGTGGAGCCAGGGCTCCCCAGACGGGGTCGCACTGCTGAGCTCGGGCTTGAAGTGACAGACACAGTGCACGCGCCACCAGCTGCTACGGTCCCCCACTGCGCAGTCCTCTCTCCACTCCTGTTGAACGCCGTCCATGTTCAGACACCGCGCTGTGAAAATGGAAATCCTCACGAGCTTGTCATTGGGCTTCATGACGATGTAAGAGGATTGCAAGACCACGGAGAGCTGCCATGTGGCGGAGGTGCTGCCTCTGGCACTGGCCTGCAGCAGAGACTGGCTGATGCAAATGAGGTAAGGCACCTTGACCTTGCAGGTGGGGTCAAAGAGAGCGCTCTCGTTGGCCACGGGGGGCATGTCAGGGGGCGCCAAGAAGGAGGCTATGGGGAGCGTGTGCGTGATATTGCTGCCCACGTAGATCAAAACTCTGAAGAGGATTTTCACTTCCGTGATGATATGGACAAATACCTCCTTGTAGCCTCCATTCACCACAAAATTAAAGACTCCTGTGGTCACTTTGAGGAAGTCTTTATCTGGTCCCACAGTGAGATTAAAGACAGCTTCCTTCAGGTTCTTTCTAAGGATAAACGCTTCCGCTACCTCTGGTTCGATCTCAAAGACATCCCCGTTCTCTTTGGTCTCTCTCATCCGGAAACCGACCACATCTACAGAAGGGCTTTCTTCTTGGCTCAACCAAGGGAAGGGGTCATCCTTAAATTCATAGAACACCGTGGAAATGGGACCTTGGCTCACCAAATCAGTGATGTTGCTTTTTCCCAGAGTTGGGTAAAAACAATTTTGACAGTCTTTCTTGGCCAAGAAAGCCTCAGTGACATTTTGCTTTTCATGTTTGTTGATGTACATTTTGAAGTTTGGGGTTGTTATAACTGTCTCTACCTCCCCAGGTACTTTAACGGATGAAACGGTATCTGCCAACAGTTCTGTGACATAGAGAGTCTCATTAACTCTATCCTTGTGACTACCAGTTTTGAATATATTAGACAAACTGGTTGAGATGCCAGTACTCAAGATTTCTATTTGCTCAGAATGGAATTTTTTTTCCCTTTGCCTGTAACTCTGCAGTGCCAGGTTCATTTCCATTAACCTGCTGGTGGCTGCCTTCTGAATGCCTGCATTCAAGCCAGAACCTTCCTGGGTGAGTTCCAAAATGGTCACTGTCACTTGATTAATTTCCACCAGGGTGTTGGTGGGCAATCGATTGCAAAAGTTGATGAGGTGTGCCTGAATCTCAGAGTGCTTTCTTTGTAGATCAGCCGGAGGCTTCACATCCTTTAAAACAGAAGCCACCAGAAAGGCAACATAGCCTACTTGTACAAAGTCCCCGTGTTGAAACAGAGTGGTCAGCATTGAGCCGGATGAGTTCTGAGTGAGGTTGAACAAGTGACCCAATACAGTGTTTGGTGAGTCTTTGTCAAGGGGAGAATTCACAGTGGCATACAGGATCACTTGGGAGAAAGCACCCAGAGAATCATAGACCTGAGCATAGATCATCACCAAGTAGTTATTGGCCGGCATCCCAATAGGAAGAAAAGAAGGAGGAGACACAGACTGAGCCCCAAAGTACATCACAGCCCCCAGAGTATTCTGGTCTAGAGAACTGATGTTGTCCACATCCCAGAAATTGGAAGCTATGATTTTAAAACTGAGAGGTAAATTATAGTCTCTAAAGTTGCTACACTGGATAACAAATTTGGTCACTAGGGCTGTGCCTTTGTCAGGATGAATGTTGCACTGACCAATGTGGGGTGGAGAATTGATATAAAAGGAATGGTTAGAAACTGAGACCCCTCCACCCCAGTTTGTCACTCTTAGAGAAATGAAGTAGAACTGGTCTGGAAAACCCTTAAAAGCAGAAGTTTTGATTGACAAGTAAGGGTTGGTTCTCCCAGTGGTGGTCTGATGGACCCAATCAAATGGGATCTCATTCCTTGAGGTGGACAAGAGTGACCAGAGATAGTAGACAGGAGCTGACCCACAGTCTGTGCACTTTCCAGACAAGGAAAATCGATCTGTTATAATTAAGATTTTTTCACAGTTTTCAATGCATGAAAAACTCATGGCAGGTGGGGGGCCAGCGGTCACAATGACTCTCTGGTCAGTAAATGATTTCCTCTCATCCTTCTCAACCACCAGGCGGAAATAATAGACCTGGTTGCCTCGGAGTGTTCCTGGTAAGACGGTGTGCACAGGACCAGATTCCTGAATCCACCTCAAATCTGGAAGCTGGGGAAGGCAGGTGTCTTCAGTCGAGTAGGGCACCATCACTGTCTCAAAGTGGGAACTTCTGGTGGTGCAGTACCACCTATAGAACAGACCCTTGAAAGGCTCAGGAGAATCAAAGTCTAAGGAAGCTGAGCCATCCAAAGTCCAGCTCTCATTGAAGGCCACCGTCCGGTCACGATCTCCCTTGATGACAGCGATCAGCTGAATTTCAGAAATGGAAAGGAACATAAAATCAGAGGCTTTCATCTCCTTCTCAGCAGTGGTGACAGTCACGGAGAAGCTCACCAGGTACAGTCCCTGGGGCAAGATTCTCTCCGGAATTTGGAAGAAGGAGAAGTGCTTCATTTGCCTGATCCACCACGCTGTCAAGGGTCTGCTCCAGTCTGGAGGGGTGTGTACATCAGGAACGGGGTAGAAATTCCATTCTTGAGTCACATTATAGGGGGTGCTGCAGTTGATCTGCACGTCGGTATTCATGGTAAAGGGTTGGCTCCCAGTCAGTTGTAAAATATTACCTCCCTTGATTCTTACCTCCTGGATGAAACAGGGATTCTGGACACAGGCCACCATGGCCTTGAGCACTTTGGTACCGTGCATGTCCAAGGAAGCTTCTAAGACGGCTGGCTCCAGACTGTTTGGGGAGCAGGCTGCTTTCTCCATGAATCCTGCATAGACATCAGGGTGGAATGGCAAGACAGACCGAGGAATGAAGCGGGATGCAGTGGGTAGCCGGTCCTGGTAAGTGTATGTCCGGTTGTGCCTGAGACTGGCCCCAGGAAGCTGGAGGTGAAAAGTCCACTGGAGGTGCAGGAGCGGGTGCTGTAAAGGGATAAACCACACTAGGTAGACAAGCCCCTGGTGTCCCAAGGGGCCACTGGTGAAGAAGTGGACCTCCAGGTCTTGGTGGGGCCCAGTCCCCAAGAAGGCTGCCCCTTTGGGGCTGAGATAGAGGTGCACACTCAGGTGGGCACAGCAACTGCCAAAAAAATCCAAGGCAAACAGCCAGGACAGGCCTGGCTGTTGATAGAAGAGGAGATGGCTCTGGGTCTTCCGGGCCCTGCCTCTGCCTGGGGCTGCCCTGGAGTAATAGATGCCAGGGCCATAGGAGCCTGTCTGGGCCTGCCGGAGATTCAGGCTCACAGTGCTGCCCCTCACTCGGATGCCCAGGGTGCTGTTGACTAGGTGCAGGTCTCCCTCCATGGCCCGACCAATGAGCCAGCAGGCCCTCCGGTTCCAGCCCTGGCCTGGTAAAAGCAGGTGGGCCAGTGTCCCGCAGGGGGCCCCTTCACCACCAGTATTACCAGGGATGCAGGAGATGCCAGCAGCCTCAAGATAAGGGTTGCAGGTTACTTCCCAGACCTGGTAGAGGTCACAGCCCCGAGGCTGATACAGCCTGAAGGTTAACCTGGATCCTGTGAGCTGGAGACCCCAAGAGAGGTAGAAGGCCCCAGAGGGCCTCTGGGACAAGGGAGGGGAGCTTGCACTAAGGATGTGAAGCAAGGCAGCCTCGGTGTGCCTCCCAGGAATGGAGCTGGGACCTGAGCTGGGTTTTAATTGGGGAGCCAGGTGAGGGCATAGGGCACCCTGGCAACCTGAGCCCAGGCTGGGTTTAGGGGCTACCTCAAGACCTAGAGCTAGGTCCCATTTGGAGCTCCGACCTGAGGAAGCCACAGGCTCAGGGACTCCGCCTAAAGGGAACCCCAAATAGAATTCTGGGTGAGGGGTCAGGGTTAAATTGGAGCCCTGGTGGGGCTTGTGGGAAGGCAAAAGGAGGGCTTGGAGGCATGGGTGAGGGCTCTCCCTGGACACTGGCCTGGCTGGAGGTGGAGGAGCGGGGGCGGCGCTGGGGTAGCGCCTGGGAAGCGGAGGCGGCTGAAGCAGCAGCAGCAGCAGCAGCAGCAGCAGCCACAAGCCAATGAGCGCTACTCCTCGAAGCATCCTCCCACCTGGGCTGGCGCGGGGCCAACGTCTGCCACCCGCAGGTCCGCGCTCGATCTCCTGGCAACGAGTGTGTGAGAAAGCGCGCGCGGAGTCTGTGTCTGGAGACGCGTTCTCCCCGAATTTCGCGGACCAGAACACCCACTGGCCCGCTAGCCCAGCGCCCATTCCCACCACGGAAAAACTGAGGACTTCAGGTCAGTTACTGACCCGCGAGGTCAGTACCCCACCGCTCTGCTCTACATACTAGCAAAGAAAGAAAAAGCTCAGAAATCCAGGAGCCTATCATCTCGCCTTTTCTACACCGACCAGGGAGTCCAGCCTCCAGCCCAGACTGAGAAACGGAGCTGGGCCCTCCCCCACCCACAAAGCTGGCTGACTGATCCACCAAGGACCCACGACGAAACATGCTACCCACCTCCTGACAGGGATGAGGTGCAGAATAAGACTTTTTATGGAGATGGCTGGTGAAGAAGTGAATTTTGCTTAACTATGCATATTTGTTACAAGGGTTTTTGGTTTTGGTTTTTTAAAGGGGTGAGGGAGTGGGAGGGTGAGAAAATGGATTTTTGTTAATTAAAATAAATTTAATTTAAAAACAAAAATATTTATAGCAGTTCTTTTTTTTAGCAAAGAACTGGAAACTAAGAGAGTAACCATCAATTGGGCTGTGGCTAAGTAAATCATGGTATATAAATGAGATGCCATAAGAAATGATGAAGAAGATGGTTTCAGAGAAATCTGGGAAGATTTGTATGAACTGATGCAGTGGGATGAGCAGAACCAGGAGAACAATGTAGACAATAATGACATAATTGCAAAAAAAAAAAAAAGTTCTGAAAGCAATCAGAACTCTAATGGATGCAGTGGTCATCCATGATTCCAGAGAAATGCTGATGAAGCTGGCTACACACCTCTTGGATACACACCCTTAATATTGAGATCATACCATTAAAAAATTAGAAGAGAGGGCGGCTAGGTGGTACAGTGAATAGAGCATTGGCCTTGGAGTCAGGAGGACCTGAATTCAAATCCCGAGTCAGACACTTAACACAAAAACTAGCCACGTGACCTTGGGCAAGTCACTTAACCCCAACTGCCCTCCAAAAAGCAAAAAAAAATTAGAAAAGAAACGGCTCATATTCCTCTCACATATATGGGCAAGAGATGGATTCTTAACCAAACAAGAGACAGCAGCAATTACAAAAGATAAAATTGAAACTGAAAAGCTTCTGCGCAGACAGCATTAATGCTTCTAAGATAAGAAGGGAAGTGGTCAAATGGGGAAAACATCTTTGTATAAAATTTCTCTGATAAGGGTTTGATATTCAAGATATATAATTAATAAATATATATGGCCAATAACCATTCACTTATAGGTCAAAGGATATGAACAAACAGTTCTCAAAAATATGGCAAAGCATTCATAACCCAATGAAAACATAAAATGCTCCAAATCACTAATAATAAGAAAAATGCAAATCTAAAGAACCTTGAAGCTTCACCTCAAACCCTGCAAATTGACAAAAATGATAAAAAGTCGTACCAGTCAATGTTGGAGTGTTTGTGGAAAGATAGGTACAGGAATACATTGTTGGTGGAACTGTAAAATGGTGTCAGCATTTTGAAAAGCAACTTGGAAGTCTGCAAATGAGGTGACTGAAACGTCCAAACCCTTTGAACTAGAGACTCCACTACTGGACATATACCCCCAAGGAAGCCATTGATAAGAACGTGCTTGTGTACCCCCAAAATATTTAGAGCAGCAGTTTTTGTGATAGTGAAGCATAGCAGGGTGGGTGTACAGAGGAGAGCCTTTGGCTCCTGGGGAAGAAACAAAGTAGATGTCCATCAATTGGACAAACAATGGAAGCACATGAACGGAATGGAATACGACTATGCCATAAGAAATGATGTGTGTGATGAATACAGAGAACCACGAAAAGATCTACATGACCTGATGCAGAGTGAAGTCAACAGAGCCAATACAATCTGCCCAGTGCCTACCACAGCATCAATGGAAAGAGCAACACCCCTGAAATCAAAAGTAAATTTTACAACATTAAAGTGGGACTCAAATAAGGAGATGTGGGGAGGTGGGAGGTCACAGGGGTTACACACAGCAGGGGTTCCTGGACTTCTTAAATGTTTTGATCACTTGTGCTGACTTTTAAAACACTAATTGTCCCATGGGATGGCTCTCTAGGAGAGGAAGGGAGGGATGCTTGGGACAATGTAAGAGACAGAAGATATGCAACAAATACTTAAGAAAAAGAAATTATATCCCTCTTCATTTCCCCAATAAGCATTCACTAAATGCCCATCATGTGCTAGGTGCTGGGGGTACAAAGACCAAAAATGAAGTAATCCTTGCCCTCAAGGAGCTTCCATTCAATAGGGGAACAAATGGACCACAAATAATAAATATCTTTACATTCCAAGGAATTTGGAGCCTCCGAACAACCCCCTTCCTCTGCCCAGCCACCCCCCAGCCAAGAAAACCCCCAGTGGGGTCGCAGAGGCTTGGACAGGGCTGAGATGACGACAGATGTGTGTTATGTACCCGCTAACGCACGTGTCACACACACACCCCAAGGTCCCAAATGTAGCGCTTGGAGATACCAGCTCATCATCAGCCCCACAAGTGCCCCGCTCCTGCCCCTCCTCACTAGCCCCTCCCCCAGGCTTCCTCTGGCCCTCGCTCCGCCCCTTCAGTACCGCCCCTGCCCCGCCCCGCCCCCGAGCCAAGCCTCCTTCCTCTAGCCATCCACTTCCCTCGCCCCGCCCCCCGCCCTTGACCCAGACGAAGTCTTCTTTAGCCCCGCCCCCAGGCTCTCTCCCCGGCTGCCGGACTAGCTATGGTCTCTCTGGCCCTGCTCCGAGACTGCCAGGTACGGCGCCCCCTCCTCTCCCAGGAACGGGGGCTGGGTGTGATGGCCCCAAGCCTTTCCCAGCGTCGACACTTGCCCGAGCCCCTGTCCAGCTGCCCTCGCCTCCAGCCAGCCAGCCCCCCCCCTCCCCCCCCCCGTCCAGCTGCCCCCCAGCCCTCCCCACTGTCCAGCTGCCCCCAGCCCCCTCCTCTCTCCAGCTGCCCCCCAGCCCCCAATTTCCCCAGGTCCCCACCCTCTGACCAGCTCCTGATCTCCCTCCCTCCCCTCCTCCCACCTTGGGGCTCCCCACTGGCCTCCTCTCAGTGCTTCCTTTCCTTGGCCCCCTCTCTTTGCTTCTTGACTTACTCATCTGTGTCTCCTGTTAAGACTCCAAGAGGAGAAAATGTGCTTCTTTCTTAGGAGAAAATGGTCAAGTAGAATTGGAACTCAGACCCTTCTCTGTGGCAGGCAGGCCCCAGACTCTGCCCTCTGGGCTCCTGGCTCCTTTCCCACAGGGCTAGCCAGCTTTGGATAGGGAAGAGGCTGACTTCCGGATGCAAGGCCTGGCCCCAAGCCCAGGAATTGAACCCAAGGTCCTTTGGTTCTCTCAATTCCCCAGAGCCTCAGCTGCCTCATCTGTAAAATGGAGTCTGCACACCTGCCCCCTGTGCAGGCCCCCCTTAGCTCGGGCTAAGAGCTCACACTGAGCTCTTAGCTTCTGGTGAATGGAATTCTCCTCCCTGGACATACACCCCCATTTAGCTCCCTCTCTGGCCATAGTGCAAGGTTGGTGTCCATAGGACAGGCACTGACCACTCTGGTGTTCCGTGGGTCTGCTGGGAAGTCCTAGCCCTTCAGCCTTTGCAAGAAGTGTTTTTATGTCAAACTTAAACACAAAATGAGAAAAGAAAGAAAAACATTGTCATGTACACAGCAGACCCTAAGAGAGGATTCAATATGAAACAATAAATTTCCATTTCGAGAAATCCTATGTAAAGAATACTACAAGTTGTTTTCAAAACTGCCCAGCTTTTCTTTGCTTCCTTGCTGATTTTCTTTTGTTCTCTGCTGGGCACTTTTTGCTTTATTTCTTTCCCCTCCTTCTCCCCACCATCCTAAAGAAGCCTACAATTAAGCATGGAGATACATCGATACATAGATACATACACATAGATATCTGTACTCAGACATCTGTAAGAGCACACTATGCTCATTTCCTCCTAGTATCTGTTTCTTTGAAGGTGGAGAGCATCCTTACATTTTCTCTAAATCAACTAGCTTAGCCTTTCCTATACCACAGCAATATTCCAACCCACTCACATCCTATCTGAGAGATTGTCTGTAGAAATCCTCCCCGCAATTTTCTGCATTCCTTCTGTTCTTGGCTACATAGGTTTTATACATACAAGAAATTTTTCATTTAAAATAATCAAAATTGGAGTGGCTAGGTGGTGCAGTGAATAGAGCACTGGCCCTGGAGTCAGGAGGACCTGAATTCAAATCTAGCCTCAGACACTTAACACAAAACTAGCCATGTGACCTTGAGCAAGTCACTTAACCCCAATTGCCCTGCCTTCACCCCTCCAAAAAGCAAATAATAATAATCAAAATTATCTTTTTTATACTTTAACAATGCTCTAGCCTTATAATATAGTTTAAGGTCTGACACTGCTGAATCTACTCCTTTATATCTTTTCCTCCTGGTTTCTGAACTTCTATTATTCCAAATGAACTTTGTTATTGTTTTTTCTAACTCAGTAAAATAATTTTTAGTAATTTAATTGGGATGAATTTGAATAAATAGATAAGTAAAATTGTCATTTAAAAATTATATTGGTTTTACCTACCTGTGAACAACAAATATTATTACTTCATTTATTTAGATCTGAATTCATAGTTGCTCTCTCTTCAACCTTATAATTGGTCTTTAATGTTTCCCTTATATTTCTCCTGGATATGTCAAATTTTCTCTTCAATTCTGAGTTTTTTGTCATAAAATCCTGAAAGTCTTTTTGAGTTTGCTAAATGTCCTTTTTCCTTTTTTTCATTCAGGATTATACTTAATTTTCCTGGGTAAGTTACCCGTGGTTGTAACCCCAACTCTTTTGCTCTGTGGAATATAGTATTCCAAGACCTACTGTCCTTCAAGGTAGTAAGCCTTATTATAGCTCCAAAACATATAAATTATTTTTTCTTGTTTCTTCCAATATTTTCTCCTTAACCTGGGAGCTTTGAAACTTGGCTATGGTATTCCTGTAAGTTTTCCTTCTGGGATCTCTTTCAGGTGGTGATCAGTGGATTTTTTTCTATTTCTACTTTGCCTTCTTGTTCTAGAACTTTAGGGCAATTTTACTTGATTGTAAATCTTGTAATAGTGTATCAAGATTCTTTTCAGGTAGTCTGACTATTCTTATATAATTTCTCCTCAATCTTTTCTTTAGATCAGTCATCTTTCTGATGAGATGTTTCACTTTCTCTTCTATTTTTTTTTTTCGTTCTTTCTTAGAAAGTTGTTGACTTCCCCTGGCCCAATTCTAGTTTTCAAGGAACTATTTTCTTTCTTAAGTTTTTGGTTTGCTATTTCAAGTTGATTGACTTTCTTTTCATAATTTTCTTGGATCACTCTTTTTTAAAAATTTTTCCTCAATCTTGTTTGATTTTTAAAAGTCCTTTTAAATTCTTCCAAGAGCTCTTTTTATGCTTGGGACCATTTGATATTTCTCATTGAAAAAGGAGTGGGTGTTTTAGCTCCATTATCTTCCTCTGAATAGGAGCCCAGATCTTCTCTTTCTCCACAGTAACTCTCTGTGGTTGGGTTTTTTCTTCTTTGTTTATTTCTGTTTATTTACTTATTTGCTTAATTTTGTTTTTAGCATCTATTGGTGTAATCAAGTTGTAGTCCCAAGGTCTGGGCAATGTGCCCCAAGCCTCAGGCACTCCTTACTGTTATTTTCTGAGGTCTGACCTTGGGCTCTCCTTAGTCACAGCTAGGGCCCCCAGCCACACTGTCCCACAAAAGATCTTGCTCCTTGTGGCCTCACAGGTGGCTGCAAACCACAGCTGTCCTCTCTGCCCCAGAACTGAAACCAGGGGATCTGTTCTCCTGGGAGTGCCCACAGCCCACAGTGTGCCTGCCCCTCACTGCTGCACTCACCAGGCTGGCTCCTTCTCCCCACAGCCACCAGCCTTCACACCCCTGCATTTTCTTTGAGATGAGAGTTTCTAAGGCAGGGGTTGCTTCCCAATCCCAGCTGCCTCCCCCCCCCCCCCCCCCATTGTTTGTTGATTCAGCAAAGTTGGCCTGGAGGTGTTTGCTCTTCACTCAGCCTAAACTTTGGGTGTTTCCTGGGGTCTTCTCAAATTGTCTCAGGAGGACTGCTTTACCCTGGTGTTTATTTCTGCTATTCGGAGATGTTCTGTCTTTTTTTTGTGGAGGAGATTTGGAGAGCCAAAAGTTTTCTGACCTTCTCCACTATCTTCCCAGAATCCTCTCCCCTCCAACATTTTGAAGGTCTCCAGGTTGTCCCCATGTCTAGGGGGATATAGGGAAGAGGCAGACTGTGTCCTCCCTTTCCACCCTCACCCAATGACCCTCCTCAGAACCTTGGCTAGAGCTGTTTCCCCTCCTGGCAGGCTGGCTTCCACCCTGCCTTGGTGCTCTGCCCAGACCTCCATGCCAGCCGGTCTGACTTGGCTCCCCAGCCACAGGATGGTCCCTGCAGCATCATCTGAATTTAGTCAGTTCTCACCTGGCTCCCACCTTTGATTGGGCGATTGTAAGAATGCTTGGTGGGATTGGAGTGAGTGGGATGCCACCCCCCCCCCACTTAGGGGAAGGGTCTGCCCTAGGTGCCTGCCAAGCCCCTGCTGGCCCTAACTTCTGTGAACTCAGGCTGGCCAGACAACTCTGGCCTTTGTCTGTCTGGTGCTTCCCAATAGCCCCTGTTGCTGTGACTCATGAGTCCAGAAGAGTATTGTTACTATCTCATAAGACCCACAAATTGATGCCCTGAACAAGGGACCCACTCAGGTCCCTCAGCTAAGAAGGAGTAAGAGCTGTCATCTGGCCTGAAGCCATGAGAGGGACTGTCCCTGTGGGTTACTGAGAATCCTGGTGGGCAAGTAGGCCATGTGTCTTGTTCACATTAAAGCTTTATTCTCAAATTCATTTTTTACTTTTTATACAACCCTTGCCTATCTTTATGAGGTATTGGAACAGGGCATGGGAGAGCTGGGAGTGAACTTAGAACCATAAGGACAAATCTGGGAGGAACCTTATAAAGGAGGATGGTGGTGCTGGGAGGGTCCTAAGAACAGAACCTAGAATTTCAGACCTTAGAACAGACACTGTCAAACCTTAGGTGGCTAGGTGGCTCAGTGAATAGAGCACCAGCCCTACAGTCAAGAGGACCTGAGCTCAAATTCGACCTCAGATACTTAATTAACACTTACTAGCTGTGTGACCTTGAGCAACTCAACCTCAATTGCCCTGCTCTCCCCCTCCAAAAAGCAAAACAAAACAAAAAACAAAAAAACCAAAAACAACCTTAAGAATCTAGAAAACTAGATCAAAGAGAGGTTAAGGGGCCTGCTAATCCCAGGCCATGCCACCCTCAGCACGGGGGCTTGAGGTCTTGATTCCCAGGACTAGAACCTCCCTCCAGGACCACTCTGCCTCACCAATCTTTTAAGTGATAATTTTATTGTATTTTCAAAGGAAGAGAAAGTAGTGCACAGCACATATGCAGTATCATGTACAATCATCTTTTTATTATATTATGTTATGGCAATGCATGTTTTTTTTTCTTTTTTTTCACTTTGTCAAATGCTTTATTAACTTCTAGTTTATATCATTCATTTCGATAACATATTGAATTACAAATTTTCTCCCCGTTTTCCCCTACCCATCACCCCAAAATAGCAATCCTACTGGATATCCCCTCCAATCTGTTCTCTCCCATATCTTCTCCCATACCCCCTCTGACTTTCCAGTAGGGCATGGTAGATCTCTATGCCCCAATGGCCTGTATATCTTATTTCCCAGTTACATGTAAAATAATATTAATAATTATATATATATATTAAACATTTGCTTTTAAAACTTTGAATTCCAGATTCATTCCCTTCCTTCCTTGTCACCCACCCTTACTGGGAAGATAGACAATTCAATATAGGTTGTACATTTGTAGCTATGCAAAACATTTCCATAGTGAAAATTGTGAAAGACTAACTATATTTCCCTCCATCCTATCCCACTCCCCACTAGTTCTATTCTCTACTTTGATCCTGTCCCTTTTCAAAAATGGGTGCTTCCAACTTCCCTCCCCCCACAACCTGCCCTCCCTTCCATCATCCCCTTCCCCCCTACTCTCCTGTAGTGTGAGATACCCTATTAAGTGTGTATGTCATTCCCTCCCTGAGCCAGATTCAATGAGAATAAGGTTGACCCATTCCCTTTTGCCTTCCTGTTCTTCCCCTCCATTGTAAACATTTTCCTTTGCCTCTTCTATATGAGGTAGTTTACCCCATTCTGTCTCTCCCCATCTCCTCTCATTATATTCCTCTCTCACCTCTTAATTTCACCTTTTAAGTATCACCCCTTCCTGTGCCCTGATCCTTGTACACTCACATATGTATTCATAAGCCCATATATCCTCCTATATAGACATATATGTATACAGGGGCTTGCTAATCCCAGGCCATGCCACCCTCAGCATGGGGGCCTTGGGGTCTTGATTCCCAGGACTAGAACCTCCCTCCAGGACTACTCTGCCTCACTAAACAGTGATTTTCATTCCTTTCAACTATTCTCATACTGAGAAAAGTTTCATAAGTTACAATTATCCTTTTTCCATGTAGGAATGTAAATAGTTCAACTTTGATAACTTCCTTATGATTTCTTTTCCCTGTTTACCTTCTTATGCTTCTCTTGCTTCTTGTATCTGAATGTCAAATTGTCTATTCAACTCTGGTTTTTTCATCAAGAATGCTTGAAAGTCCTCTATTCCACTGAATGACCATATTTTCCCCTGAAACGTGATACTCAGTTTTGCTGGGTAGGTGATTCTTGGTTTTAATCCCAGCTCCTTTGCCCTCCAGAATATCATTTTCAAGCCCTTCAATCCCTTAGTGTAGAAGCTGCAAGATCCTGTGTTATCCTGATTGTGTTTCCACAATATTGAAATTGTTTCTTCCTGGCTGTTTGTAATATTTTCTCCTTGATCTGGGATTTCTGGAACCTGGCTATAATATTCCTAGGAGTTTTCTTTTGGGGGTATTTTTCAAGAGGTGATTGGTGGATTCTTTCAACCTCTATTTTGCCCTCTGGTTCTAATACATCAGGAAAATTTTCCTTGAGAATTTCTTGAAGGATGATTTTTAGGTTCTTTTTTTGATTATGGCTTTCAGGTAGTCCAATAATTTTTAAATTATCTCTCCTGGATCTATTTTCCAGGTCAGTGGTTTTCCCAATGAGATATTTCATATTGCCTTATATTTTTTCATTTGTTTGTATCTGTTTCATAGTATCTCGATTTCTCATAAAGTCTAGCTTCCATTTGCTTCCATTTACTCCAATATAATTCGGAAGGAATGATTCTCTTCAGTGAGCTTTTGAAATTCCTTTTCCATCTGGCAAATTTGGCTTTTTAAGGCATTCTTCTCCTCATTGCCCTTTTTGAGCCTTTTTTGCCATTTGAGTTAGTCTATTTTTTAAGGTGTTATTTTCTTCAGTCAGGTTGTTGACTCTCATTTCATAATTTTCTTGCATCATTCTCATTTCTCTTCCCAATTTTTCCTCCACTTCTCTTATTTGTTTGTCAAAATCCTTCTTAAGGTCCCCTATGGCCTGTAACCAGCTCGTATTTTTCTTTGAAGCTTTTGGTCCAGGAGTTCTGACTTTGTTATCTTCCTCATGTTCCATGCTTTGATCCTTTTTGTCCCCAAAATAGGAGTGTAAGGTTGAGTTGCTCTGTTTGCTTTGCTTCCTTTGCCTGCTCATGTTGCCACTCAATTACTTGCCTTTTGAGCTTTTTGCCACAGTAGGGCTCTGCTACCAGACAGGGGAGCTTTGTCCCAGTTGCTGGGGTTTTCTTAGCACTCAGTTGGGTGCCCTCTCTGAAGCCCACTCTGGCAAGCTGGTTGCACACCCCAGGACCTCCACCCCAGACTGCAATCCAGATCCAAGCAGGTTAAAGCAAGAGCGATTACCCCTCAGAATGGTTGCTTGGTCACCCTACAATCTTCAGTCCAGGAGCTGAAGCTGCCAAGTGGTTGTGGCTAAGCCAAGGCTCCTCATCAGCTTCTCACCCTGGGGGAAGAGGCTGACACACTCCCAAACTACCAGATCCCAAAGTCCACACTGCACCGACCTCTCACTTTGTCCTTATCAACCTATGGGTCAATAATTCTGGAAACAGCCACAGTTGCTGGTGATCTGAAGTCCCTCCAGCCTGCGGCTGGTCAGGCCCTGCCCTGGGGCTAAAACCTCCACATGTTTTATTCTTTAAATTGAAAACAAAAATTTTAAAATACCAGTATAAAAAAAAATTTAAACACCACTACACCAAACAGTCTTTACTCATGAGATGACCTCTCTCTTCCTTCTTACCTAAACAAAGAGCCTACCTAGAAAATAATTGTCTGGATGGTGGGGGTTGTGTTTTTTTAATGCACTTTTTTTCTGGTTTTTCTTCTTTTAAATCACTGAATAATCCCTTCCATCTCCCTGTCTCCAGGCTTGGAAGGATGAAGGCCTGCCTCTCTCAACCACCAGTAATGAAGCCTGCAAGCTCTTTGACGCCTCTCTGACCCAGGTGTGGCCATGGAGAGGGAGGGTCTTTTCAGACCTTGGCCTTGGTTGGGGCAACTCTCAGGGGTTCCTTACCTGCCCCCCAAGCATGCTCCTTAGAGATGCTTCTTTAGTTGACAGCAGGCTCTGGTCACTCCAGGAGGCTCCCACCCCTCACTGACACAGTTCAATCACTTTCAATAGAGGCCTAGAGCCACCCCACTCACATTCTCTGTCTGCCTGAGTCTGGCTATGTTCCTTGGATAGCTGCCTGTTGCCTTCTAGGTAAAATTCAAGCTGCCTTCCTGGCATTCGAAGCCTTCAGCACCTCGAGGCCCCCTATCTGGCCACCCACCAAACTGGGCAACTCCCTGTGCCTTGAATGTAGCCTGTCCTCTCCACCTCCATGCCTTTGCCCAGAGTGTTAATTCACCCTTATTCTTTGGGGCTTCCCACACAAAGTCTTCAGTCCTGCTCCTAGCTGGACAGTGTCTTCTTCATTTGATTTTATGGCACTCTCTGATGCTGTTGACAGAGGCAGGGGGCCTCATGGAAAGACCTCTGGGCTTGGAGCCAGGACAGCTGGGTTTGAGCTATAGCTTGGATGTTTCCTGACCAGGTTAGATCCCAGGCTCCAAAACCTTGCAACTTGAGGGGATCTCAGAACCCTATAGCCCAACCTCTTCTGCTTTACTGAGAGGGAAAGTGAGGCCTATGGATGGCTCACCTCACCTCCTTCACTGCCTCAGTTTTCCCACCTATAAAATGGGAATGACCCCTCAGAGGGTGCTGTGCAGAAATTACTTTGTCAGCCTGACAGCTTGCCTGTGGGGACCAAGATCATGGAAGACCTGGAGCCTCATAGTCTAGTCAGGGTCAGGTGGGACCCCAAGCCCTCCCCTCTGGCAGGCACAGTGTGGGACTAGGAGCCCAAGTCCTCCTCTGGCAGGTGCAGTGTGGGATGTGGGACCCTAATCCCTCTTCTGGAAGGCTCAGTGTGGGAGGTGGGACCCCAAGCCCTCCTCTGGTAGGCTCAGGGTGGGAGATGGGACCCCAAGCCCTTCTCTGGCAGGTGTAGTGTGGGAGGTGGGACACCAAGCCCTCCTCTGGCAGGTGCAGTGTGGGAGGTGGGACCCTAAGCCCTCTTCTGGAAGGCTCAGTGTGGGAGGTGGGACCCCAAGCCCTCCTCTGGTAGGCTCAGGGTAGGAGATGGGACCCCAAGCCCTTCTCTGGCAGGTGCAGTGTGGGAGGTGGGACCCCAAGCCCTCTTCTGGCAGGTGCAGTGTGGGAGGTAGGACCCCAAACCCTCCTCTGTGAGGCACAGTATGGGACATGGGACCCCAAGCCCTCTTCTGGCAGGCACAGTATGGGACATGGGACCCCAAGCCCTCTTCTGGCAGGCACAGTGTGGGACTAGGACCCCAAGTCCTCCTCTGGCAGGCACAGTGTGGGCCGGGGACCCCAAGCTTTCCTCTGGCAGGTGCAGTATGGGAGGTGGGACCCCAAGCCCTCCTCTGGCAGGTGCCGTGTGGGAAGTAGGGCCAGGGCTCCAGAGAACTCACCAGCTCCAGATCCCAAGGGCACAGAGGCCCTGGGTTTGAGAGTCTTTCCTCATTTCAGTATGTGATGTGGGCCAATGACAAGAGTCTCGGTGGCCTGGAAGGATGCCTTTCAAAAATAAAGGCTGCGGATCCAACATTCGGTAAGGCTCCAGACACAGGCCAGTGCTTCTTTGCTCTGTTCTGTTCAGTATTTAGTTTGTATGAATTATAGAAACCCCAAGACACTGCCTCACTACTACCTCACTACAAGGAATGTCCAGCCTGGGCTCTGGGCTAAACTCCTGGGACCCAGAGGAAGGTGGAGGACAGCTCCTGCCCTTAGAGAGCCCACTGTCTAATGGGGAAGACTATGCAAGGCAAATGAGAAACAATCCTAGAGGCTGGCCCGGAAGGAGGATGGCATGGGGTACAACAGGGCAAATGCCAGAGGCAGGATATGGGGATGCCCCAAGAGGGAGGGGGGACAGATCCCCTGGGGGATGGGAGGAGGTAAAACAGAGGGAGGGGGCAGATCCCCTGGGGATGGGGGGAGATGAAACAGAGGGATGGGGGGGGCAGAGCCTGGAGGATGGGGGGAGGTGTAATGAGGTGAGGTAGGGGGTTGTGCACTGGGGGGGCTCAGGCTGAGGTGCAAGAAGAATGGAGAGTGGGGGGAGGCCATTTGTGAGGGTTTTGATGCCAAACAGGGTTTTCTCAGATCCTTGTAGGAATAAGAACCTGCTGTTAGTGACCAGTCAAACCTGTGCTTTAAGGAGATCCTGGGTCAGCTGCCTAGGATCCCCACAGACTGAGAGAGGATGCTGGGCACAGATGCATCCTGGGGAGTTAGGAAAGAAGGGGTTAGAGCCTGGTGGGCTCTGAGGAGTGTCCCTAGTGCCATCCGTCCAAGCTGAGCTCTGTAGACCCCAAAGGCTGTGCCCAGTAACACTGTCCTCGAGGTCAGCCCCCTGCCTTCGTCTGAATCTGCCCAGACCCCTCCCAAGTGTCCCCAGACTCGTTATGGCTCCTTCTGGGAAACTTGACCAGAGACACATCGGTGTAGACCTCAAGGAGAAAGAGGGGTCTTCACCCACCGGGAAGACCCCTGGGGTGGCAGCATGCTGGCATAGTTCAGAATGGGATGGGACCTGTCGCTTACTGTGTTTCTACTTATTTGTTCAATATTTCCCAATTGCATTTTAACCTAGTTCAATGGCCCTCAGGCTTGTGGGCCACATGGTGGAACCCTGCCCTCAGGGAACTGTCAGGGAGGAAGCTCCCTCCCCCAGTGCTAATCTCAGCAGAGAAGGCGGGGCTCTTAACCTTTGGGACCTGAACTTCTGAGAGCTGGGCTCCCCTCTGCCCCTCAGTGTCCCCATTCATGGAATGGGGGTGATTAGGCCTGGCCTGCTCACAAGCAGGAGGAGATTTGTGGAGGATCTCTCCTTCATGGTCACCTGTTGTGGTCACTCGTGGCTTTTCACGGCTTTGTTTAGTGATGGGGCACGTCATCGCCAATGGCCTGGAGCTCATTGGCACGGGGACCTCAGTGGTGCTGGACCAAGCCCTTCGCCTCTCTATGGAGACCATGAAGGAGCTTTCCAGGAAACAGCCGCTAACCGATCGTGAGAAGCTGCATGTGGCTGCCGTGGAGATGTTTGCCAAGGGGTGAGAGGCGCAGGCTGCTTGGGGCCCAAGGGGGCTGTGATTGGCACCTTCTGTGTGCCCTGGGCATTCTCTGCAGGGGGATGGTGAAGATGGAGCTGAGGCTGCCTGGGAGGGGCTCCACCAGCTTGGTCAGAGCAAGATGGAAATGGGGGGGTGGGGCTCGACGATACCCAGAATCCCTCCAAACATGACATTCTAATGTAGGTTCCAATGTCCCTCCCATATCTGACCTTCCCTGTTCTAAGCTCCCTTCCACCTCTGACCTCCCCTGTTCTCAGGCCCCTCCTAGATCAGAATTCCTCTGTCACCTCTGACATTCCATGTTCTAGGTCCTCTCTCAACCCAGATATCTTATGACTCTTCCTGGCACAAATATAGGCCTTTCCCACTTAAAAAGATTCCTCAGGGGCTTCACCCATGGTTAGTTTCAGAACACCATTGATAATCCCCACCCCCTCTCAATCTATCTGGGGCTTGGGCTACAGTCACTGACCAATGCCTGGCAAGCCAGTGGCCTTGCCTCTGGTGGCTTGGAGGCACCAGTGCTGTGATTTAAGCAGTGTGGGATAAAATGTGGGACAACATGGTGTCTGATTTCTCTGCTGCCAGCTCTCCGTGTCAGCCAGAGGATTTACTCAAAGCTCTGCCCTCCTTGGAAAGCTCAGCCACAGTGGTCCCTCCTCCTGAGTACATGGTCTTTGAGAGTTACTGAGGCTGAAAATTCATGCCTCTGTAGCAGGGCCAGGGCCATCATCTCCGGTCTGCTAAAGACCCAGTTCCAGGCCAGTCCTGAGAGCCTTTTCAGTCTGGGGGTCCTGTCTGAGTTCATGCCTGAGGGGCCCCCACATGCCAAGAGGAGGCCATGGAGGGGGTCCCTGCAACTGCTCAACACCGTAGACCACCCACAGCCTCTCCCCAGCACCCCCTTTGCCTTCCAGGTGCCTACCAAAAGCATGTACCTTATGGGAACAGATTCTCCAGGACTACCCCACTGACATGCTTGCTCTGAAGTTTTCCCATGACACCTACTTTTACCTGGGGTATCAACCCCAGATGAGGGACTCTGTGGCTCGGATTTTTCCTCACTGGACTCCCAGCATTCCCCTCAGCAGGTAGGGGTCTCCTTGCTCAGGATTTCTGTGGGAGGAAGCAGCTGCCCCTGGGCCAGTAGGAGCCAGATGCCCACTGGGCAGGGCAATATAGAAGGAGATGCTTGTGCCCATATGGGGTTGGCCCTGGTCAGTCACCAAGCATTGATTGAAGCCCTACTATGTGCCAACAATGAGGGCACACGGGACCAGTCTTGATTTGCATCCCCAGAACCTGGTACATAGTAGGTGCGCTGAATGCACACTTGTGGATTGATAGATTCTCCTGGGAGGAGGCCACTGTGTGGGGTAAACATGAGTAAACACAAACATTTAAAAGTAAATGGGTCATTGTGGTGGGGGAGGGGAAGGTCCAGAGGCTTCAAGGTCACATTCTGAGAACTGAGCTTACTGCCCCAAGGGCCTGGCACATAGTAGGTGCTGCATAAAAGTGGACTGATTAGTAAAAGGCTCCTTTTCTTTTTCCCTTTCTCAGCTATGTGAAAGGTATTTATTCTTTTGGACTTATGGAAACGAACCTGTATGATCAAGCGGAGCAGCTGGCCAAAGAGGTAAAGAGTCTCACCCCCAAGGCCCCTTCCCTCTCTTCTCCTGTAGTGAGAGTGAATGATCCCAGCCCTGCCCCACAGGGCTGCCTCCCACTGTGTGCAAGGCACCCTCCTTGGCATGGGTGGAGGTGGAAAATAAAGGCAAAGAAAGCATCCTCACCCTCATGGGGGTTCTAGTCTATAGCAAATGGCACAGAAATGTAGAGAGACAGGAGACAAGGTAGGAAAGGAAGCAGGGAGAAGCCCAAAGAAGACCTGGCTGTGATGGGGTGCTTGGGATGTATATATGTCTGTAATATCAATCTGTAACATCAGTTTGTAAGTGGGGTGCTTTGGGATCTATGTCTGTAAAATCAATTTGTAAAACCAGTCTGTACAATCACATTTCCACCCCCCCCCCCAGCCTCAGAACATTGACTCTGCCCCTTCCCCCTTCCAGCACTCTGCCCAGCAACAACTCATGACCTGTTTATCTCTGCTTGATCTATGAATCCTTCACTAAATGTTATCTCCCTTAGTTAGAGTGGCCTGCTGCACCATAAATTCTTCAATACCTTATCTATAGGGTAACTCCTTAGTCAATTATATACCCACACTGTCTCTGATGACCTTGGTGGGTGACAGACTGGGCACTCTTTAGTGACTTGTCAGGCCTGAAACCACACCTCCAGCTAGCCCCCCCACCTTGAGCTTTTTCCCAGTGAATCATGGGCAATACACCTGCACAGTTGATATTGAAAGTATATGGTCCTTTGAGCACTGACCACTCCTTAACTCCTCCCTGATCCCACCCTTACTCACCTAGTTAGCATAATTGACACCTTAAAACTATGCCTGTGACCTCTGCAAGTTTGCAGGTTCCCTAAGAATCCTGGCCCGTTGTCCTTGCGCAGCATAACAATAAACTTTACAATTTCGACTTCAAAGTTTGCTTGAGCCTGGTGAATTCCTTCCAGACTGAATGGCAGGGTTTCTGGTCACTGATAGGGAGCAGGGTCCCTGGCAGAACCTCTTACCCTTCCCCCCTCCTTATCACCTTTCCCTTTTCAGTTGGAATCTGAGGGTGGCCATTCCTATCCAGCCAGACGTGACTGGCTTTCATCGCCCATAAGTGGGGAACATAGCAGGGCCACTGCCCCCTCCCTCCCAGGGCTGCTGTAAGGACTGCACCTCGGACCTTGTAAAGCACCCTCTTTGTGGGAATCCTTCTGTGGGGGGCGGATTAAGAGCCAGCTGCTGGAGGCATGGCTCTTTTCCAAACTTCTCAGGGGTGGGCCTGCATAGCTTCTCCCCACAGATGGTGAAATTTCCCATGTCTATCAGGTGTGTCAGGGAGCACAGCAGCTTTTCCACAGCCCTGCCAGCACAGGATTTGTTAGATTTGCTCATTGAAGGCATCTGATCTCTCTAGTAGGCTGGGCCTTCCCACAATACAAAGGCCGCCCTATCTAATCTTTGTGTCTGGCCCAGCTGAATGTAGGGCTTGTATACTGTAAGTGCTCCATACATGAGGAATGCAGCAGGTGCTTAATGTGTTGAGTGAATGGCTAGACAGCTACCCCAGAGAGGTTTCTTGCTTTGTTTTCTCTCCTACTGACACCAGCTGGTGCCTGCCATTCCCCCAAACCGACAGGTTCCCTCCTGAAACCCCCACCTCACATTTGTGTAATAGCCCTGTTCTTTAGACCTGCAAGAATTAGACAGGCAGCATCTGCCTGCAGAAAGGGCAGGAGCTAGCATGTCGTAAGTGCTGACTAGGCAGTTGGATGGTTCAGCGGCTAGAGTGCCAGGCCTGGAGTCAGGAAGACCTGAGTTCAAATTCTGCCTCAAATACTTCCTAGCAGCATGACCCTGCACAAGTCACTTCACCTGCCTGCCTCAGTTTCCTCATCTGTAGAATAAGCATAAGCCCAGCTCTGTTGAGACAGGAATGCTCTCTGGCAAAGGCCATGTGAAGCCTCTTCTTTCTAGTGCTAATTCTAGGCCTAGGACCCATGACCCAGAGCCCTGGGTTCCCTTTGACCCCTGAGGTCAGAACTAGGAGAAAAGGGGCAAATTTAAGGTGGGCATCAGGAAACCCTTCCTGCCAGTAAGAGCTGCCCTGACTCAGGGGACTGCATTGGGGGCCAGGGAGGGCTGTCCCCCCACTTGTCCAAAGTGTTATCTTGGGAATTGTGTCCCGTCTGGGCTAGATGAGGTGCCCTCGAGGCCCCTGACAGCGGCATAGAGCCCATGCTGAGCTGGGGGAATAATTTCTTTCCTCCTTTCCATCCCCACAGGCTCTGTCCATGAATCCAACAGACGCCTGGTCAGTCCACACAATGGCCCACATCTATGAGATGAAAGCAGAACTCAAGGATGGGGTGTCCTTTATGCAGAGCTCGGAATCCAACTGGAAGGTAAAGGCCCCACCCCCTAATTACTGCCCAAGCTCCTGTAGTTGGGCCATTAAGGGCCAGGGACGTCAGGGTCTGGGGGAGCAAGAGGAATGAATGGGTGAGCCTTCTTCCTCCCTCTCTTCTGCAGCTTCGGTGGGGTGGGGGAACCTCCCTCCACTGATGCAGATTGCGACTCTCTACCTTACTAGGTAGTCTTTGGAGTGGCTGTGGCTGCAGAGCTCATCCCTGTAGCCTCTCTCGCTTGGCAGGACTGGTCCTCTGAGAGCAGATTCTCTTGTCCTTCTCTGAACCTGGTTTCAGAGACACCTTGGCCTGCTCAGACAAACCTGAGCTGCTTCTTTGGGAGGCCAGGGATAAGGGGGAGGGGGAGGAGGAAGAACAGGGTATTACTATAAAACAACTAAAGTGGGGGGTGCCCCAGCCCAAGAAGGCACCTGAGGTAAAGAAGCAGGATGGAGGGGCCAGTCCATGGGAGGATAACTCAGTGAGGCAGGAGAGCCCCAGGAGTGCAAGAAGCTGGCCTAGGGAGGTACGGGATGAAGGGCCTGGAAGCTTGGAGGAGCAGCATTGGGATCCCGCTTGATCCCTCACTCACCTAGCTTGCCATAATATGAGCTTATTTGGCTGATTCTGGTCATTTCACTTGTACTTAGGGCAGCTGTCACAGTGCCCAGAGTGTTGGACCCAAAGTCAGGGAGATCTGAGTACAAATCTAGCCTCAGACATTGACTAGTGTGACCCTGGGCAAATCACTTCACCTCTGTCTGCCTCTTCTGAACAATGAGGATCATAAGAGCACCTATCTCACAGACTTGTGAGGACCACATGTAGCCATTGTAGAGCCCTAACATGGTGCTGGGACCCCAGGAGGTGCTGCATAAGTGCCGGCCATTCCTAGTCATCATTATTATTCCTTCTCCGCAAGTGTAACTCTACATGGGAGTGATCTTGACCTCTCTCCTGAGCTCCCTGGCCCTCCACCAGCTGGACATTGCCCCAGGCACACAGCCGTTGCATACACAGTGCTTGGTTGATTGACTGACCGGTTGGGCTGCCCAGGACTGACCTGGTCCACTTCCCTCCAAGCCAGGCTCTCTTCCTCCTGCCCTCCCTGCCAATCCTCAGCCACGGCTTTGGGGTCTCTCCAGTTTGGTCCAGTTGGATTTGACAAGCGTTCTACACTTATTCTCTGGGGGCACTGTGCTGGGGAAAGATAAAGGCCACCTTGACCCTTCCTCTCTGCCTGCACAGACTCCTCCCCTGCCCTACCCACAGCCTCCTAAGGGGCCTCCTACCTCCACTCTGGCCCCCAATACTAGGCCTTCATCAGGTCTCCTCACTGTCTCCAGGATGGCCTCTAGATGCCTTCTATTGGCTCCTCCCTCAGTCCCCCCCCTCAATCCTTGCAGACCCCCTCTGAGTGCCCCCTACCTCCATCCCCCAGGCTCCATGGGGAACCCTGCAAGGAGCACCTCCAGTGCCTCAGTCTCCCAAAGCATCACCCCACTCTCCTGCCCCCTCCCACATCTTTCCTGAGTGGGGCCTCGAAGAACAAGGAGAGGGTCAGGCTTCCCTGTGACACATTTCTTCCCTTCACAGGACTGTGACATGCTCGCCTGTCATAACTACTGGCATTGGGCCTTGTACCTGATAGAAAAGGTAAGTGGCTGAAGGCATTGGCTGCCCCACCTGGGAACGCCCCTTACTTCCTGTGGCAGCTGAGCATCATGTCTGGTACTCGGCACATGCTCATGTCCCAGCAGGCTGCCGGCCAGTGGTTCAGGAGTCCCAAGCTGAAGCCAGGCTGGGCCAACGGCGTGTTGTCCTGGGATACCCATGGCAGGGGTGGCAGTGATGCTCCTGTACTTCCTCCTATGGGGAGCATCCTCCCCAGCCTCACCCCGCCAGCTCTGCCTGCCCTACAGCACCACATCTCAAGCCAGCCTTCCAGCCCAGACCCCCTCTCTTGGCAGCACCAGCCCCTCAGATGCCCATCCCCTCCTCAACTGGTTTTTGCCCCAAATGAAAACATTTCTGGTACCATGTCTAGAGGCCCCCTCTCCTGCATCTCTGACAGCCAATCCCCAATCTCAGTTGGGTGACCCAGCTTGGAACCAGGAGGACCTGAGTTCAAGTTCAGCCTTGGATACTTCCTAGTCATGTGACCCCATGAAATTCTCTTCAGCTCTTTCTGCCTCAATTTCCCCATCTGTAAATCGGGATGATCACAGCACCCACCTCCCAAGGTTGTGAAGATCCAACAAGATCCTCTTTGTAGATGAGAAATAATACTGGGGTCATAAGGTATGATACGTGTATTCACAATATAAAATACTTAGCAAACCTGTCCAAGTACGCTTATAATTCCTTGGTTACCTCCAAGTGAGAGAGCGCTAACTAGCTGCCTCTAAGCTAGCTCCTCATATCCCTCACAGCCCCTTGAGAAGGGTATCCCCAGGGCCTAGCATAGGGTCTGGTACACAGTAGGCGCCAATCCAATCCAATGCTTGTGGATTCAGACCCAATTTTAAGGTCACTCTTGGGTCTCAGAATACTGCAGGTGGTGTGTTGAGGGAGCTGTCAGGTTGTAGCAGGAAGGCTGCCTGGCCTCAGGCCCCCTTTGTTCTGGTGCTGTCTCTGGTGCTGACTGGCCAAGCCTAAGAATAAACATAACTGACAAGTGGTCAGTACCTGGCGTTTTTTGAGGCACTCCAGGCACTGTTCTTGGTGCAGCTACCCACAGGGAGTGCCTCCTCTTCTGGGGCCAAGCTCTCTGAGCCTCCCACTCCTCCAGGGGGGCAAGAGTGCTGTGGGTTTGGAGCTGGTCTGCTCTCCCTCTGCCCCTCCAGACAGAGGTCATTTGGGAGGGGCAAATCTCAGGACAAAGTGAGCTGGTGGTTGCCCAAGAGCACCTTCCCTGGTTACTTGTGTCCTGCTGGTCTGGAGGCCCCCAGCCTCAGGGCCACCTCTTGAGGGGGTCATCTTCCTCAGCTGAGACCCAGACTGGCTCCATTCCTTTCATTCATGCCCCCACCTCCCCTGTGTAGTGGCAAGCACCCCAACATCCCCAGGGTAGCTGCCAACACAGGTTCTTAGACCTGCTTTTGTAAAGGAAAGCAACTAAAAATCAGTTAACAACCTTACTTTAATCAATCAAACATATCATTTACCTACTTCAGGGGAAAAAGGTCAGCACCCTGAACTTCAGAGTATACAGACAGTAGTTTCAAAACAGAGAAACAAACAGATCAAGCAGACAGGCTTCCAAACTGTCCAACCATTATCAATACCAAATCACAGTTACCAGAGAGGGAAGCATCAACATCTGGGTTTTCAAAGCCGGGGGGCTCTCAACGGCTGCCCAGAGTCTCGTCTGGTCAAGTCACACAATACTTCTCAAAGTGAGCCCCAAAGCAAAGCCCCCCATCAGGGTTTATATAGCCTTCTCCTGGCTCAGAGAATGTAACCACCCTCTTGACCCACTGCCCAATCACACAGCATCAAGGTGTGGTCACTCCTGAAAACCAAGCCTCCTACCACAGGCTCTATGTGACCACCTTCAGCCTATTAGGGGGAAGAGTATACTTTCAAATCAAGGAAGGTTCTCAGAGTCTCTTAAGCCCATCAGAGGGCCGAGGGGCAGGGAAGCTCTTCCAGTCTGCATTTCCGTTACACCCTGCCAGGATCACCAGGCCTCTCTCCTCTTGAAGACCTGGGAAGGCTGTCATTGTAGACCTCATTTTGCCAAGAAGGACAGGGAGGCTCAGACAGCCAGCATTTTGCCCAGGGTCACACAGATGAGACGGGGCCTTGCCATGATTCAGACTGGTCCCTCCTGACCCAAGTCTGATGTGCTTGACCTTACACCATAGACAATCAACTGGCTGTTAATGACAAGGGGACTCTTTTCCATTGATGTGGGAGGCTGGGTAGTATAATGGGCAGAGCACTCCCTGGCTTGGGAGTCAGAGGCTCTGAGTTCCAAGTCCACATGATTCCTGTGAGACCCTGGCTAAGGCCCTTCCCTTTGGGGACTCCTCCACTGAACAATGAGCCCATCAGACCAGAGGGCCTCTAGGGTCCCTTCCAGCTCTGCCTCTGGGGTCCCTCAATTTCTCAAGAATTACATTGTTAATTTTCATTTTCATTTAATTTTTTTGTCAGTTTACAGAAAAATGTATTTCTTCTCCCTCCACTGAGAAAAAAACAAAGCCAAAAACCTTTGAGCCAAACATGCTGAGTCCAGCACAGCTCACCTTGCCTTGGTCACATCTTAGTCCCCCCCAAGGCCAGTGCCCCAGGTCAGGAATTGGCACAGGCTTCAGGAGCCACTTCTCATGTTCAGTTGGACAAACAATCACTTGAAGTCTCCTTATCTTTTTAGGGAGAACACAAGGCCGCCTTGACGATTTATGATGAGCATGTAAGTCCTCATGTCAAGCCCTGCCCTTTACTCCAGGCCCACCAGTGTCTTTTGAGCAACAGGACCCTCTCCCCCTGGCAGGGGGGCTCCAGGGCAGTCATCCTTGCCTTGAGCTATGGTGGAATGTGCTGTGTGAGGCTCTCCCCAAGACCTCCCTCAAAGCAGTCCCACCACATTTCACCCGATCAGTGAGTGGTCTAGTGTTGGGGTACCATTAGTGCATCGACTCTGCCTTATCCAGAAAGAAACTTCAGGTCAATAAAACATTTCATCCCCAAGACCAGGGAGTGTTAACACTGCCCAAGGCAAGCAGACTCTTACTGTGGAAAGTGGGGTAGGTGGGGAGACAGAGGCCCTGGGGGAAACCTTATCAGTGACCTTGAACAAGTCACTGGACTTTGGGCCTCAGTTTCCCCTTCCAAGAATGGGTCAGTAAACACTTAGGAAGCCTCTACCGTGTGGTAAGAAGGTAGGTGCTAGGGTCAGGTTCCACTGAAAGCTTTGTGTCTTCTTATCTCTGGCCCTGCTGTGAAATGGTAATGAGAATGCCTGTCTCATCCTGCTTTGCAGAGTCAGGGTGGGGAGAGGGGGTCTTCCCTCAACTCTATTATCTCCCTAGGACTGAGGCTTCAGCAGCTGCTGGATATGTGTTTGATGAACAAACAAGTTCAATTAGAATCCTCTCTTGTCCACAAAGTTTTCTATAGTGAGGACTTAATATCATTGAAAACATTACATTAAGCTTTATGAGAAAGTTAAGTACTCAGAGGAAACCTCTGGACAGACCAACAGTGCCCGGAGCCCTCAGCCTGGAGTCAGGCAGACCCAAGTTCAAATCAGCCACGTACTAACTCTATGACCCTGGGCAAGTCATTTAACTGGCATCGGCCTCAGTTTCCCCATCTGTAAAATGACCTTAACCATAGCCCTTACTTCCCCAGGTTTGTTGTGAAGATCAAATGACAAAATGTTTTTAAAGCACTTAGCACAGTGCCTGGCACACAGTAGGTGCTATATAAACGTTAGCTATTATTGTCCATTTCACTAGTGTGGCTATCCCCCCAGAGAGTGATCAATCAGCAGCTCATCTGTAACTTACTGTCCTGGAGAGTCGCCTCAGACACAAGAGCTAGGTTAGGTGACTTGCCCAGGGTCACACAGTCGCTCAGGGCAGGACTTCCTTTCTGGCCTTTCTCCACCACGATGCACCATCTCACCATCTGCTGCTGGTAGGGCTCTCACAGACCCTTGGGGAGGGGGCTCCTCAATTACCGTCCCATGGCCCAAGTTGAAATGTTTGTGTTGCAGATTGAGCCCAGCCTTCTGTCAAGTGGATCCATGTTAGACGTGGTGGACAGCTGCTCTATGCTGTACAGACTTCAGATGGAAGGTCAGTCCAGCTTCCTTCCTTCTCTTTGCTTAGTGTGTTCCAGAAACGCTCTGGCATCTGCTCTTGGCCTGGCACTGCCCACATTTTCACCAGTGACTTTCATAAATCCCATAAATGCAGCAGGTTTACCCAACCTCCCAGGGACTCAGAGGAGGGTGGCAGATAAATTGTACACCAGACCTCCAAATCTCAGCAGCCTTGTCATTGGCCCAGATCTAAAAAGATGAAATTTGACAGAGACCAATGTAAAGTCCTACACTGGACCCAAAATCAATTTCACAAGTCAGTGGAAGAGGAGCTTTGACTGGATAAGTTTGTCTGAGAAAGATCCTGGTTTCTCGGGGGACTACAAGCTGAACATGCCTCAGCCAGGTGAGCTAGGAAATGAGCTCAGGAAAGCTGGAATGATCTTGGGCTACCTCAAGAAAGGCATGGGGCCCAGAGCTAGGGAGTAAAGGAGGGAGGCAGGCAGTGCCCAGGGTGTCCCACTGCATTCAGAGAACCATTTTTGAGGAAGAATTTTGACAAGTGGAGCTTGACCAAAGGTGGACGATCAAAATGGGGGAGGGGGGAAGAGGCTCCTGCTTCTGACATGTCCTGGCTATGTGACCTTGGGCAAGTCCCTTCTCTCTGAGCCTCAGTTTCTCCTATGACTGCCTTCTCTAAATGAGTTTGTGTTGTGCTCAGGCGTGCACGTGGGAGATCGATGGCAAGCCGTGCTTCCAGTGACCAAGCCGCATTCCAAGGACCACATCCTGCTCTTCAATGATGCTCACTTCCTCATGTCCTTCCTGGGGGCCAAAGACCATGACACCGTCCAGGAGCTCCTGACCACCCTTCAGGAACTGAGCCAGTAAGCAAGGGGGGCCAGGAGCCCCCCTCATTATTCAGAGCTTCTGGGGAGAAGGATGAGAGAGGCAGCTCCAGCTTTCCCCTGAAGATTTCCAGTGAAATGGGAAGAGAGTCCTTATTTCTAGCGAGATTTGCTGCAGGAGAGTCCCAGTCAGAGCCCATCTGGGGGCTGGCACATTTCGGGCAGGCACTTGATCCCCCAGAGGGTGTCAGGAGGACCGTGAGGGGTTTTGAATCTGTGACATACAAGGACTGGTTGAAGGATCTGGGGGTGATCAGCCTGGAGAGGAGAGGCTTCTGGGAGGGGGGGGCCAGTTTCAAGCATCTGCAGGCAGGGCTATCTTGAACAGGAGGGTTTTGCCTTGCTCTATTTGGACCCTGAGGGCAGATCTAGATGAATGGAAGGAAGGAGCAGAGCATCCGGACCCCACTCACTGGAAGAGAAGTGTTTATAACCTTCTGAGCTTTGGCAAGAGGTTTGGGCTGCCTCCAGAGAGAAGGGGCCCTGCCCCTGCAATGCTCCTCAGGCAGAGGCTGGGAGATCACTTAGCAAGAATTTGGGGAGGGGCATTTATAGGACAAATGCCTTCTGTGGGCTCAGCCCACATAGGGAGGACATGATCCCAGCCCCGCTAAAGCTTACAACCTATACACTACTCACCCCTATCCCCCAGACACCCAAGAAGCACGCTACAGAGGAGCAGGCGCCCTCGGGAGGTCAAAGGAGCAGCCCCTTGGGAGGCTTTCTGGAGGAGGAAGCCTTCAAGGTCTCATCAGATGAAACCAGGACAGAAGAGAAGGCAGGAAGGCACAGGACGGATGGCCAGGAGCAGGGTTTGGGTTGGGGGGTGAGAGACAGGAGCAGTGTGGACACAGGATGGCACCAGGTTGAGGACGCTGTGAATGCCAGGCAGACACCTCCTCGGGGGCCCTAGGGAGCCCCTGTGGGTGTTGGAGCAGGGCACCGCCCTGGTCAGACCTCTGCAGAGGACCAGGGCAGGGAGGAGGGTGCACCCAGGAGACAGCATAGAGCCAGAGCGGAGGAGGCAGAGCCAAGCTGTACCTATGCTCAGGAAACTTGGGCAGGGGAGGTGAGCCTCGTCCCAGCCCTGGACTCTGGCCCCTGGGAGCCTGCAGCCAGTGTGGACGCACCCAGCCCACACTGCCTGTACAGGAAAGGCATGCAGAAGGTGCCCCCTCGTGGCATGCAGCAGCCTCTTCTCCAGGGACTCAAGACCTTCCTGGGTGGCAAACCTTGTCAATCTTTTGCATAGAGTCTGCATCTCATCCTCCCTCAGAGCCAGGTCCGGGTCTCGCTGCAGACCCCTCTCTGAGGAGCGCAGGGGCTCATCCCTGACTCCCTGGGAACGGAACAGCCCATGTGGGCCTGGGTTTGGGGGCAGGGGCTGGTCTCCATCCCCCCATCTCCCATTCTTTGGCTTCAGGGCAATCATTTCAGCTTGTACCAAGCGCAGGAGACCAGCCCACATCACAGATGGCTCTGGGTTTATATGTTATGATCACACATATATGTACAGGGACTTCCCTCTCAGCCATCCATAAGCTAGAAAACCTTGGGCATTGGGCCTGACGGCCAGCTGGGCACCAACCAGCCAAGCCCCTGGGCTGACCATAGGCCACAGGGCAGCCATAGCATAGGGGCAGCACATCCAGGGCCCCATCAGAGGACTAGGGGGCTATGGCCTGAGAGGCTGCTTCTGCCAGGTCCATGGAGGAGAGCTAAGAGGACCAAGGGGAAGGCTCAAAGAGGCAGTTCAGTGTGAAACTGGAAACACAAGACCAACCACAAGAACTGTTCCAAAGGGGGATGGGCTCCTGCCACGGGGGAAAGGTGCCTTTGGCTGAGGCTGAAAGGGGGTTCTGGTTCCAGCTCCAGTTAGACTGAGGTCTGTGGCACCCCCTTTCAGCTCTGAGGTTCTGTAGTTCTGAACCTGCCATTAGCTTTGGCAAATACCCTCCTGGATGAGATGATTCTAGATCTCTAAAGCTGTCTCAGAAACTCCTCAAGGCTCTTAGGGAACAAGGACACCAAGGGGAGTGGGGGCGGGGGCTTCCAGCTCTGAGATCATGGTTTTTTCAGGACTGGAGAGACCATGGCCCTAGTTTCCATCTGTCTCAGTCTGTCTCTTCTCTCTTTCTTTGTCTCTCTCCCCCTCCCTCCCTCCCTGTTCTTCTCTCTCTCCCTCTCTTCCCACTCCTTCCTCTCTCCCCTCTCTCCTCCCCTCCTTCTCTCTCTCCCCTTCCTTCTCTCTCTCTCTCTCTCTGTCTCTCTCTGTCTCTCTCTCTCTCTCTTTCTCTCTCTCTCTCTCTCTCTCGCTCTCTCTCTCTCTCTCTCTCTTTCTCTCTCTCTCTCTCCCTCCCTCCCTCCCTCAATCAGTATTGGCTTCCTCTCCTTCCAGAAGCCCCGGAGAGAACCACCAGCACCAGCTAGCTCAGGAGGTGGGGCTGCCCCTGTGCCAGGCCCTGGTGGAGGTGGACAGTGGAAACCCTGACCGAGCTGTGGAGCTCCTGCTGCCCATTCGGTACAAGATCGTGGAAATAGGTGGTAGCAATGCCCAGGTGAGTGGAAAGGCCCCTGTCTGCCCTCTGACAGCAAGACTAAAGAGTGCTGTTAGAAATAGAATGCACAAAGAAATTCTGCTTCTTCTTTGTGGCCCCAGAGAACAGCCCTGAGTGATCAGCCCTAGGGAGGTCCAGGGCACAAGTGGTGGCCAGTGTAAGGAAGAACCCAGGAGCAAGAACTGTGGGAAGAGGGAATGAGTAGTGAGGTAGTGAGCTCCATGTCATTAGAAGCATCCTGGAGGGGCCATCTGATACAGAGGAGAGGACTCTGGCAGGAGGCCAGAAGGCCAGGGTTCCATTACTACCAGCTGTGAGACCTTGGGCCTAGTCTAGCCATTTCTAGATTCTGTTTTCTCTTCTGTAAAATGGACACAATAACTTTGCACGATGTACCTTGCAGGGGGGTGAGTTGTGAGGAGGGAAAATTACAAAATGCTAAAAATATGAGAAGTTGTGAAAGCCCCTCTCCCTCAGGGCCATGGGACTCCAAGAACCAGAGAGGGGGTCTTGGTGTCACAGAGGCTGAGGTTCAAGGGCTGTCCCACCCATCCCTGACCCTCCTCTTGTAGGGGGCGCAGATCAGCATCGGTAGAGGGAAACCCCCCAGCAGCCTCCCAGCTCACTTCTGGTTTGGGCTGCAGGGCCTTCAATCAGGGCCAGCCCAGGGACACCAGTATCCTTGGCCCACTGAACTCTGCTGTGATCTGAGGGGAGCCCTCCTGGCTGGGGCTGTGCTATTGACTAATTGCCAAAGTCTCTCTTTCAGAGGGATGTCTTCAATCAGGTACTGGTTCACGCAGCTCTAAAGTGTCAGCAGAAATCCTACAGGAACCTGGCCAGGTAAGTGAGGGGTTCACAGGGCAGCCTGGGCACCCAGAGCCACCGCGCACATCTGGAAACTTTTGTGTTCTTATTCCTCTGCACAATGCTGTGGCTCTGGCGCTGCCCTGAGCTATTGGGACCTGCAGCCAAGTGCTTTCACTGGGCTTGGGAAATCAGATGAAAACCTTACTGTACCCCTGGGGCAGGGGGCAGCCGCTGACCTCCCAGGAAGCTGGGAGCTGCCTGAGTCTGAGGCCTGGGCTGGGGCTGCAGAGGACAGCAGCTATGGCTGCCCTCAGCATGCTTCTCCTCTAACGGGGCTGGGGATGAGCTCAGAGGGACAAGAAGTGCCTCTAGGACAAGTTCACTGCAAAGGAGACATCCCTTTGAGGAGCTCTGGGAAACTGGAGGAGAGACAGAGAGAGGAGAGACAGAGACAGAGACAGAGATAGAGACAGAGACACAGAGAGAGAAGAGACAGAGAGAGAGGAAAGAGGAAGAGAGAGAGAGAGAGAGAGGGAGGGAGAGACAGAGACAGAGAGAAGAGAGAGAGGAGAGAAAAAGACAGAGACACAGGGAGAGACACAGAGAGAGAGGAGAGAAAAAGACAGAGAGAGAGACAGAGACAGAGATAGAGACACAGAGAGAGAGAAAAGAGGGAGGGAGAGAGAAAGAGGGAGGGAGGGAGGGAGAGAGAACGCAAATGAGACAGAGCTCGAGGGCCAGAGGGCCCAGGCAGGTAAGAAGAGTGACTGGCTGTAAGCAACAAGTAAGCCACAAATGTTTTGGAGCACCTGATGGAAAGTGATCTGTTAGATTGAACTAGAGGGGAGAGACTAGATATTGAGACTAATTAGGTGGCTATAGCAGCCATCTCAGGGTGGTCTATAGGAGCCTGGGGTCCAGGGCCATTGTGATCCTAGTGATTCCATGACAAAGACCCTCTATCTCCAGATTCTGGGTATTTGTACTGGCTGTGCCCCATGCTTGGCCTGCTGTCCCTCACCATCTCTGCCTACAACCCCCTACAACTCTGCCTACAGAAATCCTTTCCCAGTCCCCCATGACCTTAATCAGTGGTCTCCATATCCTGTTAAGGTTCATTGGTGCACAGCTGTTTGCGCCATGTCTCCCTCATTAGACTGTGAGCCCCCTGAGGGCAGAGACTGTCTTTTTCCTTTCTCTGTGTTCTCAACACTCAGCCCGCCTGCCACTTAGTAGACTTAACAAATTTATTTAGACTGACTAACTGACTGACTCTGATGGCCTCAGTCCCCAGAAGTGGGTTGGCACACCAGCATGGGGCTTCAGCTGAGCCTGCAATTGATGTGCTCTGTGAATTGTCAGTTATGAATGACCAGGAAAAGTTCTGATAGGGACCAGTTCCTGGACAGTTGGAGGGCAGGGCCTGGAGGGGATAGTGTGGACCTCCACCTGAATGGAGGGCAGGACAGAGCAGCAAGCAGGCATGGGGAGGGGGATGCACTGGAAAGCATGAGAGGCCATTAGTAAGCACGCACTATATGCAGTGCCTCTGTGCTTAGATGGGGGGTGGAGAGGCTGGCCAGGTGACTGCCCTCCCAGAGCTCACAGTCTCATGGAGAGGCGTATAGACACAGCAGAGACATGCCCATGCTGGGTAGCCCCCCTGAGGTTCTGGGGATCCAGTGAGTCCTGGCCTTCAGCTGAAAACATCACCCTGTATAGGCCCTCCATGGGGACCAGGTGACACTAAGCCTGGCAGGGAGATCTCTGGGACAGAGCATGTGGGTTACAATCCCCTTGTTTCCCCAGGAGCCTCCTCATGGAACGGGATGCCCTGAAGCCCGGCTCTCCTCTGACCGAACGCCTCATTCGGAAGGCATCGGCCCTGCATCTCATGGAGTGAAGCCTTGACCATCTCCTCTCTCCCCTCAGCCTCGTAACTGTCTGTATGGAGGAAGCCATGATGCCCAGCACCAACTGGACCAAAAGCCTAACACCAGCCCCTAGAAAAGCAAATCCCCCCACACCCCCCGGAAAAGCTGCCCACTCCCCCACACCCCTATGTCCATTTAAGAAGGGACACTCACTCCTCAGTAGTTTGAGAGTGAATTATCAGCCCTGATTGGCAAGCACCCAGCCCCTATCTTTTGTAGAGAAGGAAACTGAGGCAAGGAGAGAGGAGGGGCCCCACTCGTGCTCCCAGTCAGCCAATCATGGGAGCAGAGCTGAGGCCTTACCTTCCTTCTCCTGACCCAGCACACGAGACCCCCTTTGCCCTGTGTGGTGCTCTGGGCCCCTCCTGCTCTCCTGCTTCATGTCAAGGGACTGGAAATGTCATCATTTCATAACAACTCTCAATCAAACATGATAAAGGAGTCACATGTACCACTCCCTGACCTGAGCTCTCACAGCCATAGAAGGAAAGATGACCCTCTAAAGAGGTGGTTTTCTGGGCCACAGGAGAGTCTGCAGCAGCCTGGGAGGCCTGGCCCCTGAGTCTTCCAGGTGGGGCCATGAGGATGGTGACCAGATGGGGCCCAGGGCCCTCCTGGCCTGGCTCCAAAGCATTCAGGCTTCTCTTCCATCACTAGGGTGGCCCGGCCAGTGAGGGACCGTCTCACCTCTCTGGTGGAGGCTTTTTCTTTAATCAACCACTTTTCCAGGAAAAAATAGCATGCCCCTCCCCACTCTGAGCCCCCGTTTACTCATCTGTAAAATGGGGCTGTTCAGAGCTGCCCTAGCTTCTCAGAGCTTGGTAAGCAGTTGCCATCTCTCATTCCAGCAGCTGCCCTGCATGCCCCACTTGGGGAGCCATGTCCAGAGGGGACAAGGCCACCAAGTTCACCTATGAGTCTGTGGCCTCTCCAGTAGAGACCCTGGTAATCTGCTTGGTAATCTGCAGGGACTGGCCACACACAAGGTTGGTGACCAATAATTGCCAGCCAATGGCAGTCAACTTTTTTCCTTGAAAACTGCATGAGATCTTGGGCTCCTAGAACATGATTTCATGGTAGATTTAAACAAGCTATAATTTTTCCTCATTGATGGTGGGGTGGAGGGAGGTCATAGGGGCTATGACCCTGTGACCTCTAAACCCCAACCCTTGGGGGCTTGGGTATCAATCAGTAAAAATCCATTTTATGACTGGAAACCTGCCTCTCTGTCTTCTGATTCAGCATTAAACTCTTCTGATTACAAATCTGGAAAGGTGTGGCTTGTCTTTCACGCGACATCTGGGATCCAGCCTCCCCTAAGGGAGAAGGTCAAAGGAAGCCTATTTTCCTAATGCCCTTTGCTTTCTTTTCCACTAGCCAATGTGCCCACTATCTCCTCTCCTCTCCCAGGGGCATGGAGGTCCTGCCCTCTTAGTCAAGCAAAGATTAAGCAGCTACCATTTGGTAGGGGACACATTAGGCTCTGGGGATACAAAAAACAAGGAGACAACCCCTGTCTTCATGGAGCTTACATTCTCTCAGAGGAAACAACACATACACAGCTAAGTAACCAGTAAATACAGGCTCAGTAAATGTGAGGTCATTTCACAGAATTGGGGGAGATGCTAACAATTCAGGGATCCAAGGAGGCTTCATGTGGGAGGCAATGCTTGGACAGGACTTTGAAGGAAAAGGGGCTTCTAAGAAGTGAAGGTCAGGAGGGAGGGTGTTTGAGGCCCAAGAGACAGCTAGGGTAAAGGCCCAGAGGTGGGAGATGGACTATTGGGTGAGGAACTATAATAAGGCCAGTTTGGCTGGATTGTAGAGTGAGTGAAGGGAAGTCATGTATAAAATAGTTATGTATAAATATATAAGAAACTTTAGGAAGGTTGCATGGAGCCCAGATTGAAGAGGGAAGACATTGGAGGCAGGGAGACCAATGGGCAGACTTGGCAATAATCCAGGCAGACCTAAATAGAGGTGGCAACATTAGGAGTGGAGAGAAAGTGATGAATGTGGGACATTGTGAAAGCAGAATCAACAGACTTGGCTAGTGATGGCTATAGGGGGAGAAGGCCCTGGAAGAGTTGAGGATGATTCCAAAGCTGTTGATGCCCATGACTGGAATGACAATGGTGCCATCCACCAATATATGGAGGTGAGGAGGAGGAGGAGGAGTGGTTTTTTTTTTTTTTTTTTAAGCAATTGGGGTTAAGTAACTTGCCCAAGGTTACACGGCTAGGTTTTTGTTTGTGTGGATTAAGTGCTCCGAACTCAGGTCCTTCTGATTCCAGGGCCGGCGCCCTATTCACTGCGCCACCTAGCCGCCCCTGAGGAGTGGGTTTTTTGAGGAAGATAATGCAGAGATAGCACCCGTGAGGCCGAAGTCACACAAGATAAAGGATTCTGTTTTGGTCCTGTTGAGTTTGAGATGCCCAACTCTAAATCTGTGACCTCTCATTTCATGAAAAATAGCATCAAAGAATCTGTACTTGGGCCAGGTAGAGGTGGGAGGAGTGTAGGGGGAGAGCTTAGCTGTTTGTAGGTGAGAAATAGTATCCATTTCTTTCAAGCAGACCAAACTGCAGTGCTACTTTTTAAAAGGAAACGTAACAGTTTGAGGAAGGAAGGAACAACTTAGCAAATGTAAGCTTGAATGGACCAAACACAACCACAAATGAAAGAGTGAGTGACTGGATGGCAAAGGGTATATGCCTCCCTCAGTTGGAAGGTCCAGGACCAGGTGGATCACAAACGAGTCTGTCAGCGCCAAAAGGCCAGTTAGCCCCGTGCTGTATCACCCTTCTCAGAGAGAAAGAATGCCGTTCACCGAGCTCTGTTTTGGAGATAATGTGTCCTGATGCTTATCCCTGGAAGGATAGAGCATAGGGAGAGAATTGTAGGGACCTGTCCCACTGAGGAATATTGATGTGAAAAGTGTTCCATAAAAGTGCTAGCCAGGATCTATAGGAATATTCACTGTGACCAAGAACCTCCTTCACAAACCCACTAAGTGTCCACCACAGGCAGAAAGTGAGGGTTATTTCCAGGCTGAGCCACACGCTGGGAGAATAAGTACCCACGTACTTATGACTCAGGGTGCAAAGTTGGGCCTGCTTTTATATACCTACCTACTATCATGATGGATGAGAATGTTGAAGCCAGGAGGGACCTTAGAAAATGGAACCTGGAAGGAGGCTTAGAAATCCAAGCTGACCCTCTCATTTTATAGACGGAGAGCGTTAGGAGAACCAAGATTACAGCTTTCTCTCTAACCACTTCCCTGACCCTGAGAGGGCCACCTGGGGTGGGCGGTGATGATGGTGGGATGGGGTGAGCAGGGCTGGGACAGAAAGAAGGCTATTGTCCTGTAAGAAATGAGGAGGAGAAACCTGGGGAGTCTTGCACCAATGACCATAGAGGGAGCTGAGCAGGACCAGAAGGGCGATATTTGCCATCACAACAATGCTGGAAAGACTGCATAGCTTTCCTCAGTGTAATGACCAACAACCATCCTCCCAGGGACAGAGGTGCAGCCTGCCTCTCCCACCTGATTGAAGGAAACAGAATGAGATGCATTTTGGAGACAGCCAGTGTGGAAATGTATTTTGTTTTGACTATGGATATTGTTCATAAGGGTTTTGCTTTTCTCTTATTTTCAGAGGTGAGGAGAGATGGGATTGAAAAGAATTCATTTTTTAAAATCAAGTGACCTCTGTAGGGCAGCAGGGAGCTGCTAAAGGCATTGGTGAAGGGGGATCCTGTTGCCCAGGAAGAACCCACTGAGAATGGACCAGAGGGGCACCAGGTCAGAGACAAGGCTTGGCCTCCCTCCCACTCCCTCCCGACCCGGTCCTTGAAACCAAAGGACAATGCAGGGATGTAACCCCAACAGGCCAGGCCTCTTTGTGGCCTCTTGGAGACCTGGGTGGGAAGGTGATAGAGAGGCACTCAAGACTGAGGCCAAGTCCAAGTCACTGCCCCCCTCTAGGGCCTCAGCCTCCTCATCTGTAAAATGAGGAGGTTGGATCAGAAGAGTACCAAAGTCCCTTCTCCCTCTGAATCTCTGATCTCATGACCCAATACACATAATGGGGGGGGGGCTTTGATCAGGCACCCTTCTAGCTCTCAGCCCAGGACCTTGGGACCCAGGCTGTGCCCCAAAAAAGCCCTGGCTGGGGAGGCAGAAGATGTGACGAGGGCCCTGGAGGAGAATCATGCCCCCATTCTGGGCCTCGCCTTCCTCTACTATAAAACAAGGCTAATGGCATGGTCACCACCTACTGTGAGGTGGGCTGACTGTGTGCAAGGAGGGCTTTGCAAACCTCAGAGCCCTTGAGAAAGGGGGGCTGCTCTTGTGACAGGGATTCTCTCAGAGCAAAGTCAGGGGCAGAGCCAAGGGCAGGATGGACCCTGGGTCAAAGGCCAACCTTCAGAAGAAAGCCAGGCAGGCCTGTGGTGGTAGGCACCAGCCAGCAACCCACATGGCACCCATGAGGGAGGGACCACAGGAGCCTGGGACTAGCCAGAAGCCCTCAAGAGCTTCTGCCAGAAGCCCTCAAGGGCTTCTGCCAGAAGCCCTCAAGGGATGGTCTGGGCTTCCCTCAAGAGCCCATGACCTCAGCCAAGAACACAGCCAAGGGCTGAGTCACCTTCCACTGAAGAAGATGACTAGAAGCCAGTGAGTGGGCGGAGAAATTCCATGGTGGGCTCTCCTAGAATCACTTCAGTCCCCAGTGGCCTCAGAGTCATTTATAGGAACCACAGTGGCCTTATCTGTGTCACAGGCCCAAGCCCCACCCCCAACCTTTAGCTGTGACCCTGCCCCAAGGGACCTTCCTGTCTGGTTGGGGGGAGGGAGATCCCTGGGGCCAGACCCCAGTTGGGTCTGGGCTTCAATTCTAGATGGAGCCCAGAACCCCAGAGGAGGGACATGACATGACCCAGGGCATGGGGGTGGCCAGCTGTCACAGAGAGGCTCAGGAGGGCCAGACTATCTCCTTCCTCTCATATATATTAGCTGGGGGTTGGCTTAGATGGTATGGGGAAGTGCCCCCCAGCTTTGACCTCCCTCCTGCTCTGACATCCCTGTCCCCTGACTCCTTTCCAGGGGCCACTCCTGACTCCAGACTTCTTTCTCCACCATGCCCCAGCAGCCCTCTCACCCTGAAAGATGCCCCTGCCCCCACAGCCCTTCCTCTGATTGGTCAGGCCCTCCCAGAACTGTTTTCAGAAAAGTGCCCAGAGCAGCTATGCTCCCTCATTCTTCTCCTCTCCTTCCTCCATCATCCCCCTCCCCGTCACAATGCAGGCATCTCAGGCATCTTTGGAAGGGGATGGAGCAGAACCAGGTCGGCTCTCACAAACAAGCTTCTAGAGCTAACTTCCCACTTACTGGAGGGCCCACAGGTCCCAGCCGAGCCCCAGGGCCCCTGGGTGCTGACTGGATGGAAGCATGGACTTTGGGAGAGCCAGGTGCTGTCATTGGCTCTATTCTCCTGCAAGGATCCTCCCAGCATGACAGCCAGCATCGAGCAGACTCCCTGAGCAGTGCAAACCCCACCAGGAGTCAGGTGCTGGCCAAAGGGAGGAGATGGGCCCTGAGAAGATGCCTGCCCAGGACCCCCACCAGAGGCTCCTTGAGTGTGGTTTATGCAGGATGTGGCATCAAGGCATCGTTGAAGTTCACTGCCCCTCAGGGGTAAGAGTCACCCGAACTGAGTCTGATCTGACCATTAACATGGGATCCACCAAGCAGACCACCAAGAATGAAGGTTGTCCAAACCAAGAGCCGGCCTGCAGAGCACATCCATCTGTGCATGTGCCCTGGATGGCCCTGCAGATGGGCATTGATCAGAGCCCAGAGGGGGCTGGGCTTCCCCAGCAAGCCCTCCCTGAACCTTCCCCTGCTCATAAGCTCCCACCCTCTATCTCCCCTTCTTTTCTTGGTCAACCCCATTACCCTCTGCTCCACCCCCCCAGCACACCCCTATTTCTGAGGAGAGAACCAGCTGCCTAGGTTGGCAGCCCCACAGAGTCCTGACATCTTGGATTCCCCGATTTTGATCAGCCCCTTCTTTGTACTCACCTTCTGGCTCCCACCTAGCCCAGGCCCTCACCACCACCAGCCTGGACTATTCTTGTGGCCTCCTCATTGGGCTCCCTGCCTCCAGTCTCTGCCCTCCCCAATCCATCCTCCATTCAGACAGTCCTAATACCCAGCTCAGACTGGTTACTCTGGAGCTCAAGAAGCTCTGGAGCCTCCCAGTCACCTTGATGACAAGAAAGAAGCTGCTCTAGGCTCTGCTCCAGGGTGAGGGATGTGGTGGAGGCCAGCTGGGATGAGGCGCTCTCAGTCAGATACCAATAAATGTCTTTTAAGCACCTACTATGCCGGTTTTCCTAAGCCCTTCAGAGCTCCAGTCAGAGGGGCAGAGAGCAAAGACAAGAGGAAGCCAGGCCCATTCTGTCTTGCAGGATGAAGAGGTACCCCTGGAGCATCATGACCAGGGAACTCCCAGGGAGAAGTTTGTTTGGCCTTGGAGAAGGTGGCCCTGAAGGCAGTGAGGGGCTCAGACAGACAGACCCAGGAAGAAGAAGGCACCTCCGGCCCCAGAAGGGCTGGCCCACCACAAAGGGCTGTGCAAGGCTTCTTAGCCCTCTATGTGGGTGGGGGTTGAGTAGAGGAGAGTCTGTGAAATAGCTCTGGAAAGGTAAGTGGTAGACAGATTACAAAATCCTAGAGGTCAGCATTGGCCAGAGGGAGCCATTGAAGGTATGTGAGTAGAGAAGGGACTTGAGAAAACCTGTACTTTGGCTGGGTGGAGGGTGGATGTGGGAGATGGGGAGCTTGGGGCAGGGAGAGGCTATTGCCATAGCTCAGAGAAGGTGAACTCAGAGGGGGCCAACAGCCCAGCCCACAAGAAAAGGGGAGGGTGGTAAGACATGTTGCCTCATTAAACTGGCCAGACTGGGCAGGCTGATCATCATGTGAGGGAAGGGAGGGAGTCTGGGGTCATTTGTTATGGCCCAGCCTTCCCCGGAGCCAAGCATGTCTTCACTGGCTTCTCTGGGCTGCTATCCCTTGGTACAAATATTTATATCCCACAGATACATAGCCTTCTTCTGAGGGCTGGAGCCTGAGGTGCTGGCCGCCAGTGGGGCCCAGAAGCCTGGGGGTGGCCTGGGGCCACTCAGTCCCCTTGCCTATATTTGGCTGCTTGCTACACACTCCAGGTGGGGGCAGAGGCCCCTGTGTCCTGAGTGGCAGCACTGGCTGGGGCTGTGTGGCCTATTTGGCTCCTGACTCTTATGGTCATTTCTCTGGCACAAGGCAGCCTGCTGACTTACCTGGCCCCTAGTGTCTCAGAGGAGGCCTGCTGCATCTCCAGAGGCTGCCCCTCAGGGCACTGCAATCAGAACCCCAGGAATGCATGCTCTCATCCTGCCGAGGGGTCAACATTACCTTTGGGAGCCCCAGCTACCCTCAGCTTAGAAGCAAGGAAGTGTGTGTAGAGAATTAGGGGGATTGGAGTCTGGAAGACCTGAGTTCAAACCCTGCCTCAGTCAGGAAATGCTGTGTGACCCTGGGTAGGTCACTTCACACCTAACCCAGACTCCCAGAGTGGTTGAGGATCATTGTAGGGCGTTGGTCAATGCTGCCTGCCATTGTCATCCCACCGGCCAGCCTCAATTGTCACAGACATTTGGGGTCATTTCCAAGGTCACAGATTTGCCAGTTGAGAGGAGAGCCCCTGCAGAATGCTCTCAGCTGGGAAGGGGGATAACTACTTTCTCGTAGACGTCACATTTCCAGGGGGATCCAAGGTTGACAAGGCTGCAAAGGAGGTCTAATGCCAGTGTGATAACAGACACTGGCCTGGCAGCCATCACACTTCCTGAACTGAGCCCCGCTGGGCCCAGCAGGGAGGTGCTGATGGTCCAGGCATACCTGGAGGGAGGTCTCCGGTGAAGTGCCCAGGAGGTCAGCACCAGGCACAGAGAGGCTGAACATTCTCATCCACTCTTCCATTCCCCCCTGCTCTGCTCTGCTGTATCCCCCCGCCTTGTGAATTGGGCCTCTAATGCTTCATCTGTAAGGGGGAAGAGTGAAAAGAGCACCAGATTTGGAGGCCAAGGCCCTGGGCTCAAATCAAATGGCTACTTGCTATCTCAGAGAAGTTGGGCAAATCTCCTCTCTCTGCACTTCAGTTCTCTTACCTATGAAGGGGGTTGTCCCTGGGTGGCCACAAGGTCCTTTTTGGATCCTCTGAGCTTGTCTCTGCCATTTAACCTTTCATCCCACCCTAGCACCAAGCACAGGATTTGACGCATGGTAGGGGATTTCACAAACATTGATTTAATTCTGCTGTGATGGAAACATGGGGTTTGTCCTTGAGCACAGTCAATGAATGGAGTTTCTTTCTGTCCAGGTTTGAAGTCCAGGCATAGTTTCCCCTCTGTCATTTGGGGCAAGGCCTCATAGGAAGCTCCTCCATAGAATGGCAATGCCCTGCACACAGTAGGTGCTTAATACATGCTGATTGCTTGAACCTTGCCTCATAGGGAGATTAGGAGGATTGAAGGAGATCATGAAGGTGAGGTGTTGTGAATGGGAATTACCCGACTTCCCTCTTATCCTGAAGCTGAGCACTCACCCCCAGCCTTTCCAAGATGAAGGCCACCTCTCCTTCACCACTGGTATCTGATGATTGAGAAAATACTTAGCAACAAGGGAGAAAAGCCTTTTCTAGACATTTGTACCTTAACCACAGGGGCGCCTGGCAGCTGTGGGCCAGGGCCGAGGTCATTATACATTTGCAGTCTTGTAAAACATATTTCCATAAAGAAATAAACATAAAAATATGAGAAATGAAGATCATTTTACAAAGCATGCTTCCATCTGCACTCAGAGCCCATCAGTTCTCTCTCTGAAGGCAGATCTTTCCTCATGGGTCTTTTGGGATTATCTTGGATCATTGTACTGCTGGGAATAGCTAAGACATTAATAGTTGATCATCATACAATGTTGTGGTTACTATGTGCAAGGTTCTCCTGGTTCTGCTCACTTCACTTTGTATCAGTTCATGTAAATCTTTCCAGATTTTTCTGAAGTCGGCCTGCTCATCATTTCTTCTAATACAATGGTATTCCATCACCATCACGTAACACAGCTTGTTCAGCCATTCCCCAATAGATGGACATCCCCTCAATTTCCAATTCTTTGCCACCATAAAAAGAGCTGCTAGAAGTGTTTTTGTACAAATAGGCCCTTTTCCTTTAGCCAATCTCACATAATGAAGAGAAGACTCAGAGCTCCCCCACCCCAGACCCTCCAGGTCCAGCACATCCTTCAGGCTGCCTCTCTGCTTAGGAGGCCTTTGGAAACCAAGGCTCAGCCTTCGCTAAAGGTGAGGCTGCCCACTGGGGACCAATATTCATTTGGTGATCTGCCTCCCCAGACCTAGGGGTCCCTCCTAGAACCTGGAAGTACAGATAAAAGCAGATCCAACTTTGCATTCCAAGGCATAAGCATGTGGGTTCTTATCCTCCCAAGACATGGCTGAGGCTGGCCACATCCCTCACCTTCTGCCTGTGCTGGACACTTAGTGGGTTTGTGATAGAGACCCTCCCTCCCAGGGTGCAGATTGTGACTCCTCTGTGTCAAACAGAAGCCCACACCCTCCCATAATCCCCATGGAGATGTCTGCCCATGAACTGGGAGCCTGGAATCTCCATGGACAGCAGTGGGAGCCTCTAGCTCTGGGGACACCAGCCCCCTTTCCTTCCCCACCCTGTGAGGCAATGCTCGGTGTGACTTCTCTGGGACAGTTGTAGGCTAAAAAGGTGTTGGGACATCCACTCAGCCTCCTGTACCTCGCTGCTGCCCTTTGGGCGGCACTGGACTGGAGTTGTGGGGTGACCAGAAGCCATGTGGTATCTCGAGAATATTGTAACCAAGAGAGGCCTTTGTTTCAAGGAGGACTTTGACACACCAATGGGCTCTCTTGGGAGTCAGGTGACAGATTCAAATCCCAAGTGTACCAATGAGTCACTGGGAGGGATATCTGGAAAGAGCTGTCTTTTCTCTCCACTCTCAGAACCAAGATCATTGGCTGGAGGGCCATGGGCCTGGAGCGGGGCTGGGGGATAGACTTCTGAGGCTCTCCCTCCTTTTGTCAAGAAGGGCACTCATTCTCCTGGCTTCCCTGGACTAGGGGCTGGTAAGGTTGTGCCTAGGTTCTCTGCAGGTGCGGAACTGGCCTCCCCTTCCTTCTTGAGTCCAGCCATGGGGCCATGATCTCCAGACACTTCTCTATAGAATGTGTGGGGGCAGAGAGGGCCCAGACAAAGGGTTTCTGGCCAGTCTGGGGGCAGAGAGGTCCCATTTAGGATGCTGGAGGGGGCCCTGGGGCTGGTGTCCTAGGAAGATGACTCCCTGCAGGCAGAGAAGCTGGGGAGCAGATGCCAGGCAGGGGGAAGGCTGTGGGGGAAGCATCCTGGGCTGGATTGCACTATCACTGACTCACAGCCACCTGGGCCTGGTTCCTCCCCCTTCAAGGTCCATTTCCTCCTACTGGCTCCTGGTCCTCCTGTGCCCAGGCAGCAGCACGTCCCTGATGTAGATCCTCATGTGTCTTTCCAAGCCCAGGCCCCCAGGATGACCATAAGGAGGGCCAGAATGACCACGGTATAGATGGTGTGGATGGTGGGCAGCTGTTCCTCCTGGCCCCAGCAACGCTTGCTGCTGCAGGCACGTGGCCAGCTAGGGCCCCCCAAGGAGGCTTTCTGGCGGTGTGCTCGGAGAGAGTGGATCCTGGGAGAAAACATTCCAGGCTTTAGAAAGGGGACCCAAGGAGCCCAGGATGACAGGGGTAAAAGGCCCTGGCACCTAAAAGGCAGAGAGCCACAGCTGGACCAGACCTTGGAGGCATGTAGGCCAGCCCATCATCAAGGACCCAGAAGAGAGGGGTGCTTGGGGGTATATGAAGAGGAGAGGATGAAGAGGGAAGTGGCCTGGTCTGGGGAATGAGCTAGCAGCCCTGGGTTCTAGCTGCTCATTCCTTGGGTGTTCCGGGGCAGGTCACTGAAATTCCTTTGAACAACGCCATATTAGAGACTGAGATGCGTTGCTGGCATATAACAAGGCTGTCCCAGAGGGCCTTCAGGGGCAAGTGGTGAGCCCCAGGCAGGCCCCAGTGGGTCAAGGACCCCCTAGGTCCCTCCCAGCTCAGAGATTCTGCACTGCCCTTTGTGCTAAGGAGCACAAACCTTAAAATCTCCCAGTCTGAACTCCCTTCATGCCCAGGCCCGTGGGACTCTCCCCAAGGGGTCTCTGGCCTGCTCTGGGTCTCAGTTTCCTCATCTGTCAAATGAGAAGGTTGGCTTAGATCAGAAGTTCTTGATCTTGGGTCTGTAACCTTGTTATATAACATGGCATGTTCATATAATTGGTTTCCTTTGTCATGCCCTGCATTTTATTTTCCGCATTGAAAAGTGTGATAGTGAGGAGGAGTCCACAATGTTCACCAAACTGCCCTGGAGAGGCCTATGATGCCAGATGGGGTGGTGAGCCCCTGGGCATGATCTCTACATACAGGTCCCTGTACCTTCCACTCTGCCTGAGGCTTCCCATCTGTGAAATGGGGATGTTCATCATTCCCCCAGCTGGCCTCATAGGACTAGATAATCCTAATAACAACTGCCATTTACACAGCACTGACTGTGTTCCAGGGGCTGGGCCAAGTGCCTTACAGAGCACCAGAGAAACAGGACTTTTTATTTGGATGTTTGTCGGGGGTTTAGGGAATTCCTAGTGAGGAAACACCCTCCCCTGCTGCAGATCTCTACCCTTTCTGGGACCTCTTTGGGGGTGGGGGTACTATGGGCTTACTTAAGTGACCAGGTCCCAGAGTCCTCCAGGGTCAGAGGCAGAGCTTGCCCCCAGGTCTCTCTGAGCCCCAGGCCAGTTGGGCAGGCTCTCCACCACAGCTGCTTCTCCAGGGAAGGTCTGTTCCCCCTAGGCAGGAGGCTTTGGGCAGCTCCCATTCATTCTTCTGGCCCTTGGGGCATCCAAAGGCTCAGGGGGCCAGGCCTCACCCAAAGTCACACAGACCACATAAAGAATCACTCCCAGAAGGAAGGGTTCCCAGAGAGAGTAGAGGCCAACCCCTCCAGAACCACCCTGAAGAGTGGCCATGCAGCCTTTGCTTAAAACCCTCCAGTAACAGGGAACTCACTACCTCCATTCCACAAGGCCAGTGACCTCCCCATTGCATCATGCCACCCCCTAGGGAAGAGATCCGAGTCTCTTACCTCCTGGAGACATTCATGTTGTCGGGGTGTCTTCGTGGGTATTTGAGACCCTGAGAAGTTCTGCTCTTGGGCTCCTGATCTAGGTCTGGGTCCCGCTCCCCCTCCCCACAGTGTGCCAGTGGGCAGAGAGGAGCCTCTAGTCTGAATACCTTGGCCCAGAACATGGGCACCCCAGCCTCCTCTGCCCAAGACAGTGGCTTTGCATGGAGGCTGAAGAGAAGCCAGGAAGTCCCCAGGACAAATCCTGCTGCTGCTTCTCTTTGGATGGCTGCCGTCTGAAGAAGAGCTGCCCAGCTGGCCAATGTCCACGCCCAGGGGCAGGCAGGAAAGCAGTCATCCAGGAGGAGACCTCAGAGGCTCCCAGCCAGAGCCTTCCAGCCCAAAGGAGGCAGGCCTCTTCTGAGCAGAAAGTGTGCGTATGTGTGACTCTGTGTGTGTGCGTGTGTAAATGTGTGTGGGTTTGTTTGTTTGTGTAAACACATTGCTGGCACTTGTTCTTTATAGCTGCATAAGCATCTTCTGCCAGGGAAGGGGGGTGAGGGCTAGTCTAGACAAGGCAAGCTACCAGATCTCACAAGCAGCTGTGCTCTGTAGATGAGAATGGAGTCAGGGAGGCCTCTAATCAATCAAACAGCTGTAAAGCAGCTGATCAATTTAAATTCAGTCCTCAGCTGGTTTAAATGCAGGGAAAAATCTTAGAAAGTATCTTTATGGGGTTTGGGGAGACTTGATTACCTCCCATGGTTGGGTTGGTGTGTAAAGAGCAAGCCCATTGGAAAGTGGGCATTGGCGGGTCTGGTAGCCGGGTGTGGAATGTCTGGCCAAGACTTTGGAAAGGAATGGCTCAGGGGGGCCAGATCCCCTCCCCCCACCCCATCCCCAACTAAAGAAGGACCTACTATGTTTTCTCAGTGTCCCCTAAACAGCAGTGGTGGCTGCAGGGTCTGAGTTAGGAGTCAAAGAGAATTAGACACCCGGAGAAAAATGACATTGACTTGTGGCCGAGGGGGAGCTTCTGAGCGCCTCCCTAACGGGTACCTCTTTGCTGCACATGCTACACTTAAGCCCCCTTCCCCTCCCCCCCTCCCCCCCGAGAGTGTCTCAGACTTTGGGGAGGTATTGTAAATGCCCCTTTTCCTCAAAGGCTAATTAAGCACGGCTGACTAATAGACACCTGCTGTTAACGCTGGAGCTGGGAGCACACTGTTGGGGGATCGGAGCTATCGGAATGGAAAGACATCTGTCCCCAGCCCTTCCGAGTGGCACGGAACCGCTGGGGGAGACGTCGTCGCCGCCGCGTTTGGGAACCGCCTGCGCGGGACAGAAGGCTGGAACTTGGGGCGCAGTTCCGCGGCCCCTTCCTCCTCTGCCCCCACGATCCTGGGGCGCGGCGAGGCGCAGGACGGCTCCCTGAAACCCCCCCAGCTCTAAAGGCCGAAGCTCTGTGCCATCAGCGCAGCCGCAATTAGCCCCATCCTGTATGCCAGGCAGGCTGCTGGGCCCCGAGCCGAGCCAGTGCTGCCCCCGAGGAGCACGGCACGCGCGCACGTGAGGATGCTCGAGCAGCTCCGGGCTCGGGCTCGGGCCTTCTAAGAGTCAGGGTGGCCGAGTACTCCCGGGCTCCATTCTAGGGGGGAAGGGGGGAGGAACTGAGGCTGACTGCCCCAGGCAGGCTTTGCACCAGGACCCCCGAACTACAGACCGAGCCACTTTCCACGGCCCCACACCTTCGAGGCCTTTGCTCCAAAATCGGGCCCTCTGCCACTCACCCTAAGCGCCCCCCCCCCCCAAACCTAGTCAATATTTATCTTCTGGAGCACAGACCCAGGCCACCCCAGGACCCTGATTCACTGGGACTGCCCTCCTTCCACCAATCAATTTCACCCTGTTGCCTGGTAGTCAATACGCATGCGCCTCACCGCAGGCCAGACTACATCTCCCAGAATCCCAAGGGGGGGGGGGGGGCTGAGGGAGCCGGAAGAGGTTATATCAGCTTGATTTAAATAGACCAATCGCCAGCGAGTCTCTCGGGACACGTGGTTCGTACCGGGTCAGCGGAGTCGGGTAGGGAGAGGAAACGATTCTTGGTTTTAAATCAGTTGGCGGCGGTGACAGGTGAGGCGACGACGGAGTCTCCGGTAAGGAAGGAGCAAGCCGAGCTGGACGATCTCGGGCCTGGCCCCGAAGGAACGTCCTTCAGTCCTTGGCGGGAGGCGGGAGGAAGACAAGCGGGTCCTGCTGTGGGGATCAGCCCCCCCCCCTCCCGGGCCCCAATGGAACGTCCCACCAGGCACCTACATCCCCCCGCCTGCCCAACATGGAACGTTCTGCAGGGGGCGGAGCTTGTCCCCTCTGCCGCATCTGGTCCATTTCACCTCTGCACCATCTATTGTCACTTTCACCTCTGCAGCATCTCCTCAGTATGCTCCCTTCTCTGCTCTGACGCTATCCCCACCTTGTACAGGCCTCATCACTTTTCACCTGAAGTATTGGCATAGCTGCTGGGATGGGGTCTGTCTGCCTCAAGTCTCTCCCCACTCCAGTTCAATCAGCCACTAAAGTGATTCTTCTAAAGTGAAGGTCTCATTATGTCACAGACACACACACACACACACACACACACACACACACACACACACACACACACACCCCTTAGTAAACTCCATTGGCTCCTTATGTCCTTCAGGGCAAATACAAAATGTTCTGTTGGGCATCCCAAACCCTTCATAACCTGTCCTCTCCCCCCTCTCCAGTCTTCCCACACCTGATTTCCTGACACATACTCTTCAATCCAATGACACCAGCCTCCTAGCTGTTCACAAATAATGGGCTCTCTAGCCATTTTCTCTGTCCCCTATTCTTGGAACATCCTCTGTTTCAACTACTGACCTCCCTGACTTCTGTGAAGACCCAACTTGTACAGGAAGCCTTCCCCAGCCCCTCTTCATTCCAGTCTCTTTCCTCTGCTAGTTTTTTCTTATTTATCCTGTATAGATCTTGTTTGTCCATATTTGTTTGTCTCTATTTCAATTGTGAGCTTCTTGGGGACAGGGAAAGTTTTTCACCTTTTTTTGTACCCTGAGTATTTAGCATTGTGCCAAGCATATAGCAGGCCTTTAATAAATGTTTATTGAATCATGACTGCACCAGCTGTGTGACCTTGGACAGGTCATTTCCTCCTGTATGATGACAGGAGCTGAGCTTCCTTCATTCCCTGAAGGTTTGCAGAGCACTTTCTAGGTGAGGGTCCACTCCTTGAGAGCTTTTTGTCCTTGTCACACTCCCCCACCCCCATGACTAGTACGCAGTCGGTGTGTAATAAATATTTATTGCTGTGAAGCAGAAAGCACTAGTATTATTCTCCCCATTGTATAGATGAGTAGTCCACAGCTCAGTGATGTGATCACCCAGGACCCTCGTCCCTGGAGGCATTGCGGCTGTCAGTCAGGGCCGTGGCTGAGGTCGGGAGGAGAAGCCAGTCCCCTTCTTCCTGCTTTCATGGCCCCCTGCTGTTTCTGGTCCCTGTGACCCCTCCACAGAGGTAGCTCCCGCCCATGGGCAGCCTGTGCTGGCCGGGACTCTTCATCCCAGGGTTGGCCTGAGGAACATCGGGACTGAGGATCGAGGAGGTGATCCCAGCCAACACCCTGTCTACGTGGGCCTTGGGCAGCATCGGCCCCTCCAGGCTGAGTAGGTCAGGGTTCTCTGTCTTCTGTTTGGTTCACTGGCAGGTGCTTCTCTGGTGGTATTTATTATGGAGAAAGGAGAGGGAGGCTCCATCAGGGCAGCCACCAAGGAAAAAGCTGACATGGATACACAAGACGGTGAGGACGTGGGCACTAAAGACCTACACAATTTCCTGGTTCCAGCCAACAGCCCCCCACTCACCACTGGGTAGAAACTTGGACAGCCCTTGTCACTCCCCACTCCAGCTTTGTGCCACCAGCTGAGCTGTAGGCCCCAGACAGCCCCTTCAGCTCTCGCCTAGGGCTGCCCTCTTTGGGGGAGCCATCTCTGTGCTGCCCTCTTTTGGGAGGGGCACTTCTGAGCTCCAGGCTCAGGAGTTCCTTCCTTCCCCCATGATGCCCATTTCCACTCGGTTCCTGTGTTACCGTCCCAGCCTGTCTTCACTCATGGGGCCCAGAGCTCAGGCCTGAGCGAATCCCCCTCCCCAGCTCAGGAACCTTGGGTGGCCCTTTGTGAGCTCCAGGCCTGCCCCTTTCCACCTGTGCTCTGGGCCTGGCTGGGCTCAGCTTACTGCCCCCCCCCTGCTGGGGCCTTTGGGCTCCCCCCACAGGTGGTCAGGGCCAGGCAAACAGTAGGTATGTCCCAGAGGCATGTTGGTTGATCGCACCCTGGCTTTTCTCTTCCAGACCTCCCTCTTCTGACCGATGAGAAATTTGACTTTGACCTCTCACTGTCTTCATCCAGGTGAGCTGACATGGATTGTTGCCTTCTCTTTCCTGCTCTTCCATCCCTGCCCTCCCCCATCCCTCTCCCCCACCTCCTCATCATTGCCCTCCCTCACCCCTCCTGCCCCTGCCCCCCCACACCCACCAGGAGGGCCCTGGCGACTGGTCAGCGGAGCCCTGCTTGCTTCTCCTCACACCACCAGTGCCAATGAGGATGACGAGGTTTTCTTTGGGCCGGTCGGGCACTGGGAGCGGTGCGTGGCTGCCGGCTTGGAGCTGCAGGGCCTGGTCCCCAGGGAGGCAGAGCCGCCACTCACATGGAGCCCCCTGGGCGGGGAGAAGTTTGTGGAGATTTTCAAGGAGGCGCGTTTGCTGGCCCTGCAGATAGCAAGCAGCGGCAAGAAGGTGGGGCCCAAAGCTGGTGAGCCCAAGCCACCACTGCTGGGGTCACGGGATGAGTTTGTGCAGGAGACCAGGCTGAAGCTGGACATCTTCGAGCGAGGACTGCAGGTGCAGAGGGACTCCCCAGCTCTCAAAAGGGAGACCTACTGTGTGCTGACCCCAGAGGCAGCCCCAGTGTGGGCATCACTCTCCTTTGATAAGTCACCAGGGGCCTCAGAGCCTGCTTCCGGTGCCCATCTTCAGAGCCGGGGAGTGGCCGAGAGGAGAGCCGTGAGCCGACTGCAGCCCCCCAAGTCCTTGTCTACACCTGGAAAAGGGGCTCCCTCCAAGGTAGCCGCACCCCAGGGTGCCCCTGCCATATCCTTTTTTGGTGGGGGACAGCCCATCCACGGAGAGAGGGTTCTCTGGTGCTGGGGAGGGAAAGTAGGAAAGTATGCAGCCCCACCCCCAGGTTCCTACCCTGGCTCTGCTTCCCCATCATGGGGCTGCCCTCCCCCAGAACAGATCACAGCCCATCCTCCTGTCTTGGCACCCAGTGCTGCTCAGGCAGACTTCTCTGTAGAAATGGGCTGGTTCTCATGTGTCTCTCTTTGGTGTTCCAGCTTCAACCAGGGAAACAAACCCACCCTTCAAGGCTCCCCCCTGGGAACTGCAGGGTGTCCTCGGGGGCCATGTCCAGCAGCGCTTCAGAGACAGGGTTCCCTATCAGTGGCAGCAGCACCACCAAAGGCTCCCCTGGCCTCTCAGCCCCCAGCAAGGTACTTGAGCCCCAAGGGGTGGGGGTGGTGGAGACCCACCCCTAGTGATCACCTAGGGGTGGGGGCAGCAGAGAACCTCCCCCAGTGGTCACCAGTGTGTCTTGTCTTCCACAAAGCCAGAACAGAGGTACCTGAGGGCAGTTATGGATGGCTGTGATTAGGCCCTGAGGCCAACAGGGAGTCCTGGGCAGAAGCAGATCTCGGGGAAGGGGTTAGGGACAATCTTTGCTTGTTCTGAATTCAGCTCCTTGTTCCAGTCTGGGGCAAGGAAAACCCTGCTGAAACCTCCAGGGCCCACCAGGACCCTCCTTGGGGGAAAGAGTGCCTCTTTGTCAGGCCCAATTTGCAGCATGAACCTGACCTCTAGTTCGAGCTCAGTGTGGACCCCAGCAAAAGGCAATGGTAAGGTCCTATGGCTCCCCCATGACCCTGGGGAAGGGTTCTGGGCTGCAGGGCAGTCAGCACCTCTCTTAGGCCTTCCTCATTGATGGGATCCCCCCTGTGCAGACAGACAGACAGACAGACACAGGCATAGACAGGTGTTGCTGGCCTGCACCTGTAAAAGGATTCTCCCTCATTGCTGCAGTCCTGAGTCTGGTGTATCCAGGCATCACATAGTCCATGGAAGAGGCACAGACGAGCCCAAAGCATGCCATGATCCCTCTGACACCTACAGATGGGATCCACCCATCCAAGGACACCCTGCTTCCTGCTCACTGTCTGTGGCTGGGGCCTGATCCTGCTGGCTCAGCAGCCCACAGGCTCCACCTAGTGGCAAGGGCTGGTGACTGCGGGCCCAGGTCCCCAAAGGGTCTCCCTGTGGCCTCTTCCCTGTACCTATCTACCCCCTCCCGTCACCCCCCAGCTCAACACCACCCGAGGGCCCTCCGCAGGGGGGGGCCCAGCCAGCTGGCCGGCTCCTGGGGGGCAGGCATTAGAGGCTAGAAAGTGGCCCTCAAGGCTGGACTTCTCTCTGACTGCCCCCCAGAGCACCTGGTGCAGACCCCAGGGCACATGCCTCTGGTGTCTTCTCTAGGGGCACCGAGCCCCTGGGCCTCCTCCCCAGGGCAGCTGCTGGGGGTCTCCTCACCACCCCCGTTTTTCCACTTTCAGCTAAACCAGGTAACCCCACCCTGCGTCGGGCAGACACTCCTTGGCCTAAGCCCAGCGTCCGGCTAAGCCACAGGAACATCCCAGCCACACCCTTTGCTCAGCAGTCGGCCTTGGTTTCCCTGAGGCAGCCACAGACTCCCAGAACTGGGGTGCAGAGGCTGAGTCCCACCCCCAGCTTATCCCAGGCCTCTGGGCTCTCAACGCCCAGGGGGCCTAGGGGTCCCAGTGCCAGTGCAAGGCCACAACATCCTGCTTTTCCAGGAGGTGAGTCCTGCCTGGGGAGTCCTTGGGATTCTCCTTGGTGCCGATTCAGGGGGAGGGCAGCACCCCCCCCCCCAAGGAAACTCGACCTCACACTGTGCAGCCCAGCTTCCCCTGGGCCCAGAAACTACAGGCTGTGGGGCTCCTGTGCTCTGGTGGGGTGCCCAGAGCCACCCCGGGAAGGGAAGAGCCCAGGGCAGGGGGAGGTGGTCAACCGTGATGGAGACGGGGGATGGGGTGCTAGCGCCTCCCCCTCCCCCCCGCCACAAGGGGGGCCTTTATGGTGGGGGGCTCGTCTCCCACCTCGGGGCTAATGCCCCTTTTGTGTCATAGGCACCTTGTTAGACAGCATGACCCCTCGAGTCCAGGGCACGAGCCGGCTGCCAACGGGCCCCCCATGTGGAAGGTAAAGGGCTCCCTCCTTCTTCCCTGGGCCCTCCCCTGAGGCAGGAGCAGGAGCCTGGGTGCTCAAGGCAGACAGGACTTGAACCCAGGCCTTGGCCCCCCTACCGATGGGGCATCACCCCCCTGAGGGCTGTCCCTCTCCACCAATCTTAGGCTCTGAGAGCAAGGACTGAATTTTCCTTGTGTTACCGAGGGCGTGCAGCAGGTGCTCCATGAGTGCTGGCCGAGCTAAACCACTAGCCTTGAGAGCACTGGGGCTCTCTGATGGTGGGGCTGGGTTGTTGGCGCACCCTCCCCCACTGCGGTGGTGATCTGGAGGTCTCCGTTTCTCTACCTGTAGTGATCTGCTCTGAGGATAGGGATTAACAAGCAAGGGAAGCCGCTAAGGTGGGCTTGCAGGCTATAGCCCAGGCCCCCTGACCCCCAGAGCCCCCAAGGCTGCTTCCCTGGCTCATCTCCCTGTGGGGGGCCTTCTGTGCCAGCCTCAGCCTGATAAGTGGCCCTTTTGTTCCAGCACCACCCTGCACGGTACCCCTGCATGGTGCTCTTTGCGGGGAGCTCTGCAGCCCCCCAGCAGCAGGAGCCGGCGCCTGTCCACTCTGCCTACACCGTCCAGGCGCCGAGCGTCAGCCCTTCCATCGTGGCCGACACCCAGAACCTGCCCGAGAGCCGCCTCCCCACCTCATCTGGTGGCTGTCCAGCGCCCTGCACAGGCATTGCCCAAGAAGGCCGAAGGCAGGTAAGATGAGAAGGATGATGAAAGCCCTGTTCAGGCCCTCGAGCCCTAGCCCCAGTGGCCTGTCTACACCAAGGCTTCTCCTGACTTACTCTCCAGGGGGCCTCCTCTGCCTGAGTCTCCTGTTCCTGAAGGGGCAGCTCTGGAGGGTCTTTCCTGGGCCCCCTTTTGTCTCTTTCCTCTGAGGGTCTCTGCTGCTCTCTTCAGGGGAGAGAAGGTGGTCACTTCCATGGGATGCACACTGCCCCATAGCCCCCTGCCTGCAGCCTCCCTGTCCGGGGCTCCCGGCCTTTGAAGGTGCCATCTTGCTGGCCTTCTGGGTTCAGAGCCTGGCTGTTCCACATTGGGCTGGAAAGATAATTGGGGTCCTGGCCCCAGGGGAGGCAGGAATGGCCCAGCCAGGCTCTACTGGAATGCCTCTGGTGATAGGGCACTCCCTCTCTCCTGCCCTCTCTGGGCAGCCTGTCCTGGTCCCAGGCCCTCTTAAGTGTCCTGGAGATGGGCAGCCCCAAGGGTCCAAGAGCCAGTCCTCAGGATGGGCATCTTTCCCTTCCCAGGCCCAAGCAAACCCAGGAGAGAAGCGGGCCAGGGGCTTCTAGCCCGTCTGACCCCCCTCTGGGGGTGCCTTTGGCCCTTGACTTTGCTTCTCCCGAGCCAACAGCCCCTGGGACCCCTGAGCAGGAGGCCAAGGAGCAGCCAGTGGCAAAGCCAGTCCCTGCTGAGGTACCGATTGTTTTGGGAGGGGGCCTGGTGATTTGGCAGTGGCCTTGGACCTCTGGTGCTCACACTGGCCTTGGGTCTTTGTGAGGCCTCCTATGTGTGGAGAATCCATCCCCTACAGCCCAAGCAGAGAGGCCCAGGGCGGGGGTTGGTCTGGGCGAGAGGGGTACCTGCCACAAGGGTTGGGACTACAGGCCAAGCGCCCTGGGCAGCTGCTGCTGCTGGTCCCTGCCCCCATCCCAAGGAAGCCCTGGGTGTCCACAGCCCCCTTCCCCTCCTGCATCTGTCCATGGCCTCCGCCCAAGGCCGCAGAGAGTGAGGAAGGGGTGCCAGACTCTCCCATGGCCTTAGTGGACAGTGGAACCCAAGTGACCATCGTCCCTCTCCTAGGCTGTGCTTGTCTGTCTCAGACCTGAGACCTGTGCTACTGTCCCAGCAACGCCAAAATTGCCTCTCCACGGCCAGCCGTTCATCGACTTTTCCAACAGCCCCGAAGTGGCCCCACGGTGGCTCCCCCTGACACCGGCCAAAGCCACGGCCATGGCCAGCCAAGGCCAGCTTCTCATTGACCTGTTTCACTCTCCAGAAGTAACTGAAGGCTTCCCATCCAAGCCTCCGCCAGCCATGGGGCAGGTGAGGATGGGGCCCGGGGGCTTGCCTCTGCAGGGTGCGTGGTCAGGTTGGAGGGGCCATGTACCCATCCATCCCTCATGGTGCAGCACTGTGCACTGAAGGGATCTGTTCACTGGGGCCGTGGGCAGGTGGGATGCTCCTCCAGGCCAGGCCCCTATCATTGTGAGCATCCCAGGGCAAGGCGCTAGGGCTTCAGGGGAGAAGGGCCTGCCACACAGTAGGTGCCATAGAAACAGTCACCCTCCTGTCACCTGCCTGCAGCAGATCCGCGGTCCCTGGGGGCCTGTGGTGGTGGGAGCAGTGCTACCCCTCGAGGTCCAATAGTGGGCTGGCCCCAACCACAGCCTATCCCTTATTTTATTTCAGCTGATAGATCTGAGCTCTCCGCTCATCAGCCTGAGCCCTCTGGAGGACAAAGAAAACCTGGTCTCTCCACTTCTCAAGTTCTAGGGGGGCACCAGCCCTGAGACTCAGGCAGGTATGTCCAGCCCGGGAGAGATGGCCCCAGGGCGGTCCTGGAAAACAGAATTCCCGGCATCTCACCAGTGAACAAAAGAGATGTAATTTATGGAGACAAATTAAGAAACTTTGTTTTTGATGTCTATTTTTGTCAAGTTTGTTTTTAAAAACCCAATAAAGATTAAATAAAACTCAGTGAAACTGTGGCTTTCTGTTCTTGATTCACAAGTGGGCAAGGCCATCTGAAGCCCAACCATGGGCAGCATCCACAAGCAGAGCACTGGAGGGAGAGCCAGGGCCATGGGGCCCCAGGAAGAGCCGCTCCCATCCCTCCTTAGCCAGGGCCTTGCTGGGGTACCCTGACCCAGGCCCCACCCTCTTAACCCCCAGCAGCTCCAGAGAAGGTCCTCACCTGCATTGGAGTGGGCTCTGTCCAGTGAGGAGCTCCCAGGGAGCAACAGGAAAGGTGACCATCTCCTGGCTTTGATCTCCCCGGACCCCCTCCAGCAGCACCGTCCTCAGCCCAGCCTGCCAGCACCCAGCTTTCTTTTCTGGGACTTTGTGGGCCTCCCCCTGAGGCCTCTCTGGGGCAGGCCCACCTGGGATAGGGCCCCTGGCCCTGGGCAAGGCAGGATGAAAAGGGGCTGCAGGAGTCCAGCCCACTCAACCCAGGAGCTGGTCCTTCACTTCTGAAACATTCTTTTTTCATGAAATTCTCCTTTTTGAACAAACCAAGATCTGTTTTTTTTTCTGTTTGCATCTTCCAGCCTATGACAGGTCTGGCCCCTGTTTGGGCTGGTCTGTCTCTAGTGGCCCTGGGCCCTGCCTGTCCTCATGCTGGCTCTATATTTCACCGCCCACTTGCCCCACTGACCACCAGAGACCATCTCCGGCCCACTCAGCACCCTTCCCCTGATGTTAGAGACCACCCAGTGGAGAGGAGTGGACATCAGGCTCCAGGCCAAGGACTAAGGCCACATGCCCAGACAACAGCCCTGTCACTGGAAGCCTAGGAACAGAATTGCAGGTGATGCCCTTTCCCTTAACATGGGAACACAGCAGGGACAGAGAGGTAGGTCCCACCCTTGTCCAAAGTCACCCTGGTGAGCCTGAGGCTGAGGAGTGACTCCAAGGGGAAGGCAGGCCAGCCTGCAGACCCATGTCCTGCCCCCAGGCCGCCACTGTGGGGGCCAGCAATGTTGGGGGAGAAGCCCCAGGCAAGGGCTCCTGGGAACTCGGCCTCGGGCGCTCTCCAAGCCACAGTGGCAAAGCCTACAGGCCTCCTGGGGGCACGTGTGCTCGCGAGTGTAGGGGAGCTTAGGGGACACAGCCCTGCTGGCACCCTAGGTCAGCAGGTGCCCCGTTAGAGCAGGCTGACCAAGGGCTCCCGCTGGGCGCACGTGTGAGGGCAGGCCAGGCTCCAGCGGGCCGTGGCTGCAGCATCAGGAGGAGCGGGCACGCTGTGGGGCACCTGAGCCGTGGCTGGTACCGAGGCAGGAGTCCTTGTCTCCCACCGTGGTGCCTTTGCCCGGGCTGAGCCCCCTGCCAGCTGTGCCCTCCCTGCCTGGATCCCCCGCATTTCATTAGGGCCCCTCCAGGTCGTCCTGTATCTTCTGGGTGTGCTCTCCCTCCACAGAATGTCAACTGTCTGGGCTGCAGGCACCTCCAGAGAGGTCCAAGCCCTGCTGGGGCAGACGGGCCTCCAGCTCAGCTGTGTCTCTCCCCCACCCCAAGGACACTAAGGGTCTGGGGGCTCTGGACCCTCCTCTCTGGGATCCTCCCTGCAGGAGGACCGCAGAAGAAGAGCCCGGGGCCCTAGGGGAACCAACATTCCAAAGGCTGCAATAAGAAAGGGGGTCAAACCGGGAGGGCACATCCAGCGGGGAGGAGGACTGCTTATGTGGTCACATGCTCCTCTGCCCCTCCCCCTCCGGGACCCACGGGCTTCTGCCTCCTGGGATCTTGTGCCTGGACGGGACGGGCCCACAGGAAGTGTCAGGGGCGGGATCTGAGCCCAGGTCTGGGGATCCAAGCTGGCAGCTCTGCCAGGCGGCACTTATTAAGCGCCTACTGTCTGCCCGCAGGGAATAAGAAAAGCTAAACGTCAGGCCACAGTCCCCGCCCCCCCCTTTCCTTCCGGGCCTGCTGCGCCCCCTGGTGGGCGGAGACAATGACAGGTCGGGAGAAGAGAGGAGCCAGAGAAGGGCAGAGCCCCGCCCCCGCAGCGCCCTCCAGGCCCCTCCCCCGCGCAGCCCACGCTCAGTCACTTCCTCCCCGACGCCCCGCCCCTCTCCTCTCAGCCCGCAAAGGCGGCCCTTCCGGCCCAGAGCGGCACTTCCGGCGTGGCGGGCCGCACTTCCGGCCAGAGACATGGCGGCTGCCGGCATGGGAGTCGCCCGGCGGCGCGTGGCCTGCGCTGTGTCCGGGGGCGTGGACAGCGCTGTGGCCGCCCTCCTGCTGCGCCGCCGAGGTGAGCGGGAGCAAAGGCGCGGAGGTGGGACCGCCGCGGGAGGGCCCCAGCTCCCAGGGCTCGCCGGCTCCCACGGTGTCCAGCCGCATCTCTTAAGCGCCTGCTGAGTGCAGGGCCCGTGCCCCGGGACAGCTACAGCCCCTCCTCCTGCTGCTTGGGCCCCTAAGTACCTGGGGCTTTCCTTCTGTCAGGTGACAGGGGCTCCGTATAACGAGCTCATCTCACCCGCTCTGAACCTCAGGCTCTTCTTCTGGAGTGGCAGCACCCCCCCCCCCAAAACCTGGGCATCTCATCTTGGGCCTCTGGTGCCCAGAAGGCCGGCCCTGGCCCCCTCACCCTCCCTTGTCCCCACCCAGGCTATGAGGTCACGGGCGTGTTTATGAGAAACTGGGACTCGCAGGATGAGCGCGGCACATGCTCGGCGGACAGGGACTGCGAGGACGCAGCGCGCGTGTGCCGTGTGCTGGACATCCCCTTCCGCCAGGTGTCCTTTGTCAAGGAGTACTGGCACGACGTGTTCACGTGAGCCCAGTGCCCCCCCCCAGCGTGTATTCATTAGGCAGCTACTGTATGCCGCCTTGTGTGGCGCCCAGTGCAGCCTGGCTCTGGGCAGAAAGACTGAGCCCTAGGGACTCGTCTGCCCCATCTGGTGGGGGAAGGGCGAGGGTGGAGGGTGGAGGGGAAGCGTGTGGGCAATGCCTACTGTGTGAGAGCCCTGGGGAGGAGAGACCCCGGGACCACCCGGTGCCCACCCTGACCACGCCCCAGTGACCCCCCCCTCCCAACCCCTACCCCCCACAGGGACTTCTTGAGCGAATACGAGAATGGGCGGACCCCGAACCCCGACATCCTGTGCAACAAGCATGTCAAGTTCAAGGCCTTCTTCCACTATGCCTTGGAGTGCCTGGGTCAGTGGGGGCTGGGGTGTGCAGGACCAGCACCAGACCAGATGCAGGCACGTGTGTGAGGGAGCCCAGCCCCCTGGGGCCCTCCCAGCATAGCCACCCCCCCAGGAGTTAGGGGGTTGGGGAGGCTCCCGCGGACAGGCCGTGGGCACCTGACCCCCAAGTTCTCTCCCCCTCAGGGGCCGACGCCATGGCCACCGGACACTATGCCAGGACGTCTCTGGAGGATGAGGAAGTCTTCAAGCAGAAGCACGTGCCCAGGCCCCGCGGGCTCTTCAGGAACCGCTTCCAAGTGAGGAATGGTGAGCAGCAGGGCCAGGTACCCTGGGCCAAGGTCCTCTCCTCCCCTGGGAATGACCCCACCGCCCCTCCCTTGTCCTCTGCAGCTGTGAGGCTCCTGCAGGCAGCAGATGGCACCAAAGATCAGACCTTCTTCCTGAGCCAGGTCTCCCAGGAGGCCCTGCGTAGGACCATCTTCCCCCTGGGGGGGCTCACCAAGGCCTTCGTGAGGAAGATTGCAGCTGAGAACGGCCTCCAGCACGTGCTGCAGAGGAAGGAGGTCTGTCCTGGCTGGTGCCAGCCCTGAGCTTGCCGGGGAAGCTGGTCAGAGGAGAGATTGCCCCTTCTTGGGATGGTGCACAAAGGGCAGGGGGACACTGTCCCTGGCTGTCCTCATCCCTCCACCTGTGCATGGTGCCGCCCTGAGAACTGCATGTCTAGCTGAGCATTTCTGGAAGGGAGAGCCAGGGCAGCCTAGGATCAGAGCAGGAAAGAAAGCTGCTGGCGCCCTTGGGAGGCCTCTGGTGGGACCATCCCCTCCAAGGCTGACCAAGGAGCGGGGACCCAGGTCTGGCACAGGAAGCCCCTTCCCCCTGGGCCACAAATGATTTCTCTCTGAAATAAGGTGGGGGGGGTCATGCTTTGAATAACAGTTGTCAAGGGTCCTAACGTTCTGGCATCTCCCTGGCACCCGCAAAGCCCATGCCTTGGTCGCAGGAGAGGCCTGTGACCAAAGATAGACACGTGCTTCCCTTACAGAGCATGGGCATCTGCTTCATTGGGAAACGACACCTGGAAAGTTTCCTGCTGCAGGTGAGGCTCCTTTGGCAGGGTCCGCCCATTGAGCGTGTCAGGGTCCCCAGGGTGCTTCCTGTGTGTAAGGATGCCCTCTGTCTTACAGTATCTACGGCCTCGTCCGGGGAACTTTGTTTCCATAGAAGATCACAAGGTCTTGGGGACGCACCAAGGTAGGAGTGGCCGCCTCTGCTTGGGCCAGGCTAGCCAAGGCCCCTTCAGGAGGATGGCGGAGCAGGCCCTGCAGGGGCCAGAGCAGGGGAGGTGGGTGTGTCTGGGAGACTGACCTAATGGCACTCACCCACTACCCACCCCCCCAGGCTGCTTCCTGTTCACACTGGGCCAAGGAGCTAAGCTCGGGGGCCTGAGGGATCCCTGGTACGTGGTGGAGAAGGACCTGGGCAGCGGGGACGTGTTTGTGGTGAGCGTGCGTGTATGCCACATGTTTGTGCCCTGTGTGTCGGCCCTGCCCGCCCAGACCGAAGGAGCAGCTCCTGGGTAGGCCGAGTATCCAGAGAAGTTGGGAGGCCCCAGGCAGGCTGGGCTGCTCTGGGCTGACTCCGCCCCCTTACTGGTCTGGGATTGTCTGAGGAGCCCTTAGGGGTCAGGATCCTGAAGGAAAGGAGGTGCCAGGCAGGGAAGGAGAGGGATCCTCTTACTCCAGACCTCTGGTCAGTGGGCTGAGGCCCCAGGGCTGCTGTTTGGCCCATCCTGGTCTGTGCCCTCCCCAGGCCCCTGGCTCAGACCACCCCGCCCTCTATCGGGACCTGCTGCGCACGGGCCGCGTGCACTGGATCACCGAGGAGCCGCCGGCCCGGCTGGTCCATGACAAGATGATGGAGTGTCACGTGCGCTGGCGGCACCAGATGCCACTAGGTGAGCATGGCCCGGGGAGATGGGAGCAGTAGGTCCAGGCCTGAGCCTGGGTACCATCCTGTGGGGCCTCCCTGGCTGCTACTGGGCAGGGCCAAGTGGCTGAGCCCCGCTTTCTCACCACAGCTCCCTGCGTGCTCACGCTCAATCAGGACGGGAGTGTGTGGGTGACCGCAGTAAAGCCAATGAAAGCCCTTGCCATGGGCCAGGTCAGTGTCTCCCTCACCTTTGGCCTCAGTCCCCCAGACAGGCAGCTTCCCTGGAGCAGGAAGGCTCCCCAATAGCCCCGTGGGCTGATAGGAGGGAGGGAGGGCCCAGGTGGAGAAGGGCAGTCTGCCCTCAGGGAGGTCCTGAAGGGCTGCTCAGAGAGTCAGAGCTGGGAGGGGCTGAGAAGCTCCCCTTCTCTAAAGCCCTGGGTGATGGAGGGAGGAGCCAGCGGGCTGGGGGGATGCTCAGGCCCAAGGCTCCTCTTCTGCAGATGGGGGTCACAGCCACTGTGCAGATGGGCTCTCAGGCTGGACAGCCCTTCCCAGCTCCTGACGGGGTGAGGGGGGACCCTCCCATCCTCAGCCTCAGGCCCTGGTGCAGCGGCCTCAGGCCTCCTTAGGGTATAGGGCAGTTCGATCCATTGGAAGGGAGGCCTGGTCCTCGGCCAATCCAAGAGGGTTAGCACAAGGACAGTAGAGACAGAGCTCTGGCCATTCCTGGTCTGACCACAGCCCCGTGTGCACAAGGGGCTGGAGGGTGGGAAGGTACCAGGCAGGCTGGGAGTTCCTGGGCACTTCTGAAGAGAGCAGGACCCACCCTCAGCCCCTGCACCTTCCCAGCAGGAGGGGGCCCCTGGACAATGAGCACAGTGGAGGTGTGGCTGTTCAGGCCAGGGGCCCCTGGGGATTGAGAACCTAGCTCCTCCTGACCTGGTCATGCTTGGGGGTCGCAATCTGCTACGGCGGAGTCACAGGAATGTCACCAGTGCGTGGAATGCCAGGCCCCGAGTGTTGATGCTATCCAGCCTGGCCACTGGCTGGTGGGCTCTCCTGGGCCCAGGGGTATCAGGTCGCTGACTCAGGGGTCCCAACTCACAATGTTTGATCTTTTAGTTTGCTGTGTTCTACAAGGGTGATGAGTGTCTGGGCAGCGGGAAGATCATGAGGCTGGGGCCTTCAGCCTACACGCTGCAGCTGGGGAAGAGGCGGGCTGCAGTGACTAGTGAGGCCTCGGATGGCAGCCAGGGCCTCAGGCCCTCCACGGGCCCTGCTAGCTGAGCCTCTGTGGAGGGGTCCGCAAGAACGATACAGGGTGGACGCAGACCCTGCCTGCAGGGCTCCCATGTGGTTGTGAGGCCTCCACAGCCACCGCCACCATGAGGGGCACCCGGTTATCAGATGCAGGGCCCTGTGGCTCGCCCCCTGTGGCCATGGAGATGACTGCAGTGTGTGCCAGGGGTGGCCAGCCCTTGTATTTGTAGGAAGAGCTGGGGGAGGGTCCTCCTGTCACTGCTGGGGTGTGGGGAATGAATAAAGGCTGTGCATGTACAGGGCTGGCTCCTGGCCTTCCTGTGCCCCCGCCCAGACCACAAGGTCCTGGTGAGCCCCCACCTGGCCGGGTGGCTATGACCAGAGCCCAGGCCAGCCGAAAGGTGCCCAGCAGAGCCCCCTGGGGGCTGGGAGACCCCCTGGGGCAAGAGAGACTGGCGTCGGGCACTCCCTCTGCCTCATCCTCTGTGTTGAGTCATATCTGACTCCCCTGACCCCATTCAGGGTTTCCTTGGGAGAGGTACTGTGCGGTCTCCAGCCCATTTGACAGATGAGGAAACACAACCGGGGTGAAGCAGTGGTGCCCAGAGAGGCTGGACTTGAACCCTGGTTCCAGGCCCAGTCCTCTAACCACAGGGCTGTCCCACTGGTTCCCTGCTTCAGCTTCTACAAATGAAGTAAAACAGGCCACGGTGGTTGTCTGGTCCCTTGCTGGCACAAGATCTGCGCCTGCAGTGAGTTCAGGGGGCTTCCCCGTAGGACTGGGAGTCACAGCCTGCCCCTAGAGGCCAGTGTACTTAGTTGGGGGGGGGGGGGTCTCATCAGCCTTTTCCAAGGGCTAGGCCGGAAGTGCCTGCCGAGGCCTGAGGGGAAGAGGAGGAAGGAGGGTCAGGGTGCACCCCGGGGCCTCCATCCTCACTGTCGGTGACTGCTGGGGACAGGACTCACTAGGAGCCCACTTTGAGTCCAGCCTGTGGGACAAGTGTCCCAGGACCTTGTGGGACCCTCCTACTCCAGGTGAGCCCCTGGGGCCACTGTGGCTGATGGCAGCTGTCTTCTGGGCAGGGCTGGGGTGGCCTGGGTGGGAGCTTCCCAGGGTGCAGGCAGGCAATGTTCTGCTGTGTTCCTTGTCTTGCCTTTGTCTTCCATGGGGCCTTCCACCCACCTCTCCAGCCTTAGCCTCCCATGACTGCCCTCCAAGGAGCTGTGTTCTAGTAACACTGGACTGCTCATGGTCCATCTGGCTCTCTGCCTTTGTCTCTGCACTGGCGGCCGCCTGCCTGTTGAAGTCTGTCTGCCTCCTCCATGAAGCCTTCCCTGATGCTCCCCTGGCAGTGCTCTCTAGCATTCATCACTCTTCTCTGGCTTTCAATGGTAGGGCTCTCAGAAGCCTGGTTTGTCAGATCCCACTTTACCCCTTAGTTCAGCCTCATGCTGGATGGCTCTCCAGCTTGTCCAGAGCCAGCGTACTCCCCTGGCCATGACTTTGGGAAGGTGAGCTGGTGGGCAGAGCATCCTCCGAGCCTCTCCCTGTCTTGGTCTGTGTCCCCAACTCTTAATGCGTGGAGGTCTTCACTTGGCTTCTGTGGAGTAGAGGGACAGGATTCTGGCCATGGAGGCAGGCAGCAGGGGCAGGGCAGCCACCTCTGCCTCCTGAATGCAGGTCATTGCCCAGGGTGTCCCCTTTCACCTGGTCACTCACACCAGTGGCCTCCAGGGCCTTCTGGGGCAGAGGCCACTCCTGGAAATACCTAAAGCCAGCTTTGGGGATGGCACTCCTCTGGTCCCCTCCATTGGAGGAACATTAACCCACAAATCAGCCCCTCTCAGATGGCGACGGGGCCCATAAGTCTAAGCCCACCTCTTCGTTTTATGGACGAAGACTGAGGCCCGGGCCACTTAGGAGATAACGGACAGAGGCAGGTCCTTGGCATGGAGGGGTGCAGCAATGGAACAGCTCAGGCTGATGGGGGCATGTGGAGGGGGCCTAGGCTGCTTAGCCTGCAGCCCCTCCTTGCCCCAGGCCCCACTTCTCATGGTTTGACACCTGTCGCAGCTCCCCCAGGGTCTCCAACCTGCACTCGCCCCTTGACCCCACACCTCTCAAATCAGGGGTCTAGTGAATAGGAATGTTTGGGCAGCCCCAAGTGGGGTGTCAGGGACCTGGGGGGGGGGGCATCTCATGGGCCCCAAGCCCAACCCACACCTGGCTTACAAGTGTCCACGGAATGGTGGTCCTGCCTTCCAGCCTCCACCCACCGGGGGGTTGGCCTGACGGACATGAAGTTGTTCCACATTCCTCCCATTCCTATTTTCTATCTTTTGAGGTCCAGCCAGGTGTAGTGGAAAGAACCCTGGCTCGGGTCAAAGGCCCTGGGCTCAATCTCACCTCTGATGGCCACTAGTGGTATGGCCTTGGGAAAGTCACTTGTCCTCCCTAGCCTCAGTTTCCCCATCTGCAAAACATCAGGGAGGGCTGGGTCAGCCACAGGAGCATCCCAAGTCCTTTCTTTTTTGACCCGAAGTGCAATTTCATTGGTATAAATCAACAACTTTTCTGCAATCGAGGGTCTCCGATTTGGTGACTCGTCTTGGATCTGTCAGCAGCCAGACTCAAACCCAGGACTTGCCAAATGTGCGCTGGCTTTCTGTTATGGGTATTATATTCTCCTTTTACAGGTGAGGAAGTCAAGGCTCATAAAGCTGAAGGGCCATGTCCAAGGTCACTCAGGTTGGAAGTGTCAGGTGGATTTGGGTGGGAGGCTTGCTCTGTTGGACCAGGAGGCTGCTACTGCTGAGGTCATGGCCCCTCACAGGCCTGCTCTGCTTCTTTCTCCTTCCAGTCTATTCTTGAGGAGCGGCCCGATTCCTTTTCTTTACTAACAGACCTACCCTCATCTGCTCAAAACTCGAGTGGCTCCCTGTCGCCTAGAAGGCAAACCTTTGATTTAAGACCTTTGGATGTTACGAACCCAGACTTTCCACATTGTCTCCCTGCCCTCATCCAGATTGGGAGGAATCCTCATCCTGGGAACCCTCCCGCCTCTGGTCTGTGCTCATATTCCTCCCCATGTATGTGTGTACATGTCCATATTGTGTGCCACTGTGGGACACCTGTGCCTGTTCCTGCTCTGGACTCAGAGGGGAGCCAGACATGGCACTCTGCACACACACGCACGTTGTGTTATCTCCATGCTTTCACTACCAAGGTAGGATAAGATGATCCCCCCCGCCCCCCAGCTCACCTAGGTAGAGCCCACTGCAGTACCCAGTGGGCAGGAAACTCGGCAGAGGGTGTGGGCTATTAGAATGTCTGGCCTTAACTGTTGATGCTCTGAATGTGGGATCTTCATTCAAAAGCTGATGCATGGCAGGAGAAACTGAGGTACATCCCTGTGGATGTTCTCAATATTGTGAAATGCCTGGCTGCCAACTGGGGGAGCAGTTCACCTCTGGGGCATCTGGGAGAACCTCATTTCATAGGACTCTTGGTCCTGTCCTCTTATGGAGCTTGTGATGAGAGTATCCAAGGGGATGGCCATGAGTCAAGCCACATTGTAGGTGCCATGACCTCTGTGAAGTAAGAAGGGGTAGAGAACTCAATGAAGAAATGGGAGGCCCCTCCAACTCCTATCAACACACGTTGTCCGGCTTCGTTGTGACCAAGGCAGCCAAGGCTCAGGCTAGAGAACTGCAGACTGGAAAAGAAAGCCAAGATTCAGAAACAGGAGCGGGTTGGGGAGCCCCACGCTGTGGTAGAGGGCGTCCCTTCTTCATCTTGAGAAGTGACAGGCACCCTGCAGGATAAGCCCTCGCAATGTCACCAACAATCAGACGTCCTCATCCTGGGAGGCACCAGGCACCAGCTGGGAAGCCTATTCCAATCCAGCTATCTCTGTGCAGTCATTGAGGGCTGAGCCACGGTCAAAACCAACCCCAAAGGACAGGAAGACGAAGACAAGGAAATAGCACACAGCTCATGAGAACGGAAAATAAATAAAAGTGGAATTGAACAGAATGTTCATTGGTCATCGTCAGCAGGATCCATCCTGCACAGTGAGTGGCCCATGGATCTATTTGGGCCAGCCACCACTGCCCCCAAACCGTCTCATCTGGGCCTGGGCTTATCCCAAGTGAGGGAAGGTCAGAGTAATGCCAAGCCAAGCCAAGGTTTGGGGATCAAAGGCTAAGAAGTAAGGGCAGCATGGGAACAGGCTGGGATTCTGGCCCTGTCTCTCTTGTCTGTTGGGATATCTCCCTCTCCCCCTACAGGATCAGTTTGGCCCAGAGGCCCAGCTGGGTTTGGTGCTCCATCCCCCACAGAGACTGGTCACTTGAAGGTTCTCTGAACCACAAGAAGAAGGGCCAGGTACAATGGGAGATAGCCAGCTACTCCCTCTCTGGGTGTCCAGCACCGTGTCTGAAGATTTCTGACACTGTTGTATGCCTTCTATATGGGGTCCTCTCCTCCCCCTAGACTTGCAGCTCCCAGAGGGCAGGAACCAAATCCTCCTCCCAGAGGGAGCCCTAGGCTCGGTGGGTGCCTCACAGATGGGAGACCGCCTGGGAATCAAGCATTGCCTGGTGATGAAGAAATGGAAACTGATTAGGTAGTCATGCTAAGTCAGTCAGGTGACCAGTGATGGAGCCAAGCCCAAAGCCCTGGCATTGCCAATTGCTCCCTTTTGCTCTGGTTGGGGAGTCTGTCCCACCAGACAGGCTCTCAGAAAACAGGTTCAGATCCTGGCTCTTACATTTACTAGCTATGTGACCTGGGCACATTTCTGCTCCTTTGAGCTTCAGTTTCCTCATCTGTAAAGTGAGGAAGATCTTATTTGCATAGGAGAGCCAGCTTGGTACAGAAGTTGAACACCCCAGGGTCAGGAAGACCTGAGTGTAAGCCTTGGCCCTGACACCTACTGGCCATATATGATCCTGGGGTAAGTCACCCAACCCTTCCAAGTCCAGTATGTTCTTTCCAAGGAGAAGTTACAGATTGGTTCCCAATCTGAATGGATGGAGGGAGTTTCTACACTGGGAGTTCCCTCCACTGATGTAGTCCTAGGTCCAGAGAAGACCAAACATGCGCGCGCGCACACGCACACGCACACACACACACACACACACACACACACACACAATGTGGGATATGCATTATAGTCGGTGAGAAAACCCTTTATAAATCCTAAAGCAGTACAAAAATGCGAGAATCGTCATCAGCCAATGCTGGAAGGGACCCCTGAGATCCTGGAGGCCGACCGTTTCATTCTATGGAGAAGGAAACTGAGGCTTAGAGCGGAGAGTGCCGTCCTATAAGGGTGGTACTCTTGGTACTTTTGTAGGATCAGAGTCGGAGGCTCATTCTGTTCCAGTTGTGCTCTGGACCTAAATACGCCCCGACCTGAGGTAGGAAAGGGAGAAGAGGAAGGGCGGATGGGAAAGAAAAGGGTGCTCTAAACGGGAAGGGTCGGCCGGCGTCGGGACAGTGCAGGTGACTAAGTTGGGGTAGGTGGCCGGCCCACCACCGGGATGCGTCCCAGCCGGAGTCTGCCTGCGGGCTCCTTGTGGTGGGGTGAAGTGGGGTGGAGGGAGGGGGGAGGGTGAGCCTTCTTTCTGTCTTGATGATGGAAAATCCCGCCCCCCCTCCCCCCGCCCGGGCATTTATCACCCAAAAATCCCCTCCCACCCCCAGCTCCAAGTGCAAGCTGACATGGAAGCCCGGAGCAGGAGCAGCCAAGGAAACAAGAAGACACCTTCCCTTGGCAGCTGGGATGGGGATGCGGGTGGGCGGCAGGGCGCTCACTCATGGTTTGAGATCTGCTGCCAGGGCCGCCTCTGGCCTTCGGGGAAGGGGCTGGAGTCCAGGAGAACACAGACTAGCACCCCAGGCGGGCGGGAAGGCAGAGGGATGGGGTAGGGGCTGTCTCTCTGCTTTAGTGACTGCTAGCTCAGTATGGGGCAGCAGGAGAGCTGAGGGCACTTGGGGAGGACGGAGACAAGCTCGCTCCCTTCTGAGGATTGGCTCAGCTCTGGACGCCCCAGTTTAGCGAAAGCCGGGGACCAAGCTGGCGGTGTGAGCAGAGGAAAGCAGATGGGAGTGGGGCAGGCTTGGCCAGGGCTCCTGACGCCACCTGGGGGGCGTTTGGAGAACCTGGGCAGGTGGACTCTGGGGAAGAGAGAACAAAGCAGAAATCACAGCCGCTTTTAAGTAAGTAGCCCTGGGGAAGAAGAGTGGGCTTGGTAGCTGGTCAGCAGGCACTATCAGGGGGCGGGGGGCACAGTCAGAGGGTCTGGGTTTGACTCCTTCCTCTGCCCTCTTCTACCTGTCAGACCATAGGTCAGCAAGTCCCTTAATGTCTCTGTGCCTGTGTTCCCTTCTACCATATGGGGGAGAGGCAGATTAGAGGGTCTCAGGTCCCTTCCAGCTCCAGATCCCCAACCGAGTGACTACAAGAGAGACAGAGGGACAGAGACACAGAGATAGAGATACACAAAGACAAAGAGTAGGGAGGGAGCAAGCAGTTGAGGATGAGACGGGGTGGGAAGGGAGGGAGAAAAAGAGAGACAGAGAGTAACAGAGACAGAGAGATGCAGGCTTCATGTAGAGATTCATCAGCAATGAGAGGTTTCTGGAAGGGGAATGGACTGCCATGGGCAGTAGTGAGCACACATTCACTGGAAGGCTTCAGATAGAGAGTGGATGCCCACTTAAGGGGATTTATGTTCAGGTAAGGGCTGGACTGATTTTGGACTGAACCCAGCCCCTGACTTTCCTTGTCTTCCATCTCCGAGCTTCTGTGCCATACCATGCTTAGCGCTGGGTTCGGGGCTGGGTCTGACCCCCCTGTTGTACCAGGCTGTGGTCACTGGGTGTCATGCCCCTGGGGATGATGGGGTTGGGCTCCAGGTGGGTCCGAATTCAGTCCAGGAATTGCAAAGGCCAATTTTTCTTTTTTTCCACACACTCCATTTTTCATCCCAGGTGCCATCCCCTTTCCCCCAACCCACTGAGAACCCACCCATCTCAGCAGCTGGGGCTCCTACCGGCTATTTCCACAAATCAGATCTACCCTCAAGGGCCAATGATTTCCACTCAAATTTCCACTCAAATCAATCAATAAATTATAATAGTAATAAACACTTTGGGAAGCTAGGTGGCGCCATAGTGCACAGAACACTGGGTCCAGAGTTGAGAAGCCTCGTCTGCTCCTCTACTTAAGCACCTTACAATTATTTCATTTGACCTTCACAACAGCCCTGGCACCTAGGTGCCATTGTTGTCCCCATTTAACAGTTGAGGAAGCTGAGGCAAACAGGGATTACGTGACTTGCCCAGGGTCACACAGATAATAAGTGTCTGAGGATGAATTTGAATTCAGGTCTTCCTGACTCCCACCAAGCTACCCAGGTTAAGGATGCACTCTGTACTAAGCCTTGAGGATGCCGAGGCCAAAATGGAGCAGCCCCTGCCCTCAGGGAGCTCCAGAGCCAAAGGAAACGCCCCCCTCCTTCCCCAGGCTGGCCTGGTCAGGACCAGGGGTGCCTCCCCAGGGGTCCTTTGTCACTCACCACACCCGGGGGTTTTAGGAACACATCGTGTGCCACCCCCAGGTTAGACACCATCCCAGTGTTCACCCATTATTGGATGTGAGTGTATGTCTGAGTGTGTTTGTAGGCACGTGTGTAGACCACCAGCTTCGTGGGTCAGAACCACGAGCCTAAGAGGACCCTAGCCAACTCTTTTCGCAGAAGACAGTTGTGACTTGGGCCATGCACATCCCACAGAGAAGAAATGCCCTCTCTGCCCAGCTCCCCCGATCCCGAATGTGTCAGTTCGTCTGTCCAGAAGCAGAGGCAGATGGGGCTGATAGGTGCGTGCGTGTGTGTGTGTGTGTGCACATGTGCACACGTGTAGAGGGGCATGGGGTGGGGTGCCACGGGGCCACAAAGAAGGGGCAGAGACGACCTCCACATTCAGAAACCTCTTAATTTATTGTAACCTCAGCCATGCTGTAAATCCAGTGTTCTGAGCATTAATAAATATTCATTTGTTTAAAAACAAATGTTTTTAACTCCAGTGTCTTGTCTCTTGTAAAATTTTATGTCACAAAAATAGGTTTTCATTTTTCTGTCATTTATAAAACCGACATCCTCCCAATAGAATTGACAGTGTACTTGACCTTTATGGGCAGGATGGGACTGGCTGAAGGTGGGTGGGGTGGGGGTTCACAGACCACGGACATGTCTCAAGTTGGCTTCCACCTGAAGAAGTCCCACTGGACCATTACAAGATGGCGACCGTTCCCATCCTAACAACGGAATCCTTAAGACCCTGCTGGCGGGTCCCTGCCTCCCCCCAACACGGGGGAAGTGGGGGGGCTATCTGTACGCGCACACACACAGCACTACCCTATCCTCCGGCTGGCCATGCTGGCCCCCAGAGCTCTCTCTTGACCTGATGGCTTCTCATGCACATCCTCCTATCAGGAGCCACAGTTAGCTTGCCCTGGACATGCAGGGGGTGACAGGGAGACCAGCCGGACTTCAGGCCTGGGGAGTCTGGGGCAGGCAGACTTGGGACCTCAGGGGGCCCAGAAGGGACCAGCACCTTCGAGAACTAACCCAAATAATTGTCCAAACGCTTGGGGGGAAGGAGATGTTTCTAAATTCCCTGCTCCAACTCTCCCAAGGGTCTGGAAAATATGGCCAGAAGGAACACCCCTCCTGCTTCTACTGTGAATACATGCACAATCTCCAAGAACCAGAGACCCCCCAAACAGAAAGGAAACCTCTCCCTTGCCTGACCCTGACCAGCCTCACTCCCCTAGTCCTGGAAGGCCCTGGTGCCTCACCTAGCCCAAGACCGGCTAAATCCATGGATGCCCAGCACACAGCTGGCCCAGTGCACTGGCCACGATTGAGTCTCTGTGGGCCATGACAGGTCCGAGCTGATGCTTCTCCTGGGCCTGCTTGGCTTCGAGGACACTGGAAAGGAGCTGAAAGTCAGGGGCAGTGAGGGACACCTGCAGACCTGATGCCCAGCAGGTAAGAAACTGCAAGCCACCCGCCAGCCTTGCCCACACCAGATTCAAGTACAACTGTGCATTTTTCTTCTGATATAAAAATAGTGAGGTTTTCCCCCTAGAAATCCCCAGGTATCCACAACATCAGTACAAATGCAAAATATACACAGGGCTTTTTTTCTTCCTTGGAGAATCACCATACAAAATATATAAAAGTATCTACACTTCATTATATATAAGTCTTTTGAAAGATGGATGATCCTGAAAGGTGGGCGCAGCTGCTGTGGGGGAATGGTCTTGGAAGGCACTGTTTGCGTGTCTATGCCCTGCGGGTCTCTAGCCCAGGCCGGGAGCTCGGACCCCAGGCCAGCTCCATCCCCCCCGCCTCCTGTTTCGGGAGCCACGCCAGGCAGTGTGGCCTGGTGACTTTCCCAAAGGCTTTGGCACATGCTGGACATTCCAACAGGCACCTATTGTCCACAGCTGTCCTAGGTCTGCCATGAAATGTAAACTGCGGGGAGAGAGGCCGCCGTCCGCACCCTGCATGACCAGCTCTCCAGGTCGAGGCTTTCACTCCGGGCTATGGGAAGGCGGGTCCTGGGGCTGAGAAGCATCACGACTTCCTGATGATTCAGATAGAAGTCTCGTTACTGCCTCTGTTCATGAGGAGAGCAAAGGGAGCCACAGATGGCTCACTGAATGAGTGACCACACCAGGAGGACAGAGCCCGCTGACCCTCAGTGCCACCTGGTCAGAGACTGGAGAACATGTCAGAAGGAGCTCGCCAGGGGCCCGGGAGAAGCTCCCCAGGTATGGGGGCCTTCCATAGGAGCTTCTCCACCCTCATCCCCCACTGAAGGAGATGGCCCAGGATCCCAGGGTTGGCAGCAGAGCTGAGATTGGAATCTGGGGTTCTGGTTTCAAATCCACCCTTCTTCCAGAGAGCCGAGTTGTCAAGATTGAGGAAGAATGAAAGGGATCGCCCAGGGAGGGATGACAGTCCCATTTTAGAAGGATGGGGAGCAGTCACTAAACACTGATTAAGCTCCTATTGTGTGCTGGCAGATACTGCCTGCCCAGCCCAATGGGGTCTCCTTGTGACTGGAGAAGAGGGAGGGGGCAGTGATCCAGGACAAGGAGGTGCCTGAGGGAGGGAGGGAGTACACCCCAGCCACCAGAGCCAGGAGCAGTGATCTGTGAGCTGTGGGGAAGGGGGCAAGCTCCAGGACAGAACAACCACCCTCAGCTCAGGGCTCTGCTACTGGCCTCCTGGGGGACGCTGACAGGTCACCAAGTCACTCTGGCCCTCCACTTTCTCATCTACCATCACCTACAGCTCTAATGTGGTGACCACAGCACAAGAATAGAGGATGTGAGGGGCGGGAGGGGCTTTAGAGATAATGTATAAGCATGTGCACATGTGTTCATGCATGTGTGTACATATGTGTGTATCCATGTCTGTGTGTGCATGTGTGCCTTGTGTGCATATGTGTGTATCTGTCTATGAGTGTGCCTATGTGTGTGTGTATGTCTATGTGTGTGCACATGTCTATGTGTGTGCACATGTGTATGTGTCTGTGTCTATGTATGTGTGCATACATGCATGAGTGTATCTGTGTCTCTGTGTGTATGTGTCTATGTGTGTGCGTGTATCTTGTGTGCATAAATGTGTATGTATCTGTGTCTATGTGTGTCTATGTGTGTATGCATTGTATGCATGTGTCTGTGTCTGTGTGTGCATGTGTGTCTGTCTATGAGTTTGCGTGTGTGTCTGTGCATGCATGTGCATGTATCTGTGTCTATGTGTGTGCATACGCCTGTGTATGTGCGTGCATGCGTGTCTGTATGTGTACATGCAGGTGTGTATCTGTGTCTGTGTGTGCATTTGTGTCTATGTGTGTGCGTGCATCTTGTGTGCATGCATGTGCATGTATGTGTGTGCATGTGTGTGTCTGTGCATGTGCATCTATGTGTGTGTGCATGTGTGTGCGTGTGTGTGTGTTTGCATGTGTCTGTGTGTGAGTGGGTGTGCATGTGTCTATGTCTCTGTGTGTGTGTGTGTGTGTGTGTGTGTGTGTGTGTGTGTGTATGTGTAGACAGCAGTGGGGGAAGAGTCTTTGATTTGTGGTCAGTCTCCCATTAGAGTTGATTTCCTCAAAATGGGATCCAGGTGGGAGGGGAGGTTCAGGGTTCCATCAGACCCCATATTAAGTGTAATTCTAGGTCAGAGGGGTCAAACTCACAGCCCTGGCCAGCGACTCACATCAAGTATAACTGGGAAGTGTTTAACAAAATAAATGAAAGCCTGATGGGATGCAGGCAGAGTTACCTTGTACTTTTCTCAGCCACCCTTTGGCTTCAGGGACCACCCCCCCCACCACCACTCTAGAGGACCTCTAGGAAGAAGCATCCAAGCTCAGGTAATCCCATGAATGGGGCCCTAAGGGATCCCTTGTCCCCCCCCTGGCCCTCAGGCTGGCCCACACTCCCCGCCTTCCCCCAAAAGGGACTCTAGGAGGGAGACACTGAGGGGTGGCCCTGAGGGGCTCTCGCTGTACCAAGGAGGACGAAGGAAGACCTCTGAGGGTCCTGCCCCAGGCCTCCAGGAGTAAGGGACAGGCCCAGAGACCTTCCCACCAGCCCTGCTTACTCTGAATCTGACGCATCTGTTCGGATGGTCCCAGAGCACACATTCATGACCACCCCGTTCAGCTGGTCATGAGTGTGTTCCCGTGGAGAGTTTTTGATGGTCACTCCTGGGTCCAGCACGGGGCAAATGCCATCATTGGAACCCAGGGAAGATGTCCTGGACAAGCTCATAGTCTGGTTGTAATCTGCCAGCTTCTCCCGGAGCCCGGTCTTAAGGTTGCACTTCCTCAGGGGTGGGGGGTAGGTCACTTTGTTTTTTAAGATGCCTGTGATGAGAGAGATGGGAAGGTTGTGCCTCTACAAGGCACGGAGGGGCTGCAACCTGTACTGGTGAAGGGATCACTCTGCCAGTGGAGTCATTGTTTGGTGAAGATGTTAAGGTATATAACACAGACAATGGTACCAATGAAACCAATAATGAGCCACTGTGACATGGATAGAACAGTAGCTTCTTCAGGGAAGGAACTGCTTCATTTTTTCTTTTTATACCTAGCACAGCACTTGGCATACAGGAGGTGCCTAATGAATGCTTTTAGCGATCAGCTGGTTGATATTTCTATAGCATTTCACCAACTACCGAGCACTCTAGCAGTCAGAAAGCCTGGGCTCTGACACTCTAACTGATGCTCACTACTTCTGTGACCCTGGACACGTTCCTTGAGTTTCCAGGTCTGAGGGTCCTTGTTAGTGACCTGAGAAGCTTGACCCATGGGCCCTGAGTTCCCTGCCTTCCAGCTGTAAAGCAGCAGCCCTGTGGCCAAGCTGGAGAGAGCGTCAGAGGGAGTGGGCAGGAGCCACCGGCCTCTCTCAAGTCCAGCTCAGGCCTCGCCTCTTACCAGGCTCCTCTCTTCTGCCAGGATGCTCATGGCCTCCCCCTGACCCAGCTGTGTTCACTGTTGTCATTTCTCTGTGCACATGGCGCTTCCCCCCATGGAGGAACCAACCCCCTCATGTGCTGGTGTTCCCAGCACTAGCCACAGGGCTTGGGACACAGGAGAGCTTGGGGAATGCTCATTCACTCATTAATTCATGCATTCATGGGGAGGGTCTTGTATCAGCTCACACACACAGCAGGAAAGCGAGTGGGGAATCTTTTGGCCATGACCATTCAAGTAAGCTGCCGAGGGGCTGCAATCAGCACAAGCGGTGGGAGGCTCACCGGGGAGAAGGTGCTCCAAGAACAGTGGGCCTGGATGCTCCAGTGCGGGTAGAGGGTGGCTGTGTTACCTTTCCGCTGCTCTGGGTGCTGGTGGTTGGTCTGCAGAGCTGTCTGATTGTCCCTGGGCAGCCCTGGGTTCTCCTTGACCAAGGGCACATCCTGGCCACCATCATCCTCCTGGTGAAGCTCCACGTTGACTTTGGTCTCCACTTTCAGCTTTGGCTTACATCGAGTGTCCTCACCATTACTGCCCACCACGCCATCTGAGGGCCACATGGCCTTGATGTGGTTGGACAGAGAGTCTGCTGGGGGCCCAAAACAACACAGTGGGCTTGACTGTTGGAAGCCTGCAGAGTTTCTGCAGTCCCTTACATGTCAGCCCAGGGTCACATGGAACCCCAGAGTTAGGAGGGACCTTTACCTGAAAAATAATCCCCTTCAGCATCTTTCACAAGGGAGCCTCTGCTTGGAAGCCCCCATACCACACTGAGACAGCCTGAAGTTTTTCTGGACATTAAGCCTAAATGTCTGACCTGTTCCCTTCCTCTCTGCAGCCCTAGTCCTACTAGTCCGAGTTCTTTCTCTACTCCCCTACCAGGAGTCTCTACCTCCACAGGGAGCAGGAATGAGGAGAGCCCTTGGAACCCAGGGGGAAGGGGCCCATCAGATGGGCACCACTGGGAAGATGGGAGATGGCAGAGGCCTGCTCTGCTCTGGGCCAGGCTGCCCAAGGTTGCCCCCCGATCTGCCCCTGGGCCATCATCCTCTCAGTCTCTGACCCAGCAAGGTGGTCTCTCCCTCCAAAGAATTCCCTGATACCAGATTTTTTCATAGACAAGGCCAGGGCCCTGGCTTTATTGCTCCTCCTTCCTGTTAGCCCCTGCTCCCTGCTTCCCCACGGAGGTGGCGGGGAGAGGTGGGGGGGGCCAGCATTGCACAGAGTCTGAAGGAGAGACTTCCACACAAAGGGACTCCCTCTGAGAAGCTGCAGGAGGCCTTTGTTCCAGGACTTTCCCTGACAGAGGAGGATGCCCTGGGAAAAGCTCTCTGAGTCTGAGCAGGCCGAGTATCAGTTAACTCCAGTCTGAGGTTAGCAGTGGAGAGGGGCCCGATGTGGGCTGGGGACACTGGGGGTCCAGAGGACCTAGTTCGTCCTCCCTGGCTGGGTAGTTTAGGGTACGTATGCCCCCACTCTGAACCTCAGTGTCCTCCTCTATAAAATCGAATGATAATAAGAGAGGTGGGCTGCAGGCTTGTGGTGGGCAGCCAATGAGGGTGGGCCTGGGGTAGAACCTTTGCAAACCTGCAGACCTCTGAAAAGTGTGCTGGAGAGCTTGCGGAAGGTGCCATCCATCAATGGTGCAGAGACTTGTTCTGGGTCTCCTCTTTACCCACGTGGCTGCAGAGGGGAAACTGTGCAGCCCAGAGACTCCCCGGGCCTTCCCCACCCTCCCTCTTACCTTTGGGGGTGCTGTGGATGGGGCCCCGGTCACTCGCTTTACAAGAGCCTGGCGTCCACTTGTTCTCCTCGTCTGCCTGGTCTTCCTCACTGTCTGAGGAGCGTGAGGAGGCATAGGAACTGCTGTGCTCCTCCAGGGACAGCTCGCTGTCTGAGTCTGAGTCATTGCCTGTGAATCCAAAAGGTCTGGGAGGGTCAGAAAGGGAGCTGGCCAGTCTGTGCTGGGAGAGCCCTCAGGGCTGAGAACAAAGGCAAAGCCCCCTGTCCCACCCCCCAGTCCCCTTCCTCCCTCTTTCCCCCTTCCTCCCTCCCTCTCCTTCCTACCTTCCTTCCTTCTTTCCTCCCTCCCTCCTTTCCTTCCCTCTTTTCTTCCTTCCTCCCTCCTCCTTTCCCTTCCTCCCTCCCTCTCCTTCCTACCTTCCTTCCTTCTTTCCTCCCTCCCTCCTTTCCTTCCCTCTTTTCTTCCTTCCTCCCTCCTCCTTTCCCTTCCTCCCTCCTTCCTTCCTTCCTATCTTCCTTCCCCTCCCTCTCCTCCCTCCCTCTCCTCTCCTTCCTACCCTCCTTCCTTCCTTCCTTCCTTCCTTCCTTCCTTCCTTCCTTCCTTCCTTCCTTCCTTCCTTCCTTCCCTCCCTCCTTCCCCTTCCTTCCCTGACTCATTTGTTCATTCAGTCACTCACTTTTTCATTTATTCATTCATTAATTTCCTCATTCTTTGCCATTCACTCAAAATTCTCACCATTCATTCATCCATTCACTTATTCATCTTTATCATCCAAATCAGCATGAAGTGTCCTTACTTAGCCTTAGAATCCCACTGGACTGTGAGCTCCCTGAGGACAGGGGCTGTCTTTGTGCCCTTTTTGTACCCCCAGGGCTTAGCACAGTGCCTGGCTCACAGGGGGTGCTTAATAAATATTTAGTGTTATTTAAGTGTGAAGCTTAGTGCTGAGTAGGGGGGACACACAAAGAGAGAAAGGCAGGCCCTGCCCTCAAGGAGCTCACACTCTAAGGGAGAAGACAACTCACAACAGGTATGTTCAGGACATACAGTCAACAGAGACTCCCAAGAGTCAGGTCGATGGAAAGCTTTCCTGCTGGCCTGAAGGAGGCCTAGGACCTGCCTGCCCTGTCCATGGTCCTTCACTGACCCATGGCTCCCGGGATCCCTCCCTCAAGGGCCAGCCACTCCTACACCCACTTAGTCCCTTAGGATGAGTCTCCTGCTACTTTCTGCCACGCTGTGGCAAGGCTTTGGGGGGTCCGAATTTAGAGTTTTAAAGATCCCTCCTGCCTTCAGTCACTCATTCACTCAAGCACCAACTTATTCTTTCAGCATTCATCCATTCACACGTTCACACTCAGTGGCAGCCCAGGTTGACCCTGGACCAGCATCTTGAAGGGGTCCCAAGAAGGACTAAGATACAATCCCTGCCCTCAGGAAGCTCATTGTCTGTGGGGAGCCAAGACCAGGGAAACCAGCATGAGAGCACTGGGAGGGCAGGTAGGGAGATCCCTGAGGTCACTCCCACTCCCTCAGGAGAGCTGGGAAGGCCAAGGGGGGAGGGCATCTGGAGCTTGACCTGGAGAGATGGGCTGGCTAGCAGCAGGTGGACAGGGGTGTCTTTGGGAGAGAGTAGGGTAGGATAGGAAGTATCCTCAGTGTCTATAAGGAAGGGGAGAGTGAGGGTCTCAGAGAGACAGGGCTACAGGAAGGGGCAAAGAATCTCCATGAAGGGGAATCATGAAATAGCCTGGAAGGGAGATGGGGGGCAGGCTGTGGAGGGGGCCTTGAATGCCAGGATTAGCAAGGCTGCATTTTCCTGGGGAAAGGTTTCAGCAGATAGAGCCAGAGAACAAAAGCTCTTAGGGGTCCAGGCCCAGAGGCAGGAAAACATGGGGGCAGGGGAATGGCTGGTTTGGCTGAAGCCAAGAGAGCCTGCAGGGGAACCAGGTGAACAAAGCTAGAAAGGTCAGGGAGAGCCAGGCTGGGGAGGGCCCCAAGTGCCAGGCCCTGGGCAATCCCCATTTTATCCCCAAGACCCCAGGAAGCCCCCAGAGCAGAGGGGTGATGGGGTTAGACTGGGGGAGTGATAGAAGAAAGAGTCTGGGAAGGGGAGAACAAGGGGAGGAGGGAGAAGAGACAAAGGAGAGAGAGAGAGAGAGAGAGAGAGAGAGAGAGAGAGAGAGAGAGAGAGAGAGAGAAGGTAAGGAGAGAGAGGGGAATGAGAAAGATAAAGAGAAGCAGGGAGGGGAGAGGAAGGAGAGAAAAAGACAGAGACAAAGAGACAGAGACAGAGACATGGAGAGACAGAGATAGAGAGGGAGAGAAACAGAGACAGAGACATGGAGAGACAGATAGCGAGAGAGGGAGAGACAGAGAGACATGGAGGGAGGGAGTCTCTCCCAGCCAGCTGCCCACAGCTCCTTGGCTCCGGGGTTCAGAGGGGCCATGCCAGGCCAAAGCTGCTCTCACCCCTGGGGTTTTTGCCATTCCTCCTCCGGAAGGGGTGGGCATCAGGTTCTGGGCGTCCTCTTGCTTGGCCCGAGGACATGCTCAGCTTCTTGGTCCCCTCTTCCCTATGACAGAGGGGAGCGCTTGTGGTCAGGAGCCACCGGGGAGCTGGGGCTGTGCACTGGGGGGCCCCCTCTCCCAGAGGGCCAATGGGCTGGGAAGGCTGGGCATCTTCCTGGGCCCTATCACCTTCCTCTGTGGCTTCCATCTGAGCCAAGAGGCACCATCAGAAAGGCCTGGACAGGCTGGACAGCCGCTCGGCCCCCTCCCCCTGGGGCGCCTTTGGCCAGGCTGCTCAGGCCTCCTCCTCTGCCAGGGGGCCTGACAATACCCGCCCTACGGGGCATGAGGCAGGACAGCCCTTTCCCTCTTCCTCCCAGTCTCTGGCCCCTTCTGGGGGACACCTTTCCCAGGCCCTTGGTTGCCAGTGTAGACCCCCTCTATCCTCCGATGATCATGGACCTAGCTCTGGAGAGACCACAGAGGCCTTCTGGTCCACTCAGTCCCCTTCACTTCACAGATGAGGAAACTGAGGCCTAGTAAGGCCCAGTGACTTGCCTAGGGTCACTTTACCTTTAGCTCTCCCTCTACCCCAGGAAAATGTCATCCCTTTGAGGGAAGAGGACACGCCAGAGCCTGGCGCACAGTAAGTAGGCACTTGATAAGGGTTTGTTGGGCCAGATCATAGCAGGCAGTGCACTATCATTTTTCCAATTTTACTGGCAAGGAAAGAAAACCCTGGAGGGGAAGCACCAGGCCTGGAGGGGGAGGGCCCTTCCAGAGGGAGAGCCTGTGGCCCAAGGCAGGGAGCACCTGGCCAGGAGGGGAGCTCGCAGCCCAGAGGGGGAGCATCTGGTTCAGGGCAGCCCAGCACAGGGCCGGGAGGCAGCTGCAGCCACACGCGGGCCCCTTCCCTGCTGCCCCCTTGCAGGCTCTGGTTCTGCCGAAGCACTGCCCGGCTCTCCCAGAGGCAGGGGGCTGAAGCTGACCTGATGGCACTGTCCAGTGAAGCCGTGGACTCGCCCAGCGCTGTGCGGTACATGTTGGGTTCCTCAATGTATGTGTTGTTGCAGTTGAGGGTCCGCTGGCAAGGAGAAGCAGGGCAACATTAGGGGTGGGGCTGGGCACCTCTGACTGGACAAGGGGCAGCAGCCCAGCTGGCCCACTGTGGATGATGTTGCTGGTCCCAGGGGCAGGGCCTGGGCCTTTCTTAAGCACAATGGTGCCCTACTGTCTAGCAAGGTGAGGACATCTCATCCTGGCATTCAAAGCCTCCCACGAGATGATACCCACTGGGAATTGAAGCAAACCAGACTCTTCCCTGCCCCAAAAGACAGCCCAGGCTTTAGCCCTATCTTGTGGCTTCAGGGTCTTCCTGACCCCAGGCTCCTCCCTCATGGGAAACCAGGGCTAGAGCTTCCTACTCCCTGCTGGTTGTGTGACCCTGGGCTGGTCCCTTCCCCAGTCTGGAGCCAAGATAAGGGGGTGTGATACAGGACTTGGTGGGACCAGCCAGAGGCTCAAGGTGGGCAAGACGTTTATCCCTTGATTCTCTAGGATGGCCCAGGGACTGGGGAGTCTGGGCCCATTTTTCAGACCCATCTTTCTGGCTGAGTCTGTGATATCATTGGCATTGGGACCCCAGGAAAAAGAAATTCCCTCCCCAAAGTCAACCCCTGACCCTGAGACCAGATTTCTGGCCCTTCAGCATGCTAACCCTCCTTCCCATTCTATCAATGAGGATACTGAAGCACACAGAAATAGCAGAAGTGGGGCTAGCACAGCCTTTGAGTCCCCAGCCCCAGGGCGCTCCTGCCATGCCCCCCTATTCCACAGCTTCTCACCCTGGAGGGTGACTGTAGCTAACCTTTTTGGGACCCCAGCAGCCTGAGGAAGCAGAAGCTGGGAGAATAGCTCCTAGGGGGCAGGAGGGGGAATTGGGGTGACTGGTGAAAAGCTGGGCTGTTGGGGAGCCTAGCTACAAGCTGGTGGCTGAAGCAGCCTGGGTCTTTGAGAAGGGTCAAAGTAGCCCAGGGCCTTCCTTACAGTTAGCAGTGTGGCTCTGGTGGCCGTGGAGTCATCTGGGTGGGCCTTTTTCCCCATCAGAGTGACCTTCAGATGCTTCTGGACTTCCTTGTTGACCACACAGTGGAAGAAAAAGATAGCGAGTCCCTAGAGTAAAGGAGGGGTGTGGAGGAGGTGTCAGAGGCCGGGCTTGGTCATCTCCTAGAAGGCCGGGTCAGGCCCCACCAGCCTGGAGGAGCTTTCCCTGGTGCCCAGACCCTGCCCTTGCAGGGGCATCAGCCCCATGGTGGCCCCAGAGCCTGCTTTTCCAGAGAAACTCAGGTTTCTGAAAGCTACCAGACTTAGGGGGAGAGGCTGCTGGGCAGTGTGGGAGAGTAAGCCCAGGGGTCCTCTGGGAGGAGGAGGGGCTCCAGACAAAAGCCCAGGGAGACACAGAGCCCTGGAGCTGCCCTATCCACATGAGGGTCTGCAAGAAAAGTGATTTTAGTTTTCCAGGGTCGAGGGGCTGGGAAAATGAGAGGTCTCAGAGGACAGCAGGCCCCTAAAGCTAAACCTTGAGGGGCAGTGAATTTGATTCTTCAGATCATTCATTTCCCTGCCCAGGACATTATAATACCACTTCTGTTGGCTCTGTGGGAAGTCCTCTCAAGGGGCTTTCTGTTCCTGCCCTTTACCCCCCTTCCAGGAGAGGCCCTGAGGGCCATTGTGCCTGGATGACCACACAGGTAGGCTGGGAATGTAATGCTTTAACCCAAGCTCAGGCAGAAGACAGAGCTGGGCCTGAGACAGACTTGGTCTCATGGTGAGGGGGCAGGGGAAGGGGAGCATGCCCCAGCTCCTGGCAGGGAGGTCCCCAAATCCTCCAGACTGCACTGGCCACAAGGAGGGTATTCTATCCAAGTCCCATTCTACAGATGAGGAAACTGGGGGTGGGGGGGGCAGTCACAAAGGGAGAGCAATTGGGGTCAGAGGATCACAGGGCAACTATAACTGGGAGAAGGTTAAGGACAGTGTCCTGCCACAAGCCATGGAGGGGTGAGGCCAGCTGACTGAGGACAGCTCTCTGCCAGGCAAGTGACTCTGTACAATTTCTATGTCTCCATCCATGTCTACAGAAGCAGTGACAGACAGAGGAAGAGACAGACAGAGAGGCAGAGACAGACAGAGATAGAGAAAGACAGAGACAGACAAAGACAGAGGCAGAGAAAGACAGAGAGAGACAGAGAGGCAGAGACAGACAGAAACAGAGAAAGATAGGGAGGCAGAGACAGACAGAGACAATGGAGGGTAGTCAGCCCAGGCTGGCAGCTCCCTTGGAGGACCTGGACAAGCTTACTAAAATGCCATTACCTGGGGGTGGGGAGAGGGTGGGAAGGAGAGCAGAAAAGACCTATCTCTGTTCCATGAACCCCAAAGCAGGGGCCACAGCCCCAAAAAGGAGCTGCTTCTGCCAGGACCCCCTTCTCACTGCCTCTACTGCGAGGACTCGTTGGATTGTACCGAGATGCTGGGCTGGGTTAGTGCCTAAGAGCCAGACCTCTGGGATTCTGGGATAGACCGGAGGGACCTTGGAGACCACCTGGTCAGTTCCAGAAGCATCTCAGAGGTGAGAGGGATCCCAGAGGCCATGGAGTCCAACCCCTCCCCCCATTTTACAGGAGGGAACAGAGGCTGCAAACCAGGTTGCACCTCAAGCCTGTCAGGGCAAGGATTTGAACGCAGGCTGCCTGAGCCATGGCCTGGCTCTATAATATTCTGGCTGTGATAGGACTAAGGAAACCTGAGGAGAGGGAAGGGTCCAGTCCTCCTGGAGAGGGAGGAGGCAGACAGGATAAACAGTACAGTGCATTCGGGATCTAAGGACCTAGGCTCATCTGTGTGATCTTGGGCAGGTCCCTCTCCCCTCTCTGCTCACTTCCTTCTCTTGGCTGGACTAGACGGTGCGTGAGGTCCCTTTTGGCTCCAAAGTAGTGACTCTGTGACTGGTCTCTCTGGTGCCACAACCCATGATGAGGGCAGCATCCTCTGTGGGGGTGTGGTCCCAGGGAGCATCCAAGGAACTGGGCCTCACCTGTAAGCAGCTAAAGATGGCAAAGAGGTACTGAAAGGTCATCACATCGCTGTTGACAGCCATCAGCCCCAGAAGCCACGTGGCGCTGATCAGCAGAAGCAGGAGAAAGGCTGTTCTGAGGCCGGAGCTGTGAATGGAAGCCCCATCTTTCACATTACCATTTCCACCCCAGGGGCCTTGGCAGGAGTCACCTCAGGCCCCCCGTCCCCCCCCCCCCGAGCAAGGTTGGGCTGGGCTTGGCACAGGACACAGGGACCTGCAGACAGTCGGCGCTCTAAATAAGTGTGGGTCCATTTGAATGCAGAGCTGATGAGAATGTGAGCTTCTCTGTTAAATCAGGCTAGGTAAGAAGCCCTTCCCCATCAGCCCAGGGGACACACTGCCGTGGCAGAAATGTTTTGTGTACAGACACAGAAGGGGGGGTGCCTGGGGCTCTGGGGCCTCAATGGGATTCCTGGGCAATGGGGAATTCAGCCTATAGACTTACAGTAGGGAGGGCGCTGAGAGGCCCCAAATGAAAGAGGAGGAATCCCAGACCCATGCGGAGCGTCCGGGCCCAGATTGCCCCGAAGCCCACATGGCTCCCGGAGCGGGGAGTCCCCATCTACAACCCTTCTGGGAGGCCTTACTGTCTCTCTGGTCACTGGGCTCTGATAACCATTGGCCTTCATCATCTGCCCTGCCATCCCCGGGCACAGCTACCCCTACCTTGGGGCCCCAGGCCTTGTCAGCCAAGGACCCCTGGCCTCGCCACTGAACGTCTCTCCCCATGAGAATGTGCACCCCCTGAGGACATCAGCTTTGTCTCAACTTCCTACAGGCAGCCGCTGAGGAACCAACAGGGGCCCCAACGTTTCCAGATTCATACAACAGGGGTAACAGCCAAGTCACTCATCGAATGAGGCCATTTTCAGGTACAGAGCTACCTCCTTTCCCCTGCCTCCTGCCCATTCCCCAGGGAGGGAGGATCTCCAAGCCCCAGCAGGCTCCTGCACCCAGTGGGTCTCTTCTGGATGAGAGGCTGTGATTGCCCCATGAGAGCATGTGGGTCTTCAATCCCCCAGGAGCCCCAGGCTCCCCCCAACACCTGAGCTCCTGAGGCCAGCCCTCACACCCACCCTACTGACATACATGACTCCACTCCGGTCATAGGCACGGTGCTTCCGTCGGCAGGCCACTCTTGCAGACAGCAGAAAGATGATGGTGTTGAGCTGGGAAGAAGGAACAATGAGGGTCAGGGGTGGGGGAGAGGTGTGTGCAGGCCCCCCTCATCACTGAGATCTTCAGAAGAGCAGACCCAGGCCAGATATGGGTCTCAGGTCGGGGGGCTGACTTCCCCCAGTCCCCACTCACTAGCTGTGTGGCCAGAGACCAGACACCTAGCTCCATGGATATCAGTTTTCTTATCTGAAAAGTGGGGCTAATATTTGGCCATAATAATACAGACTCAGCCCCGACTTCACCTCCTGACCCAGTTTCCTTTAAGTCCCACCTAACACCCCCCTCCTGCAGGAGGAAGCTCCCCACTCCTTAGTTCCAGGGCCTTCCCTGTTAATTATCTCCTAGTTATCTGGTACAGAGCTCGCTTTGTAGAACCTGTCTGCATGGTGTCTCCCCACTGAACTGTGCGTTTCCTGAGGGCAGGAACTGGCTTGGACCTCTCTGTATCTCCAGCGTTCAGTGAACCAGGCACACAGCAGGTAATCAGTAAATGTTGACTGATGATGGACAGAGGCAAAATGATAAAGGCAGCTGGGCCCAGGCCAGGTACTCACAATGACCACGATGCCAATGGGGCCAGCGAAGCTCCAGATGAGGGTGTCATGGACAGACAGCCAGCAGAAGTCAGGGTTCCCATAGCCTTGGGGGTCCAGACCCACAGCGAGCCCTGAGACAGAAAACAGAAATGTCAGGAGAACAAAGGGAGCATGGAGAGGTGGCAGGTACGGCCTGCTCAGGGCGGACTTTGGGGGCTGTCCCAGGTCATGTGGGGAGCAGAGGAAAAGGGCTTAATTAAGAAGACAAGGGGAATGACAGAACAGAAGCTTAGTCTCAGTAGAAACCTGGGGTGCATCTAAATGGGCTGGCTTCTACCCCCATCAGCGTAGCCATCCTCAGCCATCAGCATCCTGGAGGACATGGCCAGGGTGGCGTCTCTCTCTGACTCCCCATCCTGCAGGGGGTTTGGGGGGCCAGCCAAGAGGAAAGGCTGGGAAGGGGCCCTGGTGTGTGAGTACCTCCCCTGGGCCACGACCTTCAGAGACCATGGACCAGCTCAGAGTCCAATGGGCACCAAGGGACCCAGGAGTGCTGGGAGCCTTGCAAGAACCCAGGGAGATCAGGGTAACTGTCCTTGTCTTATGAAAGAGGAAACTGAGGCTGGGAGAGGGCCACATCCCTAATAGAGCCTGAGGCAGGATTCACACCCAGGACACCCTGACTCCAGGTCTGAAGTCCAGACTGAGAGCCAGACCCACTTCGCAGACAGGTAAACTAAGGCCCTGAGAGTGGCAGGGACTTGCCCAAAGGCAGAGATGAGGTGAATTGCCAAGGTAGCATCAGGAACCAGACCTCGAGACTCTGGGGTCCCACGGGCCTGACACTCTCTGTCATCTCCGGGCCTCACAGATGGGCTCATCCAAGCCCTCAACTCGGGAAGTAGACCCAGTACTAGCCATCAAGGGGTGAGTCTTTAAGGAACGTTCTGGGGGGCTCCCAGCTCCGAACGCCAGAGGGGCCTTGGCCACTGCTGACCTGTGACGATGGCGGGGATGCCCCAGCCCAGCACATAGTAGAACCTCATGTGCCCGGAGTCGATGTTCCTGAGCTCGGTCAGCATTCGGTAGATGTGCAGGCCTTCCACGAATAGCCATGCAAACGTGCTCATATAGAAGTAGTGAAGCAGGATGGCGATGACCGTGCACATGAACTGGAGGGAGGACACCAGACACGGCGAGGTTAGCGAGGCCCTGCCCACTACAGCTGCTTCCTGGGGGTCCGCCCCTGCTCCCCCACCCCACCCTAGCTCCCACTGGCCTCTGCACTACAATCACGAAATGCCTCTGCTGTGTTCTGCAGCGATCCTGATTGGGCTCTGCTCATGTCACAACAGGCTGGCAGGGAGACGCTCTTAACACCCCCATTTCAGAGATGAGGGCACCGAGGCTGGGGGAGATGGACTGCCTTTGCAGGGGTCGGCCCTTGGTCCGAGGCAGGCTGGAGCTTGGCGCTGAGACACCCTGAGCGTGCGGGGGCTTCACACTTCAGCCAGCTGTCTATTGCCCACGTTTCTTCCCAGCCACGACTGGGAGCAGGTTCGAGTCTCCTGTGCATTTAGCAGAGGGGGCACCTGTGGGTACAGCATCGGGGTGTGGAGGAGCCTCTTTGTCTTGGATATCCGTTCTGGTGCAGGCCTGGGGCTGCACCTCCTTCCCTGGCCAGCCACGGGGGCTCAGGCACAAGCTGTGGCCTTTGAGGGAGGAGACAGAACAGAGGAAGAGCACAGCATTTGGAGCTGGAAGAGCCACTGCCCAGCCAGTGAGAAGCTGCGGGCCCTGAGTCTAGCAAGACCCGGATTGACCGTTCTTTGTGACCGCTGAGCTGAGGCTGGGGGTCCATCGCGAGCTCCGTCCAGCGCATGTGGGACCGGACGGCCTCTGCGGTCCCTTCGCGCTCCAGAGCCCCCCCCATAGGCCCGTCCATATAAAGCAGGGTCAGAAGTGGGGGGTTTCCTCCTTCACCCCCACCCAGCCCACAGCCCTGAGCAAGGCGCCTCTTCCAGGAAACAAAAAAGACAAAGATTCAGGTTCATAAATCAGCCCAGACAGCCGGTAATCCGGGGGGTGAGAAGGGGGACCAGGAGCCTCTCCCTGAAATGTGACGGTGAGATCAAGCGGGCCCTGTGCCAAGCACCCGATTCCGGGGCTACATTCCTCGGCTGGATGCTCACCGGTGCGTGACCGGGATGGGGTGGGGGGCAGCTTCCCGGCAGGTGAACATATGAGTCATGGCCTGGGAGCGGGAGGAAACACCCCTCACACGGGGGCTCCCCTTGCTCCAACGAGGAAAAGCTGGGAGCGGAGCTGGGCAGCTTTCCCAGGAGAGAAGGCAGCAGAGTGAACCCTGGAGAAAGGGGCCAGGCCTCGGGGCCCGGCTCCCTGGTGCCTCCTCTGGCGTAAGCCTTGCCTGGACCACAGCAATAAATCCAGGAGAGAAGCCCACAGCCAGCTGGGCTCTGTGGACGGAGGATGGCATGGGCCCAGAATGCCAAGCCTGTGGTTCCCTGGAGCAGGAAGGGTGCTGGAGGTCAGCACAGCCCCTGTCCCCTCTACAGTGCCATTCAGCCTCTGCCTGAAGCCCCCTGACCAGCTGCGTCATTGTGGGTCAGGGAGTAGTCACTGGCGGGGGGCGGGCGGGGGTCATAACCCCTGCTGTGGTCCTTGAGGAAACCCAACAGTCAGGCTTCCTGGGTGTGATGCGTCTGGCATGCAGTAGGTGCTTAATAGCTGTTCACTGACTGATGCAGATCCTTGATCCTTGCCACCCTTGCAGAAGCTGCTGGGGCTGACAAAGACCATGCCTTGGGGGCCACGGAGGGTCACCTGCACAATACAGTGGGGCTGACCTGGAGCGGGCACAGAGGGCCATGGGCTTCTCGGCCTAGTGGTGCCTGCTCCAGCCTCACTAGAGGGCACAGACCTAGGGGGAGACTGGCTCTGGCTTTTGATCGTGTCTGTCGATGGCTTGAGGAAAATGATTATGTTGATAAGAAGAGTGGGTGAGAAAATGACTGAAAAGCATCTCAGGGGACAGAGCGAAGGTCCCGAGTCACAGGACAGGATTGGCATCTCATCCCTGACTGTGCATCCTGGGCCACAGCATTTCACTCCGAGCCTCAGTTTTCTCATGTGAGAAATGGGCAGAAGACACCCATCTTCCTGGAACCCGGGGCTGTTGTGCTCAGACACCTTGATCCTGCCTCCCGTGAGGCAGGTGCGAGGGATCTCAGCAGAAACAAGGAACTGACAGGAAGTGCTCTGCCAACATCAGGGTGTTCTCCAAGGACTGCAGGACTCTCCTCCCTGCTGCCCTGTGGCTCAATCTTCATACAGAACTTCCCCAGCGGCCTTGGGGGGCCCCCAAGGCTCTGTCCTGCGCCTCTCCTCCCTCTTCTCCTGCTCTCACCATTTCCCTTGGATTTAAATATCAGACTCGGCAGGTCCCCAGACCCACAGGTTCAGCCCTTACCTCTCTCTGGAGCTCTAGTCTCTCATAATCCACCCATGGCCCACCCCCACCCCCCACTGCTGCCTTTTGGACATCTCAGATTCAATGTGTCACTCCCATCCTCCATCCACCATGGGCAGCCAGGCTCACAGTCCCGGCCATCACCTCTTCACATGCATTTATCCCCAGCCCAATCTGTGGTCCTGCCGTTTCTGACTTGTCCTGCTGCCCTCATGGGTCTCCCGGCCTCCAGTCTCCATCTGCCCTTCTATTTAATGAGCTCCGATGGGTGGCCTTGAGGACCTCGTGGAAGTTCCTCCTATGGGCCTTTCAGCCTCTTCACAAGCTGCCCCCCCCCCCCCACACACAAACTCTTGGACCAGCCACCTTCCCAGCACACACGGCCTCATCTCTGGCCTCCCCACCTTTGCCCGCATGCTGGGAATGACCTTCCCCTCTGCCTCCTGGCCTTCCTCAAGCCCCCTCAGACTGCAGCCCATCTATTGCATCTTGGGTGATCCAGGGAGCTCAACCAGGGCAGGGACAACATCTCCCCCTGTTTGCTCACCAGTTCTTAGCCAGGCATACAGTGAGTGCCTAATAATGCAGCCTTCCCTGGTCCCCCATGGTTAGGGCCCCTCCAGGGTAAAGCCCAGCTTGTAATTTCTTGTCTTTGCCCAGTGCCTAGCATGGTGCCGGGCACATGGCAGCCACTTGTTAAGAGTTTGCCAGACTGAATGGAACTTCCCTGGAGGCAGGGGTGGTCTATCCACAGGCTCAGCACCATGCCAAGTACACAGAGGTGCTCAATAAGTACACCTGAGACTGCGCCATCTCAGATGCAGCCCTGGGCAGGGAGGGGCTGGACCCCATGACCTGGAGGCCATACCAGCTTAGATATTCTGGGCGTTGGACAGGTGCTGGTGTGCATACAGTAGGTGCTCAATACGTGCTTGTTCTAGTGGACTGAATGGCTGGCTCAAGCAGCTAGGCCGGATCCTGGCTATGGGGGAAGGAGAGGCAGCCTGCTTCTTGGCACTGCTGCCCCCACCCAGCGAGACCTCAGCCTGGGGGGCGGGGGAGCGGTTACCGGGTTCTCTGTCTGGTCAATCCCGATCACGAAGACCAGCTGGGAGAAGAAGAGGGCCGCGATCAGGTTCCGGTGGATGCTGTGGAGGTTGGCTCGGAGCGTGCGTAGCAGAAGCAGCAGAAGGAAAGCCATGAACAAGGCCGCCAGGGAGATGGAGATGCTGGTGTAGGTGACGATCTTGAGGGGAAGCACCTCCCCATGCTACAGGATGGGGGGCACCATTACGGGAGGAGAAGCAACCCCAAGGCCTGGTGCCCAGACCTCGGATGGCCCTTCCCACCCAATCTGGTCCGCCCTCACACCCCGGGGGAAGCAGGTGCTCCTGCGGAAGGGCTGAGACAGCGGGAGGGGCTTGCCTATGGTCACACCATTAGTAAACATTGGAAGCATCATTTTTACCCAGGCCTTTCTGCCCTCTCTCCATTATAGAATGCTGTCTCTCATGGATCATTATGCCCATTTCACAGCCAAGCACATTGAGGTTGGGACAGAAAGGTGGGGCTGATAGCTGGTAGAGACAGCTAGCCAGAAGAGGTCACACTCTCCCCTCTGGCTTATGGGCCACTCCCTGCCACTGGTCAGTCGCCACATTTCTCCCAGCCCCAGCCTAGCAGGAGGGCACTACATATTCCCAGCCTGGGTGGATCGTTAACCAGCCATTGTCCTGGGACCCCCTAGCAGCGACCCTGGGGCCCTCCAGCAGCGACCCTGGGGCTTGGGGGCTTAGAGCTGGGTTCTCAAAAAAGTCAGAACAGGATTGTCTCTCAGGCCAGTCAAGCCCTGTCCTGAGACTTCTCCAGGAGATCTCAGCTCTAGGTCCTGGGCCCTAACAGACCCACTGTCCTGGAGGGCCAAGTCTGATGTCCCCCCTCCCCACTCTGTGAATGGCCCAGTTTGTAATATGTGGCCTTTGTGTGTGTGAGGGGAGCTCAGGAAGGAATTAAATGGTTCTTAATAGTTGATGTTCTAAGACCCCTCCCAGTTCTGCCATCCCCTGTTCTCAGCCCCCCCCCCATTTCTGCCATCCCCTGCTCTAAGTCAGGGTTTTCTAACCTTGTCTGTGCCCTGGACTCCTCTCTGCTGATAAGGTGAAGCTTAGAGACTCTTTCTAAGGATAATATTTTTAAATACATAAAATCCATATGATTACAAAGGACATCACTTCTAGGCAACAGGGTGCTCTGGTCACCCCATGAGGGCCTGCTCTCTTACCTCGCGCTTGGAGATATCCATCAGTACGGCCAGGCTGCTGGAGTGGAAGCACTGGCAGGTGATGTGACTGCTGTTCCTGGAGACTAGCTCACAGCCTTTGGCCGACCAGGCTCCTGCGCCCCTGCTCCTGTGGCAGAGAGAGGCAGCCGTGAGCCCCTGGCCTCCCCTTGCAGCACTCCTCCTCCAGTCACCTGGGGCTTCAGGGAAGACCTGGACCAGCCTCGGCTCCCTCCGTCTGCCCCGAGGCTAAAGCTCTCTTAGGTTCTGTGGCCCCCAGTGAGGTCTTTGGGGCAGGACTGTCCCACGTTTCCTCTGTCCCAGGACTTAGCACACTGATTGTCACACAGTAAGCACGCCAGAAAGGCTTCCTTGGTCATTCATTCATTCGTTCGTTCATTCGTTTGTTCATTCAGGAATCTCAAAGATGCCCTCTTTTCATAGACCAGAGGGTCAGGGCAGGGTCCCAGAGCTCCTCTGGTGGCAGACGGGGGAGCCCAGGCTCCAGAGCCCCTGCCTGGGGCTGGTCACAGGGAGAGCCTCCCACCAAGTCTTCCTGGGGCATTTCTGTCCACCCTGGTCCTGGGGGCTCTGGGAAGGCAGGCAGCCCCACCCCCCACTGGCCTGGGCTATCCAGCAGGCTGCTGCCCCCCTCCTGCTGAGCCAGGGGTTTAATCTGGGCCTGGGGTCTTGGTTCTCAATGGACAGTAGAGTCTACAAGGAGCTGCCTACTGCCTCCTTCTTTAGGAGGAGAACAGAGGGGCTGCTCCTTCAAAGTCAGGGTTGGTTAAGAAAGGACAATAGGGGGCAGCTAGGTGGCACAGTGAGTAAGAGCGCCGGCCTCGTAGTTGGGATGACCCGAGATCGAAACCGGCCTCAGAAAATGAGCACCCACACATAAATAATGACTAGCCGTGTAACCTTGAGCAAGTTACTTAACCCCAATTGCTCTAAAAAAAAATAAAAAAAGAAAGGACAATAAACGCATTCTGGTCGGGCATGCCTTGTTGTTACTGGGATACCTTTCATCCGAGAATCCCCAAGTGTTTTATGAGCCCTGCTCAGAGACAAGCCCCGTCCTTCCTTCCACTTTACAGATAGAAAGTCAGACCTCAAAGCCAGGAAGAGACTCCTGGAAAAGCCCACGTTCTTCTCAGCTCTGGGAAATGGCTGCCCCTCTCCCTCCCCCTCTCAATTGGCTCATCCATACAATGGGATGTAAAAGTTAATAGGGTCTGTATCCCCCTTCTGAAGATGCTTGGATAAAAGGTGTTTTATAAAGGCCCAGCAGCAGGTGATTAAAAGTAGTGACTAATTGCCGCTTAGCTGGGAAGACAGAGATGCTGCCAGAGGAAAGAGCAGGTAGGGTCAGGAGCCCTTCGGTTCTGCCTGGAAGCTGCTTTATGGCCGCTTTTGTTTGGACTTCAACAGACACTGCAGGAAATAGCCCCCACCTCTCGATGAAGCCGCCTCCTAGCCGGGACAGGCAAGCAGGGGCACACACAGCAGGGAGCTCTCCTCTCCAGGAGGGAGGTAGCTCTCCTCCACTCCCTGGGCCATCCTTGGGCCTTCAGCCCCTCAGAGCCTGGCTTGCTTTCAGTCACTGCCAGTCAGTCAACACATATTTATTAAACGACTACTATGTGCTGGGCAGGCACTGGGCCAAGAACAGTGCCTGCTATGTACCTACTATGTGCTAGACCTATGATTTACAAATACGGTCTCCTTTCGTCGTCACAACCCTGAGAGGGAAGTGTTATTATTATTCCCATTTTACAGAAGAAGAAACTGAGGCACCCAGGGTTCAGTGACTTGCCCAGGGTCACCCCACTAGTAAGTGCCTGAGGCCATACTCCAAGCTCTCTCTGCTGCACCAGCAGCTGCCTCTATAGCAGAGGTCTCCAGGGCCACATGGCTGGACACCCAGGTAGTCAGTGGGTCTCCTGCCATAGCCCATTGTGCCCACTCGGCTGACCCTTTCTGCTGTGTTGGCTCCTGACCTGCCCCTCCCGAGAGGGCGGTGGCAATGCTGACGCCCCGATCTGGGCTCCCGGAGCAGCACAGCGCCCCGCCCCCGCCCCAGGGTGCCCCTTGTACTTGGGACAGCCCTGGCCCATGAGGTCAGAAGCCTCGCGGGCTGACCCCTAAACTGACCCAAGGGAGTGGTTCCAGAACACGCAGACCGGCTTGGTTCTTTCTTCCGTCTCCAGCAGAGTGTACTCCACAAGAATGGGGTGTCCCGGCTGGCCAGAGGGAAGGACGCCCTCGCTGTGCAGCAGGGTGCTCACAATCGGGGTGTTAATGATGGGCCGATGGGGCAATCTGGAAAGGAAACCGGGAGAGCCCAAGTCACAGGAAAGGGAGCAGGTCCTCCCTGCGTGGAGAGGAGGGCCAGAACTTGCATTCCCTGTTCTCAGGCACCTCCAGCTCTGGTCCAGCTCTCATGTTAGAGAGGTACAGGGAGTGACTGCCAAAGGTGGGATTAGAACCCAGTGCTTCTGCCTTGGCCCTACTGCTCCTCCCACTGGGCTACACTGTCCTCACGGCCCTGACTTGCTGCTGGTGAGCCCTGGACTCCTGAGTGCCTTTTTGGGGACCTGAGGCAGGGGTCAGGAGGAGCTGGGCCAGGACAGGCTCTCAGTCCTGCTGCCTGGCTGCTGTGGAGGGAAGCCCTTGGGGGTCTCTGCCCAAGGCAGGTATCAGGAGAGCCCTCTGTGAACGAGGGCAGCTCCCCTCCAGTGCCCCAGAATGGGGTGCGAGGGAGCCCCACACACTCACCGCAGACTCCTCCGGTCTGGGTCATAGTGTTCAGGCAGCAGCTGCCCAAGGGAGCGGTAGATGAGGACCAAGGCCACGGCATGCTGACTCCACTCCTCCAATGGCCGCTTCCTCCTCTTCAACAGAGGGTCATCAGTGACGGGGTAAGCGGGGTCGGCTCTGGGGGTCACTCTGTGCTTGGAGGGCTTCACCGTGGGCGCGTCTACGAGATTAACACCAGAACATCAGAAGGGCCAGGCTGGCCAGCTGGAAGACTGAGCGGAGTCACCAGACTACAGATAAACCTGCCTCCGGGGACAACTGTTTATCCCCAGGGCTCCCCCAGACCTGGAGTGTGCCCCCAGTCTGTGTCTAATGGACCAGCTCCCTCACCCCTCCCATCCAGAAGACTTTCTCCTCCTCCCAGGTTCCCAGACCCTCTCAGAGGCGTATGGGGTGGGGATGGGGGCACAGAAGAGACAGGGGATTAGCACAGGAGCTGAGGCCCCACCCGGATGGGGAAGGATCACAGCGGACCTTATAGAGGACCCAGAGCTTGGAAGGACCAGGGTTGAGTTCCCTGGACCCCAGGCCAAGAGCTGGCAAGGCCTTCAGAGGCTACCAGGGCCAAGCCCCTCTTCCTACTCCATACAAGTTCTAAGTATCAGGGGGATCTGAGCCTCAGTCTTCTAGAGCCAATGCCTGCTTTACCTTCATCCTGTCTCCCCTCATAGAAGGTAAGCCTCCTGAGGGAGCTCTGGCTGTTCTGAGGTTTTGCCTGTGCAGTGTCTACCATACAAGACCTAGAGTCAGTGAGCTGCCCTCTACCCACCTCTCCTGTCCAAGGGCTGGAAGAGGCGGGCAGGGAAGAGGACGGAAGACTCCAGGTCCTTGGGGTGGTCCTCATAAATCTCGTTGAATCGAGGCACCCTGGCGCCCGTGAAGTTGGACTTGGTGAAGATGTCAGCGGCCAGGACTGTAACAGAACCATCTTCATCAGGCCTCGGGAGCCCTGGCAGGACACGGGGCTGGCACACCCTCAATGTCCTCACTGGGAAAGGGAGCTCAGCTGCCTCCTGAGGAGCTGCCAGCCCAGTCTAGGCATCCTGTCCAGGCGCTGCTTAGAGAATTAGTTCTGAACAGTGTCTGGGGACCCCCACCCAGAGGGGAGAGGGTGATGTGGTCTTGCTCCCTGGGCTGAGGCAGCAGAAAAGGCCCCTGGCCTAGGGCGGGGGGGGGGGATGTGCCATCTGCATCATGGGCCATTTGGGCAGCGGGGCAGAGCCCCGAGATCCCACATTTCCAGAATCATGCTCAAAAGGCAAAGGATTATCTAGGGGAAACAGTTATAATGTTAAAAATTAAAAACAGGAAAAAAATTTAAAAATAAAAAACATTTTCACTAGTTAATCCAAGGTTAAGCCCTGTTTCAGCTGGACCCCTCTATGTGAGCAGAGATCTCCCCAGGCCAGAACAGCTCTGGTGGCAGGTCTGAAGGGTCTGCTGGCAGCCGAAGGCAATCCTAGATCCTGGTGAGGCTGACCTCCAGGGGAGGTGTGCTAAGATATGTTTGGGGCAAGGAGGTGAAGGAGAGGAGAGAGGCTCACACGCCCACGGCGTGAGTCAGTAGGATTGCTCCCCAAATCTTCCTTGTCCTGCTGGACCTGGGCCAGCTTGGGGAGAATTTAGGGAGTAAATACCAGGCCCCAACACGCACCCCTTAGCCCCAGGGTGGAGGAGTTAGCAGGGAAATGGGGACATTAGCGGAGGCCCCCTCATGCCCCTTAGCCCATGGTGGCATTCACGGCTTACTCATGTTGGCCGTGATGATGACAAAGGGCTTCATGTAGGTCCTCCTCATGTTCTTCACCAGATTGCAGAAATAATCCTCGAAGCTCCTGAGCAGGTGCACTGTGCCCCCCTCCATGCGCTGGATCTGCTCCCAGGAGTCCTGGTGGCGGGGGTCCAGCAGAGCGCTGCCTGCTCGGATTAGGTTCTGCAAGGATGGGAAGGGGGGACACAGACAGACAAGGCCAAAGTCACCTCCAGGAGAGCTGCCTTGCACTCGGCACCTCGTCTGCTCTGCAGGGCCTCCCATGCCCATTCTGCAGAGGAGGAAGCTGAGGTCGGGGCAGGGAAGGGTCCCCCAGCCCGCCCTACCCTCTCTGTTCCTGGGTCCCACACCTCACCCTGGCAGCCCCCATTCCTCCTGCCTTTGAGGATCCATGGTCTGGGAAGCAGGACGTGGAAGACGACCTCACCCATTCAGAGGCAGGAGGTTAGAGCCGAGGGGTCCATGACCTGCTCACAGCCCACCGCGCCCCAAGCTAGCCAGGGTGACCTCCCTTTCCTCCTCCCTCAAGGACGCTCTCCAGGGTCCTGATGGCAGCACTGTTCCTCCTCCAACTCAAGATGGGCATTTCCTCCCCAGTTTGGGCCAAGATTGGAGACGAGGAATTTATTGTGGTTCTCTCCTTACGAAGCAGAAAGTCCTGCTTTCCCAGTCAAAAGGTCTGGGTTCAAATCCTGCCCCTGTGACTTACAGGCTCCTAGATTAGAGCTGGGAGGGCCCTCATAGGTCATCTAGTTCAAACCCCTCATTTTCAGATGAGGAAAGTGAGGCTCAGAGGCTTGGCATGAGGAAGATCTGGGTTAGCATCCTGCTTCAGAGACACTGCCATGTGACCCTGGGCACACGTCCCCTCTGTGGGGCGCCGCCCTGCTCTAGATCTGAGCCCTGCTCCTCACTGACTGGGCACTTCCTCCCTCTGGCCTCAGTTTGCTCATCTGTAAAAATAAAGGCTGGGCTTGGGTTCCTCCAGGCTCACTGAGAGAAGGGCCCAAAGAACGTGGAGGCAACAGTTCCCGTCTCTCTCATCCTCACTGCTCTCACTGACCCAGTTTCCTTCTTTGTAAAATCAGGATAACGATTTTTCACTCTGCCTCCAAGGGCCGCCAGTAGGAAAGTGCTCTGTCAACCTCAAGCCCTGAAGAACTGTGGGGCAGCGTTGTTATTACCCAACAGACCCAGGGGAGCCTCTCCAGGCTGTGGACTAGCAAAAGAAATTGACAAGAACAAGGTGGAAGGAGAAGGTGGGAATGGCCTGCAATCTGCCCTGGTGGAGGGACTGTCTGTGCAGATGGGACCAAAGATTTCCCCAAGCAGCCCCCTTCTAGATGTAAGCTCCATGAGGGCGACTCCCTACCTCATTGAACTCCACATCCCTGGTGGCCGCTAGGTCGAACCCTTGCTGCTGGCTCTCATGCTGAAGCACGTGGATCATGATCTGGTAGGCGGTCCTCACGTCATTCCCATACAGGACATCTGTGGACTTGGTGGTGTTCTCCAGCACTTGGAGGATATGGATTGATTTGTCCCCATCCATTCTGGTCTCGTTTCGATGGAGCTTCTCATTCTGAAACAGGAAAAGAGAAGATGAATGTTTTAAAGGAGCCAATTTTAGCTAATTTTTTTTTCATTTAAAATTCTGGTTGCAAATGTAACCACTTAAACACACTGTGATTGATCCCAGTGAGCGCTCACCCAACCATCCACATCCTGAAGGTGCTCCATGCCTTAGTACCAACCAATCAATCATGAGCATTTACAAAGCACCTACTAGGGTCACTCTCATTTTTGGGTGTTCCCCCTGGTGACCTTGTCAGACAAGCTTCCCTTCCCTCCCCTTAACTAGGCTGTATCTTGGACAACACAGCCGGGGTCCATCCATGGCAGAGTCTCTTGCTGGGGGAGGGGTTGGGTGACCTGCTAGAGCTTAGCCTCCCATGATACGGCTTTCCAGAGTCCTATCATCTCCCTACCACATTGGAGCTAAGCAGGTGCCCCAAGTAAACCCCAAGTGAATGCCAGGAATCCTTCACAGACATAGAGAACCCTGGGCATCGGTGCCCATCCTGCACTGGCACTCCCCTCAGATGCCTCCATGAGGTCCTTTTCAGAGGACCTAGGCCAGTGAGGATTTAAACACAGCCCCAGCAACGGGGAACCTCAGAACTGGGCTGCCATGGGGAGGAGGGCAGAATGTGGCCAGCAGTAACCTGCAGCCCAATAGCTAAAGCTCAGAGGGCTTGGCATCTATCAATGGACAAGGTACCTTCAGCAGTGCCTGGCAAGCTCAGAGGATAGGGTGCCTTTAACAGTGCCCTCCCAGCTCAGGAGATAGGGCACTGCTAAAGGTGCCCTCCCAGCTTAGAGGACAGACCACCTTCAGTAGTACCCTCCCGGCTCAGGGGATAGGCACTACTAAAGGTGCTCTCCCAACTCAGAGCACTGCCCTGAGTCTCCCTCTCTACCATCAGTGGGTCAACCGCTACACAGAATTTCTGACCTTGGATTCTTCAGCTGCTGGTTGGTTCCCCACTTAAGCAGAGGGGAAGCCGCCCTCTTACCATGGCTTTGAGGCCCAGGAAGGTGGACGTGGTACAGTTGAAGAGCTCTGGGGGCAACCAGCCCTTCTCGCTGCTGCAGTGTCGGATGGCGTTTCCTGGTAAGTCAAGGCAGAGCAGCATTTTGAGAGCTGGCGACTGACCCACCCAACATCTGTGGGCCTCCTGTGCACCAGGCCCAGGGCTGGAGCCACCCCTGCCCTCCAGGAGCTCAGAGAGCACGTCCACACACAAGGAAAAAGGCCAAAAAGAAGGTGGAATCTCATAGGGATTCATGGGTGGGAGGAGCTGCTGACAGCTGGGAGATCAAGAGACCTCCCGAGTGCAGCCTTGGAGAGAGCCGGCCATTCCAAGAGATGGAGGGAAGGAGCAGAGCAGTCCAAGCATGGGGGGGGGGGGTGCCTGGGCAAAAGCATGGAGGTGGGAAATGGAATAGCAAGTGAGAGGAAGTAATCTGAGATCATTCTGGAAAGGTAAATTGGAGCTAGGTTGAGAAGGGCTTTAAAGCACAAATGTGTCTGATTCTGGAGGTAACAGGGAGACCATGAAGCTTTTAGAGCAGGGGTGTGGCGTAGTCAGACCTCTGGAGAGGGTCCAGAGGAGAGGTGAGGGGGGCCTGAATTAGGGGACTGGATGAGGAGAGACACAGAGAGGGATACAGGAGATGGTGGGAGAGACAGAACTCACAAGGCAACTAATGAAAGCTTCAACAAGCCATTATTAATCACCTACTATGTGCCAGGCCCTTGGATACAATGGCAGAAAATTCAACAGCCCCTGCCCTCAAGAAACTTTACACTCAGCTTGTACTAAGTCAAGGGCACTACAACTAGAAGAGAGAGCAGACACTCATTCATTCATTCATTCATTCATTCATTCATTCATTCATTCACTTACTTATTGGTTTGTTCATTTGTTCATTCACTCATTCATTTGTTCACTCATTTATTCACTTATTTATTTGTTCATTAATTCACTCACTCATTTGTACACTCATTCATTCATTCACTCACCCACCCATTCATTCATTCGCTCATCATCCATCCATCCATCCATCCATCCATCCAATGAACAGTCACTAAATGCCTGTTTTATGTGCAGGGTACTTGGCTAGTGGACCCACATGGAAGAGGAAAAAAGCCAGACAGCCTCGCTGAGGCTTCTACACCCTGAGAGACCACCTGGCTGGCAGAAATATTTTACTGCTGTGTGGGCAGTGCCCATGTAGAGAAGGCAGCCATGGAGCTGGGGCAAGGGCCTGGTTTGCCACTGACCATCTGTGTGACCACTGGCCTGTCCCCCATGCTTTCTCAGTCTCCGGGGGGGTGCCCCTTGCTCATGGGGCAGCCGTGGAGCTGGGGCTCGGGCCTGGTGAACGTCTGTGTGACCACCAGCCCATCCCCCACACTCTCTCACTCACGGGGCAGCCATGAGAGATGCTCTTGGCAGGCCCTAAGGGTGCGGAGGAGTGGGAGGCATCACTGGCATCTCACATGCTCAGGACCTCAGTGTCTCCCTGAGGGATTTGTGCCCAAGATGCACCAGGGATCGCCCTTGCTCAGTGAGTGCTTGGCCCCCTAATTGGCCTCTGGCCCCCTGCTGGTTCACTCTCTCACTTGGCTAACCACGAAGGCTGAGACCATTCCACGCTCACACTTACCCACAGATCCCTTGGGGCAGGGCACGGCCGCTGGCTGCCCAAACTTGGTCTGCGGCCACCAGATGCCAGACTCAAATGCACGGGGACAGCCACTGTAGATCACTGGGACACACCAGAAAAAAAAACAACAAAGACATTGGAATACTGTGCCTGAAATGTGACTCACGGCTCCAGCTCAGCTCTAGGACCATGGCTCAGACTGTGCTGGGTTCCTGCTGGACTGGGGCATGGCACTCAAAGGGGCTGGCTGCATGGGGAGGGGGCCAGGAGGGAAACTTGACGGGCATTTTATAAACCATTCTCCTCTCAGGGCCAAGTATTTCCATGAAGGCAGAGATCCCAGCGGGGGCCAAATCAGAAGCCTCTGTTTCAGACCCTTCCTGCAGATGAGGCCTCACCAGGAGAGGGGAAGAGGGAGGAAAGAAGGTGGTAGGGAGAAGGCCCAATTGGGAATCCAAGGCCTGGGGCTCGGAGCTTCACTCTGCCCTCATGCCTGGATGAGCTTTGGCATATTCTTTCCTCTCCCCAGGCCTCAGTTTCCCCCCTCTGTATAATAAGGATATTTGACTGGACGGTCTTTGAAGCCCCTCCCAGATTTGAGTCAAAAAGCTCATGATCCTGATGAAGCAAAGTCTCTTTCAAGACCCTAAAACTTGGGGAAGGCAGGTCTGCTGGGCATTTCCAGAATTCCCTCTCTGCCCACAGCTGCACTGGCCAGAGGCCCCAGAAGGGACAGCACCCACCTTCACAGCCCTGGGTGGTCACTTCGGCAAAGGGATTATCGCAGCGGTTACACTGGCGCCCGATCACCCCAGATTTGCAGGCACATTGGCCTGTTTCCATGTCACAGGTACGGGTGTGGGAGCCGTAGGGGAAGCAGTCACATGGGTAGCAAGTCTCCTGGTTCTGAGGCTTGTAGTAGTTCTCCTGGAGGAGAGGAGAGAGGGAGCGAGAAAAAAAGAGAGGGGAGGTCAGAAGAATGGGGGAGGGAGAGAAAAAGAGATGGGGAGGGGGCGGGAGAGAGGGAAGGAGAAAGAGGGGAGGGGAGATGAGAAGAAAGAGGGAGGGAGAGAAAAGGAGATGGGGAGTGGGGAGAGAGAAAGAGAAGAGGAGAGGGGAGGGGAGAGAGACCAAGAAGGTATGGTTCAAGTTCAACTCAGCAAACATTTATGAAGCCCCAACTGTGTGCAGAACATCCTGTCCTCAGGATGGGGGAGCCACAAAGTGAGAGCTTGGCATCCCAAGCCTCCTGCAGCTCCTGGTCAGGTCAGTCCTAAACTGCACCCTACATACACCTATCCCTGGCCCTAGAGCCCCCCTAGGCTCCCCGTCACTGCTTGTCCTTAGCTCATTCGCTTCATCCACCTTTTCCACAAGAAAACACTGGGGTGGGGTGAGGGGAGAAGTGGGGTGACATCTGGGGGCTCACTACCAGCCTGCCTCAGCTTACCTTGCATTGACACTCTCCATTGGTCTTGTTGCAGTCTGGGTCAAAGCCTTTGCTCACCTCACAGTGACAGGGGCCACACACGGGGTTTCCCCACCAGCCTTTAGGACACGGGAGATGAATTCTGTTTGGAAGGGAAGGGTGCAGACTGAGCCTTTTGTCAGCAGAGGCCCCCCAACAACCCACTGCCCGACTGGCAGGCAGATAGCCCCCTGAGAGCTGGGTCAGCATCTTGACAGTGGGTAGCACAGGACCCCCCCTGCCTCCACATGTACAGGGATATTACTGCACAGGCCAGGTCACTATCCAAGGGCAGTCACTGGACACCTATGTTTGCTCCTGGATGAAAAGGAGGGACCACCAGGAGACCTTCCCTTCTCTAAGGCCCCTCCCATCCCTGCCATCCCCTGTTCTCAGGCCCCTCCCAGCTCTGCCATCCCCTGCTCTAAGGTCCCTTCCAGCTCTGACATTCCCTGTTCTGTGACAAGTTTCCTGCTGGGTCAAATAGGGATGCTCATCTGGATATGGCCTCCCTCCTGGGCAGTAAAGAAATGCCCTCACTTGTTTTCACAGTACTGTCCATAGTAACTTCGTCCACATTCACAAGAGTAGCCATGTGCAGAGCTGGGTTTTCGGACACAAGTTGAGATGTGTTCACAAGGGTTCAGGTTACACACGTCCACGCAGTCTCTCCCAAAGTAGCCTAGGAGGGCAGGGAGACCATTCCCTCAGCTGCTGACCGATGGATGGTTCCGTGTCTGACCCCTCAGGGACCCTCCGTACCCTCCCTCAGGGCTGAGGCAGCCAATGACTGCTCATAGTGGGGATTCTGGAACATGAGGACACACACACACACACACACACACACACACACACACACACACACACACACACACACACCCACACACACCCGGCCCTGGCCCTCCTTAGCCGCATGGCCCTGGGGAGTCAGCCTACCCTGCCCCGCCGCTCTTACCAGGGTCACAGATGCATGAGAAGCTGTCCCAGTTGTCTGTACAGCGGCTGTGTTTGGGGCATGGGCTGGAGGCACATGGGTTGTCCAGGGCGCAGCCATCCTTCACCCTGACCTTCAGAGCATCCTTCATGTTCAAGGTCACAATGTTCGTGGAAGTCTCTCCCATTCTCACTCCCTGTGGTAATAACAGCTGATTCAGTCCCACAATGGGGGACTGGACCAGTCTCTGTGGCCCTCCCTTGGTGCTTGGAGGCCTCTGAGGATGGACCTGGGGACGGGCAGGGTGGGTGCCAGGGGAGGACCTCGAAGGCCAGTGGGGAGAGGCTTAGGCCTGTGGCCATGGAAGGAGGACTCACACTCAGGCCTCAGGAATCAGGATAGAGCCAATTCTAAAGAGAATTGGTGTGCCAGGCTGAGCATTGGACATAAAGCCAGAAGGCACTGGCTCCAGGTCTGACACTACCATGAGATGTGAAGGATATCTGTCCCTTTGCACCAGCCCTGCTCTGGGCCTCAGTCTCCTCATTCACACAACGGGCCTTTCCTCTCTCCAGGGTAATTGCGAGGAAAAGCCTTTGGCAAAGTTGGAAGCAGACACTGCCTGTGGCAGGAGGGAGGAACCACTGTTTGGGATTTGAGTGAATGAGGGGCTCAGAGCAGAGCCCAGTGCCAGGGGATCCGAGCACTGTGAAAAGGGAGGTAAGGGGAGCCCAGTCTGACAGTAAGGGGCAGATGCCCAGGTCTGCGCTTCCATCAGGGAACCTCCCCAATGCTGGTGTTGACCCTGGGCTTGTGCCTAGGGTCTCACAGGCAGTGTGGGGCAGAGGCAGGTCTCCCTAAGGCTGAGGGTGGCTCTCCCTCCATTGCCACTCTGCCCCCCACTACTGACCAGTTATTCTGGCACCATAAGGAATGACAACTTTGAAGGATTCAGAGAGTCATGGGAAGACTTCTGTGAACTGATGCAAAGAGAAATCAAAACACACAATGACAGTAACCACCAAAGAACAAGGTAATGCCATAGAATCGGGATAGGGGAGCTTGGCCCCTGAGCCCAGGAGGGTAGACTCTCCTCCTCAGCAGAGGTGTGGGAATGGGTGTAGATACAAAGGGGCCCTAAGGGTCAAGTTACTCTTTCCCTGGTTTATTCTCTAACCCAAAGTTCCTGGACCATGGAATTCCTCTTCTCCCCCCATCCTGGGTCATAAAATTTCCCATCTCCCTTATCTTGTGTCATCCATCTTCCTCATCCTGTCCCTAAATCTCCAACCCCCATTAGAGACCCTGAAATTGCATCATCATCCCACAGGCTGTGTGGCTTTCTGTCTATCTAAGTCTGGTCCTTTTCCTATATCAGGGCTTTGTTTAGCTCCTTGCTAAATCTCAGATTTGTTTGCTTTCGCATCAATAAAGCTCCCATTGGCCAAAGAGAAGGCCTAAGTGACTTCTCTCAAACCTGAACCAGCCCTTCCAGCTCTGACTCAACAGGGCTATGGGTATGGGACCCACACAGGATGTTGGGTGGTCAGTCTGGGCACAGCCTCCATTTCTCGTTTTAGTTCCCTCTTTTCTGCTTTGCTTTTTGTTCTTTGTTTCTGAGGGGGGAATGGAATCTTAATAATAATGGTAGCTAGCACTTATCGAAGGCTGGCAAAGCCCTTGGGACAGAGTCTCACATGGTCTAGAATGAAGTGCAAAACCAAAGAGGGATAATGTGAAAAAGAACAAGGCCCTTCTGGCCGGGGCCACAACTGGGCAACACCTGGGCAGGTGAGCCTGGACCGCTCCCTGGCGGGTGGGGGTACCTGCATGCAGCCAGAGAAGCCCTGCCGGACCGTGACCTGGTCTTTGGAGAGGCCCCCCACCAGGATGCTCCTCATCTTTAAACCTGGAAGCTGGTTGCCAATTTGCACTGTGTTCTGTTGAAAAGAGAATGCAAAGGGGGCCAAGGTTAGAGATGCCTCCAGGGTGATGACACCCACATTTCCATTGAGGCCTGAGACTGTGGCCCGACTATAGCCAAAGCTTAAGCCTCCCAGGATTCCTGATTAGGACCTTCCTCCAGGGTCGCTGGCCCCCTGGCTCTTTGGGGGTATGAAGGAGGAATGGGCAGAGAATGGAGAGACCCCAAGCCGCTGGCCTGGGCAGCTCCTTGGGGAGATCTGAGGCTCTCACCCAGTGTGGGCAGCCCTGCCCTCCAGAACCCACCTGGTCCAGGCCATAGTCCAGAGTCACCACAGCCAGGTATCTGATGTCCTTGCCATCCTTGGCACTCTTCAGTTCAATGAGTAGGTGATGCCACTTGCCATCACTGACACGGGACCTGCCCAGCCTCATGGAGGCCACCTCTGAGGGTCCATGGAAAACGGCAAAGTCTATGTGACTATTCAGGATCTGTTGTGGAGGAAAGGGGAGGTTCATGCCTGGTCATGGAGGGGATGCTTGGAGCATCTCATGGTGGCCCAGGCCTGGGGCAGTTGCCCTCTCACTCCCCTCACTCCCCTCACTCCCCCTCTCCCAGCCTCAGTTTCCCCAACTGCCAAGGGGGGATAAGGCTATTTGTGCATGTGAGCTCACAGAGCAGCTGTGAGGTGGTGGCCCTTGGAGGGAGGCAGGGCCTGGACTTGCCGGAACCACAGTGGATGTTCTGGTTCATCAGACCCAGGTAAGGCCCTTTTCTGGAGCACCTGAGGGCTTACAAAGAGCTTTTGCCCCCAAACCCTATGGAAGGAGGGCCTGGGAGCACCAGCCGGGCAGGCAGCTCAGAACTCCACAGTCCTTTGACGCAGTCCAAACCTGAGCCAGGCCGTGCCCACCAGCACCATGGCCTCAGAGGGGTGCCTGCAAGGCTACTCCATCCAGGCTGCGGGAGAGGCAGTACTAGAAGAAGCATCAGGGATCCCTGGCCTTGAGTCCTAGCTGGGCCACTTACCAGCAGGGTCATCCTGGGTGACCTGTCTGAGCCTCAGTTTTCTCCCCATGTAAACTGGGCTGATGGGACAATCTGTGTCAAGGGCTTTGCAAACTACAGACTTTAAAGTTTCATGTATAAGGGTCTGGTATTGTTATTATTCTTACAGGTTTGGAAACTGAGGCCTGATGAGAAGTGACTTTTCCAAGGTCATGCAGCTAGTGGAGGCAGGAGGCAGGTCTTTCCTGATCCCTGGCTGCTAGTGCCCTCCCCCCAACCTGCTTAGATTTATTTTTCATTTTTCCTGTACATACAGATGCACACACAGTCTTCCTTCTTTGAGGAGAGAAGCTGCTGCATTTCTGTCTCTGTTCCCCAGGACCTGGTCTAGTGATGGACACACATTGGGTCTTTTATAAATGCCTGTTAGGTGATGACTGATTTGGACTTCACATACAAGGCTCTGAGCGTACAAGAAAGGTTCTGACCCAAAGCAGATATGGCCTAGAAATCAACAGGCTCTGATCAGCATCAGACCCGTTGTGACTGGTGAGAGGGTAGTCTGCCTAGCTCCAGGACAAGCCCAGGAGGAAAGAAAAAGCCAAGAAACCAAACTCTGACCCCTGGGCCCCAGGTGAGGGGGAAGGGAGAGAAGGGAGCTGGGGACCCACTACTGAGTAATTCATCCTACCTGGCGGGCGGGAGGGAGGCTTCAGGACCCCAAGGATGAGTTGGGGAAGCGATAGAGGGAAGGAGGAGGGGCAGGCCTGGACTCCGGCAAGGGAAGTCCCGGCTCCTCTCAGTGAGGAAGCTGCTGGGCCAGATCAGATGGCCTCCAGGTGCCATGAGACCACAAAGGACAAACTGGCCCCTATAGCCAGGCATCTTTCCCAGGAGCTCCTGCCTGGAATCTCCCAGAGCCAGGGCTTTCCTTAGTACCTCTGGCAGGGAAAGGCCCCTAAGGTTAAAGAGTCCTGTCTTTGGGGCTGGTCCTGCCTGGGCTGGTGCCCAGTCTTTGTAAAATAAGCAAGCAGGTCTCCCTAAGGCTGAGGCTAGCTCATCCATACACACACACACACACACACACTTAAAATAAATCTCTTGATCCCCATCTACCCCCTGCATGATGGAGCCTGACCGTCAGGTGCAGCTGGGCCCAGCTTGCTCAGCAGGTCTGACCATGGCCTGGGCCCCTGTGGGCCAACCTGCCTCCTTCTGGTCAATGGGCTCTGGTTTCCAAGGCGTCTTCTAGAATTAAACTAAAGTCCTATGACCTTCCTGAAACCTGCTTTTTGTTCGGTCGTGACCCCATTTGGGATGTTCTTGGCAGAGATGCTCGTTTGCTGTTTTACAGATGAGTAAACTGAGGACAACAGGGTGGAGTCACAGCTGGGAAGCATCTGAGGCCCGGACCATGAACTTGGGAAGAGGCGGCACTCTATCCACTGAGACACATAGCGGACCACTTCTCTGCCCCCTCACAAAGCTCTAGTGCTGGGGTGCAGAGGTGTGGGCCGGCTTTGTTTGCTTTGGTCCGGAAGGCAGCCCAGCTAGGGCTGTGAGTCAGAGACAGGCCTGGAGCGCAGGCCTTGCTGACTGCCTAGGACATGGTCACAGGCATCATGTTAGGAGCGAGAGGAGGCCAAGGCGGCTGGTCATTAATGCAGCACAGGCTGCGCTCATTTAATTTTCTAGCATTTATCTTTTTGACCAGAGTGTTTATTTTTCTCCCCAGCTGAGGGTGGAGTCAACTTCCTTCTGTGCTCAGGCTGCTCAGGAAATGGGAGAGATTCATAAACTGACAGAAATAGGGCCCAGGTTTCCAAAACACCTGGGCTGAGTTATCCTGGAGATGTGACTCCCCCAGAGCTGGAGGCACTCAAGGCCCCTTCTCTGTCTGCAGCCTCAGGTGTCAGGGAGAAAAAAGACTGGTGGTGGGAGAGTCTCCCTGCTCCAGCTCTGTTCTCTCTCAGGAATGGGAGGTTCTCCCACAGTCCCAGGGTCCTATGGCCTTTCAGCAGCCCCCAGGCAAGCCTTTCACTGCAGGACAGGGGGCACAAAGGGACAGTGATGGGGGCTGGTCACCAGCTGCCAGGAGGGCTTCAGGAGAGGCCCCTCTCCTACCTGGAGGCTGATTTTCGATGATGTTCCCGCATTGGCCTCCAAAAGAGTCCCGCTCCCTTTCCGGGTCCGGAACATGAGGCCCAGGTACCAGGGCACGGAGATGGTGATGTCCAGATCCCCCCAGAACACAAGGCTTTCACCACTGAAGAGCTGGGGGTGGGGCATGGCTGTGGAGGGGAGAGACAAAGTGGTCACCATCCTGGGATGTCCCAGGTGCCCTAGAGAGCAGAGCATTTGCAGGAACACCGGCCAGCTCTCCCAGAAGACTTCAGGGCCCTCCCACTGCTGCCTCATGCCCTTGCCCAGGGCATTCTCCCTTCCCAGCTGACAGCAGGGGTGGCAGAAACAAGCCTGGCTGGCCCCACTCCCACAGGCCATGGGCTTGGGCCACTCACAAGCCAACACACATCTGAGCAGAAAGCCCATCACCCTGAAGAAGGCTATGATGCCTGTGCCTAAATGCCTCTACTCACAAAGAGCTCACTACTGCCTAAAGCAGCCCGTGCCCTTTGGGGCAATTCTATCCTGTCATTTCTCTTGCCCTCCAGCCTAACGCTGCCTCTCAGCATGTCCCCCCTTCCCTGGTGGTCCTGGTTCTGGTGGGGGGGCCAAGCAGAGAGAAGTGAACCCTCCTACTGGCCATCTGTTGGGGGGCCCCTCACTCTTCCCTCCTCCAGGTACACATTCTCAACTCCTGGTGGGTCTTTGGAATATCATGGGAGCACAGGTCTAGACCAGCAACCTCAGAGGCTGAGGAAGCGGAGGCCCAGGGACAGCATGGGGGCAGGGGAGGGCAGGAAAGGTGCCCCCCACACACAAGGCCACAGTGGAAGCCCAGGCCCTCTGGCTCCTCTCTGGACATCTTTACCACTGTCCCAGGTGGCCTTTTCTATTCTAGTCAGAATTATGTTGGTGCTGTTACTTTTAGACACTATTTTAGGGATGATGAGAGAGTCAAATTTATCACTGGAAGAACAGCCTGGGAAGGTTCTTTTAAATCCTGACACACAGAAATCCAGGTGACATTCCAGACCGGTGACACACACCAGCCGGTCCCGGCCTCCTCTCCTCACCAGCCCCTGAGACCAAAGGAAAAGCAGCCTCGGGTCATGGCCACTGTCCACCAAACACCCAGCTTCCTCTAGAGGGAAGCACAGTCCCATCAGCCCTTTGAGGTGATTTCCTGCTGGGCTGGACCACAAACGGCCTTCATCTTCTTTGGCAGAACAGCCCACCAGCCCCCATGAAGTTCCCAACAGGGCTGGGTGAGGGAAGGCCTCCAGCCACTGACCGCCCATGAGACCCGGGCTCCCCAGCCCTCCTGGAGCCTGTCATCTGACTGGTAAAATGGGGGAGATCCTGTCCCCTGTCCCCAGAGCATGGTCATGAGGATTGAGGGGGAAATGAGAGAGAGTGGGTAGAGGAGCCAGAGTGCCAGCCCGGGAGGAAAAAGACCAGTGTTGGACCTGCCTTGGATGGGGATCACACCCACTCTTGGAGCCTCAGTTCACTCGTCTGGGAAATGGGGACAAGAATATCTCATGTCACAGGGCTGTGGCCAGATCCAAATGAGCTAACAGACGAGGAAACCAAGGCCCAGGGAGGGATTATGAAAGAGCCCGGGATTCTAGGTGAGGCCCACAGCATGGTGCCACTGACTGTCCAGTGAAGCAGCAGTAGAGATGCCAGCCGGGCACCTTCCACAGAAGCCAGGCCTCTGGGCGCTTACAAGGAGCTACCGAGAGGAAGCTGCATGGGCACCATTGATGAGGGAGAGAAACACGGCAGCCCAGACAGGCCTCCCCTGAGGAGGGTGGGCGGGGAGAGGGGGGGACTGCCGGGTGATTGCCTCATCATGGGATGAAATTACTTCTATTTCATTTTTAAAACTGCTCGTGACAGAGGCAATAGAGCTGCCATAGCCAAGGCCTCGGGACAAGTCAGAGCAGGGTCTGGAGGAACAAGGGACAGGTATCAGAGGGTGGGGACTCACTTATTGGGCACCAAGGCGGGATGTAGCACACAGGGTGGGCCTCAGTCTGCGCACCTCCAAGATGAAGAGACTGAGCCAAATAAAGTTGAAGGTCCATGCCACCTGTGGCATTCTCTGCTCTCTTGTCCTAAGGTCCTCCCAGCCCTGCCATCCCCTATTCTCTGACCCTCCCAGCTCTGACCTTCCCTGTTCTATGCCCTGACTCTGCCGTTCCCCTGTTCTCAGGCCCCTCCCAGTTCTACCATTCCCTGTTCTCAGACCCCTTCCAGCCCTGCCATCCCCTGTCCCCTGCCCCAGCTCTGCCATCCTAAGTTCTAGCTCAGAATGACATTGGGCCAGTCAGCCCCTCAAAGCCCTAGCATTCCCTCCCCATTGCCCCAGGCCCAGGCCTCACCCTGTTCACAGTTCCTGCCCCCGTACCGCAGTGGGCAGTCACAGATGTACGTGTTCCATTTGTTCACACACGTCCCACCGTTCTGGCACCAGATCTTGGCGCAGTGGTTCTCCTGTGCCACACAACCTGCCGAGGACAGGCACAGCTTTATTTCAGCACCAAGGGGCCAGGACGGATGCCCCCTATCCCACCCTCCATGGGCATGTTCTCCAGTCCTTCCTGCCAGCCCAAGCAGCTGCACAGGACCAGGTGACCATCACCCCCTTGACCAGATGAGTAAAATGTGGCCACACAGCAGGGGCTGGGGCTGGGGCTGGAAGCCAGGCCTTTCAATTTCTATTTCCAGGGTCATCTGCCCATGAGGTGTTTCCTCCTAACTTCAAACTCAGTTATTGGCAAATCCAGGGACTGTGGACAGAGAGAATAGGGCTCAGCTGAACCCAACCCAGGCTCCCCAAGAATATGAATGAAAACTGCCAGGCCCCGGGGGTGGGGGGGCATCAGTCCTGGCCAAGGCTGGCCAGGAACCTCCCAGACATGGTGGAGCGCAGGCGCAGAGCCTCTGAGCCAGGCAGTCCTGAGCTCTGGCCCTCCACGGACCACATACTGACTGAGTGACCCGGGGCAGTTCACACCCTCCCTCGGGAAGATGCTTTGCTGACGGCAAAGGGATAAATCCTCCCCAGGACGAGCTCATCAGGACCACTCCTTCTGACATTTTGTGCTTTAAAGAACGCCTCCCTTGCCATGCGCTGGCATGAAGAGGGATGCAAGTATGATTGAGCCCCCTGTACAGCTTCGGAGACCAAGGCTCAGGCAGGGGAAGTAAGCTCTCCAGGGTCACGTGGCTAGGAAGCACCAGGCTGACACCCACACATAGGGCTCCTGACTCCAAGTTTGGCCCTTCAGCCATAGGATCAAAGACGGATGGACCTCAGGGGCCACTGAGTCCAGCCTTCGTTTTACAGACAGGGAAACTGAGGCTTGGCAAGAGGTGACTTGCCCAAAGGGGCTGGTTTCGAACTTGGGTCTACTGACTCTGGCACTAGAGCTGTTCAAACTATACTTGCTGATGACCCTTCCCTCCATCTGGTAACATGATAGCTCCACCGCCATCCCCAGCTCCATCATAATACTAAGAATCTATCCTTCCTGAGGGTGGGGGAAAGACCTCCAGGAATGTTCTATTGCCATGCACCAACAGGCCTCGCTCTCTGATGGTTCCAGGTGTTTGGGGAGACAGAACACAGCAGGGCAGGCTTAGCCAGCTTAGCTCGGGCAAAGGCCTCCATGGTGGAGGGTGGCTTCCTTAGTGTACCCTGCCATAGCTGCGTACCCATTTTAGTCTGGGCTGCCCGTGCCCTACGGCCCAATCAGCCAAGAGCAAGACTGCGGAGTACCTGCTCTGGTGCCGTTGTTGGCAATGAAGCTCTCCATGTCGACGACCTGGTTGTCGATGGAGAGGTTCCTCATACAGCCGATGAATTGTCTGTTGTGTACCGGGAAGTCCTCGGGCAGGTTGGGGACACCTCCGAGGAGGAGGGGGCCTGTCAGGTCCAGGGACCTAGAGAAGCAGAGGCAAGCACTTGCACCACACTGACCCTGCTGGGGCCACCAGATAACGCCACTCCCTCACTCCAGCACCTTCAACGGAGAAGAAGAGCACTGCCCACGTGATCTGGCCCCCACCTTTCTTTCCAATGCCATCACCCTTTATAATACAACGTGCATTCCAGACTATCCTAGGAGGCCATTCTGCCAGAACTTAGCATCTCATCTCCCACCTCCAGACATTTGCCCAGGCTGTCCCTCCTGAAAATGCCTTCCCTCTTCATCTCTGTCTCTCCATCTCTGGCTTCCTTCAAACGGGACAATGTCAAATATCCAAGGAGAAGCCATGTACCCTAAAGTACTTAGTGCCTAGAACCTAATAGGCACTCGTTCTGATCAGCTGAGGGGCTGCCTTCTCTGGAAACTGGCCACTCCCGTCTCTGCCAGTTCTCTTTCCCATATCTGTGCGTATGTCTGTCCAGGGTGTATCCCACTGAGGATGGGTGGACAGTAAGTGCCCTGAGGGCAGGCGATGCTATGGTTTCTATCTATGGGTCTCTAGAGCTGAGCACACCTACATGTTGCATAAATGTTTAATTGTAGTTTAATTTATAAACTGCAGTCACAGGACTGGCAGACACAGGCCAGCATTGCCCTTTAGTCCCATAGGCTTCGGTGCCAGTTGGGTCCTGCAAGTCCCCTCAGCCAGTCCCTTCATTTTAGAGGGGGAGACCGTGGTCTGTGGTCTAAGGCCCCCTTCAAACCCACTCTGTTGGGCTGCCGTCCATCCTCTGAACCAGGGGCCATGCTCTATGACCCCCAACACTGTCCCCTTTTGAGCCCATTTACAAACACGGGGGGGTGGTCACCAGCTTGGGTGGGCCTCATCTGCCAGACTTCCCTGGCTGCTGGGAGGCTGGAGGGGCAAGGAAGCTGACCTACGTTGAGGCCCCAGTAAAGGGAAGTCAAGATCGCCACAACCTTTTCCTCCCTGGCAAGTTCTGCTATGCTCTGGACCTCAGGATCAGATGGAGAGTGGGAAGGATGCTGAGTCCAGCCCCCTTGTCTTCTAGATGAGGAGACTGAAGCAGAGGGCTTTGCAAAGGACATGCCAAGGTCAGCCAGGACCTGGGATTCCAAAGACAGCCACAGGGCACCTCCTTCCCCTGGACATGTGAGGGCTTAGGGAGGCTAAGGATGCTGGGCTGTCATGCTATTTTCACTCCAATGATTAATCCATGAATATTGATGTCAGTAATAGCAATGGCCCAGAGAGTATTGGTGGAGGGCTCCTCCCACTGGGCTCTGCCCAATTTTTTTTTTTTTTTTGCCTTTGGAGGGCAATTGGGGTTAAGTAACTTGCCCAAGGTCACATGGCTAGGTTTTTGTTTGTGTGTGCGTTGTGTCTGAGACCGGATCCAAACTCAGGTCTTTCTGACTCCAGGGCCGACATTCTACTCACTGCGCCACCTAGCTGCCCCGGCTCTGCCCAATTTTGATGGCCAGTTTTGAGGAATCATCCCAGGCATGATTCAGGCCCAGCCAAGGACCCCCCCTTGCATCCCCATATCCCCCCAGCCTGGGCTCTGGCAGAGGGAAGCCCCTGCCAGTGGCTGCTTCCATCCCAAGGGCCTAGGGAACACTTACTTCTTGGAGCCCGTCTGGGTGCCCTGGGCAGCACAGCTGTAGTTGGCCAAGATGCCGCCAAAGCGCACAGCCACCGCAGTATCACAGTTATCTACAGACACAACAGCCACCTTCTCTCCAGAGGGGCCATGAGGGATGCCCAGCCTGCCGATGTGGGGCTGTGGAGAGAGCAGAAACAGAAGCCCCAGAAATTTAAATTAGTCATGGAAAGTTAGGGTTAGGAGGGCCCTGAGAAGAGGGGATGGCAGAGCTGGGAGGGGCCTGAGAGCAGGGATCCATGGAAGCTTTGAGAAGGGATGAAAAGGTCTGGAAGCACTGTTATGGAGAGCATTTGAGAGTGAATTCAGGAGGCACAGAAGGATTGTCTACCACAGCAAGGGCCCGTTGAGATTACATATGGGCAGGTCACAGAGGACCCCATTAGTACTATAAAAGATGAGGAGCCCAGAGAAGGCAGTGGGTGGCAATGGCCTCCATTTCTAAAATACCTTCAGGCCTTTTCCCTGTGAGGCAGATTATCTAAGTGTGAACATGCTCATTTCACAAAGGGGGAAACTGAGGCTCATGAAGGTGAAGCAACCCCTCTGAGGTCCTCAGTGATTAAAGGTCATGGGGAGCTTGACCCCCAGAAACCGCAACCTCGCTCTTGGCAGCTCCCGCTGGCCTCCAAGTCTTAGAAATCCAGGAAGGAGCTGTCCATCTTGGGTGGGGTGGATGGGGCTATGCGCTTAAGCTGGGTAACAACTGGGGGCATCTCTATGGCATATGATGTTCTGGTCAGGATGTCTACACTGCAGGCGTAATGACTTGGACCAGCCTGGTCAGGGGTGGTCCAGGGGAACTCAGGGGTCCTCCCCCAGACAAGAACAATCCTGGTACTCCAATAAACAACAACGAATCATCTTGACTGGTCAGAAGGAGGGGGGAGATGAGGTGGAGGGTGGCACCTGGCACCCACGGAGGGATAGCAGCCTGGACATGGCTGGAAGGGCCACAGCAGGAGTCCACTGGTTGGACTACCCTGCAGCCTCCTCCGCTTTGGGGTGTCAAGAGTCTCGGGTCCAAGGATGAGGCAAGACACCTATTCCCCCTCCCCCAACTCCCCTGCTTCAGTTTCCCTCCACCAACTCCTCATGGTTCTGGTAGGTCCCATAAGAGACACAGTCAGAGAGCTCCATTCTCGCTGGATTCTCATAGCATCCCTGGGAAGTCGGGACCCCCTTTTCTGGACGGGACACTGAGGCCCAAAGAGGTTCTTACTCTGCCTGTCGGCAGGAGCCTGGCACACACCCAGGACACACGAGGGGCTTCAGACTGATGCCTGTGGGTCGGTGGGCTGAGGGGTTTGCACAGGGTGGTAGGCTGGCAGGGAGGGAGGGCAAGAGGGGAAGCAAAGTTCTCTGACACTGGCCCTCCAGGCCCCGGGCCATAAGCTGCCCCCTGCCCCCTTCCTGGGACTGTACCCCCAGAGCTAGGTGTGCCCAGCATTCGGGGAGCCGGCTCCAAGAGGCTCCAAGGCCACCATTAGCCAGCAACCACCCTGTAATTTACATTTTGGGGGATGGATATCAGACAGGGAGAGGAAGGGCCTCATGAGCATTTCAGTTCAGCAAGGCTTTAATGAAGGTAAGCTCCTGCTTACCAAATTACAGTGGTGGGGAGGCCTGTGCTCAGACGCCCCTACCGCCGCCAGGAGGGAGGGCGGGTGGGCAGCCAGAGGGGCGCCAGGAGCTGGGGGCAAGCCTCGGCCACTGTCAGCAGGCAGGGCTCTTGGCCACCCCAGGACGCGCAAGGACCTCAGCGCTGAGGCAGCTGCCAGAGCGTGCCTCCTCCCCTGTGTATCTTGTAGACTCAGGCCATCTCCCCACTTAGAACGGAAGCCCCTCGAGGGCAAGGGCTGTGCTGGCCCTCTCCTTGTATCCCCAGAGCTGGGTCAGGGGCCTGGGAGGGGCTCCATAAATGCTCGCTGACTGACGGATCTGGCTGGTCATTGACTGTGCCCATCTTACAGGAGGGTAAGCTGAGAACCAGAACGCTTCAAGTCACACAGCCAGAAAATGGAAATCAATCCCACAGCATTTATTAAACACTTACTGTGTGCTGGGATTTGAACCCGGGCTTCTGCCTCCCGATAACAGCTGACCCTAGAGTAGGCACCGCTGACCCCACCGATGTCCCAGCCCCAGCGCGGTCAGCTCGCTGGAGCTGGGGACTCATCTTAGCAACAGGTGGAAGCCCTAGCCAAGTCACTGAACCCTGTTTGCCTCAGTTTCCTCATCTGTCAAATGAGCTGGAGAAGAAAAGGTCAACCCCTTCAGCATCTCTGCCAAGAGAACCCCAAAAAGGGTCATGATGAGTCAGATACACCTAAAATGACTAAGCCACAACAAGAGCGGGGTGCATGCGGTCCTCCAATGATGAGAAACTCCATTCCCAAGACCACCCGGCCCACTTCTGGAAAATGCTTTCTTACCAGCACCCAGCACCAGCCGAAGCCCTGGAGATGGGAAGGCAGAAGCAGCCCTGCCCGCACCAGGCTTCCACTCTAACAGGGAAACCAGAGCACAGAGACGACGGGCAAAGCGACCTTGGAGGGGAGGGCCAGGTGGACAGAGTGCCTGCTCCTCCAAACTCACCAGGCTCATAGGCTCACAGTTCCGCTCAAATCCGTCACATTCATAGACTTGTTCGCTCATCCCCGACTGACTGGCATCTACTTTATTCTGAGGTTTTTGCTTCCAGGAAAAATGTTGCTATAAAGATGTTGGTTCATGAGGGTGCCTTCCTTTTTATCACTGACCTATGAGAGTCTACATCCAGCAACGTGATCTCTATCGGTGGAAGGGCATAACTATTTTGGTCACTTTCTTCACAGAATTCCAAATTGCCTTTGCAATGGTTGGACCGATCTGCAGCTCCACCAACAATGCTCCAGCATGCCTGTTTTTCTAGAACTCCTCCAACACTGACTAGACCCATAATTTGTCCTTGCCTATTTGCTGGGTTTGGAGTCAAACCTCAGAGTTATTTTAATTTAGATTTCTCCTATTATTAGTGGTTTGGAGCAGGCTAATTTCCTTCACAAGCTACAGTTATTGGAAAGTTATCCCCTTTACTGAGCTCAAATAGGATTTCCTAGAATTCTTCCCCTCACCCCTGGACCTACTCTGATGTGTCCTGGCCAGAAAAGTGTGGGGAGTGCCACAGGGACTGCCTGATGAAAGGCACCCTCACCTCTCAGGGCTTTGGGGTCTGTGGAGAGCTTTCCACAATAGCAGCCCCGGCAGTGGGCAACATGGGGGTTATTACTTCCTTTTGCATATGAGTAAAGCCTCAGAGAAGGGAGTGACTTGTCCAGGGTCACACACAGAATAGGCTTTGAAAAAAAATGTTTTGTAAACTGAATGGAAAGGGCCTGTGAGGGGTCACTGGTGACTCGATGAGGAGAGGGGGGGTACAGGGTCCAGGGGGAACTTCTGGAGGCAGGTCCTGCCCCAGGTGTGGCAGAGGCTTAGGGACCTGAAGTGAAGGGGTCACTGAAGGCTTGGTCTGGTCAGCTGGGCTGGGAACTCTACAGGACCATCAGGGGGCAGTGTGGGACAGTGGGAAGAGGTGATGGTTTGGAGACAGAAAATCACCAACTACCTAGGTGGCCTCTGGGCGCCTCAGTTTCCCTCTTTGTAAAATTACCCTAGATCAGGTCCCCAGAGTCCAGCTTCTTCATTTCATAAACTAGGAAGCCAAGCTGCAGGTCCTCTGCCTCCAGGGCCAGGGTTCTGGACCCTCTGGACCCTGGCCTTCCTCTGAAGGCACTGAGTTTCCATGGATGCTTTGCTGATCTGGTACCTCCACTGGAGCAGATAGCAGCCCCTCCATGCCATCTTTCTACTTTCATGGAGATCTGAGTATTCTGAATCAGCAAGAAAGGACATACCTGATGGACTAAATGCCTCCCTGGGACTTGAGGCTGCCCTCAGGCTCTCCAGGGTCTCTGGTTCCTGCTCAGTGCCTGGTCCACAACTTTTTTTCACCCCTTTAGCTACAGAGCACACTATCCCTGGGCCTGCTCTGGCCCTGGGGTCAGCAGACCCCGGGGTCAATGGATGCAGGGCTGGACATAGCCAAGGTCCCTCTTCCTTCTCCAAACCTCAGGCTCTCCCCCGCCCCCCACCTCCGCCATGAAGCCTGTGGCCAGGCTGCAGGTGCCAGGGGCATGCCCTGGAGTTCCCTGCTGTCCTGGCTCAAAACAACCAACCTCCTGACCTCAGTTTCTCTTCTCTAGGGAAGACAGAAAGACCCTGATCTTAGTTCATGGCCCGTAAAAGAAAATGCAAATGAGGAAAGGGGCTTTGGGGGACCCCCTCATGGCTGGGCTTCCCCATGGGCCCAGAAGGGAGGAGTGGAGACCTGAAAAGGCCCAGTTCTCTTTTCTAGGCCTACATGGGGGCCTACACCTGCTTGCCTGCTTCTGTGTGGCCTCACTCATCAATGACTTATAGTCTATTTTCTGGGCCTGAGAGGAAAACTGCCCCCCCCGCCCCAAACCTCCTGCCTTACAGACCTTTTCTTGAGCTTTTCCCATGTTTATAATGCCCTTCCCCATGTCCTTGAAAGGGGGCTCCAGAGTCCAAGGCTCCCCGATCAAGGTTCTCCAACAGCTCCTGAGCCCTGGATGGGGCAAGCCTAGCCAAGCCAGGCCAAATGGGGGGGTGTGTGCCGGGGTGTGTGTGGGGGAACCAAGGTAAGGAGGATCAGGACTGGAGTTTCAGTCTCAGGCAGCCAGCCCGGCTTGGAGGACCCCAAACTGAACCTCCTGGCCTCAGCCCAAGCATAAGGTGCCAGTCCAGGAAGGAAGGCCCTTGATTCCCAGCAAGGCTGGGCAGGCTGGGGATCTTGCTGCTTACTGGGGCAGTTGTCCCAATGGGCACTGGCCCCCAGCAAGGGGAGTCAGACTCCTGTAGAAAATGAATACAGATAGGACAAATAAACCAGCAGGGGCTGAAACCCTGAGACATTTACAGCCAGGGGAGGGGAGGGGAGGGAAGAAAGGGCAAATAGCAGGTGGGCCTCATGGCCCTGGAGGAAGGGCAGCCACACTGACCAGCACCACTGAGCAAGGCAATGTTCCAGCCAGCTGTGAAGTGTCCCCACCAGTGCTGGAGGGGCTGAGATCAGAAGAGGCAGGGGAGGGTGGGGGAGACCCAGTCAAGGGCTTCTGGACTCCAAATGGATGCACCCTGGAGGGCTCTTCTCCTTTGCTGGCCTAAGTTTCCTCCTCTGTAAAATGGAAAGGACATTTATGGGGGACCTACCTAGAGGCCAAAGGCAGAAACCAAGCTCCTGCTTCCTCATAGCAATACGCAAAGTCACCCAGGGAGGGAAGAGCTGGACAGACTGGTCAGTGAATATGATGGGGCAGAATGGGGACAGAAGAATGAGCACAGCTGGGGAGACCCATCAGAATCAAGATCGGCCCCGCCCCAGGAAAGAGGACCACAACATTGTGAAGGAAGATATGGAGTCTGGGCACTGCAGTGACCATGGAGGAGGAGGGAGCAGACCCACCAAGGCAGTGCAAGGAAAGCTGGATTTGGAAGGGGAGGACCCGAATTCGAATTCTGCCCTTCTGCCTAAGGGGCTTCCCTCCCTGGGCCAGTTTCCTGTTTTTTAAAAAGCAAAGCCTGGCTGAGAAGCCTCTAAGGTCCCTGCCCCTTCTGGGTCTATGACCCTGGGGTCCTTTCACCAGAGAGAAAATGCCAGCCCCTCTCATTCTGAGTGAGGCGCTGAGGCTGTGGCCCCAGGAGTCTGCTGACTTTGCTTCATTCGTCTTTGTCTGGTGAAGGCTCAGGGAGGGAGAGGAGGAGCAGGTGTGGCTGGACACAGCTTTGTTGTGTGGATGTCCATAAACAGAAAGTCGGAGCAGGGCTGACAATAATGGGCTATGGGCCTCTGGACATGGCTGGAGGCAGCCCCTCACAGGGATGGAGCAGGACTCCCACTGCTGCCTCCTCTTCCCTCCTGGGCCCATGTCCTCCTTGAAGGGGGGTGGGGGAGGAGGGAACAGGGCTTTCTTCCCAGAGTGAGAGTGCATCCGAGCAGAAAGGCATTTTCACTTAACACCCCAGCTCACATTTCCAACAGGTTCTCCACCCACTCTGGGACAATGCCCCCGGGAAAGGCTGCAGGAATAAGGTTACACTATTGGATGGAAACGTGGCCAACACCAGGTTTTTCAGGCAATGAGATGCTGAGGAGGAGGTGAAGGCCTGGCAGACAAAGGGACCTCGACCATCCTTGGGATGAGAGCCTTCCATGCTGCTTAGGAGGTAAGGGCCTCAGAAAAGATGGAAAACTGGCCCAGGGGAAGGTTTCTGGACAGGCCCTGGACTCAAATCCTGACTAGGCCTTGAATTCGAATCCCACCTCTGCCCATCAGTCCCTTCTGTGACCTTGGGCAAGTCAGCATGAGTTTCATCACTTGTGTAGGGAAGGAGCTGGACTGGTCAAGCCCAGCAAGCCTTAATTCAGTACCTACTGTGTGCCAGACACTATGCTAAGCATGGATATGAAAAAAGACTGAAGGCAGGACTTCTGGTGCCCAGGTGGCTGAGAGGAAGAAACCCCCTGAAGCCCTCCCAAATTCCCTTCCACACATCTAGATCTGGGAGCAGCCTGGCAGGAAAGGTCTGTAGCAAGGTCCAAGAGCCAGCAGCAATAGCCAGCCTCCCAGCAGGGGGCCTGCAGCCATCCACCAGTGAGGTCCCAACCTCCTGTACCTGCAGCCTCCCCCCCTCACCCCCTGAAAGTGAACAATGTGTGCATTGTAGCAAGGCCCTACCCCAGTGGCCCACCCCCAGCACAGGCTAGCAGCCAGGCCTCCATCCCACAGCTGACCTGTAGAAAAGCCCTGCCCTAGAGCTGACCAACAGTGAGACCCCCCTCCCACTCATGTCAGCAGAGAGACCCTGATTCTGAAGCAACATGGCAGCAGGGCCCCACCCTTGGGACAGGCCAGCAGCTAAACCCCACACCCAGGGGAGGCCAACAAGGAGGCCCCATCGCCCAGGAGAAGCCACAAGGGAAGCCTACACTCAAGAGAAAGCAAGCAGCTAAGCCATGAAGACCAGTGAAAGCCTGCAGTAAGACCACAGCTCCAGGACTAAAGGCATGGGATAATACAGGACCAGAGCCTGAAAAAAAACAAGCAAAAAACAAACAAAAAAGAGCTTGGCTATAGAAAGTTGCTATGGTGACATAGGCATAAACCTAAAAGAGGACAACAATGTCAAAATGGCTTCATGTGAAACCCCCCTCCCCCCAAAAAAAATTTAGTTTGGTCTCAGGCCCAAAAAGAATTCCTGGAAGAGCTTCAAGAGGATTTTAAAAAGAAAATTAGAGAAGCAGAAGAAAACTGTCGGGGGAGGGAAGGAGGAGAGTAATACAAGAGAATCATGGAAAAGAAGTTAATGACACAAGAAAAGATAGAAAATTTTACCTAAAAAAAAAAGAATTGGCCAAGTGGGAAGGAAGTACAAAAGTTCAACGAAAAAAATTTCATAAAATTAGAATTGAGGGGCAGCTAGGTGTCGAAGTAAATAGAACACTGAAACCCTAACCCTAACCCCAACCATCAAGCCCTAATTCGGGCCCTGGAGTCAGGAGGACCTGAGTTCGGATCCGGCCTCAGACACTTAACACACACACAGACAAAAACCTAGCCGTGTGACCTTGGGCAAGTTACTTAACCCCAACTGCCCTCCAAAAGGCAAAAGAAAAGAAATTCAATAAGGTTAAACTGTTTATATTTCTATGTGGCAAGATAATATTTTTAACTCTTAAGAACTTTATTACTATAAGAGCAATTATAAGTATATATAGAGGGTGTGGATATAAGGTGGATATGATGGGATGATTACCCCCCCCCAAAAAGGGGGGGTGAGAAAGAAATGGCACTGGAAGGGGGAAGGAGATTTAATGGGATCAATTATCCCACATAAAAGAGGCATGAAAGAGATATATAATGGCAGGGAAAACAGAGTGGTTGGTGGGCAATGATTAAACATTACTCTCATCAAAACTGGCTCAAAGAAGGAATTACGTACACACTCAGTTGGATACAGAAGTCTATCTTACCCTATAAGGAAGCAAAAAGGGAAGGGGATAATAGAAGGGGGGGGGGGGACAATAAGAGAGAAAGTAAATTGGGGAAGGCAGTGATCAGAAGTAAAATGCTTGTAAGGAGAGAAAGGGTAGGAGGGATAAAGAAGGGAAAATTGCTTGGAGGGAAATACAGTTACTTATCATAATTATAAATGTGAATGGAATGAACTCACCTATGAAATAGAAGCAGATAGCAGAATGGATTAAAAACCAGAATCCTACATGTTGTTTACAAGAAACACATTGAAGCAGAAAAACACACAGAGTAAAGGTAAGGAGCTGCAGAATTTATTATGCTTCAGCTGAAGCAAAGAAAGAAGGGGTAGTAATCATGATCTCAGACAAAGCGAAAGCAAAAATAGATCTAATTAAAAGAAACAAGGAAGGAAACAATATCTTGCTGGAAGATGATGAAGTCATATCAATACTAAACATTAATGGATCCAAATTTTTGAAGAAACTGAATGAGTTACAGGAAGAAATAGATAATAAAACTATACTAGTGGGCTACCTCAACTTTCCCCTCTCAGTACTAGATAAATCTAATAAAAAAAATTTAAGATAGACATTAAGGAGGTGAATAAAATTCTGGAAAAGTCAGATATGATCAATCTCTGGAGAAAACTGAATAGGAATAGGAAGGAATATACCTTTTTTCTCAGCTATACATGGCACCTACACAAAAACTGACCATGTATTAGGACATAAAAACCTTGCAACCAAAAGCAGAAAAGCAGAAATAGTAAATACATCCTTTTCATATCATAATGCAATAAAAATTACATCAATAAGACAATAGAAAGAGAGATTAAAATTTAATTGGAAATTAAATAATCTAATACTAAAAAATCAAGTGGGTCAAAGAACAAATCACAGAAACAATTGATAATTTCATTAAAGAAAATGGCAACAATGAGACAACATACCAACATTTATAGGATGCAGTCAAAGTAGTATTTAGGGGAAAAAACACATCTCTAGTTGCTTACATCATAAAGTAGAGAAAAAGCAAATCAATGAATTGGGCATACAACTAAAAAAGCTAGAAAAAGAACATATGGGGCGGCTAGGTGGCGCAGTGAATAGAGCGCCGGCCCTGGAATCAGAAGGACCTGAGTTCGGAGCCGGCCTCCGACACCTAATCCGCACAAACAAAAACCTAGCCCTGTAACCTTGGGCAAGTTACTTAACCCCAATTGCCCTAAAGGGGCGGCTAGGTGGCGCAGTGAGTAAGAGCGCCAGCCTCGGAGTTTGGATGACCCGAGATCAGATCCGGCCTCAGAAAATGAGCACCCACGCATAAATCAAAAGACTAGCCGTGTAACCTTGAGCAAGTTACTTAACCCCAATTGCTTAATAAAAAAAAAAAAAAGAACATATTAAAAATTCCCAATTAATTACCAAATTGGAAATCCTGAAAACTAAAGGAAGAGATTAATAACATTGAAAGTAAGAAAACCATTGAACTAATTAATAAAACTAAAATGTTGGTTTTATGAAAAAACACCAACAAAATAGATAAACCATTGGTTAATCTGATTTAAAGAAGGAAAGAAGACGACCAAATTACTAGTATCAAAAATGAAATGTGTTGGGGCAGCTAGGCAGCACAGTGAATAAAGCACTGGCCCTGGAGTCAGGAGGACCTGAGTTCAAATCCTCAGACACTTAGCACAAAAACTAGCTGTGTGACTTTGGGCAAGTCATTTAACCCCAATTGCCCTTCCCCCACCAAAAAAAAAAAATGAAATGAGTACATTTACCACCAATGAAGAGGAAATTAAGACAATTGTCAGGAGCTATTTTGCCCAATTATATAACAATAAATTTAACAATCTAAGTGGAATGGATGAATATCTACAAAAACATAAATTACCCAGATAGAAGAAGAAATAAAATTTACATTTAACCTGATTGCACATGTATAACCTATATCAGACTGCTTGCTGTTTGGGGGAGTTGAGAGGGAATGGAGGGAGGGAGAAAAATCATTTTGAAAACTATCTTTACAAGTAATTGGAAAAAAATTGCAAAAAAAGGAATAAAATTTAACCCAATCTTAGAAAAAGAAATTAAACAAGTCATCAGTGAACTTCCTAAGGGGGGAAAAAATCTCCAGGACCAGATGGGTTCACAAGTGAATTCTATCAAATATGTTTTAAAAATTAATCTCAATATAACATAATTTATTTGAAAAAATTAGTGGAGTCCTACCAAATTCCTTTAATAATACAAATATGACGCTGATACCTAACCCAGGAAGAGTCAAAACAGAGAAAGAAAATTATAGACCAATTTCCCTAATGAATATTGATGCAAAAATTTTAAATAAAATCACAGCAATATATCACAAGAATCATACACTATGATCAGGTGGAATTTATACCAGCAATACAGGGCTAGTTCAATATTAGGAAAACTATCAGCATAATTGACCATATCAATAACAAAACCAACAGAAATCATGTGATTATCTCAATAGGCACAGAAAAAGCTTTTGACAAAATACAGCATCCTTTTCTATTGAAAACACTAGAGAGCATAGGAATAAATGGAGTTTACCTCAAAATGATAAGTAATATTTATCTAAAACCATCAGCAAGAATTATCTATAATGGAATAAGCTAGAAACATTCCGAGTACAATCAAGGGTGAAGCAAGGATGCCCATTATCACCTCTATCATTTAATATTGTATTAGAAATGTTAACTATAGCAACAAGAGAAGAAAAAGAAATGAAAGGAATTAGAATAGACAATGAGAAAAAAAGATCACTCTTTGTAGATGGTATGATGTTATACTTAGAAAATCCTAGAGAATCAACTAAAAAACAACTTGAAATTATTAACGATTTTAGTAAAATTACACATAAATAGTCAATATCTCTATATATTACCAACAAAGCCCAAGAACAAGAGAAAGAGAAATTTCACTAAAAATAACTGTAGACAAGAGCAGTTAGGTGGCACAGTGAATAGAGCACTAGCTCTGGAATCAGGAGGACTTGAGTTCAATTCCAACCTCAGTGTGACCTTGGGCAAGTCACTTAAACCCAATTGCCCTGCCTTCCCCGCTCCAAAAAGAAAACAAACAAAAAAAACCAACTGTAGACAACATAAAATACTTGGGAGTCTATCTTCTAAGATAAACCCAGGAACTATATGAACGCAACTATAAAGCATGTTTTACACAAAGTTGGATCTAAATAGTTGGAAAAATATTAATTACTCATGGGTAGGCTGAGCCTATATAATAAAAATAACAATTTTTTCTAAATTAATCTATTTATTCAGTGCCATACCAATCAAAATATCAAAAAAATTATTTTATAAGCAAAAAATAATAATTAAATTCATCTGGAAGAACAAAACCCCAAGGATATTAAAGGAATTAATAGAAAAAATGCAAAAGAAGGTGATCCAGTTGTACCAGATCTTAAACTATATTATAAAGCAGAAATTTCAAAATAATCTGATACTGGCTAAGAAACAGAATGCTGGATCAGTGGTATATATTAGGTACAAATTACATTAAATGATAATTAAATTAAATTAAATTAAACCATAGTAATCTAGTACATGACAAACCCAAAGAGCCAAGCTTTTGGAACAAAAACTCATTATTTGACAAAACCTTCTGGGAAAATAATATGGCAGAAACTAGGTATAGACCAAGATATACCAAGATAAGGTCGAAATGGGTACATGCTTTACATATAAAAGGTGATACCATAAGCAAATTAAGAGAGCATGGAATAGTTTATCTGTCAGACTTATTGATAAAGAAAGACTTTCGGATCAAAGAATATATAAAGAACATTACAAGATATAAAATAGATAATTTTGATTATATAAAATTAAAAAGGTTTTGCCCAAACAAAACCAGTGCAACCAAAATAGGAAAGAAGAAAACTGAGGGGAAATTTTGCAACAAGTATCTCTGATAATGGACTCATTTCTCAGATATATAGAGAACTTAGTCAAAGTTATAAAGCTACAAGTCATTCCTCAATTGATAAATGGTCACAGGATAGGAACAGGAAGTTTTCAAACAAAGAAATCAAAACTATCTATAGTCATATTTTAAAAAATACTCTAAATCAGTACTGATTAGAGAAATGCAAATAAAAACAACTCTGAGGTTGTTTCACACCTATCAGATTGACTAATATGACCAAAAAAGATGTTGGAGGAGAAATGGAAAAACTGGGAAACTAATGCACTGTTGGTGGAGTTGTGAACCGATCCAACCATTCTGGAGAACAATTTGGAACTATACCCAAAGGGCTGTAAAATTGTGCATACACTTAGACCCAACTATACCACCACTAGGTCTATATCCCAAAGAGATCAAAGAAAAGGGAAAAGGACCCACATGTACAAAGATATTGATAGCAGCTCTTTTTATGGTAGCAAAGAACTGGAAATTGAGGGGATGCCCATCCATTGGGAAATGCTGAACAAGTTGGGGTATATGATGGTCAGGGAATACTATTGTGCTTTAAGAAATGATGAGCAGGTAGATTTCAAAAAACATGGAAAGACTTATAAGAACTGATGCAGAGTGAAATAAGCAGAACCAGAACATAAAACTTAGCTCTCCTCAGCAATACAATGATCCAAGACAATCCAAAGGACTAATGATGAAGCCGACTATCTGTCTCCAGAGAAAGAACTGATGTTGGCTGAATACAGACTGAAGCAGGCTAGTTTTCACTTTCTTTCAGTTTTCTCTTTCATTCGAGTCTTCTTGTACAAAATGACTAATGTGGAAATGTTGTCCATGATTGCACATGTATAACCCATAATTGTCTACTGTCTCAGGGAGGGGGAGAGGAGAGGGAGGGATAATATTTGTACCTCAAACTTTTAAATAACCACAATGTAATGGGGGGGAGTGGTGCTCCTTGTAGGGCCCTCCCCTTGTCACAGAAAGACAAGAAGGGAAGGCTGCCCAGCAGGCAGACGCACCTTTTCCACAGCATCCCAGACAAAGCCTCCAGAGCACTGGTATCTGAGAGCTCCCCTTGCACCTCCCAGGAGCTCCCCAAAGGGCTACACTGTCATGTCCCTTGGGTTGGGTCCTTGCCTGGCAGCAGGCCTGTGCACTCTCTGGGCAGGCAGCACCCACATGAGGCCTTTTTGGAAGGACAAGGTCAGCTTCCTGACTCCTCCCAAATCTGGGAGGTTTGGAAGTGAGGTACTTGGTGCCTTCATGGCTTTGTGGGAGAATGGGTATCCAGACTTGAGGGGGGGTGCTTAATAAGAGTTGGTTTTTATCTTAAGAGTCTTGCCTGGGAGTTAGGTTGTGGCTTTAGCTACCTGCTGCCTTAGGTCCTAGATTTATAGAATCTGCTCCAGCATCTTCACTTGACAAATGGGGAAACTGAGGCATGGGGTGGCTGGCGGTTTTTATTTTTAATGAATCCATCTGGATTTCAGAATCACAGAGGCAGGGCTGGAAGGGAGCCCAGAGGCTATGCAGTCCAAGTCTTTGGTGGGCAGGTGACTTGCCCTATGCCACACAGCTAGTGAGGGGACAGTCTTGAGTTGCCCACTCTTTCCTCCAGTACAGAGGGGAAGGATGGTAAAAAAAAAAAAAACCTAGTTCCCCCAGATTAAGAGCTTCTAGGGGCCTTGGGGTCCATTTTGTCCAATCCCCTGATTTTACAGATGAGTATGCCAAGAGTGGTGAGTGGGAGATGGTATATGACAGAGTGGTTGGGTCTGGGGAGATACCAGCGGGAGGCGGGAGAGCTTGGGGGGGGGGGGGACTGAGGGCAGGCAGGCAGGAAAGCTCAGGGCTTGGGGGTTTAACCCCGGCCCCAACCAGCCACCTACCTCCCCCAGAGGCCTGGGTGGAGCTGGCCATGGCATCATCACTTTTCCATCCCAGCTGAAGGTCAGCTGCCCGGCCTGGGCTGGAAAAGGAAACGAGATAAGGTCTCTTTCCATTCCCCAGCAGCGGGGGTGGGGGCAGAGGGAGGCTATTTTCTTACTGCTGCAGGCAGGCGGACAGATGGATGGATGGAGGGCTGGACACCATCTGTGGGTCTAACAAAACCAGATGAAACACACATACAGGTGTGTCTGACCCTTCAAAGGGCTGGGTAAGGGCTTCTAATGCAGAGCCAGGATGAGGGAGTGAGAGGCAGACGCCCATGGCAGGCAGCCACTCATTTGGTCTTTGTCACCCAGTACAGCGCCTGCCCTGGGGCAGCTCGGCCATGAGGGATGGAGGATGCTGGCTGAAGAAAGAGGAACCACAGCCCTGCTCCACAGGGTGAAGAGTCATGGCTTCACAACTGGAAAGGCCCCCTGAGCCAACCCCCTCTAGAGAAGGACAAGGGAAAGGGTTTGTCCGAGGTCACTTAGCTGTGGCTTGGCGGAGCCGGAATTCGAACCCAGGTTCTCGAACTCTCTCCACCAACCCAAGCTGCCTCATTTATGAATAGAGACCATTTGTCCCAGTGACTAGGGCTTGGGGCGCAGAGATAGTGCTCCTTACGGGTCCATAGGCAGCCTCTGACTTCGTGGTGGGGCGGAGTCTGGAGGGAAGGATGGGACCACGCCCCAGAGCGAGCCCCACAGAGAGAGGCCAGGGGCCTCATTCTCAAGGTATGAAATGATCCTCTGCCCTGGGAGCTGGCCTGAATCGTAGCTGGGTTCCCCAACCCGAAACGTGATCCTCATCCGCTCTGCTCGGCACAAAGGCCGCTGTGCCCGCCGGGGCAGGGGAGGGGATAACATCGGAGGCCCGCTGGAAACCAGGCCCTTATATCTCGACATTTTCACGTGCTCGGCCAGTCTGTGTACGGTTTCAGGATTTTAAAAAGCCTTTTTCTCTGAGGACGGATCGGCCGCGGCCCCGGGAAGGTGCTGAAACAGCGCCGGGTTCTCAGTCCGCTGGTCCTGAGGCTGAGGCGGTCCGAAGCTCTCTCCCCCAGGGACTGTTCAGAGCCTTGGGCCGGGTGCGGGGCTTGGAATCAAGGGTAGCCAGGCCCTTCCTCTGCCGGACTTTAAGTCTCCTCATCTGTATAATGGACTCAGTAGTCTCAGGTCCCTGCCAGCCCTGAGGGGCCACGATTCCTCCCTCAGACGACGTAAGTGAAACACGCCAAGTGAAGATGTGAGTTCTAGGGGTAAGAGGACTGGAATGGGAACAGAAATTTGGGTTCGAGCTCTGCCTCAGCCACGTAGAAGCCGTGGGACCTCAGGCCTCCTGTCAGCGCTGCGTGTCTCTATTTCCCCATCTGTAAAATGGGGGTTGGAAGGGATAGACACAGGATCATCGTCAATGAGGCTCCAAGCACACTTTCATCTACCCCCTCTTTGTGTCTCGCTGCTTTAACATCCTCGGCTAATTAGCCCTCTGTCTCCCGAGCAGCCAAATTTCAAAGCAGCATTCATGGGAAGTTTTATGTGCCCGTGCTAATTATAACTTGCATTTACACGGTGCTTCAAGGGTTACGAAGCCCTTTCCCTTCAGACCTGCTTGGTTCCATTTTACAGGAGAGGGAACCGAGGTTCAGAGGGAGTGATGGTGATTAAATCAATGTCCTGCGTTAAGGCTGACGAAGCACATCCTCTGCGCTCGCTCTCCAGGGAGGGGGCCCCTCTACAAAGAGAACCCTGGGGCTCAGGAAAGTCCACAGTTACAGCCACGGCTTCTCTTGTGGTTTGTAACAACACAGCAGGGAAGGATGGGAATATTAGTCTTACCTTACAGGAGAAACGGAGGCTCAGAAAGTTTCACAATAAGCAGAGACTCTATTCTTAGCCTGCTTTGGAGGTCTCCAAAGGGCTTGTGAAGTGGGGGGGATTATTATCTCCACTTTACAGAAGAGAAAACAGAGGCTAGAGGGCTAGTGACTTGCCCAGGTCACTTTTTTGCCTCTAGGGCTTATTCTCCAAAGATGCTGGGCAGCCAGGCTGCCCAGACAGATAGACAGCCCCAGCAGGGCCATGTCAGGGCAGACCTGAGGATAGGGGTTCACCTGAAGAAAGCAGCACATTGGCGCTAAGTCTCTGTAATTTCCAGATGTGCCCTGTGTCCCATGGGCCTGTTCTTGCCAATGGATCTTCTTTCTGGGCATTTCTAAGCCGAGAGTCTCAAGGCTGAAGAGAGGGATGCATTTCAGTGAACGCTTTTGTTCTTTGTGAGCATAATTTAATTTCCACAGGATGACTGACAATTGTCCTTCACCAAAATGATACCCAAAGACTGGGGGAGGGGGAAGCCAGCCTGAGTTTTCACACTGCCTCGCCCTCCTCCTTCCCCCAAAGTTCTCCACACATAGTGACCGTAGAATTTAACACAAGTCAGTCACTGGATAGAAAGCTTGGAGATAGGAAGATCTCAGTTTGAAACTTGCCTCTGACACCTCGGGTCTGTGACCTGTGATAGAATTGCAGAGAATGTGCCCATCTACCCTGGAGGAGGGAGCTCCCTGGGCCTAGGAAATCACAGATCCAGATGCCCAAATTAAAAAGAGGACATGGGACATCGTCAGAGAGAGGCCTTCTTCTGTCTGCCACAGAGCAAGGGTCTCCAGACCTCGGCCAATAAAAGACTTCCCAAGGTAATTGGGTCAAAAACCCAATCCATCCTTCAGTGGGTCCATCCTCTGGGGACATATGCCTTCGCCCTGAGTCCATCCATGGGCTCACTCGGACTTCCCTGGCGAGTAAAGCATGGAGGTCCCATGTGAGGCATCAGAAGAGGGTGTCAGCAGAGGGGGCCTTAGGCTAACAGGGGGAAGGAAGCAAGATGGCCCCAGGGTGGGATTTCTCTCTCAGAACTTCCAAGACAATCTCCTCTAGCTCTGTAGCCCTACAGTTAGCATAGTGCTAGGCTCACAGTTGGTATATATACTCAGACTGAGTATGAGAGGTGTGGCCTCATGGGAATCCCTTCTCTTCTTCCTCTGCAAATGAAGGAAGGGGCTGAATTCTGGGGTCATTAAGGCCCCTCCATCTCAGTTTCCATTACACTGGGACAGTCATCCCAATCCTGCACCATGCAGAGTGGGCTCATGGTAAGATGATCTCTTACATTTCTGTGGCACCTTAAGGCTGGCCAAGCTCTTTACATCAATTATTTCATGTGACCCTCATTCCTCAAGTGTTTCTGTGCTCTCTCCTTTCCCTTCCCCTCCCACCCTCTCTCCTCTTTGAAACTGCAGGGTGCGGAATATTTTAGAAAACTCAGTCTCCCTAACCCCACTCCCCCCAGAAAAGAAAACACCAACTCTCCCTGAGAAACCAAAATTCATGGAAACTTATCCACCCCCTGGACCTGAGCAGTGGTTGGGCCACACCCTGTGGCTTTTCTATGGCCTATTACTTTCACAGGCTTACATGGACTCAACAGTGAGCAAAGAAACAGAGGGTCTCAGCCCCAGCTGGAAGATTAAAAGGGTCTGATGGAATATTTGGAAAAACCTAAAAGACTGCAACAAACCACCAAGATAATAGACCCTGGCCCTGCAACATACTACCAACCTGATTCTGGGCAGCCACTGGGCTCAACTGTGAAATGGGAAAGGCCCCTCCTCAACTCTTTCTTGGTGGAGCTCTCCTTAGCATAATGTTCTCTCTCTCTCTCTCTCTCTCTCTCTCTCTCTCTCTCTCTCTCTCTCTCTCTCTCTTTCTCTTTTGGTCTGAGAAGGCAGGGCAATTGGGGTTAAGTGACTTGCCCAAGGTCACACAGCTAGTGTGTATTAAATGTCTGTGACCGGATTTGAATTCAGGTCCTCCTGAGTCCACAGTCAGGTGGTCAGGTGCCACCTAGCTGCCCCAGCATAATGTTGTTAAAAGCATAAAATATGTGAGATTATAAAGGAAATGAATTCTATGGAAATGCAGCCATCAACACATTTTTAAACAAAAACAAAAGCCAACACCTCACTCCTTGATAAATAGCCTTAGTAAGGCAACACTATGAAATGAAGTGAACTCCTGAGTGGAGAATGAGGAGTCCCTGTCCCGGGGTGCAGGTGGGCACCTGTTGGCTAACTGAGAAGTTAGATGAATTGCCCGAGGTGGGCCAGATTTGGTGACACCAACATCAGCTCTCTGCCCACTGTACCACACTGCCTCAGGCCAGTAAAGGATGGCAGACAGAGCCACAAAGATCCCCTCTAGGCAGCCCAGGACACACCAGGTTGATGCACAAAGGCCCCTCCAGAAAGGCCTAGGAGGAACCTGGAGAAACGGATCCAATTTGTCCCATGCTTGGGTGGCTGGCCACCAATACGCACCAGAGACTTAGACAAAGACCCAACTGCCGTGCTTGAAACAGAAATAAAATAAGATTAAATACACAAAAAGGCAGGGGCAGCCACCCTGGCTGGCGTGATGCCCTATGGCAGAGGCAGCACCACTAGCCTGACCAAGGCCCAGCACATGCCCCCTGACAATGCTCTAATTAAGAGCTAGACTTCTCTGGTGCTTTAAGGTTTACAAACTTCCTCCCAACAGCACTGGGAGGAGATGGTGAAGTCACTGGACCTATTTTACAGGGGCGGAACCTGCAGTCCAAGGGTGTGGGGAGGACACTGGCAGACAGACAAGCAGTCTGAACCAGGGACGCTCCCTTGGCAGCCCCAGAGCTCCAGACCAAGAATGGGTTGCTGAAATTGAATTGAAGTTGTGAGCTCCGTGCCCCAGGGTTCTCACAGGCTCCTAGCACTGTCATTCTGGCCCCAAACAGCAGGAGCCTGCTCTCTGAGGGCTGGCCTTGCCTCCCCACCAGCAGTCTGTCGGTTGGTGATGGCATCCCAGGGAACAAAGAGTAACAGGAGTTCCGGAAAGATTGTGGGTCCTAGGAGAGGTGAGTGCCATAAAGGAAGTTCTCTCTGAAAGGGAGAAAAGGCCCCAGAGATCGATACCGGGAGGGGCCTCACCGGCCAAGAGGCCCCACAGGTCAGAAGAGGAAGAAGTGGGATCCTAACTGGGGTCCTGCAACTATGTCCCAGAGCCACAGCCCAGAATGCCGGGGCCAGCTGGCCCTGTGGGGGCCCCATGGGGTGCTGGTGGATGCTAATGTACCTGACAGGACCAGGTGCTGCTCCCTGAGGCCAATGAGACCTGCTAAAAGGGGGGTGGGGCACAAGAGCTGATGACAAGTGGTAGGGGATTTCCAGGGAATCTGGGTCCCCATGGATGCATGAGTAAATCAGTAGGGACCTCGAGGCCTATTTGATCCAACCCAACCTTGAACAAGGATCTCCTCTACAAACCTCCCAACAAATGACCGTGATGATGGGGTGCTCACTACCTCTCCAGGAGCCCCCTCCACTTTGAGGACAGCCTGCTAATAATGGCCCTCTCCTTCTTAGCTTTCTGTCTCTCCTCTTTCCATCTATCTTCCACATGACTGCCAAGATAATTGTCCTAAACATAGATCTGACCTCATCATCCTTACTGCTCAAGAGTTGTCCATGGTTTCCTATTGCCCCTATACAAAGTCCGCAGCTTGGTACTTCAAGTCCTGTGCAGTCTGGCTCTAGCCAACCTTTCTGAGGCCCCTTCTAGGTCTGGATCTGGGGCCTTAGGATATCCCGGTGCCTGGATCCTGAGATGAGGGACTCTGTCTGCAAGTGAGGCAGATCCCTGACGACAGGAAAGGCCCAGTATGAGCATGGGATGTTGTGCTGCACCCCACTTTTGTCTGGTGTTCCTGGGCTGCATGTCCCCTTCCCCCTGAGAGCTCCCCCTGAGGAGGGGCTGACTGCCCCCAGACCCTCCCAGGCCCAGAAGCTGGGAGGACCTTTCCTAGGCACGCTCGCCCACCCACCAAGAGGGAAGGTGCAGAAATGACATTTTTCATCGTTCCTAAATAAACTTCACTTCCACATAAGCCTCATATGACTTTCTTCTTTTGTCGGAAGGGAATCAAACCACATTATTAGTGGAGGACAACTGAACCCAACCCTGGCTGTTTCCTCTGTGCAATGACCTCAGGCACATAAACTACCTGGGCCTCCTGAAAGAGCTAAGCCACTCTTTCAGGGCTTCCTAGAAATGGTGATGAAAAGACCCAGCCCATCAGGGGAGCTGCTGCCTGAAATAATCCCCCAGCCCACAGGCCTTTGCTTCTCCCTGGGGCTGCTCCCCTGCTCTCCATTCTGAGCTGGCCCTAAGAAGAGACAGTAGGGGCCCTGGAGAGACGCCTTGGGCCAGGAGCCAGAGGGCCTAGGTTCACCAACACCCTGGTGACTTCCCCTCTGTGGGACTCAGGTTCCCCCCTCTGACTGGGCTGGACTCGAAGGTCTCGGAGGATCCTCCCAGGTCTAGATGGATGGACCTGTTCCACTTCCCTATCACATCACCAGCTCCAGTGGGCACTTTTTACCACCAGCTCAGGGAGATAATACTACTTAATGGGTGGCAGCCTGCACTGCAAGGGGGAGCTGTCCACAGAAGGTCTGGCTTGCAAGCCCTTCAGGGCCAGAGGATGTCTCCCAGGGCACATCATCTCCCTGCACCTTTATAGAATCCCATTAGCTCGTGCTTAAACTGAGCTCAACAGTGAACAAAGTTCTTCCCATGACCACTTTGCAGGATAGGGAATGCAAATATTCTTATGTCCATTTTGCAGATTGGAGAACTGAGGCTCACAGCTAGTGAGTGCCACCATGGGGCAAAAATTATGTCTTCCAACTCCAAAAGCAACTTTCCTCCCACTCCAAGATGGTGCCCCCTCTCATTTGAAGTCATCTGGTAGACATGGAAGACCTCCACCGCCCATCCCATTCCAGTCTAGCTCCAGTCAATGGACTCCTTTCCCTCCATCAGTTCCAAGTTTGCCCCCATGACCACCATCCTCTTCATTCTCTTCTGCATTTGCTCTATGTGATCCAGGTCCCTAAGACACTATGCCAAAAACTGGACACAATATTCCTAGACATACAGAATCCAGAGGCTGTCTCGTTCCCCTGCATTTGACCAGGAAGGCATTTATCAAGACACCCAATAAGGGGACCTGCACTGACAGGAAGCTTCCTAACTCCCAAGGACCCCTGTCCTCTGAAGAGGCTGAGCTGAAACCTGTCTCTCTCTAGCTTGTCTTTGCCAAGTCCAGCAGAACATGACTAATTTCTTTTCCCCTTGACCACCATTCAAGGCCTTGCCCATAGCAACCTTGTAAGCCTCTCTTTCTGGGCTACCCATCCCCCAATCCCTCCTGTAACCCTCTGTTAACACCCCAACACCCAGGTGGGTGAGGAGGTGAACCCAAAGTGATACATTTGAAAAACGGACACCTCAAGGTCCAAACCCAATCTCCAGTGCTCTCTGGGGACAGCCGTCCACCTGCCTCAGGTTGGCCACCACCATGGGCCCCATCCTAGAGACCCTTCATAGGGGCATGTGTACGTTGGGTGGAGGAGGACCAGACAGAGGCAGATTCCAAGGTGGTTTACTTTAACCCAACCCTCCTTTGAAAAGGGTGTAAAGGTTCCCAGTTTCTAAACACCCCCTAAGTCTGCAGGGGGAAAATCAACAGAGGCCTGACTGGCCACCCTGTGGAAGCGGGATTAGCTTGGATCTGCTTGGCCCCAGGAGGCACTGGCAGGAAGTCTCGGAGGCCTCAGCTGGGCTCATCCATGTGTACATGTGTACCCTGACAGAGAGGAAGCTCCCCGAGGACAAGAGCTCCCAGTTCTCTCTTTGTTTCACAGGCACCTGGCAGTCTCAGTCTCAGTAAATGCTGGTTGATGGACAGATGCTGCCAGGAAGCTTGCTGGGGTATGGCTCCTGCCAACCCTGGCACCAATGCCTTCCAACCCAGATGCCAGGGTTTGCATAGAGCCCTTTCTTAGGGTCAGAGGACTTCAGAACATGAAGGAACTTTCTGCTCTCCTGCCCATTTTACAAATGATGAGCCTGAGTTCCAGAGGAGCTAAGGGTCTTGGCCAAGGTCATGTGGCAAGGTAAAGACCATGCCAGGAATGAGCAGCCTTATCTCCTGGTTCTAAATACCACGTGCCTTTCTAGTAGGACATTCTGGTAGGATGCTTCTTTGCTCTGACCCAGGTCCTACCAGTGGCAGGAGTACTCTCTCTCCCAGTTAGGAGACCTCTCCCTGGGGAGACAATGCTCCCCCAACGTGAGGTCTCAGGTGCTCCTGATGACAATGGCCAAAGAAACACCAAATGACCACCTCTTCGACCAGCACCCTCCAAATCATACCTGTGCTTTTGCCCTCCAAACCAAAGGCATATTGGCCTTCCCAGTGCCAGGGTTGGCCACATCATTCCAACATAGAGAAACCTTCAAGGATTCCCCATTAGCCACTAAGCCAAGACCACCCTCCTGAGCCTGGCATTCAAGGCTCTCCATAATCTGCTGTGAAGGGGGCCAACTCATGCATTAAAGGTTCTGGCTCCTCTGGATTATGCCTCATCCAGAAACACCTCCTGGAGGCCCATTGCTGAGCCTTCCCTCACTAGGCTCTTCCTTCCCATAACGTCCCCCACCTTCAGTCCCAGACACCCTCCCCATGCCTCCGGGCTCTTCAAAAATGTCGAATCCTCCCCACATCCTTCCTCAGTCCCTCCCTCTCCTCCTTGACCTCATCACTGGCACATGGAGACCTTTGGGGTACTCAACATATTGCAGTCTGAACCCTGCTTCTATAGAACACCTGTAGATGATCCAAATCAGGGGTATCTGTGTTCCCCTCCTATCTCCCCACACAGGCCCCTCCCCCCACCAATGTACACAGCTGGTGCTTCATAAATGCCTGTACAAATGCATCAGTGAATGAATAGATGATGCACTTACCTTATTATAGTACTGCACCTGCACCGAGTGCCACTGGCCATCACTCACACCTCCTGGGACCAGCGGGGCCACCGTAGTCCTTGTCTCCCCTGCAAGAGGATGAAAGTTCTAAAACAGCAGTTTATTAGGGGCTTGGTCTGGGAAAGGGTGGGCAGTATTCCTGAGGGCGTGTGTTCATTCATCTCCACCTGCCAGGCAATGGTGCCAGTGCTAGGGGAAGGGGGCAGGGAAGTGCAAGGAGGGCAGGTAGGAAGAGGGGCAGACAGCCCCAGGGAGACCCTCAGGAAGGACGCTGACAAATGGAAGGGTGTCTAGGTCTGAGAAGGCACTGGAGACAAGGCTAGGAGACTGGGGGTCTTAGAGTACTGGGGGTGGTCAGCATGGAAAAGACCAGAGGCAACAGCAGTGGTGGTGGAGGGGGCGGGGTAGTGGGGGAGAGGATGTTATGGATCTGAAAAGCTGATGTATGACCAAGGGACTGCATTTGACCTGTGAGGGCTCCCAGGCAGAGCTAAGAGCAAAGCGGGTAGGTCACAAGGGTCCTCAGATGCTGGACGGAGAACTGGGCGGGGGTCTCAGGCCACCCCCATCTCAGAGAGGAGGAAACTGAAGCCAAGGGAGGGGAAGGGACTCACCCAGGGTCACACAGCTCATGTGAGAAGCAGGATCCAAAACCGAGCTCTCAGACTCTAGAGCCAGTGCCCACTTCAGCGGGGCAGAGTCAGACCAACTTTGAGCCCCACTTTGTACTCATCAGCCAAGTAACCTGAGGCAAGGCCCTCCTCCTCCTATAACAGTGGTGATTCCTATACTGTCTCCCTCCCAGGGAGGTAAGATTTGGGGAAAGTCCTTGGCACACTTAAAAACTCAACAGAAGAGATTATTACTAATTATATTGGAGGGATTCTAGGACAGGCACGAGCCCCAGTGGCATGGGCTTTCTTCAGGAATGACTGAGGCCCTGGCTCACAGGCTGGAGATGCAGACACTGCCCAGCCAAGTGACCCTGGACAAGTCACTTCATCTCTGCATCTAAATAGGGATGACAGCAAGACCTCCCTCCCAGGGTAGGAGGGAGATAAGATTTGTAAAAGGCTTGGCAGGGCTTAAAACAGCAGTAGGCTTTTTGTTATTTTTATTGATATGCAAGCTTAAAGGTGGGGACTGAGGCCAGCCCGCTGGCCTCCCTTTGTGCTCGGAAATTCCACGACTGTAAAGAGGGGACCTGGGTGGCTTGGGAGGAGGGGGAGGCTTTAATGAGATTATTCTGTATTAGGATCCCCAGGGGTTTGCCTGGAAAAGACCCTCTCCATCCAGCATAGGATCCAGACCTGGACAATAGGCCCATTAGCAGACACAAAGGCCTGGCTACATATTTACTGGCCTGGTGTCCGGGTACTGGATAGAGAGCTCATTCACTGGGCTCGGCTATCACACCAGGCAGACTCTGGCATTTCCAATGTCTCTGCCAGTGCTTCAAGGAGCTGACCATGGAGGGGCTGGGCCCCCAGCAGGGGAGGGCGCCCACCTGCAGAGAAGGTCAGCTGAATCTGCTCCTCGATGATCTCCAGGGCCAGGAAGTCGTGCTTCTCGTTGAAGCGGCCATTGTAGAGGAGAAGCCCGTTCCTCTCTCTGGTGGCAAACCTACAGGACAGGAGAAGCTGGGGGGGAGCCTGGGGGCAGGAGCCTGGCCCCTAGAGCTGCTTCAGGAGGAGACACCATCCCGGCAACCTCGAAGACCTGCTCGCTGGGGGCTAGAAGCAACGCCAGGGCAGGCACCCTTCCCTCTATATCTTTGCTTCCCTAGCGCCAAGCCCAGCGCCTGGCACAGGGCGAGGGCTTCCTAGATGTTGGCTGACTGTTAGGTTGTGGTCCTCCATTAACAAATCAGCAGTGCCCGGAGTGGCCATGGGTCCAGCCCACAGGGCTGACCTCTGAAGGAGCAGGATGAGATCTCACTGACCTGTCCAAGTTCTCCCAGGCCCACAGCCTGTCAAAACCAATGGGAAGGCATCCGGCCTACCAGACTCAGCAGCCAAAGGAGCCTCAGGGACCCAAAGGCCTGGCTACATATTAACTGGCCTGGTGTCCGGGTCCTGGATAGAAAGCTGATGAGTACCTGATTTCCACCAGCGCACAAAGGCCCCTTCCCTGCCTTCGGGAGTGGGTAGTCCTCATGGGAAAGAAGACAGGGAACCTGTGCCTGGCACAGAGCCAAGGCCCTTTCCTTGGATCACTGATTTCCAGACCCACACTCCTGCCAAGCGGCTTGATAGGACAGCTGAGCACCAGGAGCTTCTGGTTTCCCCTTAAAATGTTAACAACTCAGCTTTGCCAAGACCTCTCTGGAGCCCTGGGAGAGATTCTTAAGGGAGTCTGCTTTTCAAAAACGTGGGATAGCCTGTCAGTGCTTGTCAGTCTTTGAAGGGGCCCAGCCCCCTTGTGGAATCTATATATCACAGAAGGTATGAGCTGTGAAGGGATGTCAGAGTTGGGAGGGGCCTGAGAACAGGGGATGTCAGGGCTGGGAGGAGGCCTGAGGACAAAGGATGGACCTAGAGAGCCCACCATGGGTCTGACCAGCCCCCTAGGACTCCTCCCACCCCCTGAGGCTGTCTGTACCTCAGTTTTTAAGTCCAAAGCTGTGACTATAAAAATCAAAGCACCCACATCTTGTTGCAGTGACCTCAGAAGTGACCCAATTGATCTGCATAAACCCAAGACTTCCTTAGCCCTCGATAACCAGTGGTCCTCTAACTTCTTACTAGAAGTTCCCCAGGGAGCCAACAGCCTCCATCCACCTCCGAGAAAGCTCTCAGCATTGGGAATGTCGCCTTATCTCCAAAGATGGACCACCTGGCACCTTCCCCCCTTCATGCCTGGTTCTAGCCTCTGAGGCCAAGGGCAACAGGCTGGTCTTTTTCCAGATAAAAGCCCTGTCAGTACTTGAAGGCAGCTCTCCCAGGCCCCTGGAGTCTTTGGGTCTCCACCATGGCCTGAGAATAACCCAGAAGCTGTTGGTTTGGCCTGTCTGGAGCCTGGCCTGGCCAAGGCATGGGCACAGGCCACCTCTGCTCCCAGCCAAAGTCAACCATCAGCTTCCTTGCGTCAGCTCCACAAGTGACATGAGATGTAAAATCAGCCCCCATCAAGGGATCACAGCCATCTCTTGGCCTGCTCTTCTCAGCCTGGCCCAGGTAGGAGGTGGCCAAGAATGCCATGGCCCAGAGGTATTTTAGCTTGAGGTCTCCCCCAGGAAGTACAAAAACCCCTGGCCAGGCAAACAGTTCTTCCTTCTGGGGAATGATCTGCCCCCTCCAGCTCTCCTCTCCAAAGACCCTCACAAAAGCAAGTGTCTGAGAACCCAGGACCAGAATCTGGTTGCCCACAATGGGCCACCAAGAACCCCATTTCATCTGCTATGTCCTGCAGATTCCATGGCCACTCCCAAAGCCAAAAAAATGCATGTCAGCTGAAATGGTGAAGGCCAGGGACTCAAGACAACCAGCGTATCTGCATCAGTCGCTGGCTAGGAAAAGTGAATGTTTTCTGGCAAAAAGACTCAGTCTGGCCAGACTGAAGGCTGAGGCCAGGGAGAAAAGAAATCCTGAGCTACTCAGACCTTAGCAGGAGCAGTGAGCAGCCCCCAAAGGGAAATACCTTGCTGTGCTGGTAATCAGAAATGTGATGCCCCTGGCAGATTCACTGGAAAAATAAAGTCTGGGGCAATTCAAAGGTGGACCTAGGGATGAGCCCCCTCTTTAAGTTCTTTCCAGGTTGGAATGGTGGGCTGAAGCTAATAGGATCAAATTTAATGGAGGTAAATGTAAAGTCTCATTCAAATTGTTTGGTTTGTTGTTTTTTTTTTAATCCAAAACAGGGGAGGTATTGCTAGGCGGTCATTGGTATGAAAAGGATCTGGAGGTCTTAGTGGACTGTGAACTCGATGTAACTCAACTTTGTCACCCAAGGAGGTGAATGTGATGTTGGACTGCTTTGTGGGTCCAAGTGTCCTCGGCTAGGAGGGTGACACTGCCCTGGTTGACCATGTCTAGATGGTCATGTCCAGTTGTGGCCACCACGTTTTAGGAGGGCACTGGTAAGGTGGGGAACGTTTGGTAGGGGAGGGAGATCAGGATGGTAAAGAGCTGCAATAATGGGTTGCAGAAGGACTGGTTGAAGGAATGGGAGATGTTTAACTCAGAAAAGACTTGGGGTGACAAGATACTGTCTTCAGGTATTGAAAGGACTCTCTTTGGGGGAAGAGGGAGAAAAAAGACCCAGGAGCAATGGGTGGATATTACAGAGGGGCAAACCGAGGCTGGACATCAAGAACAACTTCTTAAATCAATTTGATCTGTTTACCCATAGCAGGGGCTGCCTTGGGAGGCTGTGGCCTTGGGGTCACACACATCAGGTATGGGTTAGAAGTAGCTGATGAGGTCCCTTCTCCCTCTGAGATCCCAAAGCAATGGCTTAGGTTTTCATGGAAGACCACTGGCCAGAAAGGGGACAGGCTCCAAAAGGAAGTAGTGAGTGCCCTTCTAACAGGGGCTAATAAAATGAACAGTCCACGGGGATATCAGACCCAGGGTCCACACTGGGCCCTGGCACTCTCCAAGGTCCCTCTGAGTTCTGAGGCATCAGAAGTCTGGAAGGTGGCAGTTGTCTGGTCTCCCAGCGTCCCCTACTTTTCCCTCCTGAGTCTCACACCAACCTCCTCCCAGCAAAGCCCACCAGCAGATGGCCCCTAGCCTGCCAGGGTAGCTCCAGGAATGCCCAAAACTTTTATTCAGACAAAGGTCTAGAACCAGAATGACACCGGACATTCTCTGCTCAGGCCTCTCTCTGACTGACTTTCTGGAATCCACTCTTTGTGTAAGCAACTATCAGTAAATAATGCTTTCTGGAATCGGCCCCCACTGGTCTCCTCCTAACCCCCAACACACTTTCCTGTGGAATCTGACAAGTAGATGTGAAAATGGAGTCCCTAGGCACCAGGGATCAAAAGGGGGGCTGGTGGGGGCTGAGCTGAGCCTGGGGCTCTGAGGGGTGGCTGGTGGGGGCTAAGCTGGGCCTGGGGCTCTGAGGGGTGGCTGGTGGGGGCTAAGTTGGGCCTGGGGCTCTGAGGGGTGGCTGGTGGGGACTTGGCTGGCAGGGGCTGAGCTGGGCCCCATTTACTGGCCATTGGCCTGGTCTGAGGAGACCTCTAGATAACCATAGGCCATAAGAAGAATTTAGGGAATATTTGCCCCAAAGACCAATTCCCAGGTAAGCCAGGCCCTGGGAGCCAGAAGAGTCTGCATGATCCGAGGGGCCTCTTTAGGAAGAGGCTGGCCTGGCTCCAGGCCCTTCACTGCGTCTCTGACCAGGCCACCCTGCCTGTCTCTCCTTTCCTCCAGAAGGGGCCGATGGCAGGGACTGTGAATGGTCTAACTTGGAGGAGAGATCTCTGGGGTGGTCAGGGGAACCGCTGTCCCTTGGGGGAACTCACGTGAGCAAGAGCGTGAAGTGGAAACGCTGGCGAAGGCCCTTGAAGGTGACGAAGGACTGGGCAGGGAAGCTACGCGTGGTCACCCCGCAATAGGGCTTCTCGTACTGGCCATCTGGGCACTCACACTTGAAGCCACCCACCAGCAGGTTGACGCACTTGCCACCATTCTTGCAGACACCAGGCGTGCAGCGGCCAGAGCGGGCATTGACCTCACAGTGCTCTCCTGGTGAACACAGGCAGAGGGGACAAGAAGGAAGACCAACAGTGGCATTACTGCAGGCCAACACCCCAAAGGGGAGACTGGCCTAGAGCAGGTGAGTGACTTGGGCAAGGTCACACAGGGGATCAGTGCCTGAATTAGGATTTGAACCCAGAACCCTTGATTTCAGTCAGCCCCAATCACCCCTTGGTGTCTGAGTTTGACACTGAGGGAAGCTCTGCTCTCTGTCTCTCCAATCTCTACCCTCCCATCTGAGTCCTGCCACACGACTCTTGACCATGTCACTTCTCTGCTCAAAGCCCTGATCAAGCTCCTTCTATCCTCTCCCACCTCCATGCCTTTGCTCACACTGTGTCCCACACCTAGAATGACACCATCCTCAGTCTCTGCCTTTTGAATTCTCCCTGTCCCTAAAACTCTGGGTCTCCATGTAGGCTTTCTGGAATCCCGAAGACAGAAGGACCCTCCCCCTGTCCTGCCTTGGCCATCGGAGCCTGAGAGCCCACTCAGAGGCAGAGGGATCCCGTGACCCCCAGACCCACTGGTGCTGTCTTTGGAGGGGGCCATCAGCAGGGACACTTACAGAGACAGAAGGCGGTGCCTGGGCAGTGCCAGACTGTCCCCAGACCTGGAGTTTGAACGGAATCCCCTCAGACCCAGAGAGGGGAACCGCAGTGCCTTGGGGAATATTGGCCACACCAAAGCTTCTGAGGAGGGAGCCCCCAGGCTCCATTTCCAGCCCTTCCACACTGGCCCTCACTGAGCCTCAGTGTCCTTATCTGGCAAATGGGAGCAATAATGCTACACTGCCTACCTAGCCCTGGAAGTCGAAGCAGCATGGACTGAACTGAAGAGACTGGCCAGACTGGGAGTAACCAAAATGCAGAGTAACTTTGCACCGATGGGTGGGGCCTTTAGAAGCCTCAGGGCATGTTTATCCCCAGGCCCAAGACCAACGCCTGGCACATCTGTGGTTCAGTTGTCCTTGTGTGGGGTTTTCTTGCCAGAGATACCAGAGCAGTTTGCCATTCCCTTCTCCAGCTCATTTTACAGAGGAGGAAACTGAGGCAAATAGGGTGAAGTGACTTGCCCAGGGACACACAGCTAGGAAATGTCTGAATCCAGATTTGAACTCGGGTCTTCCTGACTCCAGGCCCAGCACTCTATTCACTGGGACACATAGCTGCCCCACTTGGCACGCAGTAGGTGCAATAAATACAAACTGAATTGATTTTAGGCCTGGTAGGGTCCTTAGTCCACCCACCCCTCTTATTTTACAGGGAGAAACAGGCCCAAATATCCCAGGCAGAAGCCACTGGGTTCAGATCCAGATCCAGGTTCTCAGGTTCTAAACTGGGACTTGTGGGCCCAATGCTTTGTAAAACTGTTATCACACCAGAAAAGGGACCACCCATCTGAGCAGAGGGCTCCCCCCAACCCAAACACATCCTCACATGTGCTCGTGCACTCACGGTAGAGGCCATCTGGCCAGGCTGCGATGGAGGGAGGGCAGACACTGGAGAAGCACCAAGCACCACCTCCCCAAGGAGCTTCTGTTCTGTCCATCTGGGTCTCGCCCTGAGCAACAGTCTCTGTTGGGCACCCCTGCCTGCCCGCCTCACCTGGCCCCTCATGGGATAAATTCCAGGACCCCCTTCTCAAGTCCCATCACACAGCAATTCTGACATTGGCCAGAGCCCAAGCAAGCACAGGCCTGTCTTCAGAAGGCCTGAATCCAGATAACCATAGGCTGGGCAAAGCTGGTGGAGTCAGGTACCAGATCTGTGCAGCAAATTCATTTGTTCCCAGAAGGATTCTTGGCCAACTGATAGGGGAGGGGTGCAGTGCAAAGAACCCCCGGATATGAAGCTCCAGGGCATGAGCTCTGACAACAGCTCCCACGTTTACTGGGCAAAAGCTTCCCCACTTGGAGACCAGTATGACAATGGTAGATGGAGGGGAAAGGGGGGAAGGGGAGGGGAGAAGGGGGAGAGGGGAAGGAGAGAGGGAGGACAGGGGAAAAAGACGAGGGGGAGGAGAAGGAGGGGGCAGGGAGGAGGAAGAGCACCTCAGAGTTGAAAAGGACGGCAGAAGCCTCTTCTGGCTGCTATTTCTCTCCCTGTGTCCACCAGTGGCTCCTGGTTCTGTCTCCTGAGGCTAATACCAGCTGACCCTTAGGCTCCGTTAAAGACCCAGCTGAAACCCCAGCTTCTCTAAGAAGTGTGTCCCCAGTCCTCTGTTAATTCTTTCCCATTGATCCTAAGTGTAGATTGTCTCTCCATCACTGGCTGTCTCCTCACTGACTGGGAGCTCCTTGGGGCAGGGGCTGTTTTTGCCTTTCTTTGTACCCCCAGTGTGTACTGCAGTGCCTGGCATACAGTGGGTGCTCCATAAATGTTGATTAATTGACTCTGTCACCCTACCCCTCTTTCTGATGGAACAAGGACTGCCCCTATGAACTTGTTCAGACCTGAGAAAGAGGTAGAGACAGACAGACAATGAGAGAAAAAGAGAGAGAGAGAAAAAGAGAGGGGGGGGCGGTGTCTGTGATGGGAGGACACAGTTCACTGGTCCAGAAAACCTGAGAGCTGGCAGCCACAGCCCGCAGCTGGCCAAGCTCGGGGCCTTCCTGCCTGCCTGCCTGCCCCAGGCTGGCCCTACTTATGTTCCAGGCCCCTCTGCTGGGTTTTCTCCTGCTGCCACTTGGGGTGCCCTTAGTTTTCTTGCTCTATAATGTCTGCAATGCCCACCGTGGGCAGGCTCACACCCGGAGTTTAAAATATGTCTAAAAGGTAATAATCTTCCAATTACAATTCAATATGTGAATTTCCAAAGACTTGGGGCGTGGGGGGGTGGGGCAGACTTCAAATTCTCCAAACTCCTGGGTTCTCCAGCATCTGTTTCAATGGCAGGGTGACAGACTTGGAGCTGAAAGGAGCCCTGGTGATCAGACCCATACTCCTCTGGTCTCAGCCCCTCAGGCAGCAGTCAGGCTGGGGAAGCCCAGGCCCTGCCTTCAAAGTCAGCCTTAAAATAAATGGCACCAGATCAGGGAAAAGCTGCTCCATCAAGAGAGAGACAGTTCTCAAGAGCTAAATTTGTGCCACGTGCTGTCTGGTGTTGGGTTGAGGGCCTAAAAGACTTCCCAAAGTATCATGATCATCAGCGACATTCTGGGCTATTGGAACAGATGGCTGGTGACTGCACAGCCGTGGTTTCTGTAGGTGGTCCAGGGATGGCCAATATGGCAGTGCTTGGTGTCTCTCCATTTGACCCTGAATGTGGTTTGCCTCTACACAGCTGTTTGCTTGTTGTCTCCCGAATTACAGTGGAGGCTCCCTAGGGGCTGGGACTCTCTTCTGACTTTGTATTCCCAGCTCTCAACACAGGGCCCGACACATAGTAGGTGCTTAATAAATGCATATTGAATTGAAGACTGGCAGGTTATTAGTCCAACCCCCTCATTTTACAGAGAAGGAAACTGAGGCCCAGAGGAGGGGGGGTGATTATGTCACACAAAGGATGACTGGAAGAGCCTGGATTCAAATCCAGATCTCCCAACTCTTCTGGAGTCAAGACTGTGAGAACAAATCTTATCCCTCTCCAACATGGATGATGGTAACCACAGCTGCCATTGTTTGTATGACGCTCCACCAACAGTGAAGGGGGCAGGGAGGGAGCAGATGCCATTATCTCTATTTACAGAGAAGGAAACTGAGGCTGAGGGACTTGCCCAAAGCTGCCCAGCTAGGAAGTTTCTGAGGGATTTGAACCAAGATTTCCTGGCTCCAAGATGCCAGAGCTGGGAGGGGCTGGTATTCAGAGTCCCTTTCAGCCTAGCCTTCTTGAAGAAGGAGCCGGTAAGTGGCTGTCACTGAACCATGTCTGAGCAAACAAAGAATGTGGTCAGCCCCGGACCTGGAGTTCCCATCGTCCTCTGCTCCAGCACCTCATGGGTGTCCTGGGGGCTGTGGGACTCCACTTCTGCCTGGGAGAAAGGCTACCAGCCCAGATCCAGAGTGACTGACTAGCTGTCCTTTCTCTAGGGGTCTCAATGACCCACTCCCCAGCTCTTCACACAGGAGACCCCATCTCCTTTTCCAAGCCTTTGCACTGGCTGTTCCCCATGCCTAGAATGCCCTCCCTCTTCACCTTGTCCCCTGGTTTCCACTCAGTTCTAATCCCACCTTCTATAGAAGTTTTCTCCTGGCCCCTCCCTCCCCCCCACTTCCAATGCCTCCCCTATGAGGTTACCTTGCTCCTCCCATATCTGTGTGTATACATTGTCTCCTTGTTACAATGTAAACTGCTTGGAGGCAGAGGCCGTAGCCAACTCTGTCTCTCCTATACCCCCAGCATGGTGCCTGCTGTAGAGAAAGGGCTTAATAAATGCTTGTTGGCCAGTTTGGCACAGACTTCGGAATCACAAGCCCTGGCTCCCTCCTTTCTAAGCCAAGCAGCTTTGGCCGACCCCTTAGGATCACGGCTTCTAAATCCATGCTCTAAGCAGAATGGAGCTCCCTCCCCCATTTACACAAGAGGAAACAAGTCTGGAGAGAGTCCCCTAAAGTCTCCCAGTGGTAAGTGGCAGAGCCAGGATTCCCACTCATGCCTTCTCCTGAACCTCGGTTTCCCCTCCTGTAAAATGCAGAGAATACCTACCCTACTATGCTTCCTGGACGGTGCTGGGGTTAAGTGAAATGACGCCGGTAGCATATGATCATTTGTGAAGCTCTGTGTAGATATCTGTGGGGACTGTGGTTATTACTTCACCCTCAGAACCCATCAAATGGGGATATCAATACCTAAGCTGCTGATGCCAGAAATGGTGAGAATACATTGCCTCAAAGCCCATAGAGTCTGCTAGCTGAGTATTCAGACAGTCCTCACGAGAGCCTCCTCCACGGTGGAGATGACAGGCTTAATTAACCCTATCCCGGCCCTGAACTACCCAGAGAACTGTCTTTGCCTGGAGGGAGTTGATAAGGTTGGGAGAGCCAGACTCCAACACTCTCTGTTTTTAGTAGGGCCTGAGGCAAAGATCCACACAATCATCTTTCTTTGAAAAATCCAAAGCTACCTTCTCAGCACCACAACAATCCAAGACAAAGCCAAAAGACTCTTGATGGACAACATTGCCCACTTCCAGAGAAAGCTGTGGAGGCTAAATGTTCATCTAGGACTGTCTTCACTTTTTGGGAGGGAGGTTGCTTTTCCCTTTTGTTCTATTTCTTCTTTCACAACATGACTAATGTGGAAATATGTTTACATGATTGCACATGTATCACCTATATGGAATTGCTTGCTGCCTTGGGGAGGGAGGGAGAAAAAAATTGGAAACTCAATATCTTCTAAAAATTAAGGTCTAAATTACATGTAACTGGAAAAAATACTATTTACAAAAAATCTGAAGCTACAAGTTTAGAAGGTGACCACCAAAATAATAAGGAATTTTAAAGAAAATGTCCTGTGTCTCCATGTCAAAAATGTCCCTGAATGTGGTTTGAGCCTGGAAAGAAGCCAAGGGAAGGAGTCCAGACTGAACTGCCCCACTCCCTGGATTGGGCTCCTAGTCCTGGATGGGGTGTGATCAAAACTGCTCGGTCCTCATGCTGACACAATTACAGACTGGGGGAGGGGGAAGGCTTGGAGATTTCTATTGGAACGTTAGCACTTTTTATATTTGAGGAAGCCAAGGCAAACAGGTTAAGTAAATTGCCAGGGGTCACACAGCTAGTAAAGGTCTGAGGCTGGGTTCAAACTCGACTTGTCCCCACTCACATAGAAGGGCTATCATACTAGAAGGCAATGGGAGCCCAGGGCGGGGACCTGCCAAGTTCTTTTCTCCTCGACTGGCAGCTGCCCACTTCAATTTCAGTCAGGGTTTTTCATGTAACCTTTCCTCTCTTTCTGGGGCAGGTCAACGGCTTCATCTATAAGAAGTGTGGTATAATGAGTCCAACTTCCCTGACCTCAGTTTATAGTAGCACCAAGCTCCTAACTCCCTGGTCAGTCCTCCATCAAAGGGCTGTCAATATTCTCTGGAGGCAGCCTGGTGTGGTGGGAAGGAAGCCAGGGGCTTGTCTTGGAGCCAGAAACCCAACATCATTCCAATGTGACTAAAGAGGGAATTCCACACTTGGGCTCTAAAAGTCAACTTCACAAGGACATCAGGATCCTAGGGCAGGAGAGCCTGTAAAACAGCTGGGACATTGAGGGGGCTGTGTACTGGCAACCACACTGGCATCTCCAGGATGGCTGCCAGCACGAGTGACTAGATATGCTTCACTAGGAAAGCTAGTGAAAGCTCAAGGGGTCAACAATCTTTTTTAATCAATTTCACTGGTTCAGAAGGAACTTCAGAGAAAATACAAGCAGAGAAATAAAGACCAACAGACAGGGCTCTGACTACCTGAATCAGCTAATTTTACATACATCCATAGATGGAGAGAGCCTTTACAGTCAGGGAGCTCTGAACATAAAGCCACTCAGAATCTCAATCAGGGAATCACAAGATCCTTCTCATAAATGAGCCCCCAAAACAAAATACCAACTCAGGGTATATATATACTTCTCAGAGCCAGAGGGCATCACAACCCTCACCTGACTCAGTGCCGAATTAGAAATTAGCAAAAGGTGTGAAAGCCTTCCTGTGAACAAGCCTCCCCTGAGCAAGCTTCCCTTACTGGGCTCCAGGTAAGACTCATTAATGGGTGAGGAAGATCTTCTATCCCATTAACATTACTGGTGGCAAGTCCAAGGGAGTCAGTAGTGAGACCTTGGGATCTGCTGGGATGTGGGGCAGGGGGAGGCGCCCCATCCTCTGCTGAACCCTGGCCCCAGAAACAGGTCATAGGTCCCTACTAACAATAAGCCATACGTTCACTTCTAGATGAACATTTAGGAAAGACATTTCTGAGCTGGAGAGTGTCTGGAATAGGGTGGCCTGGGTGGTGAAAGGCCCTAAGTGCACACCAAGAGAAGGCCATGGAAGGAAATGGGAGAAGCCCAGAACAAGGGTTGGTGGATGGCAGAGGGCTATTAGGTGTCTACTGTTTGTCCTGGAGGAACAGGGAGAGGGTCAGAGGCAGGCTGGGGAGCCCTTCCCAAAACCGGAGCTGTCCCACAGTGGAGTGGGCTCTCTGGGGAAGTGGTGAGTTCTCTGTCCTGAGAGGGCTCCCAGAGAAGACTGTGCTTTAGGAGGCTCTACCAGCTGGGGATGAGCCTTCACACAGCCCTCCAAAAAGCTCCCATTCACTGAAATGGCTGCATTCTGTGTGTGTGTATGTGTGTGTGTGTGTGTGTGTGTGTGTGTGTGTGTGTGTCACAAGTTGCCTGTAGTAGCAAGTGACATGTAGGAACTTGGAGCTGGAAGGATCCCCAAGGACACACCTCATTTTACAGAGAGGGAAACTGAGGCCCTGAGAGGGCTTTCAGGGGCTCCCTCTGAGGGCTATCCATCATGCCACACAGCCTCCCTACCCTGCACAGGGCGTCAGCTTTCAGCCCTCCCTCATATCATTTTGTTGAAAGTTCAAAAGTGCATTTGAGAAAGCGTTCATATCAAGCCACAGACCAAGCAAGTGCAACTGTCAGCAGCCACAGTAAGAATTGGAAGACAGCCTGCAATCTGATAGCAAGGTTTAATAATGGATGGTTCAAGAGAAGAAACCCTGGGGGCAGGAGAGGGGGAAGGACAAGGAGGGGTCCAAGGCCGGAAGTGTAGCTGAGCTCTGAAATAAGGAAGAAATGCATTTGGTTTAAGCAGCACAGCTAAAAATTTGTAGATCCCTTCTAAGAACCATAGGCAAGATCTTTCCCCTAGCTGGGCCTCAGTTTCCTCTCCTGTAAAATAAGGGGATTGACCTAGAGGACTTCTCAGACCCCTCCCAGCCCCGACATCCCATGTCCTAAGGTCCTTCTAGCTTTGAGACTGTATTCTGTGTTCTAGAGTTCTCCCCCCCGGTCTGACACCCCAGCTTCATCAGTCACTGAGTCACCTTCTCCTTTCTGGCCCTCAGGACAAACCCTGTCCCCCACCCTTTCACCCCAAACTCTGCGGTTCCTCAGCAGTTAAGACACAGGCTTCTCTCCTGTATCTGCAGGTCCTCTCTCTGTCCCCAAATGAACTTGACCTCATTTCAGCTCACCTGCCCCTCTTCCAGCCTCCTCTGTCTTGGCCTTTCATTCCCTCCTGACTTGGCTGGTTCTCCCCTTTCTAGGTCAAAGCTCATTCTCCTAGATAGAGAAAACAGAAGGAGAACCAGCTTCACCATCTGAGGCCTGGAGAGGTGGCCATGGTATGATGGAGAGAGGCTGCTAATTCAGTGGGACTTGGGTTCGAGTTTGACATACACACACTAGCTGTTTGGCAAGCCTGGGTCCTCCTTACCGCCCCAGGCAGCTCTGGGAGCTATGAATGTCTAGCTAGAGTCTGCCAGAAAAGATTGGGAGAGGGAATTCCATCAGGACCCACTGAAAGCACAGGGGCAGGGTTACAAACCTTCGGCAGGACTATCCTTGGGAAGAGCCTTTTTTTTCATAGAGATCAAGGTGCTCCCAAGCTCTGATGGCCATCTGACTCAATGGCCAGATTTGGAAGCCTTTCGGCTTCCTCTCTATTGACTCCATGGAGGACTATCTGCCAATCCTCCACACTGCCACATGACAGGTGTTGGGTCAGTGTTGGCCTGTCCTCAAGGAGCCTGCACTGTACTGGGGGACCTGACAGAGTGGCAGAGTATGTACAAAGTAATACTCCTCCAGAAGATGGGGAGGGGAGGGGCTGAACTCTCAGCCAGCTCTGAGCCTAAGTGTGTCTTGGGGCTCCTGCCTCAGTTTCCTACTCTGTAAAGTGAAGGGGGTTGGGATAGACAGCCTCCTCAACATCTGTTTTTCTAAGGTTAAATAGAAGTCAGCTTGGAAACACAGACACATTTAGAACACACTCAGAATTGGATCCCATTGGGGCGGGTAGCTGGTACAGTGGCCCAGTAGCACTGGCCCTGGGGTCAGGAGGACCTGAGTTCAAATCCAGCCTCAGTCACTTAATACTTACTAGCTGTGTGACCTTGGGCAAGTTGCTTAACCCCAACTGCGCTCCAAAAAGCAAAAACAACAATAAAAAAAAAAAAAGAATTGGATGATGCCATCGATGGTTACAGAGACCTACGGACCAAGCTCCAAGGCAGAGGTGAGGAAGGCCCCAGAAGCGAGGGTGTGAGGGGGCCCAGGAGGAGTCAATGCTTCAACTGGATTCATGGGATGGAGCCAGAAGGGGCCCCAGGAGACATCCAATCCAAACCCTTCATTTTGCATTTGAGGAAACTGAGGCCCAGAGAGATGAAGGGGCTTGTTGAGGTCACAGAGCCAAACAAGAAACACCCCACTGACATCTGGAGAGGGCTGTGGCAAAGCCCTCTTTGAGTTGGCCTAGGGATGGAAGACATCAGCCGCACTCCTGAGCTGCTCCCTCTGGGCTGAAGACAATGTCTTGCTCTGTCCCCACCATCGCCCCTGGCCAAGGCTGGTGCTTAGTTTGGCTTTAGCTCCTCCAGACATCTTCCTAATCTCTGGTCTCCAGCCTCTACTCCCTCATGGCTGGCTCAGCTACCAGGAAAGATCCTGAGGCCAGCCCCTTCACAAAGAGAGCTCCGGAGGGCCAGGGGAGACAGCCTGCTGTGGGGCAAAGAGCCCCACAAAGGACCCGGGTCTGAAGGTACATTTTGGTACATTCTGCTCAACCTGGGCCTTGTCCTGCTGGTGCCTAACAAATGTTTCCAGACTTGAGCTGGTCCCAGAGGTCAGAACACAGTGTAGTCTGCCTAGTGCTGCCGCTACAAGGTGCTCCACTTGCCACCTCTTGGCCTTTGTCCCTACAGCATTCTCCCTCCTTACCTCTACCTCTCAGAATGGCTTAGCTCAAGGACCCTCTCCTACCAGAGACTTCTCTTGACCCTTCACCTTGTACAGCTCCTCCTTGACCAGGATCTGGGCTTTTGCACCATCCTTCACTGTGCCCTCCCCCTCCTCCCAAGGTCAGTCACTCCTGGCTCTGCAGTATCTCTTCATGCCTCTTATCACCTCTGGCCCATGTGATTTCACTGAGCAGCTATGCCCAAAGCCAGCCTCTCTCCGCATTCCCGCTTCCACACCGTACAGTGCAGACTGTGCCAAGATGCTGGGTTGGGGAATTGCAGAGGAAGGGGACAGCAGTGGGGGCAGGAGCCAGTTCCCTGTTGTCTGTATCTCTGTAGCAGAATGTCTGGCACACAGTAGGTACTCAGTAAACGCTGGTGCCATTGAACCCTGCCTGGGGCAGGGCAACAGATTCAAATCCTGCCCCTGCCACTTGTCCCTGGGTGATCCCAAACAAGGCCCTTCCCCTCCCTAGGCCTCAGTCTCTTCATCTATACAATGAGAGGTTTAGACTCAAAGGTCTGACATAATTCCAATTCTATAGTTTTCATCTGATATAGTTGGAAAAAAAACCCCAAACTTTTAACAAATGGATTTTTCCAACAATGGAATGGGCAGAGTGGGGGATAGTGGGGAGGCCCAAGGTTCTCTTCTAGTGGAAGTGAGATGGCCACTAGTCAGGGCTTATTGGAGGAGAGAAGGAACCCAGTAAGATTCTGTAATACAGAGTCTCAGCCCTTCTATGTAGCAGCTGTGACTTTGGGCACTTGTCAAACCCTCTTGGTCATTTGGGGTCCAAAGCCATAAAAAGAGGGAGGCCGAGCAGACGCTTCCTGATGGTCAGAGGGGAATGGGAGGCCTCCTGAGGCGGTGGGCCCTTCCCTGCTGGTAGTAGCTGCCCAACGGCTGGGCAGTTGGTGGGACTGTCCCTTCCTGCCCTGGAAACTCAGCTCCAGAGTCATCTTCTGAATGAGGCCTTTCCCAAGCCCTCCCTCCCCAAACTTCCCTGGAGATAGCCGATCCACACAGAGACAGAGACAGAGACATCTATATGTATATACAGTTCTGTCTATGCTCCTGTGTTTCTTGACCCCCTTGATAGAATGTGCACTCCTTCAGGGCAGACCCCATTTCCCTCTTGTTGCATACCCAGGGCCTTTCCCAGTGCCCAGCACACAGTAGACCCTTAATAAGTGCTGAAGAGTGACCAGCTCTGGCCCAGGGTTTCCCACTGCCGTGCTCCCTCGGGCTCTGCCTCTGGCATTCCCAGGTCCCTCAGGTCCTTCTAGACAAGTCAGTCTGGCCTCTCTCCCTCCTCTATGGGCTTGAAAGGGATTGCCCAGGACTCTCTGACACACCCGGTTTTCAAATGTAAATAATAAAAGGTTCTACAATTCCAAGGAAACCATTTGTGGCTGATTTCTCGCTCTGTTGGCTGGGCTTACCCATATAGACACCGAGAGTCGAAATCTCAGTAAACCAGGATACAGAGGATGTATTCTGTTTGCCTACAACCAAGCTTGGCTTTTTAAAGGGTCCTGACATGTTGAGGCCCAGAAGTGGGGTATGGAAGAAGGCCCTCTTCCAAACCTCGCCAGCCCTGACCAACCAACAGGCACATTTTCTAGCCTCCTCAGTCCAAACTCTCCTGTTCTCTCTCCTCTCACCAGCCACCAGCCTGGGAGGCAGAATCCCAACTTCTGCCTCTTCACAGCTCTGTGACCCTGGACAAGTGTTCTGACCTCTCCAGGCCCCAGGGGCCTCCTCTGGAGAAAGTAGGGGTTAGTTTGAGGAAGGTCCCTTGGAATCATAATATTAGTGAAGTGCTTAGCACAACACCCTGTACACAGCAAGCACTACACATATGTTAGCTGTTATTATTATTAGTTATGCTAAGAAAATGACCCATACCCCAAAGAGTTCAATGACCAAAAGAAAGGTCCTGGATAGACCAAGATATGATAGCGACTCCTTTTGTAGTAGCAAAGACCTGGAAACACAAGGAATGCCTCTCTAGTGGAGGGTGGCCACACAGGCTGAGGGCAACGTGTGGGCACCAAGCTCACTGGCCTGAATCCACTGACGCTGGCAGGTGGTCCCCAAGAGCTGCTCCCCTCAGGGTTCAAGAAACAACCCTTAGGGGTTAAGGGTGAATTAAGTTCAGGCTTAATTTGCTTTTAGACATGGGAGTTTATGAAGGTGGCATAGTAAACAGTTGGCATAACCCGCCCCCCACTTAAAACAAAATAGCCTGGGTCACTACGCATTCGAGACACTGGGCTCAAGCCTTGGCTGGAGCTTTCGTGGCAATGGGTTGAACTCACAGATTCCTAGTATAGAAGTCCATTTGCCTTTACATGGTCCGGTCCTTCTGAAGAAGCCCCTTTTCCATACTGTGAAGCCTTCTGCTTAGCTCTCGGTAGACTCTGCCTAGTTTGTCCTTGGCTCCCAATGTGGACATTTCTGTCAGCTGCTGCTCTCATGTGGACATTTATAAGATGAGCTAGAAAAGTCCCAAACCTTCCCACTGGCCTGGGGAATTCATCTAATCTCAACCCCTTGCCCTCATCCTGAAGCTTTCACTCCTTCCCCGATTCAGCAAGGACTTTTCAATGTCTTTGACTGGTGGGTTCCATAGAAATGATCTCTCCTGACAAAGGTACCAGCCTAAAGGATCTTATTAATCACTTTAAGTGGGCGGGGTGAGCAATTTAATTGATTTTCCTATGATCACACCCGAATGTAAGAGATTACTGTGCCTTCAGGCTGGAGACACAAGGAGGAGCACCTGAAGAAAGGAGGACCAGAAAAAGCAGGGGCAAGGATGATGACAAGGCCAGTGAAAAGGCCAGCAGTAACAACAGAATCAAAGTGGGAGGCTGGGAAATAAGAACAGCCAGGCTGGATCCAAGCTGGGCCAGTTCATTCTTTCAGATGTCCTTATCCAGTGGCTCTCTATGTGCCAAGCACTACACTAAGCAATGGGGATACAGATAAAAAAGCAAAGATGGTCCCTGTCCTCAGAGAGCTTATATTCTGAGGGGGGTACAATAGCACCCATTGGGACACAGGGGCCAGGGAGGAGCACTTGGGTCCTGAAAGTTACAGAAATGGTGGGTAAACTCAGGGAAGTAGATTGACCCTCCCAATCCAGGAACAATGGCAGAGTCAATGCAACCATGGTTCCGGGTTCCAGAATGGGAGGGCTGGGGGAGGAGAGGGCTTGTGGTGAGTGAAGATGTAAAGGAGGAAGCAGCTGGAGAGGAGGGAGGGAAGGTAAGTGCGGATGGGGCTCTCCTGGCCTAGGCACTGCCCCAGAGATGACGCCCCCAGTCAGGAGTTGTCTCTGGACACAGACTGGGAGGTGCCAGGTGTGGAACTCAGCCTCTAAGGTCAAACTTGTTAGATAAGAAGTTTTGCTGATTTTTCTTTTTTCTTCTTTCTAAGTAATGACTTTTTGGGAGGGGGGAAGAAATGACACATTGAGGAAGGCAATGTCAAAAGAAAAGACAAGAATGAAATGCATTTTTAAAAAGGAGTAGCTTAGACTCACGTCTGCCCTCTCCCAGATCTGGCTCTGGGATTATGCAGGCTTGGTTTTTTGTCTGTTTGTTTGATTCATTTTTTAAATGCTTTTTGGAGGGGGGAAGGTAGGGCAATTAGGGTTAAGTGACTTGCCCAAGGTCACATGGCTAGTTTAGTGTTAAGTGTCTGAGGTCGGATTTGAACTCAGGTCCTCCTGACTCCTGGGCTGGTGCTCTATTCACTACAACATCTAGCGCCCCGATCCTCCAGGTTTAAGGTCCATGGAATCCTGGTGGCTTTTCTGGTGCCAATCTGCCCATCTCCACAGCCTGCTGCAGGGGACTGACTCCTGACCCTCTTCTTGCCTCCCGTCTCTCCTCTCTATGCCCTCACAGCTGAAAAAAGGATCTCCCTGAGCCATGATCGCTCCCCACCTCAAGAAGCTTCACTTGTCCCCTACTGATTCTCAAATAAAACACCAGTTCCTCTGCCTGGCATTCAAGGCCCTCCATAATCTTCCTGCAACCTGTATTTCCAGGCTGATCCATGATGGAACAGGTCTCACTCCATATTCCATTGACCTCCTCGGGGGCTTTGCCCAGGGTCTCCCCTACCGCTGGTGTGCCCTCCCTTCTCACAGTCACCTCAAGGCTCAGAGTGAGGATCTTCTTCTCATGAAGTCTGTCCCAATGCCCTTGGCTTTCAGTGTTCTCCCCCTCCTCAAACCCCCTTGTATTTACTCATCTGTGTAGATGCTGCTTCCCCCAAGGAGATAAGCTCTTGTCTCTGCATCCTCAGAGCCTAGCATAAAGCCTGGCAAACATCAGGTGCTTAATTAGTGCACACCAAGCTGAACTGACGGGTAAATTTGGTGCTAGGTCATAGGGAGCCTTGAATGCCAGGAAAAGATATTTACTTGGCTGGCCAGGAGGAGCCCCTGGTCAGAGAGGTCTGTGTAGCCTCTGTCCCACACCAAGGACCTTTGGCACACCTGATGATCACCTCCCCACCACCCCCAGCCAGGTCCAGAGGTATCCGTGTGGCAAAAAGGGGCCTCTGGCCGTCAGATCCAGAACAACGGCCCAAGGAATGAACTCTGAGGAAGGAAGAAACTGCAGGGTTGGGGGTGGAGGAGGGGGCAAGGATCCTCCAGGTGGCAAAGGGGTCAGAGAAAGCCCAGGGCCTGGCAGGAGGCCAGGCACATGCAATAGGGAAGGTATGCAGCATCTCAGGGCTGTGTTTGCTTTCTTGGTCGGTGTCCAAGGTTTCCAAGGTAGCTGCTGGGGAGGGGAGGGGAGGAAGGGGCCCAGCACTGTTTGCTGTTTGTACGGAATTAGTCATGGGGGGGTGGTACACAGTTGTAGGACCTGCCCCTCAGGCGGAGGGTGGAAATTTGGAGAGACTAAGGCAGGGGAAGGCCTTGGGAGGCCTAGCAGGAACAAGCCTGCAACTCCCATGTTCTGGGAAGGGTTCCATGTTCCTTCCCCAAAATGGGTGAAGAGGAGCCAGTGTCCCTGCAGGACAGGCCTGTGAGCATGGGTTCTAGGCGAGGCTGTGCCAGAAACTCCATCTGTAATGCTGCAAAACTCCTTCCCCTTCACTGTGAAACTCCTTCCCTTTCTCTGAGTGCCAGTTTCCTATCCAGGAAGTAGGGGGATTTGTGCTATGATTCAACCCCAAGGATCCTCAGGGTGCAGGAATACCTCTGCTAAGTCCTGATTAGTCTGACTAAAGAATCCCAAGAAGTACTTGGATATATTCAAATTTGTTCTGTTAGGTTATAATTACATGTCAAGCATAATCATCAGCTTCATCCCAATGGAAATATGCAGTTTAAATTCAAAGAATGCCACTACTCACGAAATTCCTCATTATTACCAATCAGGTCCTAGTGTCTATTCTATGGCTCCTCCCAGCTCGAACCTTCCCGGTTCTGAGACCCCTCCCACCCCAACATTCCTGGGTCCTATATTCTAAAGGCTGAGAACCTCTCCTTTGATTCTGAAAGTCTGTGCTTCCCAGAGCAGAGTAGGAAGCCATTCTAAGACTCTCTACTGTCCAATCCTAGAGTCCCCTTCGTAAATTAAAAAAAAAAAAAACCAACCCTCAAAATCTTTCACTTTTGAGGGGGGAGAAGGTCAGCTTACAGAGGGTCTTGACTCAGTCAACAAGCATTTATTAAACTCCTGTGATGCACCAGTCATTGGCTGGGCTAAGGCTGGAGACACAATGTCAAAAATGAAAGAACCCCTTCCCTCAAGGCGCTTACCCTCCACCAAGGAAGGTAACATGTCCCTACATCTATCATACATAGAAGACCATAGCAAGCAGTCAGCCTGGGAGGGGAGGCCACAGCTGCTGGGAGGTCCAGGAAAGAGCTCGGACAGAAGCCTATCTGGGTTGGGTCTTCAAGGAAGGTGCGATTTCAAGAAGCAGAAGTGAGGAGGGCATGCATTCGGGCATGGGTCTGGTCTGCAGACTGTGTGAGGAACAGCAAGGTAGCCGGGATGGCTGGGCCAAAAGCATAGAGGGGGGCAGTAAGGGCAGGCATTGAAAGGGCCTGACATGAAGAGATGTAAAGACCAGACAGGAGTCTGCTTCTAAAAAGTCTTACTTATTCAGGCTAAGAGAGCCATGGGAGTTTGTCAAGGAGGGTCAGGCCACCAACAGCCCTGCACTGTGGCAGCTGTAAGGAAGGACTGGAAAGGGGAGAGGGTCTTGCAATGGTCACCCCGGCCCCCTTCCTTTCGCTTTGCTGGGACTGCTCAGGGTCCCCCCCTAACATGTAGTACCCAGGTCTGTGCCCTCCTGCCTGATGCTCCAGAGGGGGGTCTGGAGCCTGGCCCTCATCCCAGGCCATGTCAGTGAAGCCAGGTGGACATTCTTGGAGGCTAGCCCCATCTCCTAGCTGATTCACCCCAAGCTTGAAGATCTTTTCCAAGTGAACAGCTTGAAGCCGCCCCTGTCCTATCCTCACAGAAGGGGGAGACCCCTAGCGCCCTGCTCCCAGACCCTGCCCCTCTTCATGTAGCTGGGATCCTATTCACTTTGCAGGCCAGAGGAAGAACAATTTCCCTTTTCTAGTGATTTCAGGTGATTTCTCTCAATGATCATGAAAAGAGACGGTCAACAGATCTTGTCCAGATGAGGACGTGCGGCTCCTGAGTAACCTGCCTCCATTTGCCGGGGTGCTGAAGTCTGGCCTCTGGCCTGAAGGCAATGGGGAACCATGGCAGGTTTTTGAGAAGGGGTGGGACCTGATGAAAGCAGGAGATGAATGGGGCAGGTGTGAGCAAGATGCCCCATCGGGAGGTGGGGCTATCTCAGCATTCCATCAGGGCTCAGGGACATTTCTTTGATTAAATGTGGAACAGGAACGTGTCCAAACTAAGAAGGGGTTGGATTGCGCTGAACACCATGACAATTGAGGACAGGAGGCAGCTTGGAGGTCTGGGAGTTCACCTTCACATTCCAAGAGGGAAGCAGGCCTGGCAGAAGTGGCTCCTGGTCAGTCTGGGGCCCCTCCAGTTCCTGTCCAGCCAGCATTTGCTAACCCCCTACTTGGCAGCAGTGTACATAGCTGGGGAGGCAAAACCCAGCGAAAACCTGCCCCTGTCCTTACAGTCTGCGTTTCACAAATGAGGAGACGAGGAGCAGAGGGGAAAAGGGGCTGAGAAGTGCTGGAGCTCAGAGTTCAGAAGGCATCTGGTCTAACCTTACCCCCTTCTACTTCCACCTCTGGAGTGCTGAGGAACTCACTACCTCTTGGGTGGAAGGGTAGCCAAAGTAAGTCTTAGGCTTTCGGGGGGGGGGGGGAGGGGGGATGGAGGAGAGAGGCTTAAAGATCATTGAGTCCATTCCCTTCAATTAGTAAGGGAGGAAACTGAGGCTCCGGGGGCACAGGTCCCCCAGCCAGTAAGAGTCAGAGCTGGGATCTGAATCCAGACCCCTTCGAGGCTAGTCTGAGGCTGCTAAGGTGATCCCCTCCATCCAGTCTCTGCCTGCAGACAGCGCCCCCTTGCTTCTCCCCTTTACCACTTATTTCCAGACTTGCTTTGTCACTGGCTCCTCCCCTTCTGCCCCCAAATACTCCCACGGCTCCCCACTACTGAAAACCCCGCCCTTGACCCCTCCAGCCGGGCTAACTCTCAGAGCATTTCTCTCCTGCCCTTTGTAGCTAAACTGGCAAAGGCATCTCCATACAATGGGTTTCTGCTTTCTCTCCCCTCACTCTTTGAGCCTTCCAGTCTGGATTCCAACCTTATCATTCCGGCAAAGCTGCCAAAGTGACCAAACCCACTGGCTTCTTCCATTCTCACTCTCTGTGGCCTCTCTGCAGCCTTGGACCCTACTGGTCACTGGCCCCTCCTCTGTGCTCCTCTCTCTGGGTTTTTGAACATGGCACCGCCCCCCCTTCCCCCGGCTCTCCTCCTCCCTCTCTGACTGCTCCAGTCACATCAGGAGCCTCCTCCAGGTCACACCCTACAAGCAGAGGTGAACCCAGGGATCTACCTGGGCCCCCTGCTCTTCTTCCCCAGACCATTTAACTTGCTGATGTCATCAGCTCCCATGGATTTAATGACATTTCTGCACTGATGATTCAGATATGCCTGTCCTGCCTCACCCTCTCTGCTGACCTCCACTCCCCCAGCTCTAGTGGCCTTTCAGACATCTCAAACCCGACTGAGGCAGCATTTTAAACTCAACATGTCCAAAATAGAACCCACCCCACCCCCACCACCTTCGCTATTACCACAGGGGCACCACCATCCTCCCAGGCACATAGGCATCTCACTATTTCTCATCTCCCCCCATCCAAACTGTTGCCAAGACCTGCTGATTTTACCTCTGCAACATCTCCCCACTATTCCCCCTTCCCCTCTTTGACACTACCCCCCCATGCAGACCCTCATCCCCTCACACCTGACTATTGCCATAGGTACTCAGGTGGGGGTGGGGGACTCTGTCTGCCTCAGTCTCTCCTGCCAGTCCCTCCTCCATTCAGTCACCAAAGGGATTTTCATAAAGCCCTAGTCTGACCATATCACCCCCTACTCAATAAACTCCCTAGGACCTCCAGGAGCAAATCCAAAGGGCTCTGCTTGGCTTTCAAAGCCCTTCCTAACCCAGTTCTCTCTTCCCTTTCCAGGCTTCTTCCATCTGACTCCCTGACTCGGTCCTCTTCCATCCAGTGCCTCCAGCTGGTCCCCAAACAAGTCCCTCCATCTCCCAAGGCTGGAAGGTTCTCCCTTCTCAGCCCACCTCCCGCCTTCGTTAAGTCCCAGCTGAAATCCTCTCTTCCTGAAAGTCTTCTCCACCACCCCCACCCTCCTTCATTCAGGGCCTTCCCTCAGCCTGTCAGCTCCCATTTATCCTGGAGAGAGCTTTGTTTACATCTCCCCCCTTCCTGCCTTCACCTTATACCAAGCTCCCGAGGGGCAGGGACTGTCCACTGTGGCCTCCAGTATCTCCAGCACTCAGCCTGGCACACAGTAGGTGTTTAATAAATGTTGATTGATTAGTCTCCTCCTCCGAGCCACGCCAATGCCAGAGCTGTGATGGACAACTCTCTCCTTATTCACAGGCAATGGGCTAATGTGAATGTCCCAGAATCCCTCCTCTCTGTTAGCTTAGCTCCCATCAGATAAACCCCATTAATGCACCATCTCCTGTTCCAGGCAGGCCAGAGGGGAGTGATGAAAAGTCATGTCCGGCCTCACTGAGGCAGAGAAGACTGAGGGACCTTTGTCTCTCTTCCCAGGAGTATGAAAGAGTCCTGCTGGACAGGGCTGAGGGAGGCGGCATGGAGGACTGACCTCCCAAGGGAGGCCCGGATCAGTGAGAGGAAGGCAGAGGGAAGGGAGTGACTTTGCTTCCCCAACTAACCAGGTGTGGAAACTGAGGCTACCTGGTCATCTCAGCTCATGCTGGGGGAGGAAGCCTGGGCCTAGACCTGACTCTGAATGCTTGGGAGGTGTTGGCTGGATCATGGGGTGTCTCCAAGGTCCTTCTCTCCCAGCTCTGACATTGGGGTTCCAAGGTTCCTTACAGCTCTAACATTCTTTCTTGTTAGAGCTCTGACATGCTCTGCATTCTAAGCTCCCTCCTCCATCCCAGACATTTGGTGTTCCAAGACCCCACCCACCTCTGACATTCTATGTTCTTAAGCCTTTCCCGCCTGGGATGCTCTAAATCCCACATTCCAAAGTCGATTCAAGCATAGAATAGAGAATGTCAGAGTAGGGAGGGGTCTTAGAACATAGAGCAGAGCTGGAAGAGATCTTGGAACATAGAACAGAAAAGGCCAGAAGAAAGAACTTAGAAAATAGTCTTGTATTTTATAGGGAAGAGGAACTTTAGAGCCTCAGAACACAGAATGCCAGAGCTGGGAGGGGCCTTAGAACAAGGGATGTCAGGGCTGGGAAGGGCCCTTGGAACAGCAGCTGGCAGAGCTGGGAAGGGCCTAAGAACAGGAAATACCTGTGTCCTAAGGTTCCTTCCAGCTCTGTCATTATGAGATTTTTTTTTTCATTTCTTTCCCCTTACCCATGAGCTCCCTGACCCCAAATAGCACAGACAGTCATGTCAGCTGCAGATGTGTCTGTGAAGTGCCCCAGTCATCCTGCTATCAGGCAAGCCCTCAATATCAGGGCCTGTTTTGGAGCTTGTGGAAAAAGTGAACAGTGAGTGAGGCCTGAGCTCTTTAAACAAGAGACAAAACCTTCCCCCCATCCTGAGCATCTGAAAAGTCCACTGCCTTAAGGGAGGCCTGGGTCTGTCCTCCCTCCCTGGGATGTTCCTGCTGGTCCCATGGCAGATCTCGCCTTGCCAGGGCTGGAGCACCCAATTCAATTAACCTGAGGTTCTCTCGGTCTCAGCAGAAGCTGCTTTCTCTAGGGGTGTCCCAGGGCTGGCTAGAGCCCACCAAGCTTCATTAGGCATGTGGCAGGAGACTGTGGCGTCATGATTATTAATAACAATGGCGAAGGACAGTAACCCTAACACAAGCAGATTCACAGAGAAGTGAAGGCTGATGGCAGGGCCCAGCACTGGACTTATCCACTGTAACCCAAAGGGTGTCTGCCCTTGGATCAAGCCCATGGAAGCCATTTGGATCTGCACCCAAGGAGATGCTTGGGGGTGGAGAAGGTGGAAGAGCCAGGCCATCATTCCCAGGGTGCTGTCAGCACTCGGTCTAGGTGGGGGCCTCTTCTCTGGAGCAGGCATTCAGAGTCTGGGGCCTGTTCTTCGGAAAAATCTTCACCCTCCAGGAATGGATTGGATCTTTTGGCAGCAGCCCAGAATTGTTCAGGGCCAAATCTGAAGAAGGAGGTGAAGGCCAGGGCAGGGAACACCAGTGGGTGTATGAGATGACTTCTGTGGGATGAGCTCCTGGGATTGCCTTCCATGGTTTGGTAGCAGGACCCAGGGGCAGACCCCTGAGAGGGGGTCCTCCCAAGTCCTGACCCTGAGGCCTCAGGGACCCTGGGGCTAGGCAGGGAGGCCCATGGAGGCTAGAGACCTCCATTCTGCCTCCAGAGCTAGGCTTCCCCTCTTATCTCAGGTACCTCCTTCAGCCCTGGGAGGCAGATGCTATTTTTGTCCTCATCACGGATACAGAAAACGATATTCCAGGAAGAAAAGGAGCATGCCCAAGTCACTCCACTGACGCATGAAGAAAGCAGGATTCTAGTTTGTCTTGCTTTTCCCAAACCCCGGAGGTATCTGGGTGGAACAGAAGCCCCTTTGCTTCAGTGTGGTCTATGTATGCCCAGCTCCAAGCTTGGGACTTGGTTCGTGGTGAGCACATGTCAGGGCTGGAGGGCCCCAGGACCAAAGCCTCGTGCTATCACACCCCCCTGGCACAGATCACACCAGCATCCTCCTTGCTGAGGTGTATGGGTGCAGACCAGAGAGAGCCCAGATCTGGCCCAATGCTTGAGGGCAAAGCTGTGCAGGCGGCTCTGCCTGGTCCTTCACCCACATCCCCCTCCTCCAGGTGGCTCCCAAGCCCTGTTCGCACCACCTGCACAATATAGTTTGTAGATACAAATACACACAAATACATAGTGCATGTAGATACATGCATAAACACAATGTGGAAAGATGGGGGAGGGGGGAGGGCAAGAAGAAAGATGGGAGAAAGAGACAGGGACAGAAACAGAAACAGAGGAAGGGGGTAGAGAGGAAGGGAGAGAAGAGGAGAGGAAGAGGGAGAAAGAGAAGAGAGAAGAATAGGGAGGGAGGGGGGGAGAGACACAGAGAGAAGAGGAGGGAAAGAGAGAGACAGAGATAGAGACAAAGGTAGATAGAGGGGGAGAGACCCAGAGAGAAGAGGAGGGAAAGGGAGAGACACACAGAGAGAGGGGGAAAGACAGAGGCAGAGAGAGCCAGAGACAAGGAGACAGAGGGGTGATGCTTATAAAGCATGCAGCAGGCCCTTCTGAAGGGCCTGGCCCTGCCTTCCAGCCCCTCTCCCACTCCCACTCACACAGCCTGATTCAGTGATGACTTGGCCTCAGCTCTGGTCCCCTCTCCTTCCACCTGCTGAAAAGTCTCCCTGAGTCACAAGTCTGCCCACAGCCTGTCCTCCTTCTTTATTGAGTCATCTGAGTAGACTCCACGAGGGGTTTCTTGGCAGAGATACTGAAGTTTGCCATTTCCTTCTCCAGCCCATTTTATAGATGAGGAAACAGAGGCAAACAGGGTGAAGTGACTTACCCAGGGTCACACAGCTAGTAAATAACTGAGGCTGGATTTGAACTCTGGCCTTCCTGACTTCAGTCCCTGTGCTCTACCCACTGAGCTGCCTAGCTGCCTCATTCCTATCCTTCTCCCCTCTCTCCAAACCCCTCAGTGGCTCCTACCACCCTTCACACAAAGGGCAAAGGCCAAATGTGGCAACCCAGAAGGGCAATGGAAAGATGGGCCCTCCCTGCTCAGAATCAGAGGGGACCAGAATCAGGGAGAGCCTGGATGGGGTGGGGTGGGGAACAGGCTAGGGAAAGGGCCTGGGACCTGGAGACACCACTCCTGACTTGGCTCAGCCCTTCATTCCTCTGTTCTCAGGCCCCTTCCAGCTCTTCCATCCCCTGTTCTAAGCTCCCTCCCAACTCTAACATTCCTTGTTCTAAGCTCCCTTCCAGCTCTTCCATCCCCTGTTCTAAGCTCCCTCCCAACTCTAACATTCCTTGTTCTAAGCTCCCTCCCAGTTCTGACATCCCCTGTTCTCAGACCCCTCCAATTCTTCGGCTCAATATTCTAAAGAAGAGGGGAGGCCAGGGGAGGTGAGGGAAGTGGTTGAAACTTGTCAAAAAGCCACTGACTGATTCCTACCATCTTCCAACTCCCACACCCCCACGTACAAATAAGTGGATTGTTTGTTGGGCAGGAGGCAGAGAGTCAGACAAGACAAAAATAACTGGTAGAGAATCAGGTAGGTGTCTGCTGCCCGAGGACCAGCTGGACTTGGGGCAGGACGTTCATTATCCAGCCTGTCACCAGGAAGGCATTTTTTCAGCTATAAAAACTTTGAACAACATTTCTTAATGGTGGTGGGAATGGCCACTGATGGCTTTGGTAGCAGGAAGGCCCCAGCAGAGCAGTGAGGATGGTCAGAGCACGGCCAGTGATCTTATGACCCAAAATTCCCTTGTCCACCCCCTGGATAGAAACACCTCCTGGCCCTGTGGCTGGCCACGGGGACCTCCAGCATCCTTTGGAATTTTGTGACATTCTGAAAGGCCCCCAATTATTTCAGAAACACAAGAAGAAAGTTGTCAAAAGTAATTTTTTTCTAGCATTAAATTCCACTTGCTTTTCCTGCAAGTTAAATTACATCCTTCCTCCATCCAATTACTTACTATCATGTCCCCTACCCCTCTGCTTCCTGCCCCACCGGATGAGAAGGCAAGCCATTCATTCCAATGTCTCCTTGGGCATGTTCCAAGCTCAAAACCACTGAGAGCCCCCATAGCTCAGCTTCCCCAATGAACAGTAACACAAAGCTGGCGAAGACAGAGGCACTTTCATGGGCCCCGACGATTAGAGTTACAGCCATGGGATTCGAGAGCTTCAAAGCCAAAGGATAGGGCCATTGTTCTCAGAGGTGGAGTGCTCCCAGGGAGGAAGGCCGATCACATTCTGGAAGCTGACAGGGCTATTTCTGAACAGCCTTCTCATGCGCTCTGGCCTACCTAACCCAGGTAATGCCCCTTCTCCATGATGACAGACACACACTTTACCTGTCAGTGCTCTTCCAAGTAGAGCCTTGGTAAGGAAAGCAACATGGCGGCTCCGCCGGGACCCGAGCTTCTGGGGGCAGCAGCCCAGTCCACACCTGCCACTCTGACTTGGGCTTTGGAGGCTGACTCAGACACTCATTAGCTATGCTGCCTTGGGCAAGTGTTCCCATATCTCTGAGCCTCAGTTTCTCTTTCAGAAGAAGAAACAGACCTAATGGAAAGAGGGCTGGACCCAAGGAGAGTCAAGGGACCTGAGTGTGAATCCCAGCTCCCACAGAATTGTGTGACCCTAAGCAAGTCACCTGACTATCTTTAAAAAGGGAAGGACAGAATTTGTACTAGTTACCTCCTGGGGGCCATGTTGTGGGGGAAAGAGCATGGTCAAGCTTCCCATTCTCCAACAGGGGGTGTTATTGCCCCCACGGTCATTCCTGCTAGCTCCTGGAGGGTAGGTGGCAGGCATCCTCTCCTCTTGGCATATTCTAAACGAACATGGAAGGTGGCAGGCAGGAAGTGAAGAAGCTCAAACCTGAGAGCCAGGAAGCCTGAGCTCGAGCTGGGACTGACACTCACTGGCCTCAGGACTGGGGTCGGAATCAATCCTTGATTCAGCACACATTGATCAACTACTGAGCCTCAAACCTCTGGGGATGCCAACACAAAAACCGAGATTTGGGCCTTTAAGGGGTTCTATTCTTTCTCGAGAGTAGGGAAGAAAATGACAGACACACCAACCAGCAAGGGAAGAACATTACCAAAGTCCGTGCTGAGTGATTTCTGGGGAACTGGGAGCCAGCTGCTGCTGGAGGGAACTGGGGAAACCTGGAGCGACATCTCAGAGGCACAATTTCCTCATCTCTGAAGGTGGAACAATAACCTTGAGCTTCACGCTCCTTGTCTGAACAGGTGGCTACGATAAACTGAGCACCCAAAGTATTCCAACATCCAGGCTTGAGTTTTGCCGACCAAGGAACTGAGAGGATGGTGAAAGGAACTGCTCCTGCTAGACACTAATTTAATAACTTTGGGAATGTCCAAGCCAACGATGGGAAAGTCATTGGAATCAGAAGTATCAAAGAAGGGGTCTACAACATTCTGTCCAAACTAGATTAGATGTAACTGGGAAATGTTTAACAAAACAAATAAAAATACAACAGAACGAGGCTATGGTTAATTTGTGGTTTTCTAAGTCAGTATACATCCCCTAGGGCTCCTCATGCACGGGGCAGTGGCCTCCAGTTTCTATCTGAGTCTAACACCACCAACTACATTGATGCATCAGACTCTTCATCCTCGGGGGCAAATATATGGCATTAAGTCCAACCCATGACCTCCCTCTTCCCCACCTGGGGATCATTCATTGTGAGTATGAAGACCTCCAAGGATGGGAACTCACTAGGCTTATCAAAGTAATCCATCCCACTGGCAAATGTCCAGAATTCATCCAAATGGGTTGGACTACTACACTGCTTCCTGAACTGGTGAAACTAGGCAAGGGGTGGTACCCATCGGTTGGGAAATGGCTGAACAAGTTATACTATATGCATGTGAAAGAATACTACTGTACCATAAGAACTGATGAAGGGGATGGTTTCAAAAAAACCTGGGAGGACCTGTATGAACTGATTCAGAGTAAAGTGAGCGGGACCAGGAGAACAACAAACCAACAAAATCATGAACCGCTTTGAAAACTTAGCAACTCTGACTGACACAATGACCAACTACAATTCAAGAGGCCCCATGAAGAAGCATGGGCTGATGTGCTCAGCGGGCAGACTGAGGCAGATTTGTTTTTAGACATGGCCAGTGTGGGAATCTGTTTTGTGGACTATTTGTGTTTATAACAGGTTTTGTTTTTCTTGTTTTCTCAAAGGGGAGGAAAAAAAGAAAGTAGAAGGAAGAGAATTCAGGCCTGAAAATTAAAAGGAAGGAAGGAAGGGAGGGCGGGAGGAAGGAAGGAAGGAAGGAAGGAAAAACTTGGCTGGGCTGGGATCTCTGGAGGCACTCAGGATGGAGGAGGAGAGGCAGTCAGTGCAGTACATGTTTGTACTCCCTTAATTCTGCTCATTAGGATTACTGCTCCACCAAATTACTCTTCTGTTTCCTTCCTTCTCTTCTGACTTAGAGTGGGAAGGAGGCTCAGGATTCGGGTTGGCATGGGATTGGGAAAGAGGATGGAAGGTCTGGGGGCAGCCCATCCTATTCCGTTGTTCCCCACTCCAGCCCAGCTGTTTCCGATCACTTGTTGAGACTCTCATCAGCCCAGGTATTCCTGAGCTAGACTTCCCTAACTACTGATCCCCTTCTGGGCTCTCCCAATTCCTGGTTGCCCTCTCTCTTCCTGCTGTTAAATGCCAGCTAAGTCTTTAAATCCAAATCCTCTCCCAGGCAGATTCCTGTTCTGTGCTGGGTAAAACATCCTGGTCCCAGATAACAACAAGCTAACTTCTCCTAACATGTTTGTGCTAAACACATCAAACAAGGACATGGAGATATCCAAAAGTTATCTCCGGTATGTGCCAAACACCAGCCTAATCCACCCTGAATGCTCCTTGAAAGAGCAGAGTATCATCTGGTGAAACAGTCTGAAACTGGTTCCCAGATGGCCAGTTTCCTCTCACACATTTTCCCAGGGAGGCAGTGGGCACAGAGAGAGGAGCTGGGTTTGGCTTGGAGGAACCAGGTTCAGATCCTGGCTCTACCCCCTCACTGCCTGTGAGACCTTGGGTGAATCACTCTCCTTCCAGGGACAATGATTGTTTCAAATTCGACTTCAGGAAACAGACTCTTCCTGCTGGCCTAAAGTGCCCATGCTGAGAAAAGGGAGCCTTCTGGGAGCCACTGAATGCCCACCTGGGCAGCGGGGCTCTGAAGGGTAGAGATAGAAGGCAGCCCGAAAAGAATCTAGGCTTGCTGAGAGATGCCTGGATTGGGGCCTGTCTTTGCCACTTACTCTCTGTGTGACCTTGGCCAAGTAACTTCCTCAGGTATTAGTTAACCTCACCTGGAAAATGGTCTCTAGGACCCCTCCCTGTGTAAACAGTCTGTTCTTAGGTCCCTCCCAACTCTATATCTAATGCTCTTGTAAACAAAGTCAGAATGCCCCCCCCCCCCCAGGGACATAGTGAGGGGGGCTAGTCTTTCATATAAGGAAAAACTTCCTAATCACTAGGGTGGGGGGGCAAGACCAACCCCCGAATGGGTGGGGACAGAGGAGTCCAATAAAGCAGCCAAGTTTCCTCTAAATCATAGCTCCCTTTACCACCTCCACTTGGACGCCCTTCTTGATTCCCTCCCCAGGGAAATGACTTGGTCTATACTTCTCTGTGAACTTGCTATTCCCTCCAATAGAGGGCTGGGATTTCCACCACTCAACACAGTGGAGGCAGGAAGAGCTGAGCCAACGTTGGACTGGTCCCCCCTCCCCCCATGACTGATGGATGCAGAAGATGGAATTGTCCTCATTTGACAGAGGGAGAGATGGTGGCTCAGCCATGGTAAGGGAGTGCCCCAAAGTCACACAGAGAATAGGTAGTACCCCAGCTAGGATCTGACAGATGAAGAAATGGAGCCTTAGAGAAATGCCCCCACCCAGAGCAGGGTCTATGGCCTTGGGTTTGGATTGTGTTGGGTTTTGTTTTTTTAATATTTGGATCATTGTATTTGAACACAATTCATTCCCTTTGGGTGCATTTCAGAACATGCTCCTGAGGTTTCTCCAGACTGCCTGCCCAGGTGCTCCAGGGTGAAGGGGCTCAGACTTGGAGAAGCATCCAGTGAAGAATCATCAGAGACCCTGACCACCACCTAACCACCCCCCCACCCCCACCCCAGGGGCACACACACACTTGTTCTGCGGGGGGAAAAGCGGAGACCAAAGGAGTGTAAAGCGATTTTCCCAAGGCTGCTCAGGCAAAAAGTAACCGAAGCAGGATTCATACCTTGGTCTCCTTCCAACCCACCCCATCACCTGGGCATTCACAACTAGGGAACATCCGCCAGGAAAGGTGAGCCGGCTGCTCTGCCCCTCCCCAGCCCTCTGCACATTCTGTGGGCTCTGCAGCCAGGCGCCCCCGGCGTCCCCACCCCACCCGTAAACTTCATCGGCCTACCTGTGTAGTCAGGGTGGCAGGCGCAGGTGTAGCCGCCCTCGCGGCTCTGGCACAGCCCGTTGCTCCCGCACGGGCTGGAGTAGCACAGGTCAATCTCGGTCTCGCAGTAGTCCCCAGTGAAGCCCGGGGGGCAGCGGCACCTCAGCCCGCTGATGGGGTGGATAGGCCTGAAGAGCACGGTGGTGGAGCTGATGAAGGGCGCCGAGCTGTCGAACCTGAGCACGGACACGCACTTCATGTAGTTCTCACAGGGCTCGCGCAGGCAGATGTTGTCGTCAAAGGGCAGCACGCTCTGGGTGGAGATCAGCCGCAGGAGGGTCCTGTTCAGGTAGATCTGCTCCTGGAGGTCCTCGGACGGGAAGAAGCGGTTTCGGACGCCCCCGGGCAGCAGTGCCGAGAAGGTCACGTTGAGGATGTTGGAGCTGACGTCCGTGTCGTTCTGGACGTTGAAGACGAAGATGCCGTCGGTGGTGGTGGACAGGACTGCGGCCACGCCCTCCACGAAGAGCGACAGCAGGGGGGACAGGAACTTCTCCTGCGACATATTCTCCAGGCGCACGGTGATGCTGTTGGTCAGCATGTCGTCCGTGATGATGGTCACCCGCAGGGTGCAGAGGGCCGTGACGCTGTGTATGCCATCTGCAAGACAGTGACACCAGGCTTAGGTGGGCAGGGCTGAAATCTGGCCCCAAAGAAGTCTCCCTCCCTTCTCTGCTGAGGTGGCGGATTATGGATGTGCCATACTGCAGACCATACTGGACTTGGTGGAAATGTTGATTAGTTTGCTGGACTGTTATTTTTTTCTCTATCTCTTTTTTATTCCTGATTGTATGCAATGGCTGGTAATAGTTGGGGGGGCGGGGGTATATTGGGAAATGAATGTGATATAAAAACAAGAAATCGGTCAAAATATTTTAAAAATAATTTCCCAAATTCTTCCACCCAGTCTAAATTCTTGGTATAGGAGAGTTCAGTGCCAAGGCATACATACATAGGCTGGCAAGTACATTTGCAAATTAATCCATTTATCAATAAGTTGGAAACTTTTCTTAAAGCATTAATAAAAATTATGCAGGATTCAATAGCAGTCCAAATAATGGAGTCATTGAGTGCTTCATGGGAACCACCCAGACAGGGCCACAGACCTGGTCTAATACACAGTCTGGGCTTCCAGGGAGCTCTGGGCCTAATTCAGAAAACAGACAAGCCTGACTAGGGCTAATGATGAACAGTGCCTAGATCTGATCTGGGTAGGTGGGCCAGCCAGGCTGGGTGATCTATGATCCTAGCAGCTGCTGTTGTGGCCCAGTGATACTCCCACACACTCCCATCCCCCAGAGCTGGGGTAGACTTGGAGATGGCATAGATTCAAGAAGGGACATAGAATCATATCAGGATTCCATTTCAGGTACTCACTGAGGGGTCCCAGGGAAGATTAGGTTTGAGGGTCTCCCTTCTGTGTAAGGAGTCCAGTGAGACTGAAACCAAAGACTGTCAGAACTAGAAAAGACCTGTGGATACCAGAGAATGACCCCCTCATTTAAAGGTAGAGAGATTCCCCTGGAGTCTCACAGAGAACCAGCTGAGGCTGGAAGCACATCTCTGGCCTCCCTCCCTGGGGAACATGAAATTGTCACAAAAACCCTGAGCTTTAGGGCACAGAGCAAATTTCCTGTTTAAACAACACAGAAACCAGCCCTGTTCATCCTTCCCTAGTAGCGACATGTACACAATCCATGATCAGGAGGACAAGTGGCTATTTACAAAACACTCACACACACTCATTCACTCATACACTTACACTCTCACACACACATACGAATATACACTCTCTCACACACACACACACACACACACACAATTACCCCACAGATCCCATGTTCTTGACTTCCAGAAATCCTCAGCATCAACCCTAGGGATGGGAGACAGCAGCATAGTGTAGAGGGGGCCGAATAACACTGAGAGTCCAGGATTCAAATCCTGCAGTGGCCATTCCCTAACTGTGTGACCTCAGGCAAGTTCTCTCTATCTTTGAGCTCCCTCACCTGTGAAGTGGGGGTCATCAGCCACTTCAGGGGTGCTGGTGATGACACTGTGCAGAACAAGGCAATGTTTTATGAGACATGCCTCGATTGGGGAGCAGAGTCAGGCCATGCATAGCCTTCCTTTCCTGGATGCTGCTGCTCAATCTGGATGTGCCCTCCCCCCAGCACTGCTGAGAGGCACCCTTCCTGACCTGCCTTGTCCTGTAGGCTCCCCAGCTCACGAAGGCCCCTGAAACGGCTTAATATCTTGTATCCATTTCTCTAGGCTGGGAGGAATGGAAGTTCCCGAGGGCAGCCCTAGCTCTAGAATCCCCTCACCATGCACCCTAAACCACCAGATCCCCTTGTTCAGCTAACAGGGGCTTCCAGGAGAAAGGAACAAAAACAAGTGATTAACATTGCAGGGGCCTTCACAATGGGCACCCCCCCCCCCCTGCTTCTGAGGAATGACAGAGATGTGCCAGAACCATCTGCCCCAATGGCCTGGAAAGGAAGACCTTCCCCAGCCTGCACAGGTGCTGCCTGGCCCTGGCCCTGTCAGTCCACATTATGATCCCTTTCTCCCTTCGAGGGTCTGATCAGGAGCACAGGTGATCAGTTGCCGCCGCTGCTCATCCAAACAGAGAGAGGCAGGCAGGGAGCCTGGAGCTGCCATTAGTATTCAGCACCCCGTCCTCTCCCTTTGGGCACTGCCAGGGCTGCCCCAGGGGCTGGCAGCCACCCCACCCTGCAGCCCATGGAGGATGGGATTGGGTCCCCCTCCTAAGACCCAAAACAAAGGCTCTCGGCCCTAGAAACACAAAGATCTTTGTAATAAAGAACATAATAGAGCATGACATTAATTAAAAATAACGAGATGAACATAAAATTAGACCCCCAAAGAGGTGGAAGAATTCAGAGCCAGGCGAGCATCAGAGCATCCACTCACCTCAGTTGACAAAGGAGGAAACTGAGGCCCGAGGCCAGAAAGCAGCAGTCAGGAGCCAAGAAGCTGGGACCTTGGACTCTGGAAGCATGGTGAGCCCTGGCCTGGCAATCACAGAAGCCCCCGGTGCCTGAGTTTGGGCAGGTGCCTTCCTGCCCCTCTGTTCTCAGCTGCAGGGAGTTAGAGGGCAGCCGGGAGGGAGCTCACTCCTTCCTACAGCAGCCCACACACATGCTCACACATTGTGCCCAGCTCTGCCCCCTGGAGCCAAGCAGAAAAAGTCTAATCCCACTTCCATATGAATGCAATCACAGTCCCTACCCCAAAGGCTCTTTCTTTTCCAGATTAAAGGGCTCCTTCACATGACATCACCTCCAGTCCCCTCATTCTCATGGCTACAGTCCTAGGGCTGGCGCAGAAGAGGTGGGACCCAGCCCAGAAGAGGCTCAGGGCATGCCAACTGGAAGGACCTTAGTCCAACATCCTCATTTTAACAGAGGAGTAAACTGAGGCTCAGAAGGCGAGGAGGACTTCACCCAGGGCACAGAGAGATCAAATTGTCCGAGACAGGGCTGGAATCCGGCTCCTAGAAATCCAGCGAGTGCCCCTGCTGCCCTACCATTAAATTACACCAGAGAATTCTGAGTCTGGGATAGGGAGACCTGGCTTCCAGCCCAGCTCTGATGCTTGTAACCCCTGTGATAGCTTGGATAAGTCACTTGCCTTCAGCTGAATGTTTCTGTCAAATGAATGTTTTACAAGGTGAACCCAAAGTCCCTCCCAGTGGATCCCTAAGGCCAGGGGAGAAAGCGGGCTGTCGTTTGTCCTGACCATGTAGCTCTCTGTCTCTGTCTCTTTCTGGATACACATCCATACACGCCTCCATATATGTGTATGGATTCACATGTGTATATAAACACATGCATATTATAAAGACACCCATTGAAGCTATACAACACTTCCATCATGGGACACTCAGAACCCTTTTTGTCTCCGTCCCAATGACCAGAGGCCTGCAGACAAATTCCCACACCACCAGAAAAGCTCACCATCCAGAAGTGGCTGCTGGGGGGTCCAGGGTCAGGGCCACCCCAGAAAGGCTTAGGCCCAGCCCTGAAGCAGCCCAACCCTCCACTGCCAGGACCCCCTGGGGACTCATTCTTCCCTTCTCCCCCCACCCAGTCCCCCAAGCTGGGACCACCGGAGGTGCCACATCCCACAGAGAGCCATTTGCTGGAGATGGAGCCCTTCCAGGCTTCCAATTACACTCAGACAGGACAATGTCCCCACTTCCTTCTGTGGTCACCGACTCTCAGAGCTGAGGTGGGGGGTGTGGTGGGGGTGAGAAGAGGAATCAGAAGCCACATCGGGGCAGGCATCTCTTCAACAACATCCCAGACCAGTGATCGCCTAGCTTCAGCTTGAAGACTTTCAGGGATGGGAAACTTGCTACCACCCAAGGAGGCATCCCACTTTGGCACAGCTCTGCCAATAGGATCATGGAGTTAGGGCTGAAAGGGCCTTTAGGGGTCTTGTAACCTAATCCCCTCATTTACAGAGGAAGAAACGGGGGTACACAGAGGCTAATGACTTGTGGAGGGTCATATAGAGCAGTCAGAATCTGAACCCAGCCCCTCCTGACTTCACCCATTAGGTCAGACTGCCCCCGTTCTAATAACAAATCACAGCATCACAATTCTGTGTCCTTTAGCTTCTTTTACTGTGTCCTCTTGGCAGCTCTCTGAGGCAGGTACTGGTATGATCCCCATTTCATGGATGAGAAGACTGAGGCTGAGAGGCAGCCTTGCAAATATGGGAATGACATCATTGCCTTCCCTCCTAGCTCCGAGAGGAGCAGGAGAGCTTCCCAAGATGGGGCTGAGCATACCAGAGTTGGGTTGGTTTGGGTTTTTTCCCTAAATCACCTATGGGGCTGGGCTGGGGACCCACAGATGCCCAGAGAGAACATCAATGGAGGGCCACACACAAATGAAAAGCAAAATAGAAAACATTCCATTCTCGGCTTCTAAATTAAGAACAGAGAGAGGGGGAAAACCCTCAATGAAGAAATAGGGTGGAAGCCTTCAAACCAAACTGAAGGGGGAGGAGCAGGTGAGACACCCAGGGAGTGAAAGGGGCACCACAGACACATAGAGGGGGTGAGGGCCCCCCAAAACCCAAAACAACAAAGCTATAGAATGTTAGAGCCGGAAGGGCCTGAGGACAGGGGATGGCATGGCTGGGAGGGCTCTTAGAACAGGGGATGTCAGAGCCAGGAAGTAAAATGAAGTAAAAACAGGGAATGGCAGGGCTGGGAGGGGCTTTAGAATGTAGAATATCAGATCTGGGCAGTCCCTTAGAGCAGGGAATTTCAGAACTTGGAGGAACATTAGTACAAGGGATATTATGTCACCAGTCAGCATTTATCGAATCCCTACTGAGTGCCAGGCCTGTTAAGGGTTAGTAATAAAAAGAAGAAGGGTCCAAGTCCAGTGAGGGAGTGGGCGTACATGCAAACGCTTCCTTACAAACAACATAAGTACAGGGTCAATCAGGGCTGAGCCTGGAGAGAAGGCATCACCCCCAGGGGACCTGGAAAGGGCTGTACAGCAGAGGGCCTGTGGCTGAGACTTGGCAGACACCCGGGGTGCCAGGAGACAGAAGGGCCTGGGACAGGCCGGCAGAGGCCTGAGGTTGGAAGCAAGGGAACCTTAGAACCTTGGCTGAAAGATCTGGAGGGGGTTTGGGGTCCAGACCCCTTATTTTCTGCAGGAGGAGATTGGGCCCAGTGAGAAGAAGGCTCTGGCCATGGTGCCCCAGGGCAGACAACACACGGGCTGGAGAAAGACAGACCCCCCCCCCCCCCCCAGTCAGGCTGGCTGGATTTGGGGAGGAAAGTGTTAATCAGAGGGTAAGCAGCTGCTGTCACACCCTGGGGTGCCTTTGGGCTATTGGCTCCAGACTAAGTTTTCACTTGTTATTACTGCCCTTTGAAATGCTGATTAGTTCTGACTAACCAGGGACCAACACTCAAAGGCTCTAATCCTGAGACCTGGAAAGGCTTGACTTAGAAGGGAGAGAACAGGGCCAGGGGAGGCAGGAGAGGGGGGGCAGGAAAGAATGGTCTGCTCTGGGCTGTCAGAAAAGGTGCCAAGTGGGCCTGCCCCCCAACCCCTCGGCTGGGTCAGGGGTCTAATGGGGAGGGCAGGGGCTCCTCCAACAGATGGGGAAAGCTCCCCCCAGCCCTGGTTGGGAGTGGACCCCACCAGCATCGCACATACATGCAGCACATCCAAAAAGGCATTTTTCCTTTGTCCCCCAAATGCATTCGTCCTCCCTCCATCCTTCCAGCCACATAGGTGTGTGGCCCCCTCCTCCTTCTGCTCCACTCCCCAGCCCAGTCCCAGCCTCCTCACCACACCCAGGGTCATGCCTCCAGCAGCCCTCATTACCACTGGCCCACAGAAATAGACTAGGATTTCTCCCCCACCATCTCCAATCTACAATGGTCAGCTGCCAGACAGGGTGTGCTTGCCTTGCCTTGCTCAGAAACCTTCAAGAGTATTCTCTCATCTCCAATATGAGATAGATGCTCCTTATCCAGGCATTCAGAACCCTCATTAATCCGACAAGCATTATTAAGTGTCATTTGTGTGCTAGCCATGAGGCTCCAATCTGCCTTTTCAGTCCAATCTCCTATGGGAGGCATGGCAGGGTCCTGGAGTCAGAGGGCCTGAGTGGGAAGCCCAGTGATGTCCCTCCCTCACTTCCTGTGTGACCTCAGCCTTCCCCTCCTTACTCCCCGCCCCTCCAATGGGGCTCCCCATCCCTGACTTTACAGTGTGTTTTTGTAGAGAGTTTTCTGTGTTCAGATTGTTTCTCCAGACAGAACAGAAGCCCCCTGAGGGCAGGGGCTGCTTCATTTTTGTCTACAATACCCCCTGTGCCTCGCCTCTATTAGTGAATTGAATTTGAATGAAATGATGAAACTGTGAGCTCCCCACAGTCAGGGCCTGCACCCTTCCTCACTCTCAGAGCTCCCACCCACTTTCTAAGTGTTTGCAGAGCTGGATCCCAGGGCCCGCTGGGGTGGCCACGGCTGAAGAGAGATGGAGCTGAGCTCCCCAATACTGTGACTAGAGAGGCCACGGCAGGAGCTCCCTTTGGGGCCAGAGTCCCAGCCTGCTGATCAGCCAGAAAGTAGGTGATGGGAGAGGCTGGCATAGTCTAATTAATGCCCAGAGTGGAGCAGGATGAGCAGGGGGGCCCACGGGGACCAACACATGGGGAGCTCCCTCAGGTGGGGGGGTAGGGGCATAGCACCCTGCAAATCAGTCAGAAAGGTTTTGGAAAATGAGGAAGGTTTTAACACAACCCAGGCAAACTCTGGGATTCTCTGAAGTCATTTATTAAACCCTCTGAGGCCCAGGGGGGAAGGGACTAGTCCAAGGTCACACAGCAGATCCTAGAAAGATAGGCCAGGGCTATGGAACAAGGACTTGAACACCTACTATGTGCCACCCACTGGGTAAGGCTCGGAGGAGAGCCTTCTAGCCCTATCTAAATAACTAATAGCTATATTACTACTGGTGCATAGATAACTGCATACAAGAAATCTGTAAATAAATGCATCGTGGTGGGAGGGAGGGGGAGGCTAAAAGCTGGGGGAACTTAGGAAAGGCCTAGGAGGTGACCACTGGGATGAGCCTTGAAGTATTGAGCACAACTCCACCCTTCCCTCCCCCAACTGATCAGTAAGTAGGAATTTCAGGCTAGGGTAAATTCTCCATCACCCCTTGTCACTTGGTCCCTCCTCATCACCCCATCCTAGGCTTCCTGTCCCTCAGCCTAGGGTGAACTTCAAATGTACACTGGCCAATCACTGACTGTAGCTTTGGCTTATGTAACATGGCTATTGAATCTCTTTAAAACCCGGCACACCGTCTGTGCCAATTCACTGTCTGATTTGGGCATGTTACCCCAACAGTCCCTCGGTAATAAAATCCACTTCCAAATTTAATCTCAGGGATCTTCTGTCTCGCTCCTTTAAGTTCAACAGAAGGGCAAACAAGTAAAGAGAGCCCTAGCCAGGGCACCAGGAGACTGTACATGCATCTGGAGCTCGAGGCTGGGGGAGGAAAATGACTCGTAATCAGCCTTGAAAGAAAGAAGGCTCGGACTGACTGGTGTCAGGGACTGTCAGAATAGTGTGAGACCAGTGAGGTTTGGTGAGCAGGGGTGGAGACCACTCTGAGCACCAGGGGAGGCCTGGGCCTGAGAGGGACAGGATGGCTCTGATGGGAGGGAGACCCTGGATCGGCTTTCCTGCCTCTAACCACTGACGAGCATCAGGCTTGTGATTCACCCAGACTCCCAGAGCTTTTTCCAACCTCTCAGGGCCGGCTCGAGGGGCCTCCTTCACCTAGTCCTTTCACAAGAGCAGTTCCCAAGGACAAAAGTAGCTATTAGCCTTGGCAGGGGCCTGGGAGCAGTTTCTTCAGTCAAGAATCCGGGCTTACTGAAGGAGGAATTTGTTCCAACAAAGCTGAGACTCCCAGACTGGGGGAGAAAGCAAGCAGCTGCATCCTCCGGTGAGAATTAGAAGATGCCCACTCACACCCAGGGTGATCCAGAGAGCCTCTGGGATGCTTGCCGGCCTTGGGATTTGGAAAAGGCAAAGTCAGTGCCCCTCAATAGACCTAGGCCACCAGGCATCTTGCCCTTCAGCAGCACCTGAAGCCAGGCAGCACCCCACACCTTTCATGCTTGTCTAGAAGGAGCTTGGAGGCCCAATATTTCTCCAACCAAACACCCAGAGCCCAGGGTTCAGAAAAGACTTCCAGACTCACAGGGTCCCAGATCCAATCCCCTCGTTTTACGCATGAGGAAACTGAGGCTGGAGAGAGGAACAGGGCTCATATAGCCAGTCAGCAAGCAGCCAAATCTGGATTAGAACCCAGGGCAGCCTGGGAAGTAAGAGACTGCATCCCTCCCCACTCAGGTGCCCAGGGCCCAGAATCTTCACCAGGAGAGATCCTTTCCTTTGTGGCCTCCCCCCACTGTGAGTACCTGAGGTCTCATTTGACCACCAAAGCCCATCCAATCTAATCTCTCACTCAGTGCTTAGAACAGTCCAATGGGGCAGAAAGAGGCAGAATATAGCGTCCAATGGAAACAGTCCCAGAGCTGGAGTCTGGGATCTTGGGTTCAAATCCAGCCTCAACTATTGTGTACCCTTGGGCAAAATCCTTTAATCTGAGCATGCATTTTTATACATATGTATGTATGTGTGTATGCATGTATGTGTGCACACATACACATGCATGCTTCACTTTAAGGGTTACAAAGTACTTTACATACATGTGTTATTTCCATTTATCTTCATAACCCTGGAAGGGTAGTGGTCTTATCATCGACACTTTACAGATGAGGAAACTGAGTCTTAGGTGAAATAAATTACCCAAGGTCAATCAACTAATTAAGTATTTGAGGCAAAGGACAGGGTCTGAACCTTAGACTTCATGGTTAGAATCAAGGATTTTAAAGTGTAGAAAGCTAGATTAGAGGCAGAGCCCCAGGTCTGGAGCAAGGCTGCCAGGCATGAAGCCAGAGCCTTTGAGAAGCCAGGACAGAACTGAGAACTATGTTCTGGGCTCAGCAGAGAACCCCAGGCTCTCCTCCTCCTCTTCCTCTTCCTCTTCCTTCTTTTCCTCCTCCTCCTAGTTCTGAGGGCACAGAGCCCTAAATTGCATTAGGGTCTTTCTAAGGTAATGAAGAACTCAGAGGAAAGCTTTATATAATAATGACTATCCTGTTAGTAAGTGATTATGGATGGCAGGACGTCACAAGTATGCATGGGTGTCTTCCAGGAATGGGGGAGCCTTGGCTTGGCAGAGAGCAAAGATGACTGAAGCTGCTGCCCATTCCTAATTAGCACCCTGTCCTCCAGAGGCCACTTTTAGAGGGATTGAAGACAGTAACCTCCTCCTTGCTGAGACCTGGCCCATCCTCCAGAGAGTACCATGAAGAGCCTGGGCTACCAAGCCAACCTGGTCTGACAGGTGTGCGAGGTGGCCAAAGGAAGGAGAGGGTCCCCAAGGCCCACAACTACCAAGGGCTTCTCATGACTCCATCAGGGTGGGAAACGGGGAACTGGCACAGATGGAACACAAGCATTCATTGAGGACAAATGAGAAGCTCCTTCCACCCTCACCATTAAGGAGAGACCAGAAAGCCAAGTAGTTTCTGGGCCCTGAGTTCAGGTAAATGAGAATGTAGATGGGTTCTCTGGTTTAACTCATCCCGTTGTGTGATTGGCATTTGGAGAAGAGACCCAAGGAACGGAAACTGGAGCTTATGTGATGGAAGCCATCATGTCCCGTAGAAGAGGAAACTCTCAGGAAGGCTGGATGGGATGTCTTCTAAGAACAAGAAGGTCCCTTCTCCATCTAGACCCACAATTCCATGAAACTCCCCCCAAACCTGTCCTGGAGGTTCCTCCCCAAAGGCCCTTTTAGGAGCTCAAGGAGGAGGAAGGGAGAAGCCCATGCCCAAGATGGACAATTAAGGAAATGTTCCCACTGCCACAGACAGGGCCACTAGCCCAGAGTGGGGGTGCAGGTTTATAGGCCAATTAAAATTTCCTACCAGTAACTTAATTCTTCCAAAGTAAGCAATTACTCTCTGTTTACACCCAGCCCCACTGAAGGAAGGGCCCTTTAGACCTAGGATAATGAGTGACCAAATGAGTCTGGCTCCCAATTCTCCTATTAATCAGAAACAGAAGAAATGGCCTCTGGGAATGGGGCTTTGCTGTTTAATGACCACTAGGCATTGGGATGGGTGCGCTTTCCCATGATGGAGCAATGTTTGTAACTATTAAGCAAATGAATGTCTTCCCTCCCCAGCCGGTTCCTGGGCACAGGAGGCTGATCTCCCCAAGGGTAGGTACCTCGGCTCCAGACCCATCAAACATTTACCCAGCTGGGGCGAGAGGCCCTGCCCAGCCCAAGCTTACATTCAGAGACTCTGCAAGAGCTTAGGAAATTGCAGTCTTCGGGAGAGGGCCCCCAGGCCAGCCCCCCATCCCAAGAGAGAAATACTCCCAGGTGTCAAGGATTCATTAAGCACAAGGAAACTGAGGCTGGAGAGGGGGTGGGACTTGTCCAGTCTCAGGAAGAAAGTCAGCAGCCAGTCAGACCAAGGGGCCACCTGCTCTGAGGCCAGGGTTAGAATAGGGGGTACCAAGGGAAACAGTGGCAGCCCTGCCCTGGAAGAGAATGGCACACAAGTAAGGGATAGGGGGGACAGAGACAGAGATGGAGATGGGACAGACAGGAACAGAGAGCTGGGAGATCAGGAAGGTCTCATGTTGGATGCCACATGGGGACTGTGCTGAGCTCAGGGATATATGAGGAAGAGGCAAAGAGGTGAGGCAGGGAGGAGGGGATGGGAAAGGGAGGGAGACAATGCTGAAGCTCTCAGGGGGCTCCTTCCCATCTCTGCTATTACCTGGAGAGATCTCTCAACCCACCTCCCCATTATAGCAGCATTCTGGAGCCAATAAAGATCGACAAAATGCTTCCCCTCAATAACCCCTTGGGGGAAAGGTTGCCATAGAGATGGTTTATTCTCCTAATTTTATAGAGGATGAAACCCAGGAGGCCCAGGAAGGAGGTGACTAGCCCCAGGTCACACACCAGGGCTGCCGGAGGTGGCACTCAGACCTACCCATCCAACCCCAAGCTCCAACTTTCCCAACTGCACAGAGATTTCTAGCCTGGAGCATGGCCTTCAGGGTGTGCCTGGTCCTAAGTGTGGCCTACATTTGAATCCTTCTGGAGAGAGTGAACTCCCAGGCAGCCCAGCTCAGGCTCCCCTCCCTCTGCTCCTGGGCACCCACCTGGCCCTAGGAACATCACTGTTTTCACGGAACCAGCCACTGGGAAAAAGTTGGCTCAATGGCTGACCCCCTCCCTGCTGAGAGGGCACCTTCTGCCTTTTTTTTTAACTTTTTTGGAGGGGGGAGCAGGGCAATTGGGGTTAAGTGACTTGCCCAAGGTCACATGGCTAGATTTGTGTTAAGTATCTGAGACTGAATTTGAACTCAGGTCCTCCTGTCTCCAGGGCTGGTGCTCTATTCCCTGCACCACCTAACTGCCCCAAAGTTTCCACTTTTTTTTTTCTTTGCTTTACCTTCTGCCTTTTCAAGAAAAAGGCCTGAAATGAGAAAAGGGTGCAACCCTCCCGGCCTTAGGAGAGTCCCTTCCCTCCTGAAAGTCTGGGGTTCAGTACCTTCCCAAGGCTCCTTCCTCCAGGGAAGGAAAATTGTGAGTGACCTTGTCCTTCCCCATCTGTGTACACAGAACCCTGCTCCCCCACCTGATCTGTGTGCACAGGGCCCTGCCCCCCCCCCCCCACACCTGATCTGTGTGCTCAGGCCTCTGGGAACCACGCCCCCCTCCACTCCCCTCTCCCCAGCACTCACTAAAGTGACTCCCCCCTCCCCCCACACATCTGCCACTCATTCTCAGGCCAGCTCATCCAAGGTCTGGCAGCCTCCTTCCTGTTACCTGGGTCCTATGTGGGACCCTGACCCCCCTCCCCTTCAGTGTGTGCACCAAGCTCCCACTCCTGCTGCAGAGAGCATGGTCCAGTTCCCAGCACACCACTCCCCTGAGAAGAACCTGCAAGGACTCCCTATTGTCTTTTAGATAAGACAGCAGCCTCTTGGTCTGGCCTTTCAGGCACCCCCAATCTGGCTCCAGACCACCTCTCTACACTTTTTTCTGTGGTACTTTGTCTCCAGAGAAGGGAGGGGACTTGACCAAGTACTTTGTCTCCAGAGAAGGGAGGGGACTTGACCAAGGTCTCGCTGCTACCTGGTAGCAGGGTCTAAGGACAGCCTCTGTACAGGCCTCCACTCAGCACCGCCAGCATCTCCTAGACAGCAGGCTAGCCCTCCTCCAATCAGCATTTTCTGTACATGTTGGACCTCATTAAGCTAATTACCCATCTGTAAAAGCTGCATCAAATTAGGAAGCTACAAAGGTGTTTCATTTCTGATTCTGGTGTGGGGCTTAAGGGATTACCACATTCAAGAGCCCAGCAATATCCGGGAGCAAAACACTGGGTCCAACCCCAAGCCCTCCACCTAACCTTCCCCTAGGAGCCTCTAGGCGCCTCTGCCAGACTCCACGGGCATCCATCCAAGACAAAGAAACCCTAGTGGTTTTTCCACCATGAATATTTGAGGCCTCACACCCAGCCCCACAGACCAGGCCTCCACATAAACATGCTTCTCTTCAGCTGTGTCTGAACAGGAGCAGAGCATTTTCACACTGGCTAGTGGAAGATGGGGCCGGTGTCTCCCGAGTGCTGACAGAGGGAAATGGAGGCAGTGCAGAGGGTGGACAGATCAACGAATTTCAGCTGCCATTTTCTTCTACTTGTGTAAGCTTGGAAAAGACCCTTTCCCATTCTGGGCCTCAGTTTCTCCAACTATAAGAAGGCAGCAGGAGAAAAACACTGGCCATAGAGTCCTAGGGCAGCTTGGTGGTGCCATAGTGTACAGAGCACTGGGCCCAGAGTTAGGAAAATTCATCTTCCTGAGTTTTAATCCAGCCTCAGACACTTAACAGGGTTTGTGACCCTGGGCAAGTCACTTAGCCCTGTCTGCCTCCGTTTCTGATCTGTAAGATGAGCCGGAGAAGTAAATGGCAAACCCCTCCAGGATCTTTGCCAAGAAAGCCCCAGATGGGGCCATGGAGAGTTGGAAACTGCTCAGCAACACAAAGGAAGGAGGGGTGGTGATATGTACCAATGGAGGGGGGCTTCCGTCATGGAACAACACCCTTGAGTTACAGAGGTACTTAGGGACAAGTGGGCTTTTCAGTGCTGGTGGGGATTCAGAGCTCCTCATCCTCCACCTGGGCTGGGCACGTGGGCGTCAGTGAAGCAACTAGTGGGGCCAGCCAGCCCAGCTAGATTCTGGGAACTGGTTGGGAGCCAGTGGTGAGGGCAGCCCAGCCACAGCGGGCACACACATGCAGCCTGGGTCTCCCGGGGGACTCTCAAATGGGAGCAGAGCGGAACGCTGCCCAGCACCTGCCTGGATGGCGTCATGGACTCCAAGCGATCCCTTGGACTTTTCATGTGACACGGCAGCCTTAGCTCCATTAGGGTCTCAAGGAAGCCCAGCCACAGTCTGCCCCTAATATGGCCGAGACCGCTCAGCCTCCAGGTGTGTGCAAAGCAAATGTTACAAGGCCAGTCCATCAGGTTTCCAATTCCATTACTGATAAAAAGAGGAGCGGCCCATTCCATGGGGGAGGGAGGTGTGAAACTGCTCAGAACCTGAAACCCAACTGCTCTGGGCTGCTGTCTACACAAGTCAGCACAACAGAACATTGGACAACAGTCCAATGTCAGAGCTGGGCTAGCCCTCAGAACACAGACTGTCAGCTCTGGGAAGGAACAGGAGATGGGATGTCAGAGCTGGAAGAGAACTGAGAATAAGGGATGTCAGGGCTGGGAGGGAGCTGAGAACATTTTCATCCCTATTTTATAGAAGAGGAAAACTGAGGTGAAGTCAGAACCCGGAACACCTCACAGGTCCCTGCCAGGTCTGAAACTCTGTGTGAGTGTGTGTGTGTGTGTGGGGGGGGGGTCAGGGGTGATTCTGGTATCCAGCTGAGCCTGGCTCCACCCAAGGGGACCACTGGCTTTAGTCCAGACTGGGTGGCCTGTTCCCTCCCCTGTCCTCTCAGGACAAGGCGTTCTGCTTTGCCAGTGGGCCCAGCAGGTAGGTCAGGATGGAGGGGGGTGCCTGGGACCCAGGCCCCAATCACCTGTACTGACCACCTGCATTTCTCTAGCACTCTCCTCACAACCACAGAAAGTAACAAGTGTAAGTATTGCCACTCCATTTTACAGATGAGGAAACTGAGGCCCTGGGTGATTCATTGGCTAGTGTCTCCTGGGCCTGGCCATCTCTTAGCAGGGGGTGGGGGTGGGGTGTAGCCTGTTGACCCCTTTCCACCATCGAGGAGCTTGCAGGGAGCTTCCCTGACTGGTCCACAGGGTGCTCGTGCACCCAGGGGGCTCTCCCTGGGCCATCTCCTTCACACCTTCCAGGTTCAGGCCAGCCCGGAAGGCCAGCAAGAAGAGAGGCAAGGCTGATCTGAGAGGTCAGAAAGGGAAAGGGGGGAGGAGAGAGGGCAGCTGAGAGGCTCATTCCCTGAGGCGCTTCCCAATCCACCAAGAGCTCTGCAGTAAGGTTGCCTCAGAGCCCCCAACCCTCTTCTGTCGAGGAGGGAGGGCAAACTTTACCTCACCCACTTTACTAAAGAGGGCACTGAGGTGAGGGGGAAAGGAGCAAGGTTTTGGGCTCCCAAGGAAAAGGAGCCTCAGAGGATTTGGAACAGACCTTTAAGAGGAAGAGTAAAGCCATGTAACAGAACTAGGGAGAATTAAGAGCAAAGGAGCATCAGAGGATGAAGAGATGGGGGGCTTGCAGAGAGCACTTAGGGGATCAGGGGGTCAAGGAAGCCAGGAGATCAGAGATGTGGTATCTCAGAGGATCAGAGATCTGGGGTCCAAGAGGCCTGGGATTCCAGGAAATGGGAGATCAGAGATCTAGAGAGCCCTGGCTGTTCCCTAGGGCTGGAAACCAAGGCAGTTAGCTGCTTGTCAGTGACTCTACATGATCATTTTTAAAATGTGTTTTTCTTCCAATGCTCACTATAAAGACTAATGATATCACTTCAGTTCTGACTTGAACAATCAGGAGAGTCTCTGACTCTGACTGCATGGCTGCAGAGGGCCTAGGTCCAACATCCCATCTTTTCTTTGGATCTATTTTCATTCAAAGGAAAGGCAGAAAAATCTCTTGAAGGTGTTTTCCAGGCTTTACCCTGGGGATTAGGCCAAATGCTGGCCCGACCCTGCACAGCCACACTCAGGCCAATCAACTTTTCCCAGGAGGCCGGCAGTCTCCTGATAAGGGATCTATGGGACTGAGTCAACATTAACTTTCCACCCAGTGCCATAAAATGCAAGGACTGTTCCTGGAAGGCCCTCAGCCTGCTCTAAACCAGCTCTCAGCCTGGGAGCAGACTGGCTCCAGGGAAGGAGAGCCCAGGGTGGCTTGACAGCACCGGTGCATTGGAAGATGTACCTCTACCTCCCAAAGCAGATGGCAGGAAGGGGCAGAAAGACCATGGGGACTGACTTTCTGGAGTGAGGGCTTCTCATCTAAGCCTTTCGTTCTGGAGAGAAGGAAACCGTGGCCAGAAAGATCGGGAAAGCCGCTGACCACACAGCCATGACCTGACCCGCTTCTAGGACCCTTTTCACTAGCCCACAACTTGAAACTTATTTTACAGCTCACAGAGCATAAAGGAACCTAACACTAAGTTTCGGAGGTTCAGGAGCTGGATTTCTGCCCCCTCCCCACACCAGGATGACTTCAGCCCCTCACTGTCCGATTCTTTCATTCACTAGGCATTTCAGAGCCCACCAATGTACTGGGTGCTGGGTGTGGCAGAGCCCAAAATGGAACCACTCACATGCTGTCCAGTCTCTGGTGGGTCTAGAATAGGCCTGGCTATTCTAAACAAAACCAGGGCCTCCCAGTCCATCACCCAGGCTTGGTCTCCCCATTTCATCACTCCCCCAATTTGTCCAGTCCTGTAGACTCTCCCTCCTAACATCTCTCACTTCTGTCCTGGGGCTGAGGACAGATCCCAGGTGGGCTGGCCCCTTAGAACCATGAGAACCAGAGGACCTGGAAGGTTCCTCCCAGATACAAGCTTCCATCTGGTCCCCTCCACGGCCACCAGCCCAGTTCCAGGCTCTCTTCACCCCTCACGTGGACAATACAAGAACTTCCTCCTTGGTTTCCCTGCCCCCAGCCCCTCCCCTCTCCAATCCATCCTCCACATACCTCTCCCCTAACATGCCCAGTGCTGACAACCCCACAGCCCTCCTCAGAAATGCTTACTGGCTCCTCATTGCCCCTGCTTCTGCCAGGCAGGCATGTGGGGTGTTCCACCCTATGGTCCCTCAGCCAAGACTCTTCCCCTCCCTGGGCCTCAGTTTCCTCCTCTGTAAAATGTCTGCCCAGGCTTCTTTCCCAGGCTCCTCTTCAAGAATCCACTATCACAACTTCCAGGCATTTGTCTGGACTCCCTGTCTCTGGCTAGATGGCTGAAATGCTGCTTCTCTTCCCAGCGGCCGCCTCCTCCATGAAGTCTTCCCCCCAATCCCCATGTGGCTGTTGAAGTGCCCTTGGACCTGAAACCTTCCGCTTACCCCATCACCCACTAAGTCACTGAGTCTTGGGTCTTGGGGTACCTGCCGTAGAATCACAGATGGTGAGCTGAAAGGCAGCTCAGAGGCCTGGAATGCAACCTCCTGACTTTACAGAGCAGGAAAGTGAGGCCCACAGGCACCCTGGTGAGATTTAACCCCTGTGCGCTAGCCACTCAGGACGACTCATCTTCCTGTAATTTAACCTCTTCTCCACATGCAGAGGGTCTCCACTTAGGCATCCATTAAGCATTCACTACATGTCAGTATTTGGGTATGGGATCCCCTCAGGCAGAAGCTGGCTCATTTTCCTTTTCTGTATCTCCAGGGTCAGACCCAGGTCTCTGTCCCCATGGTTGTTGCCCAGTAAGTTGGCACCAACTTTAGTGTGGTACTAAAAGGACTTCTTCTATCTCTCTCTGGAATCCCTCCCTCCATATGACCCTCCTGGACATCAAAGGTCAAAAGCCTGGCAGCAACTGGAATCAGAGGAATTCACTGAGAGCTGGGCAGGAGCAGCTGGGCGTGACCCCACTGCTCTCTGCAGCCCCCGAGTTAGGGGAGACCGTTAACTTGACTGTAGACAGGAGAAAGAGAGTCCACTTTGGCCCTCACTCCCTTTCCTTCAGAAGCCAAGGAAATGGCTATAAAACTTCAGGTCTGTTGACTGCCCGCTGGTCTGGAAGCTGGGCACCCTGGAGCTGGACCAGAATGTAGTTTTTTGTTCTCCCAGACTTCCAGCAGCAAAGGGCGCTGAGCCTTGGGAAGTGAGTCATTGTTCTCCAAAGAAAAATGCTGCAGGGGGCTCCAACAGCTGCCTACCCCCTATAAAATATAATGAGTCCGAGCTTCCCCAGCCCCTCTGCCTCCTGAAGAGAAGACCTGCCCCAGCCCCCCACCTTTCCTGGAATGACTGAGCCCCATGGGGGCAATTAAGGAGATGAATTGGCATCTCCTTCAGGTGGCTTTGCAGTTTTGGCAAATGAGCTCCAGGCATCAGCCCCGAAGTGTCAGGGGCTGGGGACAGTTGACCCTAAGAGCTTCCTATAGATGACTTAAGAGCTGGGCTATCCCCCCAGGACTTGGCTGATTCCACTTTCTGACCTGCTCAGACTACTTGGATCCCTTCTTCCCTAATGAAGGGAACTTGTATGTTCCTCCTCAACAAATTGTGAGAAGATTGGGCTAGGTGGTCTGCACTGACATTCCACGTTCCGAGGCCCTTCCCAGTTCTGACACTCCATGTTCTCTGGTTGTTTCAGTGCTGACATTCTGGGCTCCAAGAGCCTTCCAAGTTCTGAATTCTATCTTCTATTTTATTATTATTTTGTCCATGTTTAAAAAACATTTCTATTTAAAGTTTTGACTTCCAAATTCCATCCTCCCTCCCTAAGAGAGCAAACAGTCTGCTTTAGGTTATCCAAGTGCAATCATATAAAACTTGCCCATATTAGTCATTTTGTACAAGAAGCCTCGAATAAAAGTGAATTCCATGTTCTAAAGCTCTGACATCCTCTGTCCTGTGTTCTAAGATCTCTCTCACCTGTGACATTCCATGTCCCGTGTTCAGTGTTTTTTTTATTGTGGAACCAGATTGCTGGAGTTCTAATCCCAGCTCCAAGTGACCTTGGGCAGCTCATGTCAGCTGCCTGGCTCTGCTTCCCCTCAGCAGAAGAAAGCAGTTAGGATGGGCAGCCTCTGTGCTCCTTCCTGTCTCGGACAGACATTTTGCATCTGTGACTTTTCTAGATTTTGAAGTTGGCCGGGAATTAGACGCCTCCACAGCCCCCCCCCCACACAATGATATTGTCCATTCCTGCCCCAGGGCGGCAGGGAGGTATGCCGGGGCCCTCGGAAGGGAGAGGATGGGGCGGTCAGGCAGAGGCTGGCCACAGCGGGTTACAAAGACAAAAAGGAAACAGCTTCTTTCATTGGAGCGCTGCAGTATCCCTGGGAGAGCAACGTGCACCCGGGAAAATAAAGACAAAATGATGGAAGGGAAAGGAGTGGGGAGGGAGCTCCCCACCCCCTCCCACCCCCCATGAAGTCGTGAGGGATTCCAAGAGGAAAAGAGGAGGAGTGCAGGTGTGTGGGGTCGGGGCACAGCCTGTATGAGAGAAACAGGGCTAGAAGTACAGGATGGCAAATAGGTCCTTTTGGATAGAACTTAAGGAGTATGTATGGGAGGACAATGAGAAGTCAGTCTGGAATGAGAGGCCAGAGCCAGAGGCTAAAGGGCTTTAAAAGTCTAAGGGTGGTATCTGGGTTTGGGTCCAGTGACTTGACCAGGGTCACTCAGCTTCTAAATCCCTGGGATAGATTTGACCTCAGTCTTCTTGAGTCTTTCTGATGCCGAATCCAACATTCTCCCCACATACCAAGCTGCCTCTTTGACAAGAGAGGCTCCTTCTGCAATCCAGATGCCCCTCCTCTGCCTCATCTGTCCGGTGATGGAGTCACAGGAAGAAAAGGAACGAAATGATTTTGGCCACGACACATTCAAGAGAACCTCAGGCATCTTTCTTTTCGGCAGGCTTGGCACATGATCCAGTTCAGAATTTGGCAAAGGTTTCCGGAGCCAAGTAATCACCAGAAATGGACCTTTGCTTTCATTCTCTGTCTGACCAGCCCAGTCTTCAGCTGGCTCCCTGAGCTCTTAGGGAGCCCTCTGAGATTCCTGGTGGAACTCCCCCACTCCTAGCTGGGTCCCTGGCATGGACTTTGTCTGAGCCTCAAAATGTTGGCTCGCTGGGATCTGAAGATGGGACCATGGTCCACAGGACATGGTCCAGTGCTGCTTCCTGCCCGTGTGACCTTGGACAAATCATTTTCCCTCTGGATCTCCGTCTCTGCTTCTAGAGATGGAGGAGGTTGGCCTGGATGACAAGGGAGGGTCCTTCTAGTTTTCAATCTTAGGATCTTCTGGAAGGTGCCAGATGTGGTAGATGCTTCTCTGCCCCGTTTCCTCCCCATAGGAGCTGTCATTCTGCTTTTCCTCTTTCATCCCTTAACATTTCGCCATTTGCCCCCAAGCATGGGCAGCAGCTCATTTCTCAGCCATGCTCTGAACCCTTCTGCTTTGGGGTAAGACCTCCTGACCAGCAGCGGCTCATGGGGCTTTGCCCTCACTGCCCCATTTGTGCAGGTGGACACCCCTTCGCCTCAGCCTTGGTGATGGGCCAAATTCCAGCTCTCCCATCTGCCTCTCCTCTCCCCTCTCTGCTTCTGTCTGGCTTTCCTTCCCTTTGTTACCATTGTGAGCATGTTATTTTATTCTGTGTTGGGGACCTTGGGCCGATCCCTGATTTCTGATCTTGGTGCCAGACACTTTAACCAAAGCTCTACTCAGGTGAGTCAGTCTTGAGTCAACAAATGTGTCAGATCTCTGAGCCTCAATATAAATTATAGCCCTGGCCTCTGGAAGCCCAGCATTCTCCTGCCGGGAGCATTAAGAAAACAGTTCCCTGGTTCTCACTAAAAGAGGGGCTCAGCCCCCTCTGCAGATCTGAGATAAGGAAGAGGCCGGGAGGAAGCTCGGGCGTCTCCGAGACAGGCACAGTCCATAAACAGGCCCGTGCTGGCCACACCTCCCAACAGGGGCCACTGAAAGCCCCAGCCCTCCCTGTGCTTTCTGAAGATGAGCTCACATCATTTTCTCTCACTCTCCAGCACCAAACCCAGGGCCTTGGGACCCACAGGAAACACTTAAGTGTTCACAGAAGAGTGAACAAATGAATACCATCTCATGCCCTATTTTCACCATCGTGATTGGAGACGAGCCACTGTGAGCTTTGGATCATAAATCCGAGTTCAAATCTTTGCTCTGACCCTTGCTCCTTTTTGACCTTGGGAAAATCACTTCCCCTCGGAGCCTAAATGTCTGTGATGCCATGATACCTGAGGTGTGGCTGGAGGAACTCTAGACTTGGGTGCCCTTGTCTGGGCCTCAGTTTCCTCTTCTGTCTAATGAGGCATTCCTTAATCTCCAAGCCGCCTTCCAGCTTTTCATATTTGGGACTAGTGTTCTAGGGAGATTCTGGTCCTCTCCACCACCTTCCATGCAAGGACAAGGTCAGACAGAGATCATGTGGTGGGGAGAGGGGAAACAGTCCCTGGGGAGATCCATTCTTTTTACGGTTCCTTGTCCATCGACAAAAAGATCGACTACAAAGTAACAATGAGAATCCCCGAGACCAGGAAAGGCCCATTAGGAAGATGGCCCAAGAGAAGGGGGGAAAGGAAGATCCCCAGCTGGGCCAGATGAGGAGGAGAGGCCTGGGGCTCCACTCCTCTGAGACTGACTGAAAGCCTTGGCTGGCCCCGGGATCCTGGCCCTGCCCAGTGCTTGTCATCTGAGGAGAGGTTAAATCATGGCCCAGGCACTTGGAGAGGGCAGAGGAGTGTCTCAGGCACTTGGGAAAGAATTCCACAGGTCATAAATTAAAAGCAAAATGCTTCAGGCTTCCAAGGAGGCATCTGAATCCCTGTCATTATGTGCATTACATGGGTCCAGATAGAGACGTTATCAGGCCTGGAATTGGCCTGACAGGCCACCAGCTTCCCTTGTTTTACAGAGGAAGCAGAGGCCTAGAGAGAAGACAAGGCATGCACTGAGATCACAAGGGAATCGTCGATGCTAGTCCCCAAGCCACCATCTTTTCCACTATACCGTGTTCCTGCCATAAGTTCTATTATAAGAGGCTCCTACAGTCAGCAAATGCTTTGTGGAGGCCTGGAGGGAGATGTGGAGAGACACAGTGAAGCTGTGGCCAAGGGAATAATGGGGCACAGCTCCAAGGACCCGGCAGGAGGGAGAGGAAGGAAAGGATCAGTCATAGACCCATCCTAGGCGCTGGCCAAGCATCTGTGCTAGGCAGAGGGCTCCAGAGAGCTTCTGGACTAGCCATGAACTTGGGGATGCCATAGGCACACACAGGAAAATGGAAAACCCTCCAGGAGGTCCAGGAGACAAAGACTGAGAAGTGAGCAGCCACGAGCAGGGGCCTCCTTTGTCTTACAAGACCAGACCAAACCCTGAAGGACAAAGTGGCTCCACCTTGGCATGGACAGAGCCTCCTCCACTGCTGCCCCCTAGAGGCAGGGCCCTATCATGTCCTGTCCAGTTGACCACTCTAAAAACATATTCAAAGCCCAGGATGGACTGTAGGGCTGAGGTGTGAGGACCAGCCTGGCTGAGCACAGGAAGGCTCCTAGGCACAGGACTGGCTGGCCACCTCTGGCTGGATCTTCAGGCAGAACCTTCATGCCTCCTGCATCTTGTCTGCCTGCAGGGAAGGAGTGAGATATATCCTTTCAGATATGGCCAATGTGATGGCACTTTTGCTTTAGCACATTTCTTTTTTATAACAAAGGGTTCTTTTGCAGGAGAGGGGTTGTTAGTAAAGACAGGGATGTTAGACACAAAAGACATCAGTAAGTGCTGTTAGACTGACGCTGGATGGGGGGGAGGGGGGGAGCCTGAACTACCAAGGATAAAAGGAGAATCCTGGAGATGCCGGCCCCCTCTGAGCCCAGCGGGGCTGCTTTGCTCCCTTCCCATTCTCTGAGAGGTGGTGGTGGGCTTGACCATCCAGGCATCGTGAGAAAGATGCCTCTGCTGTAGCTGCCCGGGAGTAAGCAGGGGGCTTCCTGGGAGCATCATCTACAAACTGGGCCCTCTAAGCTACCCCCAAGGCTCTGGCCAGGAAACGACAGTACCTTAGTAAATACTAGGGAAGTGGGAAACCAGTGCCCATGGTGGGAGCCAGGGCAGACTGGGGAGGAGAGCCCAGGGAGAAGGCCAACCAGGCCCACTCAGCCTGCCCCTCCCCACACCCCTGGGGACCCCTGGATCCAGGAGGCACAGAATTTGCCTCCCCACAAACAAATCAGAGCTTCTGTTTCAAGGGCCCCTTCCTTTGAAAAGGCCCCACAAAGGTGCATCCCTCCACCGCCCACTTCACTGCGGGAATGTCTCCGGCTCGGTTTCCATCACTATGACAACCCCTTTCTCCTGCCAACCCTTTTCCAGCCTAGACAGCTCGGGCTTGAGAAAGGGCATGTGGTGAGGGGCTGCCAAAGCAGGGGCCGAAGGCATGACTGACGAGGTGAGGGGCAGGGAGGCTGCCATGCTGGCTCCGAGGGCAACTGGGAAACAGGCTGGCATCTTGGAACAAGCCTAAAGAGGTGGAAGAAGGAGGCATGGGAGAAAGCCAGGCTCATCCCCTCCCCTCCCGGAAGGGTGAGGACCAGCCAGAAAAAAGCATGGGAATGGGGGTGGGGAGGTGGATGACATGGAGCCCGAGGTCATGGGGCTGGGGGGCTCTTCAGTCTGGAGCCACCAGCTCAGCCCGAGCTCAGCTCACCAAATTACTCAGACTAGTCATTCCTTGGCTGTTCCATAGATCTACAGCTGGGAGATACCTTGGAGAGCAGAACCTAGAATGTCAGAACCAGCAGGGGACTTAGAACAGGGGATGTCAGAGGTGGGAGGGACCTAGAGATCATTTGGTTTGACTCCTTTCTTCTATAGACTTGGAGAGAGGGGAAGTGGGCCCGGACTTCCAGGCCTGGCTTCTTCTCAGATCCCAAGGAGCCTGAAGAACAGGTCTGGCTTTTCAGTTGTATGATCGACCTGCAAGGTTCTGCAGGCTCGCCAGGGAGCACCAAAGGCCATTCTGGCCCCTGGCCCCCCGCCCCCCGCTGTACAGCCGTGCTGCCCTATCAGAAGGCACCTGATTCTCATTAACGGCCCCCCAGTACCGAAGTACCGTCTTCTCCAGACAAGGGGACCAGCGCTGCCAGTTGGAGGCAGCCCCAGGCTCTGCACTTTCCTGGAAACCTTACAAAAGATGGGTTCTTTCCATTTTACAAAGTACTGAATGCCGAGAAAGGGACTGTCCTCTGCCTCCTGGGGGGGGGGGGTCCTCTTGGAGGCGGGACTCACAAGATGACAGGCCCAGGCCACCTCACTTCTGGTCCCCAAGACCTAAAATACCTTCTTGCTCCCAATCCCTTTGCCTTTCACTTCTTTAAGCTGGCCTGATTCCCCAGGTTAGACCTGGGGCTCTGTACACTGGGGGACCTAATAAATGTGCATGGAATGAATAAACTCTATTCTCTCTTCAAGAGAGGGAACTGTGTGTGACCAGGCCCTCTGGCCTCCTCCCCTCCCCCTAGAGTGCCCAGGCATTTATTTATAGGGACCCAAAGGGCCAATGGACATGGATGGCCCTACCAGGATGACCCAGGACTGACCCCTGTGACAGCTGAGGGGTACCAGGAGCTCCAGGTGTGGGAAGGAGGCCTGGAGAACCTGGCTCTGTGAGCTGGAGTGGGCAAGGGGCCTAGGGGGGCAGGAAGAGTCACCTTAGATAACCCAGGGCCCAGGAGTCAGCTCTTCACAGGCCCTCATTTGGCTCTGGGCAGGGCAGTGATTGGCCCAGCACAACAGGATTGATAAGAAGCCAGGTCTGGTCCTCTAAATCCAACTCGTGGCTTCTTTTCATACTTTTCATACATGGTCTTTGAAAGCTGGTTTCCAAAGCAGTTCTAAAACTTTCTAGACATGTGTGACCTTCATCTCTAGGACCCTCAGCTTCCTCAAATGTAAGATGGAGATAATACATTGTCTGTCCCCCCCACAGAGAATGATGCTTCGGAAACCTTAAAGTATCTGAGAAATGGAACTGGGGACCACAGAATGTATCTAGGGCCCCCACTTTACAGATGAGCAAAGTAAGGCCAAGAAAAGGTCAGCCTGGCAGTAAAGGCAGAGGGCAGTATTGGAACCCAGGCCTTTGAAAGGTTAGAGTCAGTGCCCTTGCCATGGAGTCATGTTTTCTCGGGCATTACAGCAGATCTGAGGCTCCTAGTAGAGACCTGCCCTTTCTTTTGTCAAGGGCAATCCTGGCTCATTTCTACAATGTCTGCCAATTTGTCATTCCCTGACCCTATTCCCCATAGCTAAAGCAGATGAGACCCGCCTGGTTCTTTGTGCCCAGAGCAAGGCCCAGAGATGGGGAACCCTGACAGCCTGGAGCCAGGAGGGACCTCAGGTTCTCTTCCCTGACCTCCCCCGCCGCCGCTCCCTATTTCATGACCCACAGGGGGATTCCCCCTGACAACCCAGGCCACATACATGTATGATGTGCCAGCTGGGTGTTGTCCTGGGCCCCACTCTGGATCCCTGGGCAGGAGAGGGGGCCAACTGCACAGCTACATGGGGTGCCCTTAAAGGGGATGAGAGTGTTCCTAAATGACAGTTATTTCTCTGAACTATTGATTTAACCTGGAGACCTTTGGGCAGCCTCACTGAACTTCCTGTGGTGTGGGCACCAACGGGGTGGGATCCTGCAGGCAACCCCCATCCCCTGAGCCTCAGTTTCCTTTTCTATAAAGCAGAGGTAACCTTGTGCTTCTACCAACAGCTGATGCTTCCACAGCATTTTAATGTCACAAAGTATCTGGTTGGCATTAAATCACTGGGGCCTCCCAAGAATCCTGGGAGATGTCAAAGATTCAGTTCCAAAAGGGGGGAAACTGAGGCTCAGGGCAGAACTGTGACTTCCACAGGGTCAGGATGAGGTTGGCCTGGCCCACCATGGCCACCACTGCCCTCCTACCTGCTGGGAAGGGTGCTGTGGGTAAGCCTGGGAGCCCTTGAGGACCAGGGCCTCAGCTCATCATGTGCCCTTGTTACCAGGCTTCTCAGCTCCAGCAACCGAGGAAATGGGCTGGGTCAGAAGTGCATTCTTGGTGGGCTCCCTGGCTTCTTTGTCATTATTATTACTACTGTTTCTCAAATTGAAAGTGCACAGGTTTATGGAAAACTTGGTCTCCTTTTTGGTCTGACTGAACCTGGGAGAAGCCTCTTAGTACCAATGAGAGACAGACAGACAGACAGGCATATAGAGAGAGACACATATGGGGTGGTGGTGGTGGGGAGAGAGACAGACAGAGAGACAGAGTGAGAGAGTGAGTATGTGTATTGAAAAGGGCCCATGGGAAATGCACACATCACTCAGCCAGGACAGTGAGCTATCAGCTCTGAGGAGGAACAATGCCTCCCACAGACATGGAGACCCACATAATAAGATCCTCTCAGCTCAAAGCCAGCAGAAGGCTTTCATCCTGCAGTGCCTGTGAGCAATTCTATGGACTGCTCTTGGGAGTTCCTAGCAGCAATATGGGGGCTGCAGAGATGCCCTCAGAGGGGAGCTCGGGCTCAGGAGCAGGGGTAAGTCCCTGCAGTCAAAGTCCCCAGGCTACCAAGGGCTTTCCCCAGCAATTCCAATCTCCACGTTTCTACATAGACAGACCCCTCCCTTCCTCCTACCCTGGACTATCCACCATTGCTAGGTGTTTTGGGAGCTCAAGCCTCACTTAACACTCCTTTCAATTCTTCTGGTCTGGAGACCTTGGGAGGCCTTAGGAGGTCAGGTTAGACACCAAAGGACAGTCTCTGTGTGTCTACCTTTAGTTACCTAAGTCTGTGAAAACTAGGGCAGCTTCAGTTCTACAGTGGCTGTGAAGGGGGGAGATACAGGGGTCGGGATAGAGGGATGAACCAGCAGCTGACCCTCCTGAAGTGTTCTGAGGTTTCTGAAGGGCTGGCGATGGACCATTTCACTGGATGAAGGTGATAGGAAGGCCAAAGATGGATCCTATTAATAAGGATCATAAAGAAAGACCATCTAATATAATGGCTAGGGAGCTCGCCTCACCTCTGACCTCTGACATGTCCGGGTTGTGGGGCTCTGGGTCAGTCACATGACCTCTCAGTGACCCATGGCTGTAAGCTAGAGAGGAGGTGCCGATCTGCATTGGTGAGGGGGTTTTCTCCTTGGGAGTCCCCTAAACCACTGAAATCAGAGGTTCCATTTAGAAAGAAAAAAAGGATTGTGAAATACTCTTGCTGCATTATCTCATTTGATCCAGACAAGAATCCTGTGAGGAAGATGCTCTTATTATCCCCAGACAGAAGATAAAGAAATTGAAATTCAGAAACTTTAACTAGCTTGTCCAAGGTCTGGGACAGGATTTGAACCCAGTGCCCCAGACTTCAAATCCTGGTTCCTTCCACTACAGCTGCTGCTGTCCATCATTAGCACTACTAAGACATGGTTTGCCAGAATCAAAGACCAGGGCTCTAGAGAGACCGACAGGCAGAGTAAGAGAGGTGCCTTTTCCTGCCCACCCCTGTCCTGTTTCTCCTTTCTTCTCTCCTGCCCATCCTCTGCCTTCATTCTAGGCACAGAGAGAACATGCAGTGAGGAGATGCTAAAAAGGGGAGACCCCTGGAAGAGGGGCAGTCCAAGTACTGTGAATGCCCCCCCTTGGGGCTTCTGGATGAGAAGGTCTTGGGACTGGAAATGATCCCATAGAACAAAAGTCTTCAGGCAGGCTCGCTGTGTTAACACAAAGCTAGAAACAAAGTGCCCCCCCTGACAGGGGAATGGCTGAATAAACACACCAGCTTATGAATGCCGTGATCTGTAATCAAACACAGCAGCTAAGAGGAACCTGGAGAAAGCCAGCAGTCTCACATGACATGGGGATGATCAAGAAACAGAGGCAGGTGACTGTGGGCGTGAATACAGCGCGGTGGTGACGGGAACTTCCCCTCACTGCGGCCACCGCCACCGGGCAGTGGCCGGACCGTGCCCAGCAAGTGCCTGCCCACCCACCTGCGAGCATTGGCCCCCAGAGCCAGGCTCCAGGATCTGGCCTTCTGGCCCCTTCACAAGCAGCAGACTCTGAAAGTGGGAAGGGGCATGTCGGCTACTCTTCCAACACTTCCGCAACAGCTTTGTTTGGGAGAGGTGCACTCTGAAGGGCGTGTTGCTTGGGCTGCAGCCAAAGAAAATGTGGCAACAAAAACAAACAAATGGGAAAATGAGGGCCCAGAATTAAATGCTCTTTGGCGCTCTTTCCAGCTCGAAACCGTGGCTTCCATGACCTAACAGCTAGAAGGTCAAGAACTCCGACTTCCCTGAGCTGCTTGTTATGATCAGAAATCACTAGGTTGTCTGTTGGGGAACCTCCTATCACATATGGCATCATCAGCTTGTCAGCCCCTACGGCTGGCTGGTACAGCCCCTGAAGGTTTGCAATGAGCTTCGCCAATACTACTACATTGGATCCTCACAACATGGGAGGCAGGCGCTGGACTACTAAGGTTGCCAGCCAACAGCCTTCCACGTCACTGCAGACAAACTGGAACCAGGATCCCATGGCACTGCCGCTTCCCACTGCTCATCACCAGTCTCTGCCACTCCCCAAGAGGAGCCCACACTAGCCAGAATATACAAAAACCCAGTTTCTGCTCCTTTTGCCTCTATGTGGCAGCAATCCCTGGGACCTTTGCCCAACCCTCCTAAGACAAATGATGTGGGCTCTGTCCTCTCTCTAGTTTTCTCCCCACCCCCCCACCCTTTCTCACTTTGCCTGGACCTGTCCTTTGTACCCACCCAACTCTCCCCCATCATAGGTTTCAGAGCATTTGTCCTTGTCTCACTAGTCTATAATCACCCTGAGGGCAGGGCCTGTGTTTTTGATATCTTTGTATGTCCCTCAGTGCCTGGGCCCTGTGCACAGTCCCTGCTTAATAATCAATAAGCATAGTCATTGTTAACCTCATGCCAGGTGCTGGGGATAAAAAGATAATCTCCAGCCTCCACTAAACTGAATTATTGCATTCTCTCTTCCTTTAAAATAACATACCCCAAATCAGAGCTGACTTGGAGATTAATAACTAATCCAGATTCATATTTTCTTCCCAACTCCCCCCATTTAGAAGCCTCAGAGGAGCCAAATGCTGCATTAAGCTGCCAAAGCTACACCCGTTTCCCACCTTCAATCAGCTGAGGGTTGGAGCTCCACAATTGAGGGAAGCTGATTTTCTTGCCACTAAAATGCTGAAGTTGAAATCTTTTCTGTTTTGGGAGAGAATTGTCTAAATTTTTAAAAAGGCAGTTAGGGTGTTTTGTGGCCAGGGGGACAGGAACCTTGGGTTTCAATCTTACCTTGGACATGTGAGAATGGCATGATTGGGAGGACCCCCTTCCATTCACTAAACCTCTGCAGAAAACTGGGGGAGGAGGATTCTTAGCCTGCTTTGCCTGGGCTGAAGTGCTAATGAATCAGGGACCATTATCAGAGACTCTTGTCTTCCCAGAAAGTATATTATGGGTTTCTGCAGCTGAGCTACCCCCCTTCCTCCCTCCTCAGAGCAGGCCAATCCTGTGAGTTCTCACTCTCTCCATTTGGAGTATAAGTTCTTGAGTCTATGTCAATAAAAATAAAAAGGGACATTTGCCGTTTACCTCAGAATCCTCAGGACAGAGTTCACATCCTCAAATCGGGAACGTGTTTAATAAATTCTGTTTACATTATCATCTATCTAAAAAAAATTTATTTTACCTCTTCTGGGATTCCTCAGGATTGGGAACTCCCAGTAAGACAGCTCCTTCTACCAATGCAGGTCAGTGATCTCTCTGCTGTCTTTAAGTAGAAACTGGATAATTGACGCATGTTGGAGACCCCAGTTTAGGGCAGGCACTGGATTAGAGGAAGAGGCCATGTGCCTTGAGATGTTGTAATCATCATGACAGCTCACGTCTATGTAGGTTTTTCTAAAATTCCCCCAAGAGCAGTACTGTGAGGTAAGGGGCACATGTTCTGTCTCATTGTATGAATGGGGGGCCCCCTGTGGTGGATTTATGGGAGGTTTCAACCTTGCATCACTCAGGACAGATAGGCATGGATGGGCTGCAATCTGTGTCTTTGGAAGGAATGTTCCCATTGAGGAAATTCTAATTCCCATGGAGCACCTGAGTATGGAAGAGGAGTATGTAAGAGCCAATAAGGGCTGGAGCATGGGAAGGTCTAAACCTCTAAGCCTGTTTGAGAGGTGCCTGGAGTCAGCTACAAATAAATGAATGAATGAACCAACGGAGGAACAAATGAATTAAAGTATTTGTCCAGCGCTGTGCTAAGGAAGGCCGGCTTCGGGTACTGTCTCTGCTATTTATTTACTGACTGTGTGACCATGGGATAAGACAAGATATTTCTCATGCCACAAGTCACTCTTTAAGATGGCAGAGAGGTCACTGGCCTGTGTGAACCTCCCAACAAGTTCCAAAGAGAAGTGAAGATTTAATAAGAAGGAATAATAACAAGATGTCAGCGGTAGGAGTAGCTCCAGGTCATATAATCACTTGGTTCTTCATAGATTTCTGTTAATCCCCTAAAGCCTGGCTCAGTCCAGGCCCCACTGCCTGACACTGGCCCAGAAGGCAGGGCCAAGGGCCAGGACCCTTCCAGAGGCTGCTAAGGGCCCACCATCTGCCCTAGGGGCCCTCCCTGGCCCAGCCAGCCCAGAAACCATCTCCGGAAGGATCTCTGAGCACCCTAAGCCAAGGAAGAATTCCAGGACTGCCCTCCAGGGGCAGAGAAGGAAAACAGGGCTGACTTTGGAGTAGCAGTTCTAGGTTTGAATCTCAGTTCTGACACTGATTACCCTGATGACCTTAGGCAAGTGGCTGCCTGCTCTGAACTGCTGTTTCTTCCTTGATCCTGAGAGGCTGAACTGGATGTTCTCAGCCCTGATATTCCCTGTTCTAAAGTCCTTCCCAGCTCTGCCATCCCCAATTCTAAGGCCCCTCCCAGGTCTGTCAGTACTTCTATGTTTTAAACTCCTCTCCTGTTATCAAAGCCTCTGTTCTAGACTCCCTCTAATCTTAGTAATTATTGTTCTCTTTCTTCCAAAGCCTGCACAGTGCCCCATCAGCCCATGTAGGTCCCAGCAAACCCTCATCCTTCTTGACTCACAGGGGCTTCTCCCATTCAGGCAGGACAAGAACAGTGCTGGGGAAAGGACATCCCAAGAAGCAGCCAGCAACCCCCCCAGGAAGCAAATCTCCAGGACAGCTGAGAGGCAGCCTGGCCCAAGATTGCCAGAAAAGGAAGGAGAGTCTGTGATCTCACAGCTCCTCTCTATCTCTATTCCTTTCCGGCTCACAGGATCCTACTCAAACCTGGGTGAGTCTCCAGGTGAGTCCTGGAGGTGCAGCTTTAGCAGGAGCAATGGGGGAGGGGGGTGTCTCAGCCAGAGGAGCTGTCTTAGGGGAACTGAGAACTTCATTTAGATGGAGAGATTACTTAAGACATGTCTGAAGCCAGCCAGCTCCGAGTGCCAGCAAAGTGAGGCTTCCAGACAAAAGTCAGTGCTCAAGTGTGGCCAACAGCCACTCAGTCAATCAACTTACTACTGCTAGGCTAAGTTCTGGGGACAAAGAGAGTAAAGTCCAATAGTCCCTGCCCTCAGGGTGCTCATGTTCTAATGGAAGAGAGAGGAGGGGAGAGAGACAGAGAGATGGGGGAGAGACAGAAAAACAGAGAAACAGAGCCTAGGAGAAGAAGAGGGAGACAGAAAGAGAGGGAGAGTAGCAGGGGGGGGCGGGGAGGGAAGAGAGGAAAGAGGAAGGGAGATAGAAATGTGTAGATAGAGACAATAGATAGTAGATTGATGATAGATGGGCTTAGATAAAACTGATCACAGGCACGGATGGATGGAGACAGACATATACATGTGTTCCCCCATCTGTACCTTGCAGAGGCTGGACTAAATGAGCTCTAAGGTTCCTGCCAGCTCTGAATCCTATAATCTGGGGTTGATATCTGCCTTTACTGTGAGGATAGGCCTATTGGTATTTCTGCATAATCTGTCCCATTTTAATTTAAGTTCCTTCCTTATTCAGTCCTCACATCTATGGGCCTCAGTTTCCCCATTTGTTACAGGAGAAAGGATCTTGTATTTGAAGTAGGAGGATCTGGGTGAAAATCCCAATCTTGACACCTGCCCCCTTTGTGCCTCTCTGGGCCTCAGTTTCCCAGCCCATAAAAGGAGAAGTCTGGCCCAGATGGCCTCTCAGGTCCCTTCCAGAACTAAGTCCATGGGCCTGAGACTCATCCAAAGTCACCAGCTCCTCCATAGTCAACCTGGGACTTGGACCTGGGTCTCCCCAACTCCCACGAGCACCACACACTGACCACTTCATTTATTCACAGCTCAGCACAGACAACGAAATCCAAGGCAAGCTGAGGGTCGAGAGGATGACAGATCCCACTAGGAGATGAGGAAGGGTTCCCTTACTTGCCGAGCCCCTCAGCCTGAAACTTTTCCCTCTTACCCTCCCTCAGAGACTTCTTTCCACTGACACATAGGTCCCCCTGCCCAGTACATCGGGAGCTTCCTGAGGGCAGGGGCTGTTTCTGCCCTTCTTTGCACTCTCCACACTTAGTATCATGCCTGGCTCACAGTTAATAATGCTTATTTTCTGGCTGGATGGCTGACTGCCTGATTTTTGTGGGAGTGATGGAGGAAACAGTCTTTCCCAAAGATCACAGATGCACCCAATACACACACACACACACACACACACACACACACACACACACACACACACACACACAAAGACACCACACCCCTGACCTATAACAACACTGAGCCAAATAGAAAGGAAATCCCTGAGCCTGGGTAATAACCTCCAGGATTTTCCATCCTCTCTCCAGTGATAACTGGGGGAAACATTCAATTATGCCTTAGAATTTTCCATGGCAGCATGAAAGGGCTGAGCTGGGAAGGCTCAGGGAGGGACAGCTGTGTCCCTTGGCTATAATATGCCATATTCCTGCCCCTGCTAATTCTAAGCATAAACACTTGCCTGTCCACATTTGAGTCATACTGATGACACACAGTAGGGAATTTTCGACCCCACCCCTCAACAGGAAGCACGAGGGCGCTGTGTAAAGAGCTGCCCCACAAAGCCATTCTGACCAGGGTGCACACTTGTCCCCAGAGGTCCTGGAGCTGCCTCCTTACTCAAGACAACAGAACAGATTGGGGGAGGGGCAAGCAGACTAGCCAACTGTTCATAGTGTAGCCTCAAAAGCTTCCTTCTGCCTTGGCGATTTCAGCTCAGAAGATGGCTCCGGGACATTTTGGAAAAAAGGACCCTGACCACATGTAGATGCAAGACCAGCAGCAATGACCACTGCTTTATGATGTACCTATGGTCTCCCAGGACCTCTTCATTCCTGCTTTTCCCCTCCATGACTTGCCTTGAGATTCTAGACCTTTTGCTCCTCCAAATGAATTATTACTGTTTTGTTGAGTTATATAAAGGGAACCTGCAAGAGTGGTTCACTGTGTGAAGTTGGGCACTTCACTAATCTTTATGGGCTTCCATTTCCTCCTCTATAAAACCTAGGGTTTGGACTAAGGAGCCTTGAGGGTCCCTTGTGCCTCTTAATGACCCCAGAGCTCTATGTCTAAATTCCTAAATTACGGGATTTAAGGAGGAAACATTTTCCCATTCCCAAACACCACAGAAGTACAATGCTTGCCCTCATACTACCTAATTTAGGGACTTCAGTCATGTTTATTTTGTTGGGACAACCCAACCACAAGCAGTGAATCTCCTTCCAATTACTTATCTTTGTTTATTTCTGTAAATGTAAATGAGTACTTTGTAATTACATTTATATAACTTCTGTATATGTCTTGTTAGGATAAGTGCTATTTTGGAGGAAATTCTTAACCAGGTACGAATGAATTGGACTCAACAGCTTTGAGATCCCTTTTAGGAAAGCTTCAGGGAATCCCATGATTCTGTGAAAGGATTTTAGAGCCTGGAAGATTCTTAGGGACCTAAGTCCAAAGCCATTTTCCCCAGGAAAAAAATTAAGGTCCACAGAGGACATCCAGGATTTGAACACAAGTCCTCCAAATCAGGATACCATACAGCCTTCCAATAACAAGGTATTGTCACTGTTATGATTAGGAGACTAGTTAGTAATAGAATAAGAAGACATGGCTAGAAAGGCTAGTCAGAAGACTAACCAGTTCTGCTGGTACTCATGTGGCTTTGGTCAACTTAGTTAATGTCTCTGGGGTTGTTCCCTCACCTGTAAGATGAGGAAAAATTAAAAATCCACCCTGTCCTATGACTCTGAAATCCTGATTATATCACTTACTAGCTGGGCAAGCCCCTTTTCCTCTCTGAAACTGGGTTTCCTCATCTAGAAAGTGGAGGTAACAGCATTTGAATTCGATTCCTCAAAGGGCTGTTGTTATTGCTGTTGTTTGGAGGGGGTGTGCTTTGTGATCTTGAAAGCCCAGAGAAATGGAAGTTGGGGTCAGGATTCAAATCAATAAACATTGACTAAGCACTTACTGGATGCTGCAGGGTGATAAGTCTATTCTGGAGTCTTGAGAAATCTGTCCCAAAGCACCCTGTCAGTAAATTAATACACAAATATTTTGGATTATACCCCACCCCCAAATTACTGATTGCTTAGAACCAAGTTTTATTTTATTACCACTTTGAAGGGACCTTAGTTCAGCTCCTTTCTTTTACAGGTGAGGGAACTGAGGCCCAGAGAAATTGAGACAAATTCAAGGTCATGGGGCAAATAGTTGAGCAAGTGCTGGAGCCATGTTGCTTAATTAGTACATTTCATTCTCGAAGTGAGAGTTAAGGATTTGATCAGGGTGGGAAATCCTCTCCACCAATCTCCCGAGCATTTCCTGGAGCCCCTTCTGGGAGGATGTGCCCAAGGCAAGATGTGAACCCAGTTCAGCCTGCCTCCAAGGTTGGCCACTCTATACACCCTCCAGCAGGTCTCATCTGGCCCTTACACTCGGAGATTCCTGGTTCCAACCATTGCTGTTCATGTGTCAAATCTTCCTCTTCCAGAGGATTTTCTTAAACCAACACAGCTGAGACCAAAGAACCAAAGGCAATAAAACAAGCCTTTCCAAATGACCACAAAAAAGGGAATGCTGTTTCTGGCCCCAAATACAATAAGAAATATAATTAAAAACTTGAAAATCTAAGCACCTCCCCTCCTGGTGCCCTTCACCCAATCCCATCCCTTCTCCCCTTCTCCATCCACTGGCCCCAGGCTCATCTCTGCATGGTAATTCTGTCTCTGGCTCTGGCTCTAGCTCTCTCTGTCTCTCTCTCTTTGCCTCTATCTCTTTGTCTCTGTCTTTCTGTCACTGTGTCTCTGTCCCTCTCTGTGTCTCTGTCCCTCTCTGTCTCTGTTTCTCTGTCTCTGTCTCTCTCTCTCTCTCTCTGTCTCTCTCTCAACTCACCTCTGCTACCCCATTATTCTGTCCCTCCCAGCTCTCATCTCTCTCTCCTTTCCATTCTCAGCAATGCTCCTGGAAAAAGCTGGCAACACCCCTTCTATCACTGCCTTTCCCAAACTCACTCCCTTAGCCTTCTGCTCTTGCCAGAGTCAACAGAGATCTCTTACCAAATCCAGCATCATCCTTGACCTGTCTGCAGTCTTTGTCTCTGTCGATCACCTATCTTTTTGGATATCCCTCCTCTCTAGGTTTTCATGACATTGCCCTCTCCTCTCACCCTTCTGACTGAGTCTTCTCATTCCCTTTTTACTGGTTCCTCTTCCACAGGGTACCCACTAACTGGGAGTGTCCCCTAAGGCTCTGACCTGAGCCTTCTCTTTTCTCCCTACACTCTTTCTTGGTGACTTCACCAATTCCCATCTCTATGCAAATGATTTCCAGGTATGTAGACCAGCCCCTTTCCTGAGGTCACATCTCCAAATGCATGCTGGACTTTTCAAAATGCATGTTCTCTATGTTTCTCAAAGGCAACATGCCCCAAACAGAACTCATCAGCTTTTCCCACTCTTCTTCTGAACATCTCAGCTTCTGCTGAGGACACTATCACCATTACTATCACTGAAGTTCAGAGCCCCCTGAGATATCCTCCACTCTCCCCCTTCTCCTTTCCCTGAGATGACAAAATCTGTCCATTCCACTTCTGTAACATCCCCTGAATTTTTCCCTTTCCCTCCTTTCACTGGGTCTACCACCCAAATTCACCAGCACCTACTTCAGACCTTCATCAACTGGGCTATTGCACCCTAAAAGTACCATATGGAAAAGAAGTCTTTTTACTCTTATAAACTAGATAATGGAACGGAGATTTGGAAGGGACCCAGGAGACCACCTTCTCCAGCCCTTCATTTTATAGGGGAGGGAACTGAGTATAAGAGAGAGTAAGTGGCTAGCCTAGAATTACATAGATTATAAACCTAGCAAGACTACCCAAGAAATGCCGAGGGCTGCCCACTGCCTCCATGGAACACTGGCTTGGAGCTGTCAAGCAAGAGGACTTAACTGGCAAAATTATGAAAATGATGCTTGATATCCTTTGACCCAGCAATACCTACATGTGCAAAAATATTTCCAGAAGTTCTTTTTGTGGTGGCAAAAAACTGTAAACTGAGGGGATGTCCATCCTTTGGGGAGTGGCTGAACAAACTGTGGTATATGATTGTGATGGAATACTACTCTGCTATAAGAAATGCCAAGCAGGATGCTCTCAGAAAAACCTGGAAAGACACAAACTGCTGCAGAGTGAAGTGAGCAGAACCTGAGAGCACAGTCTATAGTGATAGCAACATTGTACCGTGATCAACTATGAAGGACTTAGCTATTCTCAGTAACATAATGATCCAAGACAATTCCAAAGGTCTCACAAGGAAATGTGTGACATCTAGAGAAAGAACCTATGAACTCAATGCAATCTGAATCATACTTTTTCACTTTTTTCATGTTTTTTGCTTTTGTTCTGTTTCTTCTTTCACAACATGACTAATATGAAAATATGTTTTACATGATTGCACATGTATAACCTCTATCAAATTGCTTACTGTCTTAGGGAGGAGGGAGACAAGGGAGGGAGAAAATTTGGAACTTAAAATTATCAAATGAATGTTAAAATTTCTCTTTACATGTAATTAGAAAAAAATAAAATACTATTAAAAAGAAAAGAAAAGAAAATGATGCTTCAGCAAAGCATCCACAGCAGAAGTTGGCAGAAGAAAGTGGACATGGCAAAAGGAGCAGCTGGATCTTTCCCCAAGTGCTTATCTTCCAATGCTAACATAGTAAATATCTTGATTAGAGGGAGCCGTACCCTACAGAACCAAAGCATGAGCTATTTAGATCAGATAGCCAGAGATAGCCGGCCCAAGCACAAGGGCACCAGGCTGAACAAGCAAAGGTGGAGAAAAAAATCTCTCCCCCACCCTGCCATGGCCCTGCCCCCAGCAGCCCCCACTGCTACCAGGAACATGTCAACACTTAGTTAATCTGTTTTGGCACAATTGGGAATGATAAAATTGGCTCTTTCTTCCCCCAGGTTGGATTGTTTTCCACTAGGCCTACTATTCCTTCCACTTACAATAACATGTTTTTAACTGAATAATTAAAAGTTGATTAAATTTCCACTGTTTGGGGGAAAGAGCTTGGCATTTCCTGAGGACCTACCATGTTCCTGGCCCTGTGGATGGTGCAGGAGTAAATGCCCTCCAGCCCTTCCAAGACTCCCACCTCCTCCCAATGCCCAGGTGAAGTTAGGACACTGGAAAGGGCAATGGGATTTTTCATTTTGTATCCCCAGAACCAAACACAGTCTTGGCCCAAAGAAGGGATATGAAAACAACACCTTGGCCAGATCTGCCACAGCACCTACAAGAGGCCTACCTGTTGTCACTCTCAGTGCCAGCATTCACCTGACTGACCCTCCTTTACACACACACCTGGTCAAGTGGCTCTCCCAGTAGGACACCCCCCTCCATCTTATAAGCTTGAAACCCCAGAATCATCTCTCAGTGCTTCCTCTCTTTTTCACTTCCCCCACACTCTAGTCCAATCTATTCTCAGATTCAGGATTCACTAGAGACAAAAGATGGGGGAGGGGTTCCTTGGAGGTCCTGGGGTCTAATACCCATATTTTAGGGAAGAAGAAATCAAGGCCAGAAGATAAGGGGGAGCCTTGCAGATGTGTCTGCTCGTGGGGTTCTGTAGTGAACACACAAGCCTAAGACTGTGGTGGAGCCCAGCTTGGGAGCTGGTTGTTAAATTTTCAGTGTGAATATTCACCCCTCAGAAATGGACACATGCTACAAATCACAGCTTCATTTACTGTTTTGTTGATTGTCTGGGATCAGGAAAATGATGGAGAAAATGTGAACAAGAGTTTAAACCTAGAAGAGGGTCCTGAGTACACTTCCCCCTCCCTGCCCAGAAAGCTGGTTGTCAAACGCCAACTACATAGCTTGTAAGCTTTCTTGCCCCCACATCTGCTCCCTGCCACCCCTCTATGTTCCTTATGGATCAATCCCTTCTCCCTCCTCAGCCCCTGATTCTGCCTCTTGCCTCCCACCCTACAAAGGTTTAGGAGGCACCTATTTTTTGGCTTGGTGCTGGGGTACAGGAGATGTGTCCCAGCCCCTGAGTTCAAGGAGTTTCTGAGCCAGTGTAGAGGGCCAGCTTTGCTTCTGCCTCCCAGTTCACATGTCCTTCCTAATTTCTCAGCCCCAGGAAAGCTGCCTTGTCCCTCTACCACCTCTTTTTTGCTTTTACCAGCAGGATAATTCAGCCTTCCAGCCCCCCCAGATCCAGTCCCCCCCCCAATCTCTGCTGGCCTCCTCCAAACCAAATGAGCATCTCTCCCTCTCTCTCTCTCCAGTCCTCCCTATGCTCTCTGTGCTTTTTGCCTGCATTGTTCTCTAGGGTTAAATATCCTCCCTCTCAGCCTTTTGTGACTCTTATAAAAAGTCCACATGGTAAAGTCCAAATCAATTAGCAGAGATTTAGAGCTGGACCTCTGAGGTCACTGAATACAGCCTCTCCATTTCCCAGATGAGGAGACTGAAGCTTAGGAAGAAACATGGCTTCCCAAAGGCCATACAGATAGAAAAAATCGTTCTCATGACCTAAGTTAAGTCCTAAGCTCAGCCCAAGGATTCAGCACCACAAGTGCATCTGATTCCATCAGCCAGAATGACCTTTGAGGCTCCTAAGGCTTTACTGCTCCTCCCTAAGGACCATGGGACCTTTCCATCTGACTGGAGGCTGCTGAAACCTTCCAAGGGTTTCCTAGCTCCCACTAGAATGGGAGCTCCTTGAGGGCAAGAGACTGTCTTACTGTCCCAGGGCTTTGCACTTAGTGAGGAAAACTAATAAATGCTTTACTCACTCACTCATACACTCATTCATTCCAGTGTCAGGAGCAGTATTCTCACCTGGATCCTGACTCCAAACCTGAAGTTCTTATACTACGCACTGTTTGGTTGTATTGTGTTTTTCCAACAGACATTTGCTACCTAACGCTTTTCCTATGAACCTTTGGACTCCAGTTAAGTGCCAAGGATGAGTAAGAAGTTTTAAAAAATTCCCCTGGGGCCATGAACAATAAGGAATTGAGCCTTTCCAACAAGAAATGTATGGATTTTTTCCATGCACTCTGTATGTCTGATAGCATCTACCTCTGTCCGAATCTGCAGGGCTGGCAGGGGTGGCAAGCTTCCCCTGCTGGGCTCGATGGAGCTTGGCCACCGTGAAACAAACCACAGCCAGCTGCCTCTGCTGCCAAGCCTCCCTGTCTGCCAGGGCCATGGTCATGGTCAGGCTGGGAACAAGCCCAGTCTGTCACTAACAAGCTTTCCTCAACTGATTTCAAGACTCAGATTTCCCAACATACTCCTGCATTCTCAGGCAAACTCGGATGGCTTCCTGAAGCTGAGGAATGTTGGCTCTACATTGAGAACTGAAAACAATAGAAAAGGTGCTTTCAGAAGAAAAGTGGCCCCGAACACCAGAGGGGTTCCCCCCGCCCCCTTCAGTCGAAGGCAGCTAAAGCTAATGGGCCACACCCTCTCAATCTAGCCTCTGAGAAAGCCCGGACAAGTGCCCTGAGGAACAGGAAAGACCAAGCTTGGTCCTAAGGAACAGATGAAGACACACCCTTCCCTCTTCTAGGGAAGAGAAGAGGTCTACAGATGCAGGCTACATACAAAGGCAAACCCACATGGCCTTGGGAGGTTCTGCTTCACTGGTTTTCTGTTACAAGGGAGGATTGAGGGATATGTCAGGAGATGCATTCAAGGTAAAATACAAAAGGTGTCCATTAGACTTTAAAAATAAAAATGGACAGTAACATCAAGGCAATGGCCAGGACCTCACCTCAGAGGGAGAGGGCAAATCTGGCATTTTCCATAGACCTGTAGGAGCTCTGAAATCACCTAGGACGGCCCGTTGTTGACTCCAGGTCAAGGTACAAGGAAGGAATCACAGACTTGCAGGCCTGGCTTGGTTTTTCCCTAACTGTGGGACCCCACAGGAAGGTTCACTGGCCTTCAGTTGTAAAATTGAGGACTAGATGGACCCTGTCAAGCTGGAAATCCCCAGCCCAATGATCCAAGAGTCAGGATTGGAGAATCTGAAGCAGCACCCAGGGCCGAGCAGACAGAGGCCCAGTCTTGGCATCAGGAATCAGAGTTCTGAAGATTCTTAACTGGGTGACCCTGGGCAAATCCCTTCTGCTTTTTGGGCCGCAATTTCCTCGACTATAAAATATAGCCAAAAAGCTTTCCACTCCCTCCCTCAAGGGCACATGGGGAGGTACATCAAGAGAATGTGCAGAAAGTCCTTTGTAACTAAGCCCCCAGATACAGTCATTACAAGTGCTAGACTACCCTAGACAGAGCGGTTATTTTATTTAGGACAAATAGCCTGACCAGAGATCCTCTGAGAACCCCCGAGGCCAAGGGAGGAGGCTTTGGGAACACCCCCACAATCAGAGTTGACCCATCTATACTAGGTGGTATAAAGTATGTATTCTCTTCACTAAGCAGCCCTGTGGACTAAGGGCCTTCCTCACTCTACTGGGGAACAAACTGAGATCAGGAAGGTGGGGGGGATTTACCCAAGGTCACTCAGCTTGTACAAGGTAGAAGGGAGGGGGAGTCCGGGTCTCTCCGACCCAAGGTACAAAGGACACTGATAGAAGCCACTGAGAAGAAGGCAGACTTGGGGGCTATCTTCAGCTCATGTTGGAAACCCGTTGGGCCTTCAGAACTTCTAAGGCTTTGAACATCAGGCACAATCCGATCAGTGTCTCAGGAACACAGACCTTCAGACTTGGAATCAAAAGGTCAAGAAGTCAAAGGGGGCCCAGGACACCTAGTCAGATGTCCACCCAAAACATCGCCAACAAGAAGCCACATCCTCTCCACTCAAGATTTCAGTGAGGGGGAACTCATCCAGGCTCCTTACTGTCATTAACTCAGTGCCTCTGGTTCTGACTTACCTCATCTGTAAAATGGGCAGTAGCTAGCATTGGACTACTAAGAGTTCTCAAAGTGGGGTCTGGGACCCCAGGAAGCCTCTGAGCCCCTTTCAGAGGGTCCTCCAAGTCAAATCTATTTTCATAATAATGCTGTCATAATTTCTAGTGTGTATCAATAGATAGGATCCTCAGAAGCTTTGGGGAGCCCTCAATATATAATTTTCAAGAGTGTAAAGGTGTTCTGAGGTCAGTCTGAGAACCTTGCACATGGAGGCCTCTGGGGGCCCCCACTGGCCACGTGACTGCCCTGGCCAAGCCCACCTCCAGGGACTGCTTCCCCCCCAAGACTGCAGCATGGCATCCTCAGTGAGTCAAGCTCCTGTGTCAGTGTAGCAGAACGAAATCCCCTGGCTTTATATAGTAACTAGGGTTACTATATAAAGCTGCACAGCCAGAGGTGTAAACAAACAGAACCTAACAAGGAAGGAGCTAATTAGCACAATTAATTCTCTGCTGGGGGGAAGAGCAGAATCCCCCCCAGGCCACTTTGGGCCTCCCAGTGAAGCCAGGAACTCAGCTGGCCTCAGTTTCCTCATCTGTATAACCATGGCCTTTCCAGCTCTAACACCCATTACGCTTTTCTCCCTCAAAAGCTGACTTATGACAGCCAACACACTATGCATGACTGGGTACCTGGGTACTGGCTTTGGGCTTTCTTGCCTTCTCAGGGGGTGGGAGGGAATATAGAACTAAAAATAAAAGTACATTTAATTAAAAATAAAGTTGGCCTATTTTACCAAACTATCATCATCTCACATTTCGGTTCTAGTGACTGTTAGTTTGTTTTGAGGCCCCTCTCAGCTCTGACATCCTCTGTCCCCTTCCAACATTTCCTGTTCTAAGGCCCCAGTCAGCTCTGACCTTCCTTATTCTCAGGCCCCTCCCAGCTCTGACATTCCCTGTTCTAAACTCCCTCCCACCTCCAACCTTCCCTGTTCTGAAGCCCCTCCCACCTCTGACATCCCCCATTCTCAGGCCCTCTCAGATCTAACATCCAATCTTGTATGTTCTAAGCTTCCCAGCTCTGCCATTCAGTGGTCCATGTTCTGGATCTTTCCCCTCCATCTCATCTGGGGCATGGCTACTTCTGGCTTCAGTGACAGCCAGCTAAAGTCATTCTTGGGATGGGCAGTCATGGCCTAGCACAGCTCCCCTTCACTCTCCCCACCTGATCTTGCCTGGGGCCCTTGATGGGCTGCTGGAGGATCTCCAGGCACAGTCTGGTGGGACTAAAGAAGAACTAACAACTAGTCCAAGCTCTTTTTTTTTTTACCCAAATGGAAGCCAAGTGAGCCTTGGAAAGCAGAGCAGGGTCTTGACCACAGTCACCCAGCCAATAAGAAGCAAGGGCAGGATCTGATCTCAGTTCCAAACCCTCCATCCTGTCCCTCCCTATGCCCTCCAGCCTTCTCTCGAGCTCCTCTCAAGCTTCAGCTTCCTCTCAAGCTGAAAGGGAAAGGTGAAACCCAGTCTGGCAGACTGAGGAATCGGGTTCTAGTCCTGCCCTAACATTCATGAACTAGGGGACCCATAGGAAGTTATTTTACTACTCTCAGCCTCAATTTCCCCATCAGCAGAAGGGGCATAATGACAATCTTTGGTCTAACTCATCAAATGAAATAAGCAATAGCTGAGAAATGTTCTGCTGAGTGTGGTGTCCTTTACCAAGCCCCAGGATGGTTCTTCTAATGATGATCTTTCCCAATCACACCCAGATTCACCCTTTCCACAAGAGCTTCCTCCATCAGCCAGGATCATATCCCCATTGTATGAATGGGAAAGCTGAGGCTCAGACAAGGTCACACCATTAGAAAAGAGAGAGAAGCTCCTTGGGGGCCAGAACTGCTGAGTTTTGTCTTTGCATCCCCAGAGGCTAGCACACTGCCTGGCAAACAGCAAGTAGCTAATAAATGCTTGTTGGTGGACACATTGATTGGGAATCAGTCAGTGGGAGCTGAGCTGCTCACTGATCTTTGGACTTAAGGGAGAAAGCCAGCTGAACCTGAGGGAGCTCCAGACTCAGCCCTCTCTTCCACAAGGCTGCACCTTTCACTAATTGGCACCTGGCTATGGAAAGCAGACCTGTGATCTTTGAGGACAGACCCAGCCATGTGTTTCACAACTAAGAATCTCCAAGCACAAAGCATTAATCCCAAGCCTGTGTGGTAGCTGGGAAATTCTCTTGAAGAGAGGAAAAGGAAGCAAGACTTGGACCCAGTAGGCCTTGGGTTCCAATCCTGACTCCTAATATCACATCAAGCCTTAGTGTCTTCATCTAAAAGTGGGCATAATTCTGCTGCCATACCCACTAGCTCTTGCACATCTGCCACAGAGCGAGTTAATGGACTGAAATTGTGAAGAAATCCAAGTTATCATAATCGCGATGTTGACCAATTTTGACTTTGAAGTATTTGTAATTAACAGAGGCTGGTTTATCAATGCCAAAAGGAACCCCAGCGCTCCCAAGTCCAGCCTCGGTTGATGCCCAGGGAAGATAGATGATTCAACCACAGTCTCACACACATGGAGTGAGAAGCAAAGGCCCTGGAGAAATATGCACAGCTGAGGGGCCCTGAATGCCCATCCTTCAGTATTTCTCCTTAGCTCACACTTATATCAGGCTCCCAGACAGACCAAGGACCTTCCTTCTCAGAACCAATCCTAAGACCAGTTTACAGGGGAGGATGACTGGCCACACTGAGGATCCTCTGACCCTGAATTCCCAAATGGCCCAGGCTGACAGAGTGGGTAAGAGTGGGAGCTGGGAGGCCCAGCCGAGTCTGCAGCCTCCAGAGGCAGGACCCTATCTCCACACTCTGGGCTGGCCTGGCTTCCCCTGCATAGGCTGGCAGCAGCCTACCTGCCTCTGGTGACACCACAGCCCCCATCCCAGGGAGCACTCAACAGAGCCTAAGCACCTGGCCCAGGCTTCAGCAGCTACCAGCCAAAGCATACCTGGCAGGTCACTGCCCATCTCCAGGTGCTGGAGCCCTGCCTCTCCCTCCCAACCCTGCTTGGCCCCAATTCTTACCTGACACAGACACCTCCATGAGCGCCTCCAGGGGCCGGTTGTTGTCCAAATCTCGGCTGAGCTGCAGCTCCCCGGTGTCCGGGTTGAGCAGGAGAAGGTTCAGCTCATTGCCCTGAAGGAAGGTATAGTTGAGGCTGTCGGAGAGGTCAGGGTCATGGGCTGGGATGCGGCCAATCACTCCCATGGGAAAGCTGTTGGATTTGTTGGTCACATAGTTGTTGAAGAGGACTTGGAAGTCGGGGAGCACCGGGGGGTTGTCATTCCGGTCCACAAGGCGGATGTAGACAGTAGCCCGGCTGACCAACGGGGCTGAGGTGGCCTGCACCACCAGCACATACTCCCGCCGGCGCTCAAAGTCCAGTTCCACCAGGGCGCGAAGGTCCCCACTCAGCAGGTCCAGCTGGAACACCTCAGGAGCATTGCCCTCCACGATCTGGTACATGATCTGGGCATTGGCACCCTCGTCAGGGTCAGTGGCCCGGATCCTCGCCACCACCGAGCCAACCGGGCTGTTCTCCTCCACGAACAGCTCCAGCTCATCCTGGTCAAACACTGGTGGGTTATCATTGATGTCCAGAACCGTCACCTGGATCTCCACAGAAGCACTGAGTGGGGGGCTGCCCCTGTCCACAGCCAGGGCCCTCAGAGTATACACAGCCACATTCTCCCGATCCAGCTGGCGATGGGTGCGGATCACCCCAGAGGTGGGCTCAATGTAGAAGTCGCCATCACCATCCTCACCTCCCTGAAAGGTGTACAGGAGGCGGCCATTGGGACCCGAGTCTCGGTCTGTGGCAGACACCTGCAGGACACTGGTGGAGGGCGGCGCATCCTCGAAGACAGAGCCCTGGTAGAGGTCTCTCAAGAAGTGAGGCACATTGTCGTTGGCATCCAGGATGAGGATCTCCAGAGAGGTCGTGTCTGATTTCTGGGGGATGCCATTGTCTCTGGCGGTGATGGCCAGAGTATAGGCTGCCTGGTCCTCATAGTCCAATTCCATCAGGGTGATGATGGTCCCAGTGTCTGGATGAATGCGGAACTGGGGCACTGGGTCCTCCAGAATATAGGTGATGCGGGCATTCTCCCCTGTGTCCTCGTCTGTGGCACTGATGGTGGCGATGGAGGTGCCTACAGGTTTGTCCTCGCAGATGCTCACCGTGTAGTGGGAGCTCTGGAACACAGGTCGATGGGTGTTGGCATCTGTGACATTGATGAAGACCTGGGCCATGTGGGAACGGGTGCCATCAGAGGCCGTCACCCCCAGGACATACTGCCTCTCCTGTTTATAATCCAGTGGCAGGGCCAGGGTAATGAGCCCCCCGCCACTCTGGCTGCTCAAGGCAAAGCGGTTCCGGGTGTTGCCACTGGTCAGCTGGTAGGTGATTACGCTGTTGGCATCCCGGTCTCGGGCCTGCAGGGTCAGGACGCTACTGCCCACGGCTGCGTCCTCATTCAAGCGCAGCTCATAGATGGGCTGGGTAAACACGGGGTCGTTGTCATTCACGTCCAGGACTGTGATGGCCACACTGGCTGAGGAGCTCATGACCGGGGAGCCGTGGTCCACAGCCTCCACCCCAAAGCGGTAATGCTCCACCTCCTCGCGGTCCAGCTCGGCACACACCGTGATCCAGCCAGAACTGTTGTGGATTTGAAAAGGGAAGTCATTCCAGGCCAAAGGGTCGTCATCAGCTGTGCTGCCCGCCCCGGTGGCCACGTCCACCAGGCGATAGTGCAGGCGGGCATTCTCCCCAGAGTCCGCATCCACAGCCTGGATGTGCAGGACTGAGTGACCCAGGGGCACGTTCTCCAGCACGGCGGCCTGGAAGGGGCTGCTCACGAAGATGGGAGCGTTGTCGTTGATGTCCAGCACCTGGATGTTCACCAGGCCCGAGGAGTTGATAAGGGGGGGCCGGCCCCCATCCTGAGCCTTGATGCGCAGGGTGTACTCCCGGATAGCTTCATAGTCCAGAGGGTTGATGACATCTAGGCCCCCGCTCAGCGAGTGCAGATAGAACTGACCCTTCAGGTTGCCACTGACGATACTGTAGTGTAAGGCTGCGTTCTGGCCCTGGTCTCGGTCAGTGGCCTGGACTCGAAGGATAGCAGTGTTCACAGACACATCTTCCGGCACCTGGACCACATAGCGCTTCTCACTGAACTGTGGATAATTGTCATTCTCATCTTCCACCAGGATGCGGACCGTGGCGGTGGCGCTGCGGGGACCAGGATTGCGGCCCTGGTCATTGGCTTCCACCAAAAGTTGGTACTCGGCAACTTCCTCTCGGTCTACAACAGAGCGCGTCCTGACCACCCCAGAGCGGGGATCGATCTCAAAGGCCCCATCCTCGCCCCCCAGGAGTCTGTATCGCATATTGGCATTGGATGGGGCATCGCCGTCAGTGGCCCGGATGGTCAACACCTCATAGCCCACCTCCAGGTTCTCCCGGACAGTCTCCCTGTACTCGATCTGCTCAAAGACAGGACTATGATCATTTGTGTCACTCACTGTCACTGTGAGGTAGGTGGCCCCTGAACGCTGTGGAGATCCATGGTCCACTGCTGTCACTTTCAAGACGTGTGTGTCTTTGGTCTCCCGGTCCAGGGGCCGGCTGGTTGTAACTGCCCCGGTATTTGGCTCGATGTGGAAGTAACCATTGGAGCGTTCGTCAAACAGTGCCTCCATCTGGTAGGTCAGACGACCCGCTTCGCCCTCGTCTGGGTCCTGAGCCCGGAGTTCGATCACAGGAGTGCCGGCTGGCTCGTTCTCAGGCACCGATACCTGGTAGCTGGGAAGCTGGAACTGAGGGCTGGTGCCTCCGGCCGCTCCTCTCCTGGCCCTCCTGGCCCCCGCAGGAAGTGGCCCTGAAGCTTCCAGAGTCAGCTCCAGCAGGAGCTCGGGGCCCCTCTGCAGGAGCAGGCGCCGCCATGGGCCTGGGCCTGACCTGGGAGCACACACCAGACGCAGGCGGGCCGTGGCCCCCGGCTCCAGGCAGATGGGCTGGAGGGGGAAAGGGAAGTGGCTGCTGCAGCCTCCGCTGCTGCCATTCTTCCCGTACGTGCTGAAGCTTTCGACGCACCTGCAGTCAGGGAAGCTGGTCAGGGCCTTCAGCGCTCCCCACAACTCCGCGGAACCGCGCCCTCCTCCCTCCAGGTCAGGGAAGCACAGAGGGTTAGACGAAGGAGAGGCGGGGCCCGGGCTGGCTCCCAGAACAGTGCGGGCTGCCAGGTCTGGGATGCGTTCTGGATCTCCTGCAGTTGTGGTGAGTGATCCCCTTGTACAAGGGCCCCGCACAGCTACTGCCAGGGCCAGAACCAGCACCGTCGGGGAACGGCGGGACACGATGTCCACGCGCAGGGGCAGCTCACAGGGTTGGGCTGGATGCCTCAGTCCCGGCAGCCACAGCCCTCGCCCCAACTGGCCCAGCCGCCCGTCGGAGGTCAGCTTCGGCAGCTGCCGCAGCCCCAGGGCGGTGCGCTCCCAGGTCAGCGCGTATCTCCAGGCGGGGCCCAGAGCCCGGTCCCTCAGCCAGGGGCTGCGGGTAGCGGCTGCTGCGGGGTGCCCGGGCAGCCCCCCGGAGGCCGAGGCCTCAGGCAACAGGACCAAGACCAGCAGGAAGCTGCCTCCGAGCAGAAGTAGGGAACGCAGCAGGATCTCGGGCCCCAGCGGCTGAAGCCGCGGCGGCATGGCCGCCAGCCCCAATCCATGCACCCGCCACGGCCGCCCGCCAGGCTCCTCATGCGGCCGGCCCCGGCGGCGCGGGGAGGCGGGGACCCCGGCCTCTGCTCCCAGCCCGCCGGGGCCCAGGTGCGGGCAGCAGCCTCTTCCCGGGCCCGCTGCTCCCGCCGCGCGAACCAAAACTTGCCTCCAAGTTGCTTCCAAGATGGCTTCTGGGCGCCCCCCGCCCCGGGAAGGAGAGAAAACAGCGGCCGGGGCCCCGAAGTGGCGCCCGATCCTGGTCCGGGTCGGGGAAACGGGGAGAAGAGAAGGTGCTGGAACTGCCCAGCCAGGGAGAGTCGGGGACAGTGCTGTTCCGCTGCTGCGAGGGAGGGAGCGGGCGCCGGGAAGGGCAGCGGGGGAGCCGGGGAGCGGCCGCTTCGAGCTAGGCACTGAGCCTTCGGATTCTCAGTGTCTTTGGGCCCAGGGTTCCCTCTCGGGCTCGGGCTCTTAGGCTCACATGGCCCAGCCCCGGCGAGCAAGCAGCAGAGCGATCTAGCCAGCTAGCGTGGGAAGCCCGGTAGACCGAGCCCTCGGGGCCGGAGTGGAGCGGGGCGGGGTAAGACGGGGCGGGGCGGGGCGGGGCGGGGCGGGCCAAGGCTGGCAGACCAGACCTCTCCCGGCCTCCCTCAGCCAGACAGGACTTAGCCCAGGCCGCCTGTGGCAGTAAGTGGGACCCTGGTGTTCCTCTCTCCGGGGACTCAGAGTGGGCGGCTCAGTGACCCACTCTGCCACAACCCCTTCCTCTCCCCTCCCACCCAGCCTGGTACAACCCCCTCCCCACCTCCACCCCGCCCTCGGCTCCTCCCAGATCCCTTCCCTCGGCCCCGAAGTATTGTTCCTGGAGCCGGCCCCGGGGGAGAGTGATTGAGAGGTGCGGGTTGTTCAGATCGCTATGGAAACCTGAGGTCTCTAAAAGCGGCCCCAGCCGGGGAGAGAAGGGGCGGGGAGCCTTTCCCCCGCCCGCCCCCCCAACGCCGTCCCCTGCTGCAGTGCCCGGCAACCTGAGACGGGCAGGGTCCGGGGCGGGGCGGGGCAGGGCGGGAGGAAATAGGAAGAAGGGATCGGCCGGTGCTGGGACTAGGTGACCAAGCTCTCTGACATTAGGGAAGAGGGGCACTAATAGTGTTGGCAGATTTCGTCTCAGCGGCTGGGAGTGGATGGGGCAGCAAACGAAACAGGGGGTGAGGGGGTGCGCGGGGGCCTTGAAGGGGAACCGAGCAGCCCGACAACATTTACTGGTGGCTGGAGTCAGGACCCACTTCCTAGATTTGACGGGAGACGAAATCTCCTGGTCTGGAAGAGGTCTGAGAATAAAGAAACTGGGGTGTCAGAACTGGGGCAGGTCTGGAAGGAGCCTTAGAACAGAAAGTTACAACTGGGAAGGAGCTAAACACACAATGTTGCAACCAGAAGGGCCTTAGAACGGCAACACTGTTGCAATTAGAAGCAACTCTCTTCCAATTAGAAGCAACTTCCGAATACCAAGTTAGACCTGGAAGGGCACTTGGACCGCGATGCCTGCACCACACTGCCCCCGTGTGGAAGAGCCGAGCAATGGATTGGGGGAGTCCACAGGCTCTCCTGGCCCCGGCCCAAAGCGAAGGCCTTGGTGCCCTTGCACTTTAGGGGGTGGGGCTGGGAGCCAGGGGCTAATCGAGCCGGCGGCCCTTCTCTAGAACAAGGGAAGCGAAGCCGCCGGGCTAGGACTGGTGCCCCTGCAGCCCGCTGACCTCTTTTCTCCCTTCTCTGGAGTCGAAGATAAAAGGGCAGATGAGTCGAGGCCAGGAGAAGCCCTGATGCGTTAGGGCAGAGACACGGGGGCTGCCCCCGAGCTCCTCTGTCTTTCCCCCCAGGCACTCCGTTGCAAGGCCCTTTGGACCTCCCTTGGGGGTGCTGGGAACCCTCTGTCACTTTTGGAGGCAGAGATGGGTGAATCAGCCCTTCTCCGCCTCCTCTCCTCCCAGTCCTCTTCCTCTACTTTCCCCCTTCCTCCTTCCCTTTCTCCTTCTCCTCTTCACTTTCTCCTCTCTGCTTTCTCTCCGCCAATTTCTTCATTGCTCCCCCTTCCACCCCACATGCTTTTTCTTCTTCTCCCTCCCTTTCTCCTCTTCTTCCTCCTCCCCTCCCCTTTCTTTGCTCTTCTCCTTCCCCTCTCCATTCTCCCTCCTCCTACCTAATGAGACTTCGTCCCCACCTAAAGGCCAGTGTCATGCCTGGCCTCAATGGCCCCTGGGCCCAAAGGGGCCCTGGTTGGAGCCGGTTAAACATTTATCTCCCTGAGTAGCCTAGTCTAGAAGAGGAATTGTTTTCCACCAGCTGGAAGGGGAAAAAACCCTGCCTAAACCTTGAATACAGGGAGCCAATGACTAGGACTTTTGCCCATTCAGTGGCTCCCAGGGCCATCAGTCAGGAGGCAGTTAATGAACAGTTATTAAGCACCTTCTATGTACCAGACTTTTCGATAAATGCTGGGGATGCCATGAGAGGTAAAGGATGGTCCCTGCCCTCAGGGTATTCACAGTCTATTGAGCAAGTTGACGTGCAAATGACCGTGTGCAAACAAGATATAGACAGATGGATTGGAGATGCTTGGCAGAGGAAAGTTGAAAGAAGCCGGGATGCCAGGAGGCAGAGCTGGCAAGTGAACAAGGCCAGGCCTGGGGTGGGGGTAGAGAGGGCAGGCTCTCCCTTCTGCGGTGGGAATTTCATCTCAACTTCCCTTCAGAAGCCACGATTGGTTGGACAGCTTGGGCACCTCCCTGCTTGGAGAGATGTGCTCTGAGGGGTCGTGAGAGCCTCCTAGCCTGGGGAATTTAACTTCATGTTCAGCAAGAACCATAGCCAACTCTAGACATGCTCCATGCTTTTCTTTCCCTTTCCAAGAAAATGACATTTTACAAACTCCTTTAAAAGCTCTTCCTTTCATTCTACCTAAGTACTGGCTTTTGTGAGGCTTAATGCTGGAGGGATCTGAAACTCAGACACAGCCAGACCTCCACGGGATCTTCTAGGCCATTAGGGAAACCAAGGTCCAGAGAGGGGACCAGAATTGGCCAGTTTCTCGATGCCTGGAAGCAACCTTCTTTTCACAGGACCAGCTGAAGCCATCTTTCCAGAATTTCAGAGCTAGAAAGGACCTGGGAGATAAAACAAGTCCCCCCCTTGTCCCCTTTTACAGAGAAGAGAAGAGACAGAGAAGCCAAAGCTATCACTCAGACAGTAACTAACAGAGCTTGATGTCAGTCTAGAGCCACTGAGAGGAAGCCAGGAGTATTATAAAGATAGTGGGTGTGGGACTAAGCCCAGCTCTTCTACTTACTAACATCCTGGGCCTTGGCTTCCTCATCTGTGAAATGAGGGCCATAGTACCCACAGTGTTTACCTGACAGCATTGTTATTAAGGGCAGTGGAGCTCCTGTTGGTAAAGCACTTGTTCAATCTTTGAGTGCTATTTCAAGGTCAGCCATCATCATCACTTTGTTCCTGACCACCATGACACTCATAAGGGAGGGCATTTAGAGAAGACAATTCCCAGGTCATTCCTGGCACTGAATCATAGGGGCCTGGGACTCCACTCTACCACACTGTGTGGACAAAGTCCTCCTTCCCTCCCTGGAAATGGAATAAGGTTTCCAGTCTTTTTTATCTTTTTATTTTCTTCAAATGGACACAATGCAATGTGTGTTGGTTTTCAGTCTTGTATAATTAAAGCTTTCTATCGAATTTTACTGGGACTGTTTCTTCCCAAGGACTCCAACCCAACAGTGTGGAGACTCTGAAAGAACAGGTTGCTAAGAAATATCTGCCTGCACTGCCCAAGCTTCCCAGGTCAGGCAGCTGGGCATTGGGCTCTGAGTTAGCTAGACACAGTCTTTGAGGATCAAATGGATAGATGTTAAGAGAGCGCTGGACCGTGTTATGGATTTCTAGCTCAGATACTATATTCTCCCTATCTGTGATTGTTATCTCTTCTGGAAAATAGATGAGCCCTAAGGGTCCTCCCACCTCTGACCTTCTCTATGTCTCCATCTCGTGTATGTCTACGTGTGTATGTCCTGTGTCCTAATGGCCTGTCCTAGACCTGATAATCCACATTCTGAAATCATCAAGTTCTGATAGTCTGTGTCCTACATTCTAAGAGCCTTTCCGGCTCTGATACTCCAGGTCCTGAGGCCCTTAGGGAATCCTACAACTCTGTGGTCATGTTCTCATGTTTACTATAGTTATTAGTGGTCAGTGTAGAGTTATTTGTATATTTGCATTCTCTCCACTTATGGGGTTCTTAACTTTTTTGTGTCCTGGCCCCCTTTGGTAGCCTGGTTATCAGAACAATGATCTTAAATGCAAAAAACAAATTATGTGCAATTGCAAAGGAAACCAATTATGTGGAAAAACAGTTATCAAAATATTTAAAAAGACAAGCTCACAGACCCCAGATTAAGAAGCCCTGCATTAGATGGTAAGCTCTCTGAGGGAAGGAACTTTGCCTTATTTTGTATTTTTGGCTCCATTTCCTGAAATGGAATTTCCTATAAGGAATATAATGAACACAGCCTTCCCGAATTGAATTAAGTCTGACTTTACTGGAGCCTTGAAGTGTGTCCTCTCCTGTCAGTAACACCTAGGACTCCCTGGTGGCCATTGGGGGGGATCCCATCCCCGCATCCTTTGGTTTTGTTTGTTTGTTTGCTTACCAACTAACTGAGGGTAGAAACAGAGAAGCCCAGATGCATCCCAGCAGAGAGAGAGATCTTTTGATTTCCCCCTCCGCCCCCCCCCCCCTTCCTCCCTCATGAGCTGTGTTTGAATGCCTATAAATCAGGAAGAGACAACCACTGATGCTGTTTTCTTAAACCCTACCAGCCTGCATTACTGCCCATGTCCGGACACATGTTTGCACATATGTGTATTCCCACAGTCCTAAGGAGCAATTTTAAGGTCTCATTTCTAGGGTGTTTAAAAATTTATGCAAGTCTTTCCCAACTTCTCCCAGTCAGATGTAAACTCTCTGAGGACAGGGATTGTTTTCTTTTTGCCTGACTCAGGTAGATGGTTAGTAAAAGTTTATTGAACAGAACTGAGAGCACACCTGTGTAGAAGAGGAATATTTTATCATGAAGAAACTGGTTCGCAGTTTTTTGCAACCAAAAAGGCAGTGTAGCTTGGTGGAGAAAGCTCTGGACCTGGAGCCAGGATAACCCCACTAGGAGGCGATGTATAGGAAAGAAAGTCGATTGGCAGAGCTACGCTTGAGGGAGAAAGGAAGGTATATTGGAGGCGAGTCGTGAGGGGTCTCAGTGCTGAAAGAAGAGCTTGGATTTGTTCCTAGAGGCAATGGGGAGCCACTCTTGCTATTTGCCCTTTGTTCTGGAAGAGGACCCTAACATCAGGGAGGTGATGCTATGGCATGCAGGTGGATCGGATTGAAGTGAGGCAGGACTGTGCACAGTCACCAGCCTCATTCTCTCCTCCAGAGCCATGTGGGTCCAGTGGCCAGATATGGATCAGGACAATGGGAGACCATCTGGGATGCAGTGATTTGTTTTGTTTTGTTTTTCTCTTAAAGGACTAGTCCCAACGCCAAATCACTCTGGTCCCAGACCAAGCCCCATTTGGTCACAGCTTGGGCCCTGACTGGTTCAAGGAGTCACTTTATTAAGCAAGGTAATGATGTGAGCAGACCCATGTTTAAAAAAAAAAAAAATCACTTCTGTAGCTGTGCAGAAGGGGGATGGAAAGGGAGAGATCACAGGCAGAGAGACCAGTCAGGAGGTCATTGCTGTAGTCCAGATAAGAGGTGATGGGTACCTGCCCTAGGTGAGGGAGGCTCTGCATGCATCAGGACTGACTCTGTGTTCCCCTTACCTCGTGAATCAGAAATGGTCCTCAGCCACCCCTCACCTCAGGCTCTCCATAGGGTTAAGCCATAGGGCAGGACTGCTGATATCCCAAGCTCCTGGCTCTACCTCTGGCCCTTCTTCCATTCCAGCCCACTAAGCAGGGCTTAATTTATTAACAGATGCAGCCCATGAAAACTCCCCAAGGTATGTGGTTCCCAAACAAGCCTCTCTTAAATCAGCAGTAACTTCTTCAGAAAGGTGCTAATAGGAAGAAAAGATTCATGTTTGGCCTCAGCCGAAAGTCTTCCTTTTAGAAACTTCGTGTTTCCCCTGTGTGTGTGTGTGTGTGTGTGTGTGTGTGTGTGTGTGTGTGTGTGTGTGTAAATATATGTATGAATACAGACCGTGTGTGTACACATATCTATGTATGTGTATACATGATACTTGTTGTTTGATTGTTTCAGTTGTACCCGACTCTTTGTGACCCATTTGGGGTTTTCTTGGCAAAGACACTGGCTTGCTGTTTACTTCTCCAGCTCACTTTACAGATGAGAAAACTGAGGCAAACAGGATTGAGTGACTTGCCCAGGGTCACATAACTAGTAAGTGTCTGAGGCCAGATTTTAACTCAGGTCTTCCTGATTCCAGGCCAGGTGATCTATCCACTAAGCCACCTGGTCACCCCCTCAATATATGTACTAAGAGTAGTGTGTGTGTGGGGTCACCCAGGCAAGGGGGAGAACACTGAAGAGGGGTAGGCAGATGTTTCAGAGAAGCCGCTGCTGTCAGCCGGACAGGAAGACTCCTTAACATGTAGCTAGAGCTTTACAAAAACCACCTTCCTTGGTCCTCACAATGACCCTGGCAGGCAGATCAAAACAGAATTGTTAATGAACCATATTTTACAGAGGCAACTCTGCTCTCCAGGGTAAGCATTGCACTTGAACCCAGCTCTTTGGCCCCCAATCCAGTGCACTCTTCATTGTAGTGGGCATTTGGGTTTTAAACAAGTCCCCTTTCTGGTAAGGCATCATGGGGTAGTAGAGCACTGTTCTGAGAGTAAGGAGGCTCTGTTCAAGTCCTGCCTCATATTCCTTGGCTGTGTGGCCACCAGTGAATTTTCCTCTTCTTGTTGCCTCTGGCAACTTCCTGGGAAGGCAAGACATCTCTGGGCTGCTGGGGCCCCAGGCCCTCTGCCCATGGAAGCTGAAATTGAGGCTTCCCCATGAAGAAAAGTGATCATTACCATGGGGGGGGGGGTAGATGTGTGCCCTTCAACATCCAGCATTGGCTTGGATGGTTCTTTCTGTGTTGGCTTTGGTGCTTGACTCTAGCCAGGTATCAGCTGCCCATATCTTGTGTATTCATGACTCACGAGAACACTGAGAAAGAGCTTTTGCCAAGCCCTCCCCTTCTTTCTCCCCCATGTTTGCCTCTTACACTAGGAATTGAGCCCCACCTGTTGCTTTGTGTTGCTTCTTCCCAGGTTCAGGGAAGATTCCTTAGCTCCCAGGTCATGGGATCAGAGGTTCGGAGCAGGGAGAAGGAAGCCTAGAGGCTGGTTGGTCCAACCCTCTCATTTTACAGAGGAGGAGACTGAGGCCCAGAGAGGGGATGGGACTCTCAAAGAAGAGGCAGATCCCTTGGATTAGAACCCTCTCCCTCCAACCCTGGAGTTGGCTTGTGTACTCCTGTAACTCTACACTGCCTCCCCTGGCCACAGCAGATCCAGCCACAGCAGTGAACCGCTTTTGGCTGGTGTTTCATTCCAAGCTTCTCAAGATAGTAGTTGGGCTGTCTGGCTGCTGTCCAGCTCTAGGGCTAGCCCATGTCCTTCTCTTATGAAGTTATCTCAGGAGGTATTGATACAAGGAACCAATGTTAGGGCTGCTGATGAAGGAAGAGGTGAGGATGGAGAGGTACAGGAGGAAGAGAAGGTGAAAGAAATCTTTAGCTTGAAGACAAAAGCCACAATTTCCCAACATTAGCATATTTTTAAGGGTCCTGGGAAGCTGGGGGAAATTATCTCCCCAGAGAAACTGGGTTTTGGAAAGGTGGAAATAAATGACCAAAGGAGCGAGAAGAGGCCAGTCTTTCCTGCTCTCCAACATAGGCAATGGGGGTGGGGTGAATGTCCAGACTTGTGTCTGGCAGAAACCTTCCATGTCCTGACTCCAGCAGCTTCTGGTGGCTGCCTCTCCATCCTCTTCTTCTGGGGTGCTGTGGGGCAGGAGTTCATAGGTTAGTATGGGGGTGGGGAATAGGAAGGCATCCCATGAGAGGGCCCAATGAAGTAATTTAGCCAGGGGGAATGAAGAAATGTGGGAGATGAGGGGGGCTCCCTTTAAATGGATGCTTGGACTGGAGCTCTCTCCTTCACCACCTCCCAGTCAGGCGATGTCTGGAGCAGAGGGTGGTGATGAGGTGTAAGCTCCAAGGCTAAAGTGATCCTGCAGGAAGGTGAGGTTCCTGGGGACATAAGGGGGGAGCCAGATAAGAACCTTCAGATGGAAAATGAAATGAAGAGGAGTTAGAGTGAGAGGCTCCAGCTTGGGGTTTCTCTGTCAGACCACTCCCATCTCCAGACCTGGTCTTGCTACATGGCCACCTGCAATGCTCTGACATTTCCCTGTCCAAATTCTACTCCACCATCAGGGTCCAGACCACCCTATGAGAAGCCTGGTGGCTCAGCTATTTTAATGCACATAAATTCCTTACCAAATGACCTATATGACAAATAACTTAGTTTAGGCTTTGGTTTCCCCGCCCATAAAATGGAACCTTGACCTGAAGCTAGAAGTCTAGAGGGATGGGAGGATTCCTTGTCTCTCAAAAAGAGGGCATCCTTGCTCTAGCTAGACTTGGGCTAGAAGCCCTTGGGCTCCCTTCTCTGAGACCTGGGGCTTCTATGAGCTCCTGCCCCACAGCGCCCCCAAAGTGCCCCCCCACAGAGCCCCAGAAGGAGAAGAATGTATGGGTTAGTCACTAGTAAGATGAGCTCTCAGAGAAGAACATGGACAAGAATCTTGAAGGACAAGAAGGCTTAGGCAGGTCAAAATGTGCACCAGTAGGGGCACTGTCCACACTGAGGAGAACGCAGACCTGTTGGAGAAAATTTCCCAGAAATCTTCCAAGAAGTATCCAGTCAACTCTATAGAAGGAGCCGTGGAGCTATCCACCTGCCATCCCTCAGTTGCATGACAAATCCAGGCCACTTCTATTTCCAATCATCCTCCCAATGAATATTGTCTTCTGCCTAATACCTTCCTGAGCAGAAGTTTTTTAGGAGCACAGGCTTCAGGCATGCTTCTCTCCATGGCTCTCGAGGCTACAAATGGAGATTCTATGGAGACAAGTGTTAGAGGATTCAAAGTCATATAGCAGCCCCAGAAGCATCCTGCTGTTAAAGAAAGGTTTTGTTCCTGGAAAGATTTGCATGAACTGATGCAAAATGAAGTGAGCAGAACCAAGAGAATATTGTACACAGTAACAGCAATATTGTAGGATGAAAAATTGTGAATGACAGTTATTCTCAGCAATATAATGATCCAAGAGAATTCCAAAGGACTCACGATGAAATATGCTATCTGCCTCCAGAGAATTTTCTTTCTTTCATTCTTTCTTTTTGTTCTAGGCTCCTTGTACAAAATGACTAATATGGCGATGTTTTATGTCATTGCACATATTAAACTATATCAGATTGTTTACTGTCTCAGAGGAGAGGGGAGGATGGAATTTGGAACTCAAAACTTTTAAAAATGTTTAAAATTGTTTTAAAACATAATTGGGAAAAATAAAATATTATGTATAAAAGAGGTTTTGTTTTCAAGCAGCAGCTTGGGATGGTTGAAAGCCAAGTGAGATTCCCCTCCTACAGACCATCCCAATAAATATGCACCCCTTTCCATCCTCTTCCTGCTCTATGTCGCCAAACTTAGTTGTGTCTATAGATGCAGGGATCTATTTTTCAGGAAATCAGTCCTGCATTTCCTTGCATGCTCTTCTGCATGGAGTTCACAGAACTTTCAATCTGGGGGGCTGGGCAAGATTACCTGACCTTGTTTTGCTGTCCTCTGCCTGGTCAGATCTCCTTTGGGATATTCACCAACCCAAGAGAATAACTCATTAAGGGCAATTATTTTAAAATTGTTTAATGAACATACCAGCATCTACTCCAGGATGAAACTGCATCCCACCTAGGACCCTTTTGCTCACTGGTTAAAAGGATTTTATTTTTTTTCAACCTTTTAATTTTACTTTAAAATCAGATATTTTAGTATATGTATCAAGCCCCTTTTAACTAGAATCCCCACCCAAGGGAACATTTTTTGGTGCCCAAGATGAACAATGAAACCAAGCCAATTGACCACAGGTCAGTGTAAGAAACATTCTGTCTCCACCCCAAGTACTCTTCGTCATCTGTTGCCTGTGTTGTGCGGGTGAGGTGGGGGTGGGGGGTGGAGAGGTGGAATTGTTCTTTACAATTCCTCAGGGGTCCTATCTGTGATTATAGCACTAGATGTAGAAGGCAAATGATGAGGGGACAAGGTGGAGAAAAGCATCTGAGTCCAACGCTCGTGGGGGTCATGGCAGGGGCATTGAGTCCCCTTACAAACTCAGGAATCAGAAGCTGAAAATAAATCATAACCAGCCTGAAAACCTATTCTCTGCCTGTCTCTTCTCCAGAAAGACTGGCCAAGACCTTTGAGATGACTGACGGACTCTAAATGGAGATGTTCTCCCATCCCCCAGTGGCTCAGGCTTTCGGGACATGGGAGTGTCCACAGTGGAACTGATCTACCAGGCTTCCCTGATGGAACTCTCAATCTTTGGGAGCTAGAAGGGGCTTAATGAACTTAGATTACATTCTATAAAACTGGGGGAGACTCTAGAACATAGTGTGTCACAACTGGGAAACAGAATAGAGAACATTATATATCAGAACTAGAACAAAGCTTAGAACACAGAACATAGAAGGTGCTGGGAGGAATCCAGGAATGGAGATTGTCTGCTGCCCATATACATGATGGAGAGGGACCTCAAAATAGAGAAGGTCAGAGCTGGGAAGAGCCTTAGAACAACAGAGAAAGTCAGCACTAGAAGAGAACTCAGAACAGAACAGGTCAGAGCTGAGAAGAACATTAAAATCTGGAATATCAGATCAGATGAGGGGCTGGGAGGGGGGCAGCAGATTTTATAACTAGAAAGCTGATGTTAAAAGGAACATCAGAACCTCATGCCCAGTTCTAGTCCTCCTTTGAAGGACCTTAGCCCAACCCCCCACTTTATACAAGAGAAGAGTGAGGCAGTGGCTTGGCCAAGGTCGCACAGATAGGATGTAGCAGCAGTAGAATCTGATCATGCAAACCCCAGGCCTTGGGAGAGGAAGCCCAAGCCTTTGTCCCCCCTCCCTCAGGTCCCTGAGGCCCAGGCCCTGAAAGCCTCATCTTGGGTGGCAGGTTGGTGGCCTGCTCCTGACTCATGGCATTCCTGCTAGGTAAGGAGAGCAGAATCAGGGAGCACCACAGAAAGGGAGCTGGGTTTAGCCCAGGTCGGCTGCTTCTAGAGCCCAGAGCGGCAGCAACTCTGTTTTCTGGCAGGCCCAGAAGCCTCAGAGGGGAGAGGAGCACTTCTCTCCAGCCCTTGGGAGCTCAGTGACTCACTCTCAGGAATCTCTCCTGGATGGTGCACTTCCCACAGCCCTGATCACGGCCAGAGCTGGGAGCAAGGGTGAGGGCTGGAGCCCATCCATGGGCTTTGACACAAGTCGGTCTTTGTGACTCCCCCATCTCCACTCCAGGCCAGGAACCCCTGAGTAAGGCACCAGGAGCAGGAATTTGGAAAGTGTGCAGAGATCCCCAGATACCTTGATGAGACTGGGCCCTTCCTCCAGGACTGAGAAATGGATGGGAGCATTCCAGGTGAGAGCCCAAGACCATCCTGGGGCTTCAGATGCTGCTGGACGTTTGCTTTTTGTGTGGCAACAAAAGCCCACTGGATGTGGCATCTGAAGACTGGGCTCTGCCACTTACTACTGGGGTCACTTGTAATCACCTTCCTTCCCCAGGTCTCAATTTCTCCATCTGTAAAATGGGTCTATTGGACTTCCTGACCTCCATGGCTCCCATGTCCTATGATCTATGAGCCTCTGACTGGAATTTAGGCTGAAATTGAGATCTGCCTCCAGGTGCCCTTTGCAGGAAAAGAACTGCAGGGGTGGTTTGCCATTTCCTTCTCAAGCTCATCTTCCAGATGAGGTAATTAAACAGGGTTAAGTGACTTGCCCAGGGTCACACAGCTAGTAAGTGTCATATGCTAAATTTCAGCTCAGGTCTTCCTGACTCCAGGTCGGTGGAGCTGTATTCACTGCACCACCCAGCTGCCCAGCCTTCTGAATTACCACCCCCTAACCTCATTGGGCCTCAGAGAGAGAAACAGAAGTCCAGAGCAATCAGGAGAGTCAGCCTGGTGGAGATGGAAAGAGCCTTCTGTGACAGGGTTCAGGGGAGACTTTGCTCCCCTCTCTGAGCCTCAGCCTTCTCACCAATGAAATGGGGATAATCGCAATGACTAGCACTAATCTGACCCTTAAAGGTTCAGGAACCAATTTACCAATTTACTTATGTGATCTTCACAACAGCCTTGGAGGCAAGTCTGGTCATCATCGCTATTTTACTGCTGAGGAAACTGAGGAAGAGAAAGGTTGGGTAACTTGTCACTGGTCACACAGACACTAAGTGTCAGAGGCAGGATTTGCACTCAGGTCTTCCTGACTCTGTGTGCAGTGCATGCCCCCTCAAGTCTGCCCTGGCACCATCTACCTCCTTTGGTGGTTTGGGACAGGGCTTCTCATCCTTTCTTCTTGCCCCACAGACCTCTCCAGCAGCCCAGTGAAGTCTCCAGACTGAGCCAGGATCACACTCCACAGTTCAGAGCTGAAGGGAAGGCTAATTTTCAGGCAGACGTCAGAGAGAATTGAGATCTTTCCCTCCAAGTTCACAGAGCGCCTGGCATCCACTCTTACTGCAGCTCCCACTAAGAACCACTGATTTGGAGCAAAGGGGCTTATGAGGCTTCAGGTGATTTTAAAAATGGCATTTGTGGGTGTGATTATTACCCCACATCGAGTGACCTCAGTCTTATGAGAAAAGCCGAAATCTGATCATTTTACTTTGCTTTGCTATTGTTATTTTCAATGTTTAACCCACCTATCTTTCCATCCCTGCAGTATACATGATGAGGGTGAGTAACAAGGACTTGGCCTAAGGGTTAGGAAATTTCAAGGGCCTGATTGCACTATTGCTCAGGTAGCAGGCAGAGATCCCAGAGATTTGCCCTGATTTAGCAAGAATAACAACTTTAAAAGCAAGGCTTTATCCAATTGCTGTCAGGTGGAGGATTGGAGGATTACTTTCATGATGCTTGCTCCTAGACACATTTTGTGGTGATTGCCCTGGGCACCAAAAGAGCTCGTCATGGCTCTGGGTGTGGTAGAAAGAACCCAGACTGGGAGGCAGGGGACACCCTCTGATGCTAGCGTGGTGGCCTGATCAGTCCTCCCTGAGCACAGAGGCAGCCTGGAGCTTGCTGGGAAGAGGATTCTCCCAGAAGGTGACTAAGAGCACGCCCACATGACTGACCATGAGGAGAGGTGTTCGAGAAATGACTCTGTCCTGACAGGATATCCCCACCAGCACCAAAGTCTTGGCAAGGGGGTGGCTGGCCTTCTCCTCTCCATAAATCAGAATGGCACCAGCTGGTCCGGACTCTCCTCGATGATACCTTCTCTTTCCCTCCCTACCCCAGATACTCCAAGCCCAGACAGTGAATGAGAAGGGAGAGTGCATTGGCACCCTGCCACTTCCTACCTGTGTTACCCTGGGTAGGTCATTTCAACTTCCTGAGCCTCAGTTTCCCCATATGTAAGATGAAAGCATCAGACTCAATGGGATAGGATCCAGGATCCTCTGACCCTCTTCCCTATTCTTGCTTTTGTGAGAATCAAAGCATCTGATTATATTTCCTTAGTTAAGTAGAAGAAATGCAACTTCCTTCTCTCTTGGGCCAGCCTTGATTCCCCAATGACTCCATCAGAGGCTTCCTCATCCACAGATAAAGAGATCAGACTAGTGACTTTGGGCTTATGGACTTTTAGGCTGACCACCCTGTGAGACCAGCTGGTGTCACTTGCAGACTCAAGGCTGCCCTGCATCTTGGGTGCCATCACCTGAGTTCAAGTTCTACGTCTGACAGCTCACTTCCCTGTGTCTCAGTGGGATGGTCCTTCCATTCTCCATCACTGAAGCTGTTTGGTCTTAGACCAGACGACCAACTAAGGCAGTATTGTTCAGGCAGTTCTTGCTCAAGTGTGCTTTGGGCATCAGCGGCAATCTCTGAGTACTTGTCAAGATTCTGTGAGGCAGCTCTTGGCCCGATGGCAGGAAAACCTCCTTAGCTCTTTGTATTCTCAGGGCTCTCAGAGCTGGAGGGGACTGCAGAGGGTCCCTAGTCCAGCCTGAGGAAGACTCCCTTCTTCAATGTTCCCAACGAGTCACCAACCAGCTATACCTGTGCTTGAAGACCTACTGAAACAAGGAGCTCACCATCTCTCCAAACAGCTTGTTCCCTTTGGGGAAGCTTTGATGGTAAAAGCTCAATGTGGGAAGTTTTGAAATCCCATGGGGAATGGCTGGTCCAGTCATGGGGAAGGGGTCCCGTCTGGGCCAGGGGCCTGATGTTTCTGCCTCTGCTGGCCCCTCAGATGCTCATCTTTTTTCTAGTTTAATGATTGCCTCATTTTCTCTTCTGCCAAGGAAGGCTTTGGTCACATACTGTTGGGTACCTCCCAATTGACCATCCCCTTTTATCTTCACTGGAGCCTGGAGAAATAATAAACTTGGGCAGTGACCATGACAAAATCCCCCCACCATTCTAGAAGCAAATGGGTGTGCAGGTATCTAAAGGCAATAAGCTGGCATTGAGGAGGTGGCAGCCCCCTAAGGCCAAGGCCGAGGAAAAGTTAGCCAAATGGGCACAGGGGCACATTGCAGGAAGTTCCAAATCTGTACAACACAAATGGTCATATCTGTTAGGCTTAATGAGGCTGCCCTCCTCACCCCCACCCCCAGCTGGCAGTGCCAGAGCTGTCCGAGGTACTGATTGAACCCTTCTTAGTTTGAGGGCAGGGGAGATGTCAGCTGAAAAACTCCTACCCAGCTCAGGATCGTAATCATTGTGACATCAGGTAAGAAGCTGGGTGGATGAGCCTTAGAATGTGCCTTATTTCCCTTTAAGGACTGGCATCAGAATGGAGGGAATTCCCAGGTAAGAAAATCCCCTACACCAAAGCAGGTGACTTCCCGGGGCACAGCCAGAATGGGACTGAGCTGGGGCTTGAGCTCATGTCTTCCAGGAGCCAAAGCAAGCTCTAGATTCACTAGTCTGCTGCCTCAGTTTCCCATTTCCTAGTTTTTTTTTTCTTGCAAAGACTGGGTGACCCTACATAGCACATCATTGAGGGGATTTTTGTTCATATTTCACTAGACTAGGGGTCCCTGAGTCCCTTCCCTGGGAGTTCTGGGGTTGGAGTTAGAGGTCCTGGGTTTGTACCCTGATTCTGCCTGTGTGATCATGGCGAGGCATTCCCCCCTCTCTGGGTCTGCTTCCTCTCTTGTAAAATAAGGAAGTTAGACTAATTGCCCTCTGAGGTCCCTTCCATAGCAGAGGCTCTGGGCAGGCAGAACAACTTTTAGGTCACTTAGATCATTAAGAAACTATGGCCTTAGGTGATTAAGAAGCCACTAAGTGGTACTGGGTCTAGAGCCAGACAGACCTGAATTCAAATTTAAATCTGGCTTGAGATGCTTCCTAGCTGTGTAACTGGGCAGGTCACCTAACTTCTGTTTGCCTCAGTTTCCTTCACTGTGCAATGGAGATAATAATAACACCCACCTTTGTAAAGTGCTTATCACAGTGCCCAGTGCCCAGTAGGCATGTAATAAATATTTCTCGAGAGCTAGTCTATCTGCAGTGCCCCCATCGAAGCAGCTGCTGGGGGTCTTGTGGAGGGAACGGCAGCTCGTTGATGGGTCTGCCTAGAGAGTCTCTGCCTCTGTTTACCCTCCCAGCTCTGGAGTTCCATGACCTTGTGAAGCCACAGGACTGAGTCAAAGCCAGGCATTCCAACAAGGTACAAGAGATGGGGTCAGAGACAGGTGAGGTTTGGCCTGTTGGCACCAGGCAACTCACAGAGGGTCAAGCCAGGTGAAGGGTGAACACAATTGGCTACATTTGGCTTGTCTGTTTCCATGGGACGTGGACCTTCTAGGAACATCTGTGTGTTCTGGATGACCTCCAGGACTCCCAATGTCCTTCAGCTAGAGACCTTCTGCCCTGCCCCTCTCACTGCACTCTGGGCCAGATCCTGATTGCATCAAACACCCTTCTTCTCAATGGGAAGAAAATGTGTTAAGGACAGTGGTGATGGGGATGTGGAAGCCCCCACAACCCCCTCCTAAGCTGAATGTAAGCAGAGTGAGGGAGGAACTGTTGATTTTATTCTGTTTTTGTCTTTGTGTCTCTAGTGCTCAGCACAGTGTATCATGATAAACATAGGTGCTTAATAATCATTGCTCTAGACTGAATTAGACTGGACAGTTTGAGGATGCCATGTCCACAGCCCAGTTTAGATGTGAGGCTGCATCTGTGCCTTCCCACGGATCAAGCCTTCAATGTCAGGGCAGGGGGAGATGATTACAATTAAACTAGTGTGGCTCAACTCCCCCCTCCCCCTCCCATTCCTTCCTTGGGAACGTCTCCTCATGCTCCAGTAGAGCCCGCCTTTATTTTAAGCAATGTCTAACTCCACATAACTCTGGTAGAACAATGGGAATTGGGAAAGTCCGTCTGCATTTGCTGTCATGGAATTTGACACGAAGAGAAGACCTATTGAGACCTCTCCTCCCACTCACTATAAGAGACAGGATTGTTCAGGTGACAGAGGGTTGGACTGGGAGCCAGGAGACCTGGGCTATATTTCTGTGACCACTTCTTAAAAACTGAACGGTTTAAGCAGGTCACTGCTCCTCTGGAGCTATCTAAAGTCTGCTCCTGCCTATCCAAGACCAGAAAGGACTCACAAACAAACAGAGCTCATCATCAGGCTTACCCCACGTTTTCCTGTCTATATCTTGTTGGTACAGAGTTGTTTGCACACTGTCTTCCCCACTGGTGTTTGTTTTATTTTATTTTTGCCTTTCTTTGGTGCTTAGCACAAGAAGTGGCACACCATAGGCATTTAATAAATGGTAGGTGGTTCGGTGGACACAGTGCAGAGCCTGGAGTCGGGAAGACTCATCTTCCTGAGTTCACATCTGGCCTCAAACACTTCCTAGATGTGTGACCCTGGGCAAGTCACTTACCCTGTTTGCCTCCGTTTCCTCATGTGTAAAATGAGCTGGAGAAGGACATGGCAAACACTCCAGTGTCTCTGCCAAGAAAACCCCCAATGGGGTCAAGAAGAGTCAGACAGGACTGCAAATGCTTGAACAACAAAAACTACATGACCCCCGTCTCCTGTCATCTCTTATGTCCCCTCACTCTGAACTATTTTCTTTCCATGTCGAGCACCTTCCTGTGATACTTCACAGCAGCCGCACACAAGCACACGTTCTCATGGGCAATGGAGCCTTGGAAATAATACTAATGAGTGATTATCCCCCTACCCCAGCATTCTAAGGAAGGAAATCTGTTCTGCTGCCCATCTTGGCCACACCTACTCGAAGGCTAAGTCCCCTTTCTTTCTTTTTTTTCCCCAATTTATTTATTCACTGGCCACCAGGAGGGGGCCAAGAAGAGTATCCTGAAAGGAGACTTTTGTTGGGAGTTTTGGGTTTCAGGTGTATGTATGAGCGAGCTTGCTGGATGAGGCACCCACAATTAAGCTCATTTAAAACCTGGTTATTAGCCCATTCAATAGATCCCACTGTTGTTGAATTAACTCAGTACCAGTTATAATTTGGTGGCAGGAAGAGAGTAACAGTTAAACACAAGAGGCGAGTGAATTGGGAAATTCAGCCTTTGTTTCCTCTTCCTTTATCTTCAAACCTTAAAGCTGGAAGGCAATCCCTGGGCTCTCTAGTACAATCTCTCCTTCCACCTCACCAACAAGTAACTGTCCAGTCTTCACTGGAAGGTGTCCTAGGAGGGGGCACTCACCCCTGCCAAGTAACCCAGGCCCCTTTGAGATGCCCACATACAAGGCGGGGGTGGGGGGGGAGGGGAATGTACATAGTTTGTCTGAAAAAGATTTGAGAGTTCGGTGGACCACAAGCTCATCATTAGCAAAACACACTAACATGACCAGTTCAGTGTTCAGCACAAGGGAGATGATGACCGTGCTGGACTCTGCCCTGCCCAGGGGAGGCTCTGTCTGGACAGCTGGTCTAGGCCAGGGATGCATGTTGGGAAAGACAGTGAGAATTCAGAGAAGAATGTCCAGAAGTCAGTGCCCAGGATGGGGAGAATGGGGAGTTGAGGAAAGAACACCGGTGGTTTAGCCTGGAGAATGGAAGACTCAGCAGACTGAGCAGTCTGCAAAGGTGGGTCTTAGCGTCTTATCATCTGGAAGAGGAATGTGCTCACTCTGCTTGGCCCCAGGGCACAGATCCTGAAGGGCTGGGGGTGAGCTGCACACAGGCAGATTTAGTCTCAAGGGAGAGGGTTAAAAAGCGGAATGGAGTGTTTGGGCAGGTCTCAGAGAGGCTGGATGGCCACTGGCTGGGGGACTGCTGAGGGAAGTCTGGATACCCCAGATTGTATTAGGGGATCCCTGGGATCTCACTAAGCACAAAAGGGCTGTGATTCTATTCTAAGAGGCACGAAGAGCTAGCTGGTGGGTCTGCCTTAGTAACCCAGATCTGGGGCTACCCCAGCTGTCCCCATGGCACTGCAGGCCAGCCAGAATCACTCCCTAGGTACTTTCCTGGGGGCTTGGGCCTTGAAGCCCAACAAGTTATAACACCCCAAGCTGCAGCCGTGGGCAGGTGGGTGGAGGCTTGAGGTGACTGCCAATGAGTCATCGCCTTTCTGCAAAGGCCCAACAGAATGCCTCTGTTAAGACAGCCTCTGTTAAGACAGTACTTAAGCACCCTATCCATTATCTCAAACAAGTGAGGAAGGCCCTGGAGGGATCTGGGTGTGGGCTGCCTCCACTCCCCTGCCTTCCCTGCCTTCCCTTCTTCTCTCCCTCCCTCCCTCCCTCCCTTCCTTCTCCTCCCTTCCTTCCCTTCTCCTCCCCTCCCTTCCCCTTTTCTCTCTCCCCCCTCCCCTCCCCTCCTCTTCCTTCTCCTCCCCTCCCCTCTCTTCCCTTCACCTCCCCTTTCCTACCTTCCCCTTTTCTCTCCCCCCTCCCCTTCCCTCCTCTCTTTCCCCTCCCTTCTCCTACCTTCCCCTCTCTTCTCCTCCCCTCCCCTCCCCTCCTGTCCCACACCCTCTCCTAGATGTTTGTCCTGGATGGCAGATCGATTTCTTTGCCCAATGGCAGGTACCCAGTGAGTGCTTAATAAATGCTTGTTGATTGATTGGTTTCAACTTTCAGAAACCTCCCTCTAGGTTACATCTGAAGCCATGATACAGACTCTTAAAAGGGGAGAGTGAAATTCTGGGACAGTCTGGGCTAGAGCTGTTCAGAAATGGAGGTAGTGAGCCCCCCATTAGTGGAGGTCTTCAAGAGGAGGCTGGACCACTTATTGGCCATATTGCAGCAGGCAGGAAGTTGGTAAATACAAAAATACAGGGTGGTTTGAGGGGAGAACAGGGAGTTAGCAAATGGGAGAGAGGGATTAGGTGAAAGTGGGCCTTGAAGGGACTCCAGAGTCTAGGAGATGGGGGAGAGGCAGTTGGGTGTTCCAGCCCAGAATTGGGGGCAACAAGTGCAAAGGCACGAAGGCCATTTGGGTTGGACCACACCACCTTCCAGGAGGACGCTGCCCAGGGAGGCTGCAGCAGGGGCAGGACCATCCCAGCCTGGGGATTCTGGAAAGATCCTCATCATCACCCATTTGGGAAGGGCTGAGCCCTGCCCCAGGACATGAGATCTGGGCTGGGGGAGGGGCAGGAGGACAAGTAGACACAGACTCTCTTCCAGCTGCTGAGCAGCTTCAAGGAAGAGCAGAGCCTTGGCAACCTCTGGGACGCTGCTCAGGAGGAGCTGCCAAGTCTCCTCCAGTGGACCTGGGTCTGATTCTCTTGGGAATAACCCAAACTAGCCCAAGGCACCAAGGTGGCTGATCTAATCATTCACCTGAAGTCAGTGACCTGCCTCCTCTGAAGATGGCAGAAGGCAGGACTATGTGGGGAGGTGGGAAGGAAGCTGATTCAGGCTTGGTGTAGGGAGAGCAGTCCCAAAGTGGGAGTAGTGAGCTCCTTGTCCTTGGGGGTCTTCAAACATGACTGGACGAAAGACTTGGTCAGGGATACCTCTGGAGGAGGCTCCAGCTTTGAGATTTTGGGGTTCTGTGGGAGTGTTCCAGCCCCCACTGTCTCCACACAGCAGCAGAATGCCTTCTGAGCCTTCCAACTTGCCCCCCCTCCCCCCACCTCACAAGGTGGATTACAGAGCTAACCCTCCAGTCAGTCAGCTTCCAGAGGCCACTTCCAATCTTCCTGTCTTCCAACAAGTCTGGCCATCTGTACTGGACCTAAGCCCCTTACCTTAATTCTGGGCCAGTAGTAGATCCATGACCTAGGCAATTATTTCAACTCCATGTGACTCATCTTATCCTTATCGGCAAGATGGTAATAATAGCCTAGGACACTCCCCTGAAGAAATAAGAAAACGCCCTCCAAGTTCCCTTCCAGATCTGAACCCCAGGCTCAGTGGGCTTCCTGCCCTGACAGGAGGCTTTCCTCCGAGAACTTTCACACTAAATGCTCAAAGGATGCCTCAGGCTCCCCAGCTGCCCATCAGAGCTCTGGGTCATACAACATCGGGTTGTAGGAGCACCATCCTGGACTGATGACTGAAGGTGGGCTTCTTCTCAAGATTCATCTTCTTCAGTTCAAATCTGGCCTCAGACACTTACTGGCTGTGTGACCTTAGGCAAGTGTGCCCCTTTCTCTGGGCTGCCTCTGTAAAGTGAGGCATCAGGAACAAGATCCCTTGGCCCTCCTTTGAGCCTCATTTGTAAAATGGGGATAACAATGCTCACATTATGTACCTCAGTGAATGATTAGGCTGAAAGGATTTTGCAAACTTGACCGGCGTCTTACAAGTGTGAGGTGTTATTTGTGGAAAACTAGCAAAGCACAGCAGGGCAGGCTTTGAATACTCTCTCCTTTGTGAACAAAGACTGCTCCCAGTTGTCAGAAATGACTCATCTCTGCTTCCCCAGCACCAAGGGCAGGGCCTCCTGCTCTGGAGATGATCAGTAAAGGTTTCTTGAATGAATGTGGGGGGTAGAAGGCACACAATCCACCTTTTCAAGGGAAGCGTCCTCCCAGCAGGGGAGGCCACAGCAGAGTAGGGCACGGGGAGTTTGAGGCTGCCAGCAGACGCAGCTCAAGGAGTTTCTGCTGCAGGGGATACTGCAGGCCAGGCCATGCCCACACCACCACAAAGGTGAGTGACCCAGGAGCAGTGGAGCCAGCAGCAGCTGGGGCAGGTCAGCATGTCACCCCCTGTGACCCGCAAGGAAGTTGTCTGAAAGATGGCATCAGGGGTGTGAGTCCCCAGAAAGGGAGGGGACTGGTCATGTAGAAAGATGGAGAGACCACATCTGGGCAGCAAGAGAGGAAGCCCAGTCCTCCTGCAAAGTCAAAAGACCTGTGAAGATGAGACCAGAGGGAAGAACTCTCCATGAATCAGAATGGTCCAGGAGAAAGCTCTGGGGAGGGAGAGGACACCCACAGAGGACCAAGGACCTAGCAGAATGCTGAAGTTGGAGTCCCATCCTCAGGGACCATCATTATTTTTTTCAGTAGGTCAGGAATTTGACCCTCCTTGGCAGTTGTCAATCTCCATGTACATCCGTATGACAGGGTCCAGCACCAAGTCAGCATCTAGTGCCTGGCCTTGTAGTCTGACCTAAAACACAAGTACCAGCCTTAGTGTCCCTAACACATGGTCAGCTGACCTTAGCCTGAAGATGTCTGGGAAAAGAGAGCTCCCTCCCTCCCTCCCTCCTCCCTCCCTCCTCCCTCCTCCCTCCCTCCCTCCCTCCTCCTCCCTCCCTCCCTCCCTCCTCCTCCTCCCTCCCTCCCGGGCAGCCTGTACTACTGGGAATTGTCCCTGGCTCCGCCCTCTCCTCCATGTGACCCTGACTAAGTCACGCCCCTACTTGGCCTCACAGGCTTCATCTTCCAAGTCAGGGGGTTGGACCCCATGACACCTCAGCTCTCTGTGAACCCTCCATATTTCAGATAAGGAAACAGAGCCTGTGAGAGCCTTGGCCGATAGCTCGGGAGCTGCAGAACAAGGACTTTAGCCCAGACGTCCTGTCCCTGGCGCAGTGTCCCCTCTAGCACGTCATGATACTTCATCTGAGGACTGGACTCATTCATCACTTTCCTTCCCACCTCTTTAAAACTGAATACTGGAGTGTGAGCAGAGACAAAACATCTGCCAGAAGAGCCCACTTCTCCCTCAGAGAAGCTCTTGGGATGTCAGCTCTGGGCTAGACCTTGGAAGGCATACCCATCTTACAGAAGAGGGATCAGAGGGGAAGGGAACTGCCCCAGGACCTCCAGCGACTTAGGAGGCCAGGGAAGAAAATCCTCCGTCCACAGGGATCCACACAGTCTACATCCTGTGGGACAGCCCTTCCCTTCAGTGACTCCCAGGCTCTCAGGATGAAGGAGGGGGTCAGCCACCCTGACCTGGAGTGGGTGGGGCTTCCCTCAGAGAAATGCTCATTCTTGTGTAGTAGAGACACTTCCAGAGGCCCCAAGAAAGTTCCCAAGATCAGCAGGGGAGAAGGCGGGGCCTGTGGTAGAGGGAGGCAGGGAGGACCCTCATCCCCCTCCTATTTCCCTTGGCATTCCTTGTCATGTGGCAGGAGGGCTCAGCTCCTAGAGGCCCTGGGGGCTGCTGCTGCTGGAATCGAGTAAGCAGGCCACTTGGCACCCTCTCCTGTGCATCGAGGCCCAAAGTGGGAGGTTGGTTGTGGTTCTGCCCATCCTCAGTGCCAGCCAGTGACATCATCCCCAGCCTTCAGCCAGCGCCTGCTGATCCTGAGTGTGGGACCACAGACGAGTCTCTCTGTGAGAAAGGCAATGGGGAGAAGTAGAAAAAACCCAGAGCTTGGACTGTGTGATCTTAGACAAATCACTTCCCCTCCATAAACCTCAATGTACTCATCTGTGAAATGGGGGCAATCATTCTTGTAGCATCTCCATAGGTGATCACAAATAAAAAACTGGAAAGGAGCTCCGAGGCCACATTTTACATCTGGAGAAACTGAGGCCCAGGAAAATGAAGTGCTCCAGGTCACAGAGGTGATGGGCATCAGGACGTGGTTATGAAGGGTCTTAAATGTCACACACAGCTGCATAAATGGAAGTTATTATAAGGTGATGCCACCATCAATAACCACAGCCAACAATTACATGGCCTTTGGAAGCTGACGATGAGGCTTACAAGACCTCCCACAATAATCATGGGGGGTGGGTGCTACGATGGTACCCATTTTACAGATGAGGAAAGTGAGACAGAGCAGGCTAAGAGGCTTCTTGCTGTGTCTCCTGCTTCCTGGCCTTTCCATCTGCCACCCCAGCCTTGCCTCAAGGGCTCCACCCACTGGCAGCCCTGGCTTTCGTCAGACTCAGCTCAGTCTCTCCCTTCTCCAGGGGCTTTTCTGGCCCCCCAGTCACTGCCTGCCCTCTCAGCTCGCCTCTATTGGTCCTTTCCATACGGAGGTCTTCACTTTTCATCTCCCCCATCGGACTAGGAGCGCCGGGGGAGCAGGCACCGTCTTTGCCTCTTTGTATTTACAGTGACTTCGGAGGCCAGTGCAGCACGTTGCCTGGTACACAGTGGGTGCATAATAAATGCTTGTCAGCTGACTGACTCACCCAGGGCCACAGGTAGTTAAGTGCCTAAGCCAGGAGTTCCACCGGGATCTTGCTGACTCCAGGTCTACCCACTAGGCAACCTAGCCACTTGTAAAGGCAGTCCCAGAGGCATGTAGGGGCCCGGTATAAACAAGCCTCAATCATACCATCAATCAGGGAGTTAGGAACAAGTTGAGACCGAGGAAAACTCATCTTCCTCCATTCTAAGCGAAAGAGTTTGCCTGCAGTCCATGCAGCTCCCACAATGGGAGAGGGACCCAGAGGAGCCACAGACTTCCCCTAGGCTGCTGCCTCTACCCACAGTGACTTCCCCAAAGTCAGGTTTAGGAAGGCAGGACCATGGCTTTCATGAGGATAGGGATCAGCCCAGCCCCTTGCCAGGCACTAAGATGGGGCAGAGAGGTCAGCAGGGCACAGAACAGCCAGCAGGCAGGGACTAGCTGATCATGACCAGAGGCTGTGCTGTAGGAGCCTGGGAAAGAGCTCCACGTGAAGCCAGACACACAAGCCAGTGCTTGCCCTCACATGAGCTCCTTGTACATAACAACACATTTATCAATACTCATGGTAACTGCTGTGATGTATGTCCCAGGTTAGGACTGTTTCTTCTCTTGTTTTATGGTCATTTACTTTGTACTCATATCATACACATTTTGTACACTTTGTTAACGTTCTCTGTTTTGCCGTTAGCTATGTGCACATATCTATCTGCTGTGATAGCCTCCCAAGGTTATTAGTGCTTTGATTTTATTTGCTTTTAGATGGATAGATTATAGATATAGATATGCCTGTACTGCTGAGACATATGTGTCCTACATGCAGCCACTGAAGCAGCCTGATGAGAGATGCTCCACATTGCGTTAGGTCTACCTCATGTATTATTGATAGACATTTTTGCTAAGTGGTGCCTAAAGGTGATTGCCCAGTCTGCTAACTTAACCATCTCTCTTGTGTCAGATGCTGATGTCATCTGATACTATATCTGATGATTCCAGGTACTTTCAAATGTCTTCAACATTTGGGAGGAATGTAGCAGGACTTTGAGAACCGATTGCCATCCTGAGATTTGTCATTCATAGAGTCAAGCATCCTCTCTCAGTCCTGAGGATGATTTGGGACCATAATGATTTTTGAGCCTGAATGTGAACTTGAGTCCTCAGGAGTAGGGACAGCAAAAGCTGAGCAGCACCAGAAGTGGAGAGGCAGCCTGAGCAGCCCTCCCTGAGGCCCCACAAATAAGATGTGAAGGGTGACAGCTCAGAGGAGGGTTGAGACATATCAGAAAAGAGAGAGATCAAGGTGAGTTATTTGACCCTTAAGCATCTCAGAACAAAACTCAGGCTGGAGCTGCCAGTGGCATTCACCTCTTCAAGGAAATTTCCCCCAAAATGTCACCTTTTCCCCTAGTTTCCCTTCCTTGTGTCTGTCTGTTCAGTGACAGATATTGTAATATATTCTGTTCACTTCTTTTACCTAAAAATAACCTTTTCTCCCCTTGATTTTTGCCTCAAATATAAAGAGGTGAGGGCTTAGCTAGAGGTACACAAAAATTAAAATCAGAGTGGAGATCCAAAATATTAGGAATCTTTCTAACTGGGGACTCTGAGCTATTGTGATTGCATTAACAATTTTTTTGGTCTGATATAAAATTCCATCAAATAGATAAACCTTAAGGCCATCATGATATTTCCTCTTCAGCTAAAAGAATTATAATTAAATATTTAACAATGAAGCAGGTATGGGAAAATATTATCATTAAATATTATTAACCATACCCCCTCCCTCCCAGACCTGGGAGGATATGACTGCCTTTATTGGGCAGAGACGAGGGAACAGAAAGGATAAAGAACCAGCCATTATTACAATATCTATTACTGGACAGATTTGGGGAAGGAAAGTTTGGGAGAGAATAGACCTTTAAAAACATTAAACTCTCTGATCCTGAGTTCTCTCATCTGTAAAATGGGGATAATCATTTCTGTACTACCTACCTCACAGGGTTCTGATGAAGAAGGTACTTTGTGAACCTAAAAATGCCTTCTAAATGCATTATTTTTATTAATTTTTCTGAGTCTCAGTTCCCTCATCTGTAAACTGAAAATTAGAATATGTGTACTCTCTCTCCCACTCAAGGCAGGAAAACACTTGGAAAGTCTTAGCATGCTATAGAAATGACTAATTTTTTTTGGACATAAATAAAAGTTTTTATTTATTTTGCTTCTTAAATGGCATTTTCAGTTAATTTTCTGTTTCAAAACAGGAGGGAAGAATTACTATTTTAAATTCAATTTCATTTTATTTTCATTTCCAAATCCACTCTGTCCTCCATTCTTTGAGAAGGTAAGACATACAAAACCCATTACAAATATGATCATACAAAATAAATTTCTACATTAGCCATGTTCCAAAAAATAACAAAGCAAGCAAAAAGAGAAAGAAAAGCAAATATGCTTCAGTCTGCACTCTGTGCTCTTCTGTTCTCTATTCAGAGGTGAATGGTATTTTTCATCATGAGTCCTTTGGAATTGTGGTGGGTCATCATGTGACTTAGTCTTTCATCATTGATTACCTTGATAAAATGCTGCTGTTACTGTGTAAATTGTTCTCCTAGTTCTGCTCACTTCACTTTGCATTAGTTCATACAAATCTTCTCAGGTTTCTCAGAAACCATCTTTTTCATGATTCCTTATAGCACAATAGTATTCAATCACAATCATATATGATGACTTGTTCTGCCATTTCCAAATTGATGCTCACCTCTTCAGTTTCCAATTCCTTGCCACCACAAATATAGCTGCCATAAATAATTTTGTACAGATGGATCATTTTCTTCTTTCTTTGATATCTGGGGAATATAATCCTAGTAGTAGTACTGGGTCAAAGGGTATACACAGTTTAATAACTTTTTAGCAGGATTCCAAATTGTTCTCCAAAATGATTAGACTAGGGGGTGACTAGGTGGCACAGTGAATAGAGCACCAGCCCTGGAGTCAGGAGGACCTGAGTTCAAATCCAGCCTCATATGCTTGACACACTTACTAGCCGTGTGACTTTGGACAAGTCACTTAACCCCAACTGCCCTCCAAAAAAAACAAAACAAAATGATTAGACTGGATCCACCAATAGTATCTCTGTTTTCCCACATCAACTCTATCATTTATCATTTTCCTTTTCTGTCATAGTCAATCTCATGGGTGGGAGGTGGTACCTCAGCATCACTTCAATTTGCATTTCTCTAATTATTAATGATTTAGAACATTTTTTATATGACTATTGATAGCTTTGGTTTATCCTTTGACCACTTTTCAATTAGGGAATGGCTCTTATTCTTATAAATTTGGCTCCATTCCTTAGAAATGAGACTTTTATCAGAAAAACTTGTTGCAAAGGTATTATTCCAGTTTCCTGAATTTCTTCTAATTTTAGCTACATTAGTTTTGTTTGTGCTAAAAGGTTTTAAGTTCTCTGTCCTTTTTTTGGTCATGAATTCTTCCCCTATCCATAGATCTGACAGTAAATTTTTTCCTTGCTTCTCTCATTTGCTTGCGAGAGCACTCTTTATGTCTAAATCAGTACCCATTTTGAGTTTACCTTGGTATACGGTATGAGAGATTGGTCTTCACCTAGTTTCTGCCAGGCTACTTTCCAGTTTGCCCAACAGTTTTTGTCAGATGGTGATTTCTTGCTCCAGCGGCTGTGATTTTGGGGTTTATCCAACACCAGTTCACTGTATTTATTTGCTTCTGCATATTGTGCCCCTAATCTGTTCTGATGATTTGGCTCTCTATTTCTTACCCAGCAACAAATTGCTTCAATGATTACTGCTTTATTTTATAGTTTGAGGTTGGTACTGGTGACCAGATCTCATTATTGTCAGTTTCTCTATCTGCAAAAAGGGGGTTATTATCTGTTTTGCCCCAGGGTTGTTTTACAGAGCTATGGGGCTGGGAGTTGTCATTCTTCAGGCTCAGCAATCACCATCAGAGCTCTGATGAGAAGCCAACCCCTCCCTTTCCATCTCATCTGTGGCTGGGCGCTGGTTCCTATCAAGCAGGTACATGCCTACCCAGGCTCCATAGACAGGGAGACTCCAGGGCAGGGGTTTTGGGGACAGGCTGCCTGGGAAGAGAGGCCAAGGGACCGAGGAAGGTGGCAGCTACAGGAACACTTGGAGCGACCGAGTTTGTCCAGGAAGATTCCAGGAGGAGCAGACTGTGGGGAGTGAGAAGAGCTCCTGCCTCCAGATGGCACCGAGGTAGAGACCGTGAGAATTCAGCATGGGATCCTGGAACTGGAGTTGGCATAGGCCTTCAGAGTCGCTTAGTCCACTCCTCTCATCTTCCAGAGAGGGAAACCGAGGCCTCAGGAGGGAAAGGAAGTGCCCAAACTCAGGGTTTTCAGGCCTCAAGACTTGCTGAGTTTCCTTAGCACTGACTGTGTGACCATGGAAGAGCTATTTTACCTTCACGGACCTCAGTTTATCAATCAGCTGATATTTATTAAGCACCTGTGCTAAGCTCTCAAGATACAGAAAGTGGCAGGAGACAATCCCTGTCCTCAAGGAGCTCACAATCTAAATGGAGAGGCAGGAATCAAACAGATCTATAGAGAAAGCTCTGAACAGGGATAGACAGGAAAGAAGCTACAGAGGGAAGGGACTGGAGGGAAGAGGGCATGAGAAAGGCTTCCTGGAGGAGGCGAGATTTTGGATGGGGCTCCCAGGGAAGTCAGGAGACAGATATGAGAAGGGAGGACATTCCAGGCAGAGAAACTGCCCAGAGCTGAGAGATGGAGGGTCTTCTATTGACTCAGCTAAATCCTGACCCTGGCTGGGGAGCACACGGACAGCATAGGGACTGTTTGCCGAGCCAATTCAGGGCACAGGGCCTTGGGCACGGGAGGGACTTGGTAAAAGTTAGCTGGCTTGAACCTTCTCACTCCGAAGAGAAGACTACAAGACACGGGGCTCCTTCCTTCCTGGGGGCTCCTTTGGACCACTTTGGAAAAACAAAGCTGCCTGCCTACTTCATGAAACCTCCTGGCTCTCCAAACAGGCAAGGGCCTAGTTCTTGGTGACCTGGAGCTATTAGGTAGCCGGGCTTTATACTGAGCGGGGCTGAAGGGGTGGAATCTCTTTCCAACACCCCACTCTGGGGAAGGGAATCTCCATCCCTCTCTCTGGGTAGGTGAAGAAGGCCTGGCCCAGTCCCAGGCTCTGCAGAGTGGCTTTGGGGACAGGCTCTCCCATAATAAATCACCGGCCTGTCCCAAGCTGGCTCTGCCTGCAGGGCCTCCCTAAGGCAGGGGACTGGTCTAACCTGCTCAAACCAGCAGCTTGGAGTTGGGGCTTTGATTGTTCCAAACCAATGCCTTCATTGTTATAGAGAACCCCCAATGAGCAAAGGCCTCTGCCCATGCAGGCTCCTACCTGCTCAGTAACTTGGGAGTTCCAGAGCAACCTGGAGCCCCTCACAGGCTCCAGCGACTTGGCCAGGGTCACACAGCCCTCAGGGAGAAGAGGCAGGTGGCCAGGTAGACACCCCTCCTCACCTCCCCCCAGGCAGGCATCCCTCCTCACCTCCCCTCTCCTCACCTTCCCCCCAGGCAGGGGACCCTCCTCACCACCCCTCCTCCTCACCTCCCCTGAGGCAGGCGCCCCTCCTCTCCTGCAGCCCCAGGGGCAGTGTGGTGAGGAGGATAGGCTGGATATGGAGTAGTCAACCCCCAAGTTAATCCCGACTCAGGCACTTGCTGGTCTCAATATCCACATGCTACCAGTCAAGTCATCTGATTCTCCTTGGCTTCATCTATTAAATGGAGGGGGGAGGTTGAATCCATGACCTACAAGGGCATTGCTCTTCTGCAGATGAGGCCCTCTGTCACCTTTTCATTGGCTGTGCCCCCTGCCAGGAGTGCTGGGCCCCATCCCACTTAGGCTCCATTGCTTCCCAGCTTTCCTTCTAGACTCAGCCCAAAGCCTGCTTTGCAGGAGGCTTGTCCAGTCCTCCCCTCCCAGCTGGTGCTTTCTCCCTGAGGTGGCTTCCCATCCACCCCGTACCCAGCCTGAAAGGACAGAGTTGTTTGCAGGCTGTCTCCCCCTCAGACTGGGAGCTCCCTGAGGACAGGAACTGGTTTGGCCTTTTTTTATATCTACAGAGCTTCCCATAGGGCCTGGCACAGAGTAGGTGATTAATAAATGCTTGCTGACTCTGAAGAACGGTCAGTCATGCAGAAGAAGAGTCAGCCTTGCCCTGCAGAGGGAGACCTAGGTGCTATGGGCAAGACCTCCCGATGTGGATCCCCAGATGGAATGGGCCACCCTCCTAGCCTGACATGAGCCAAGCTGTGTGTGTGTGAGTGTCTGAGAGCGTGTTTGTGAGTGTGTGTGAGAGTGTGTGAGTGTGAGAGAGTATTGTGAGTGTGTGTTTTCAGTCTCCTCTCATCCCCCCCCCCCCCCATCTTCTCTTCCTTTGTTGGGCTAGGCTGGCAGGCAGTGAGTTCCCCGTCCCTGCATGGGCAGTCTGGATCTGTGGTAGGGGTTTGGGCTCAGGTCGAGGCTTGAGATTCTGTCATTTTCTTTGCCTCCATGATCTTTCCCTGGCCAATGGAGCTTGGCCCTCCCAGCCTGCCTGGGTCTCCAAGGGCCTCGGCTGTTTTTTTGTCTCTCCTTGTCTCACTCAGCTTCCCCAGGATGTCCAGCAAACGCTTCCTTACCCCCTGCGCCAGACAGATGGAGCTATGTTCTCCACTCACCTCACCCCAGTCCAGCCTTCCTTCCCTTTGGAGATGCGGGTCTCCCTGTGGTGGCCACCAGGTGGAGCTGTTCCTTAAGCTACAGAGGCAGCCACTGTGCCCAGCCATAGACTGGTCGGGGTGTAGGATACCAGTACTGGCCATTCCAGCTGCCAGGCTGGGGCCAGGCTGGGGCCAGGCTGGCTCAATAGCAATCCCCCTCCGCCCCTGTGCTTGGAAAGGGGTGAGCCTGAGAGAGGAGTGAATGAGCTTGGCTTCATCCCCAGGGGCCAAAGAGAGGGCCCTCAACGGCTGCAAAAATGAGAGAGAAGGGTCCCTCCTTGACTGGGAGCCAGCTCTGCCCCCCCTCCCACTCCTGTGTGATCCTGATAAAGTCTATTCTCCCCCCCTGAGACTGCTTCATCTTCTAAGACTGTGTATGAGGGAGAGGTAGACAGGGGATGGAGAAGCGGCCATTGAGTGCCCACTGAGGGGCAGGTACTGTGTTGGGTGTGGGGAAGACAGAGGCCAGAACAGTCCCTGTCCTTGAGGATCTTAAATTACACTGGGGGTGAGGGTGTAACAAGTTATACCAGGTCACTAGAAGAGGAAGGGAACAGTAACACCGGGAGGCTCAGAGAAGGCTTCCCAGGGAAGATGGCGCCCTACCCTAGCCTGAAAGGAAGGGAGGGACCTGAGAGGCAGAGGTAGGGAAGGGGCACAGTTTAGGCAGCAGGGGATGGGAAGAGAAGGTTGGGGAACAACAAGAAAGTCAGTTTGGCTAGAGAGATGTCCAATCAGCTTGGAAAGGTCAGCCAGATCCAGAAGGGCTTTATATGCTCTACAGAGGAAAACTTGTGTTTGGTCCAGAGGCAGTGGGGAGTCATGGAAGGGTTTTGAGCAGGGGAGTAGCACAGGCTTGATCCAATAAGAGAATTCCCTAAAAACCCAAATGTTCTTTGCTAATGTGAGGGTACTTACTGATGATGGTAATTTGCCGTGAAGCCAGAGGGGCTAACTTCCCTAGGAGATCTCTCAGGGGGCAGCCTCATACAGTGAAACGTGCCTGGAGCTCAGATCCCTGCTCTCCTCCAGCACTGCTCCGTGGAAGGCTGCCAGACCCTCAGGTGAATGAGCCAAGGCCCCCCCCCCCCCCCCCCACTGATGCTCCTGGCCAGGCGGCCTTGGGGATGTCACATCCGTGCAAGGGCCTTAGATTTTCAATTTAAAGTGAAGATAATTCAGTTTAATAAATATTTATTAAGCATGTGCTTTGTGCTAGGCGTAGTGCTAAGCCAGGAATGCAAATACAAATAAAAAGAAAGGCAGTTCCTGACCCCAAGGAACTTATAATCTAATCGGGAAGAAAATACCTAAAAAGAAGCAGAAAGGGGGGTGAGCCACAGGTACAAGGGGTGCATGATGGGGAAGCCCCAAAGCCTGCTGGGATCTACGGAGGAAAGCTGTGGTGAGCGCCCTCCTTAGAGTCCTCCCCCCCCCCCCCCCAAGTCCGAAGGCACAATCAGAGGGTCTGGAGGATTCCATCTAAGAACATGAAGAGATTTCCCAACAAAGCGTTTCCTGGGCAAGGAGGGGGAGGAAGGAAGGAAGGCACGATGTCCCTGAGCAGGGAGCTGACTTCGTGGGGTGGGGGAGATCCTGGTCCCTGTCCTAAGACCTGGCAGCCGCGTCCCTCGGGGGTGCCTAGGAGGGGCCCTAACCTGACCCGGATAACGCTTGGCTTTCTCTCTGCGGCGCTCACAATAGACATTGGCATTTCTTCAGTTCACTCCAGCTTCTGATGGGGCCACCCTTTTAGAGAGGCTCGTGCTGAACCCAGCCTTCCATCCTTCCTCTATTGTGCAAAGTGCGAGAAATACAGGGAAAAGCAAAAGGCTCTCCCAGCCCTCAGGGAGCTCGCAGTCTAAGCCGAGAGACAACAGTAAAACAAGATCCATGCAGGATAAATGGGAGGTGACTGGGGGGTGGGGTGGGGGGGGTGGTAAGGAGGGTAAGGGACAGGGGACAAGAGTGAGGAAGAAGACGGAGTGTCCGGTGGGCGCCAGCCGGAGGCCGCAGTCACTGGATCGCAGAGTACGCGGAGGGAGTGAATCGTAAAAAAGCTGGAGGTGGCCTAGTGGGGCTCTGAACGCCAAACCCAGGCTATTGTATTTGCTCCTGGAGACAATAGGGAGCCCCTGGAATTTACTGGGCCGGGGGTGACGTGGTCAGATCTGGGCTTTAGAATGATCCCTTTGGTGGCTGAATGGAAGACGGCCTGGAGAGGAGAGACCTAAGGCCAGCCGACCCCCAGCGGCTAGTGAACGCCTCCCCCTCCAGCTATCGGATCCCCCAAAGCTATTGGACCCCCAGCAGCTAGCGAACCCCTCGCAGCAAGTGGACCCTCCCAGCAACTAGTGGACCCCCCCCCCAGCGGCTAGAGGAGCCCCCAGCATCTATCGCCATGGTCCAGGCTGAGGTGATGAGGGTCTGCCCCAGGGAAGAGCAGTGTCACAGGAGAGAAGGGGGAATGGTGGGGAGATGGTGCCGAGGTAACATGGACAGACCCTGGCAACAGCTTGGATATAGGGGTGCGGGGGAAAGCAAGGGGTCCCAGATGACTCCTGGCCAAGAGGTGGAGGGATGGGAGGAGGAGGATAGAGCGCTCAACAGTAGAAAGGAAAGTAGGGACAGAAAGGAGGGAGAAAGCTGATGAGTTCCATTTTGGACCTGTTGGCCCTACAGGGCACATGGCTTGAGCCGTCTGCGCACTTGGAGATGCAAGCCTGGAGGTCAGTGAGGAGAATCCCTCCCCTCCTTCCCCAATGATTCCCCTCAGGTTCCGCTCGCACTAGACTGGCCTGGGCTGGGCTGGCGGATTCCCGGCTGCCGGTGCGTTAGACCGGTCCCAGGGGGCGGGGGCGGCTCTGTCTGCCAGGCCCAGGGGCTTTCCTCCGCCCGGGCGCCATCATCTGCTGGATACTCTGCACTAGTCACTTTCTTCCCTCAGATTGAGGGAGGGTTAGGTCTCAATGCCTCAATGCGCTGCACCTTCAACTGATTGGCTCAGTCCACCTGCCCGGTCTTTTGTTGCTGTTAAACATTTGGTGTGGTCAGCTATCAAGTCAGAGGGTTTGGGGCAAAGTCCCCTCAGCTACAGCTTGCAGAGCTCTCTGGTGAGGCTGGGAAGGTTCAGACGTTGGCCTTTTCCAGTGCCTTGTACTGAAGAGTAACAGGAATTCCTCTGGGCTTCCAAAGACCCGGCCAAATAAGTTAACGGACAGAGAGCACGATTGATATAAGATTCTGGGGTGCCCCCAGCTTAAAGATAATTACAAAAGAACGAAGGAAAGAAAAGCAAGCCTCCCCTCCCGGAAGGAAAGTCTGCTTCTCTCTCTCTCTCTCTCTCTCTCTCTCTCTCTCTCTCTTTTAAAAAGTAATTGGGGTTAAGTAACTTGTTCAAAGTTACATGGCCAGTCATTATTTATGTGTGGGTGCTCATTTTCTGAGGCGGGAACTGATCACGGGGCCGGACTCAGGGGCCAGTGCTCTTACTCACTGCACCACCTAGCCGCCCCTGCTTCTCTCTTTATGGTGTTTAGGGACCTGCCTCCTCCCGATCAGGTGAACGGCCAAGCTATTCTGAGTCAGATCCCCCATGCTTCCCTTCAGCATAAAGAGCAGTCCAGCTGAATGTCTGGGCAAAACCGTTCTGCGTAGGGCACACCTAATGTCTTTCCCACAAAGGCAGGTGGTGCCACAGAGGATAGAACACTGACCCAGGAGTCAGGAAAACGTGAGTTCTCAAATCTAGCCTCATATTTTTCTAGCTGTGTGATCCTGAGCAAGTCACTTAACCTCTTTCTGCCTCAGTTTCCTCAACTGTAAAATAGGGATCATAACAGCATCTACTTCCCATGGTTGTTGTAAGAGTAAAGTAGGGGCGGGAAGGCACTTAGCACAGTGCTCAGTATATGGTAGGTGCTATATAACAACATATTCCCACATAAGGCAAACCCCCCCCACCCTCAAGGCTAGGCAAAAAATTTCCCTGGATCTTTTCACTAGAGGGCACTTGAATCCTCCCCAAACAATCCCTCCCAAGGCCTAGAGGAATCCCAATAGAGTTTGTAACTCATCCCTCACTAGGACAAACAGGGTAACTTTAAAAAAATTCAGAAAAGCCCCAAAGAGGGACAAGTCTCCCTAAAAGGCAGTAAGAATGAAGCTACTAATGAAGGGTTTCTGGGCCAGCAGACTAATCTTATCTGATGTCCTTCGGGTCTCTGAGACCTTGCACCAACCGCCTCAGCTCACGGGACAAAGAAGGCAAGGGCTCTGAGTCTTCTGAAACTCAGCAAGAGGGAAAATGAATGCTTGTGAGCTATCTGCAATGAAATAGGCAGGGGCAGTGGGCTCCTGCCGGCAAAAAACAAACCTGACCAGTATCAAGCATTTGGACCAGCAAAGCTAGCTCCGAGACACTGGTCTGACTTAGAAGGTAACATAGCAGGGGAAGAAAAGAAAAAAGCTCTTATTTTTCATTCTGTGGATTCCTGAAAATTAGGGTATCCAATGAGAGATGAGGTGATGGTTGAGAGAGATGAAGAATTTCTCCAGTGGGTTCTTGTAAATAGGAGCCCCAAATTGCCCTAGGGGAAGCCTTTGGGGTGTGTGTGCATGTGTGTGAGTGTGTATGTGTGTGTGTGTGATGAAAGCTCCAGATGGTGGGCCTCTGATATCTGGGTGAAAAGGAATCCTTTCGCTCGGAACAGACAGCTCCAGTTGGGCCAAGATGGGGGCAGCATGGTATCTGGACTCTGTGCATATAAAGAACCCTTCAGCCACCTTGTGCCAGTTAGATGGAGACTCTTAGTAGCAGTGGCCAGTTAAGAGCTTGTCTGCACTGACCTTTCCTCCCTGGGAGGCAGCAGCAGGAACAGAAGGGCTGAGTTGGCAGTAACTGACCTCTCCCCCAAATGCCCACAGACACAGCTGACCTGGAGTCAGGAGGCAGCTCAAATGGCATGGGAGAAGCACTTCTTGGGCTATGGCCTTGATATGTATCTGGATAGAATCCATTTGGATCCAGGCAGGTGGGGGGGGGGGGGGGGAGCATCCACTCATTCCCCAGCTGCATCTCAGCCAAAGGTTTTGAAGCTGGTACAGAGAGAGACAATGCTTCCTTCGGGTGCCTGGTTAGGAGTATATACAGTCCTGGCCTTCTTCCTGTGGAAAAGTGTGAGCAAAGTCACAGCAGAAACCTTGGTATCTCAGCAACATTTGAGTGTCCCAGAAACCAGGGTAAAGAGGGAAGTAACCCTTCTCATTGGTCCAAGTGCAACTGGGCAGCCAAGAGCCCCTTTCCTCTGCAGCCCAAGTCCCTTTGGAAATAAGCAGTGGCTGATGGATCTTCCCCTGGACCCCCTCCATTGAGATAAATGTTTAAAATGTTTCTTTGAATTACCTATGTATGTGCAGGAAGGTCTGAACCTCAGGACCTTTGTCTGTCCAGGTTTCCAGCTCGCAGGATTCATGGTAGGGCTGGGGGTGGGAGTGGCAAGAACATTTTTCTCCTCCCCCATTTACTGGCCTGGTTCTCCATCTTTAGGGAATGTGAGAATTCTAAGGGACAAGGGGACACAAAGAGGACAGGCATCCTCAAGATGGAGGCTGGTCTTACAAAGGCATGGTGGCTGGAGATCAAACACACAAAGAAGAGTCAGTAGGGCAGTGAGCCGAGATCTCTCCAGCTGCTTCCCAGATGAACAGAATTCAGCCGGGAGTGCATCTGCCCCACTCTGAAGCACACCATGGAGCTTAGGCCAATGAGCTTTTCTGTCTAACTAATGTGTTAATATTTAGCTTTCCCTTCCATTAGGCTATAAGCAAACCTTACCACATGATTTTGACTTAAGTAGCAAGAGGCCTCATCAGGTAGCTGGCTGGGACCAAGGCAGCCCTAAAGGATGGAGCCACCACTGGAATCTGGGGCCTCTCCAAGTTCATTGTTCCTTAGCAAGGAGACCAGCATTAAAAGATAAATTAAAAGATACATGGCATCCTCATGTCAGAGATTGCCTTTGACTCTCCAAAATGCTTTAGTGATACTGGGGCGAGCAAGAGTAGCCCAGGGTCTCTGTTGGGGCTTCCCTGCATATAATCTTACCCACCAGGCTTCCTTTGTATCAGTCAATGAAAGAGTCAACAAAGGTGCTCTTGGGTGCTTAGGTCCTACATCATAGGTGAGACAAGGACTCATACAATGTCAAACTGGGATGAGTTTTAGAACATGGAATGTCAGAGCTGGTAAGGGTCCTAGATGGAGAGCTTAGATTGTTGGAGCTGGGAGAGGGCTTTTGAAAAGGGAATGTCTGAGCTGAATGGACCCTAGAACAGAGAATTATCTCTCTGTCTTGGTCTCTCTCTCTCTCCCTTCCTCTCTCTCTCCTTCTCCCTCTCTCTCTCTCTCTCTCTCTCTCTCTCTCTCTCTCTCTTTCTTTCTCTCTCTCTCTCCTCTACCCCTCCCCCTCCCCCTCTCTCCCCTTGTATTGCTTTGTGTCTACTTTGTACAGACAATCCTCATCATTTCCAAGTTTGACTTTCCTGACTTCAGGCATTGGTGTGATTTTTAGTAACCTCTCTTTCCCTTTCATGGTAGTACTTGTATGCATCCGTGGTTATGCACAGCACACACAAAAAAAGAAAGGTGCAATGCCCAGTTTGTGGAGCTACTGTGTGCTTCCCTGGTCTTGTTCACCCTACCATCGTGGAGTAAAGAGTTCTCCGGGCATTTGTTGCCTATTTTCATTGTTTGCCTTTCAAACTCAAAGTTTTGTATGGCAATTATGCCCCCAAAGCTTAGTGCAAGCCCTTGGGGCTCTAAGCCCAGGCTTGCAAAGTCAGCAATGGGACTAAGTGAGAAAATCAAGGGATTAGATAAACTTTGGGCGGACAGCCGCTGTCAGTCTAATTTACCAGCTGACTAGAGACATGGAGGCTGCCAGTCCTATCATGGCAACCTCAAGGTTAAATGTCAATTTGCCCCTGCTACGCTGCCATCCTCCAAGACCCGTAAGGATCTCAAAGGGCACATGAAGCAGATGTCTCTGATGGAATCTTTCAGGCTGGTGTGTCCTTCACAACCTCCAAGACTACCCACCAGCCATGAAGGGCAATGTCAGAGATGATGCCAAGCCCTTTCCATTCTTGGAGTCTTCTAACAGTAGTGAACAAGTCCCAGAAACACCTCCCTTGGTGTGCAGAGAGCAGCAAGGTAGAGAAGTTCCCACCAGTATAGTATGCAGTACAACTTCCTCATGGCGCCATCTGACAAGATCAGAGATCAATGTCAAGACCAAAATAAAAGAAGGATGAAAATGAGAAGCTTGGCAAGAAGATGAGGCAACTCCAACCTGACCCATTCGAAAGTACTTCTGGTTCTGAAAAAGGAGTTGACATTGACACAGACTGTCCCCATTTCCTGAGGAAGTTCAAACAATGTAAATTGGTCGCCACAATGAAGAGACCCAAAACACCTCAAATCCACCTCAGCTGGCAAATCCTTCTATTCCCAGTTGGTGATGTTAAACTCAAAACTCAAACCATGCATCTCTGTGCACCACATGTCACCTCAGTTTTAAAGCATGATGCTATCTGTGCTTTTTAGTCTTTTTATTTATTTTGTTAAGCATCACATTCTAATCTGATTCTGGTGGCACGCAGGAGTCTGGAGGGCCACACATCTGCTTGATATCTTTGTCCTGCGTCATTGCACTTCTCTCTCTTCAATGTCCTGTCTTCTCAATGTAGGAGAATGAGCAGAAATGGACTTGGCCAAACAATCAAATATTCATGCTTATTCCCCTTAAAAAAAAATGACAGCCAAGACTTGCATAGCTTGTTGTGATTTACAAATCATTCCCTATAAAAGACCACACTGGATCCTGGCAACAGCCCTGTGAAGGAGGAAGAGCCTAGATGACTAAACTGACCTGCTAAAGTCATGGAGCTCACTGGTAACCGAGCCAGGATGTGGGCTCACGATACCCTGAAGGGACTGAAAATGCTTTCCCCAAAGAAGAGAAGACTCAGATCTGTGATTGCTATGTATAAGTATTATATATCAATATGCAATCTATCTCTAAATGTTACCTATACATTATACATCCATATGCTATCTATGTTATATAATTTTATGCTACCTATACATTATATATCTAGGATCTGGCACATGGAGGGCCAGACAATGAGGTGCGAGGAGGCCTGGTCAACGTGGTGGCAAGTTGATACACCAACCACAAGGGCCATTCCCAGGCCATCACTGCAGGGCTGGGATCTGATGGAACAGGGCAAGAGACAAATGTAGGGCTCAAGGCAGCAACTACTACCAGTACTACCAACCCACAGCCTGGAAATTTAAAAAGCACCTATCTGAACTTCCAGAGACCAGGATAGGAGAATGAACCCCAGCTGCTCCAATCCCCACTCTGACCCTGAAAACACAGTAAGTATTGCACCAAAGAAAAAATTTAAACAGTAAAGGCTTGGGAACCCTAGAGGAAGGGCATGGCTAAGGCCCAACCTCAAAATGGGTAAAAAGCCAACTGCAAAGACAAAGACTCTAGAATCCTATTATTATGAGGGGGAGGAAACAAATTCAGAAGGAGACAGCATTGACTCCACACCCACAGCTGATGCCTTAACAGGAAATATGAACTGGTCTCAAGCACAAAAAGCATTCTTAGAAGAGCTCAAGAAGAACTTTGAAAACCAAATTAGAGAGATAGAAGATAAAATGAATAATTCTCTTAAAATCAAAATTGTGAAATTAGAAAAACATTACAATGAAGAAAACAGCTCCTTAAAAAGAAAAATGTGTGAACTAAAAATGAAATCTGAACATATGGAAAAGGAGTCTCAAAAACTGAGGAAAATAATTCACTAAAAATTAGAATCAACCAGATTGAAGGTAATGACTCCATGAGGCACCAAGAATCAGTCAAACAAAACATCAAGAATGAAACATTAGAAAAAGTGGTAAAATATCTCAGGGGAAAAATAACTGACCTGGAAAACAGATCCGGGAGAGACAATATGAGAATTATTGGTCTACCAGAAAATCATGATGCAAAAAGAAGCCTAGACAACACCTTCCAAGAGCTCATCAAGGAAAATTGCCCTGAGATCCCTGAATCAGAGGGTAAAATAGAAATCGACAGACACCTCCTGAAAGAGATCCCAAATTGAAAAGCCTGAAAAATGTTGTGGCCAAATCCCAGAACTATCAGGTAAAGGAGAAAATATTACATTATATATCTACATGTGTAGCAGCAAGCACCCCAACATCCCCAGGGTGGCTGCCAACACAGGTTCTTAGATCGCTTTTCAAAAGGAAAGCAACTCAAAATCAGTTAACAATCTCACTTTAATCAATCAAATATATATTACCTAGTTTAGGGGGAAAAGGTCAGCACCCCGAACTTCAGAGTATACAGACAGATCAAACAGACAGGCTTCCAAACTGTCCAACCATTATCAATACCAAAATCACAGTTACCAGAGAGGGAAGCATCAACATCTGGGTTTTCAAAGCCGGGGGGCTCTCAATGGCTTCCCAGAGTCTCATCTGGTCAAATCACACAACACTTCTCAAAGTGAGTCCCAAAGCAAAGCCTCCCATCATAGGCTCCAGGTGCACTTAAGCTAGGGGCAGGGAAGATCTTTAAATCTGCATTTCCATTACAACATGCTATCTATATTATATATCTATATGCTACCTATATGTTATGTATCTATGTGCTTAAAATATCTATAAGGATCACTCATGTTCAGCTTGGGCCCAGCAGCAGAAATAGAAATTTTGAATGCAAGTTACTGGGCAGCAAATTTTGGCTTGATGTAGAAGGATGTGGGTTACTATTGTGGGAGGTCTTCAAGTCAAGGTTAATGACCATTTGTCCACGGTGTTGTAGAGGGGATTTCTGCCTGTGTATGTGTTGGAGTATATGGTCTCCCAACTCTGAGACTGTGGCTTTTGACTCCAAAGATCATTCTTCGTCCACAAGTCACCTGCAACGACTTGGAGATGAATGTTAGCTTTGTTAGGTAATTTCTTACAGAGACAGAACCAAGGTGGGATAAACTGAATGTCACTCCAGGCAGAGCTGGCAAGATGAATGACGAAAATAGGAAGCAGGTCCCCCCAGCCCTCCTTCCTCACTCTAAGCACACCCCAGGCGAGCTTTCTCCCTGTTTTGGGTCTTCTAGGTGCAAAAATGGCCATTTAGGATTCTAATTGCATCCAGTCCCCTCCTTTTACAGAGAAGGAAACTGAAGTTGAGGAATCCAGTGACTTGGTCCAACACCCCCTCATTGTAGAGCCAGGGTTGAAGGCCATGACCTCTGACCCCAGACCCAGGAAGGATCTGGTGTCTCTCTGAGTTTTTTGTATTTACAATCCCAGGGAAATGAATCCCTGAGATACTGGGCCTTGGCCAAGTCCTGACCTCTCTGAAGCTAAGTTTTTTGTTTAGATGATTTTCAGAATATTGTCCAGGTCTAAAGTTTTTTTGCCACCTCTGTGAGAGGTGGCAAAGGGGAGGGCTGGGTCAGCGGGCAGCCCAGGCTGCTTTGAGGGCTCTCATCTTTGATGGGAAGTTGGGATAGTCCAGGACTGTATGTAGTTCTCATGAAACAGAGGAAACAGCTGGGCAGAGTCATAGCCAAATCTGGGAGAAGAGATGACCAAAGTCCAAGGTTTCAGCTAAAAACAGCAAAGAATCCCAAGCCTAAAGGGAGGGACTAGGTTTCCTGGGGCCCTAGGGAGGAGGACTCAGTGTCTCTTTGGGGTGACTGAGGATGCTGAAGGATTCCTTAGTCCCAGATCTGAGACTGTCACCCCACATCAACTCTATGAGCCCTGTTAAGGATCCAGTAGCTTCTCACTCAGAACCAGGGGAGGGAGACAGAGCTCAGAGTCCCACTGGAAAGAGAAGATAGTCACTCATTAAATTATCAGAGAACAAGAGAGGACAGGAGGGAACAAGAGGGAGCTGGGCTCTTCTGCAGGTTCAGGTGGGTTTGGGGCAGCCAGGGAGCTCTGAGGGAGGTCAGGAGAGGGAAAGATCATTCTGTTCCATTTCATTCAATTGAATGCAATAAGTGTTTGTTAAGTACCTACTGTGTACTCTATATCTGCAGCACCCAGCACAGCTCAGTAGTGGGTACTGGGAGAAATGCAGGGAAGACCCCCTGAGTCCTGTCTCCATGAAGTTCACTCTCTAAAAAGGGGCGGAGACATGGAGATGTCTCACTTCAGCCTCAGCTGCCTCCTGTGGGAATGGAGCATAAGGAACCCCGGTGGGCTCTCTTCTCTATCTCTGTCTCCCCCCCTGCCCCCCATGGAGAGGTGCTGGGATCCCCACTTACTCCCCTGAAGAAAGAGTCCTAGGCCCACCCAATGTACCCATGCAGGTCTTTACTGCCTCACACACCCTGGTGCCCAGTACATACCTAGTCAGCGTTGACTGATGGGCTGGCTGACTGATGTTTTTTCTATTTTTTGCTCTGGGAACGTGATTTCACAAGTGTGCAGTGCTCCCTGGAGAGAAAGCTCCTACCCCCAAGACTGCTCAGCACCAGGACTTCAGCTCATAAGAACAGTAGCGCATATCTGGGCGGCACATGAAGGCTGGCAAAGCACTTTACACACAGGACCTTGCTCCACCCTCCTGACAACCCTGGAAGGTGGTGCTATGCCCTGTTTGACATAGGAGGAAACTGAGGCCGTGGCAGCAAAGTCACACAGCTGGTAAATGCCTGAACTCATTGACATCAGAGGCTCTGAGGCTCTGGAAGACCCAGGTCTTCCTGAACTGGGGCTGCCTCTTAGGTTGTGCAGCTAGTAAGTATATACAGCAGGGTTTAAACTCAAGTCTTCCTGACTACAGGCCTGGAGCTCTGTCCACAGTGGCACCAAGCCCAGGGCACAGCTTGAGCAAAAGCCTGGAGGCAAGAGAATACAGGGCCCAGACAACTGTCCCTTTGTGGAGTGCTATGTGCTTATCAGGGAGTAATGTGAAATAAGGCTAGAAACACAGGGCAGCAGCAGATTTTGGGAGGCTTTGAATTCAAGGCAGCAGCATGGGAACCTGATTTAGTAGGGAAATGGGTTTGGAGTAGGGTGGTACAGTCTTGCCCCAGAGGCAGCCTGGTGGAGGAGATAGGAAGGCCTGACTGGGACTCTGGAAGATGGAGCCCAGCTCCGTCCGAAACCTGCTCTGCGGCTCTGTGGCCATGGGAAGGCCATTACACACTTCCACACCTCAGTCTTCCCATCTGTTAAATGGAGACCCTAACCCTTTCTCTGCTCCAAATCCTTCCGGGGTTCCTCTTTGCCTACTAAGTAAAATGTAGTTTTTAGATAGTCTGTGAGGCCCCTCACCAGCTCCAGATCTACAGCTTATAAAGCTGTAATAATGGTGATGTGAATTCTCCCTCATGCATTTCCTGAAGTCATAGGCAAGAACAAACCTTATAGACCACACTCCCCTGCAGGAGTCTGGGGCTGCTGGACCCAGTGTTTCCTAGATTTTCAGAGGGAGAGTGCTCTCTCTCTCTATCTCTCTCTCTCCCTCTCCCTCTCCTTCCTTCCCTCCCTGCCTCCCTCCCTCCCTCCCTCTCTCTCTCTCTCTCTGTCTCTCTCTGTCTCTCCTCTCTGTCTCTCTCTGCCTGTCTCTCTGTCTCTCTCTCCTTCTCTTTCTAGCTTCTCTTTTCCCTCCTCCCTTCTTTCTTCTCTCTCTCCTTTCTCTCTCCCCTCCCCTCTTTTCCTCCTTCCCTCCCCCACTCTCTTTTTCTCACTCTTTCCCCTCCTTCCCTCCTTTCCCCTCCCCCACAGGTCCAGGCCACATCTAGGTGGAGAAAAGTCAGCAGCCCTGAGAGTTGCAGCATGTGAGCCATGGATCATTTACATCGAATTTGAATAAGGTGCCCTAAACTTGCTGTCCATGCCCTGGCAAGTTTCATGTTAGAATAATTTATGGATTCCCTGGTGGTTTCCACTTTTTAATAATTTGTCTCTTTTTTCTCCATTCCTCTCTGTGCTGTCCCTGACTTGGAGCCCTCATGCCTATAGAGGGGAGGCAGTGAAGGCCGAGAGGAGGCGGCTAATTGGATAGGCTGGTGAAAACACTGCTTGCCCAGGTTGGCAGCCATTGGACTTGGTGGCCTCCAGGTCAGTCCCCCTGAGCCAGCCCTCGTGTTGAGAGCTAGAGCACAGTGGACACCTCTGCCCTTTGTCCAGTTATCTAGGCACTGGCGGACCCCTGGGAACCAACATTGGGTGGGAGCAGGAAGGATCCTTAGAGAATAAGGCAGGGAGCTTCAGAGACAGATAGGTTCTTAGAATACACTCAAAAAGGATTTGGAACTGGGAAGGACAGAATGTCAGAATGGGGGCGGACCACAGAACCCAGAAGGTCAGACCTGGGAGGAACTTTGGGCCTGGAACCTAGATGGAAGGGAGAACCCCATTAGAACACCCAACACAGATATCAGAACTGGAAGGAGAGCCGAGAACAAGGAATGTGGGAGCTGGGAGGGTGCTCAGAAGAGAGAGTGCAAGAGCCCCGAGCCTCGAGGACGCTGCCAGCGGCAGCGTTAGCCTCTTCTCATGGCCAGCACCTCGGCATCCCAGAGGCTCTGCCAGCTAAGCACACAAGGTCTAGGCAACCCTGCCAAGCTAGCAAGGCCTGAGGCCAGGCCTGGGCCCTCCTGGGAAGGTTTTCTGAGGGCCAGGTCAGCTAAATGCATGAGCGCTTGATGCCAGAAGGCTGATCTTGGTGATCATGGTGAGTTTTTGCCGCAGGAGCCCCTGAAGGACCATCTCACAACGTATGGAGGGGCCTCTGATTCCTCCCAACCCCTGCAGGCTTGCTAGTCCCATTCTACAGAAGAGGAAACTCACAGAAAGCAAGCATCTCCACCAAGGTCACACAGTCATGTAAAGATAATAAGAAACATCCATCTGGTCTGTCCTCAGCTTGCTCCCAGGAGAGCAGGGGAGATAAGGCAGCGGATAAGGAGGTGTTGCCAAGGCCACCCTGGTGAATGTATCTATGTGGAGATAGAGGGAAGATCAGTAGGGGCATGAGGGCTGTGCTTATGCTTTGGGGCTGGGCCTTGCCAAGGAGGGAGCTAGGATGGGGGCGAGGAGTCCAGGCAGAGGAAGCAGAATGAGGAGCAGTCCACTTAAGCCAATATGTGGATGGTATGTGGGGGAGTCAGGGAAGGTCAGCTGAGCCCGGAGCCCGGGAAGCTGAGAGCCCTGCAGGCCTGGCTAAAGAGCCTTGACCAAGGCAGGGATATCATCAGAGCTGCCCTTGTGGGAGATTAGAGGCTAAGCCAGAGGCCCAAAGAGTACCACTTACTGAATGATTTAGTAGAATCCATGGTAGGCTCCAGTGGAGTGCCCCAGAAATCTGGCCTTGGCCCTGAGCTGGTGAGTGTTTACCTCTATGATCTGGATGAAGGTATTGACAGCATGCCTTTCACATTGGTGGATGACACCACGTCTGCAGGGATAAGAAACATAGTGGAAGATGGAGCCAGGACTCAGAAAGTTTCCAACAGGTGAGAAGACTGGGCTGGCTCTCTTTTTTATATTATAGTTAATCTTTTATTTATTTCTTTTTAGTTTTCAACATTCATTTCCACAAGATTTTGAGTTACAAATTTTCTCCCCATCTTTCCCCTACCCCCAAGGTAGCGAGCCTACTGAATACACCTTCCCCCAATCTGCTTTCTCTTATATCCTCCAGATCCACCCCCAACTTCCTTGTAGAGCAAGATGGATTTCTATGCCCCAGTGCCTGTATATCTAATTTCCCAGTTGCATGTAGAAAACAATTTTTTTAACATTTGTTTTTAAAACTTTGATTTCCAGATTCTCTCCCTTTTTTCCTCCTCACTCACCCCCACTGGGAAGACAAGCAATTCAATATAGGTTGTACATGTGTAGTTATGCAAAATGTTTCCATAGTAGTTAAATTGTCAAAGACTAACTATAATTCCCTACATCCTATCCCATCTCCCACTTGTTCTGTTTTCTCCTTTGACCCTGTCCCTTTTCAAAAGGGTTTGCTTCTAACTACCCTCTCCCCCAATCTCCCCTCGATTCTATAATACCCCTTCTTGTCCCCTTCACCCCTACTTTCCTGTAGGGTAAGATACTCAACTAAATGTATATGTTATTCCCTTTTTAAGCCAAATTCAAGGAAAGTAAAGTTGACCTGTTCCCTTTTACCTTCCTGCTCTTCTCCTCCATTGTAACAGTTTTCTCTTGCCTCTTTTATATGAAATAATTTACCCTATTCTATCTCTCCCTTTCTCCTTCTCCCATTATAGTCCTCTCTTACCTCTTAATTTTATTTTTTAGATATCATCCCTTCATATTCAAATGTGACCTCTGTCTATTTATACATGTACATACATATACACACACTCATACGTGTATTTATACACACATGCACCCTCCTATATATACATACATATGTATATATGTATATATATACATACACACACACACACACACACACACACACACACACACATATATATATATATATATATATATATATATATATATATATATTCCCTTCAACTATCCTCATACTGAGAAAAGTCACAAGAGTTATAATTATTGTTTTTCCATGTAGGAATATAAATAGTTCAACTGTGGTGAGCCAGAGAGGCCTGTCCCAGGACTCTGATAATTACCCTGATATCAGTGGACCTGCATGTCAAAGATCTCTTTGAGATGCGATTTTTCACTAAGTCTGCTCCGGAGTTCTTTTGATATAGGTTGCATTTAAAAGGACGGTATTTGAGTTCTGAGGTTAACAGGCTCTGCCCCAAGACATATCTGATTCTGCACTCAGGTATCTTTGGGTGGCCAGCTCTAAACGTGTTGACTTTTGAGGATTGCGCTTCAGCCTTGAAGTCTGCTCTCAATTGTATCCGTTTATGACTGCGGCAGCATTAGCAGGTACCTGAGGCCTAGATCAAAGGGCTTACCCTAAGACTTTAGTCTCCTAGATAAGAAATCCTTATCAAATTATCTATTCCATGCTACTTCCAGGATACAACAGACTAAGGTAATGATTAGAAAACTTGAATCCCCTTTCTTTGTCTCTTTGCTCTATAAAAACCTTTCCCTAAGTATCAATAAATGGAGTTCATGGTTCTTCCTTGAGCTACCCAAATGGCCTGGTCGTTTCTTATTCACGTCTCCGAATCATGCTAAGTGCTGGACACTGAGCAGCCCATGGCATTCAACTTTAATAAGTTCCTTATGATTCCTTTTTTTTTTTTTTTTGTTTACCCTCTCATGTTTGTTTTGCTTCTTGTATTTGAAAGTCCAATTTTCTGTTCAGCTCTGTATTTTTCATTAAGAATACTTGAAAGTCCTCTATTTTATTGAATGGCCATATTTTCCCTTGAAGCATTATACTCAGTTTTGCTGGGTAGGTGATGCTTGGATTTAATCCCAGCTCCTTTGACCCCAGAATATCATATTCTAAGCCCTTCAATCCCTTAATGTAGAAGCTGCTAGAACCTGTGTTATCCTGATTGTGTTTCCACAACACTCAAGTTGTCTCTTACTGACAGCTTATAATATTTTCTCCTTCAACCTGGGAACTCTGGAATTTGGCTATGATATTCCTAGGAGTTTTCTTTTGGGGATCTTTTTCAAGATACAATTGGTGGATTCTTTCAATTTTTGTTTTGCCTGCTGGTTCTAGAATATCACGGCAATTTTTCTCGAGAATTTCTTGAAGAATGATTTCTAGGCTCTTTTTTTTTTTTTTTGATCATGGCTTTCAGGTAGTCCAATAATTTTTAAGTGATCTCTCCTGGATCTATTTTCCAGGTCAGTGGTTTTTCCCATGAGATATTTCACATTGCCTTCTATTCTTTTATTTGTTTGGATCTGTTTTATAGTATCCTGATTTCTCATGAAGTTATTAGCTTCCATTTGCTCCAATATAATTTTTTTTTTTTTGCTTTTTGGAGGGCAATTGGGGTTAAGTAACTTGCCCAAGGTCACACGGCTAGGTTTTTGTTTGTGTGTGCATTAAGTGTCTGAGGCTGGGATCCGAACTCAGGTCCTTCTGACTCCAGGGCCAATGCTCTTCTCGCTGTGCCACCTAGCCGCCCTGCTGCAATATAATTTTGAAGGAATTATTCTCTTCAGTGAGTCTTTGAAATTCCCTCTCCATCTGGCAAATTCGACTTTTAAGGCATTCTTCTCCTCATTGACTTTTTGGACCTCTTTTGCTGATCCAACCTTCAGGGTCAGGGGTGGCCAGTTCTTACCTGCCTCAGGCCTTGAGTGTACACCTGGTTGTCTGCCAGCCACATTTCCCAAGAACGGAGTCACAAGCCAGGAAAGTCAAAGAGTAGCAAGACTTTATTCAGCAGCTTCTTTAGCAGTTACATCCTAATCTACATCCTAACTCCCATCCTTTGAGCTTCCTTCCTCTTATCCCCCTTCAGCCCCTCCTTCCCTTCAGGCAGAAGTTACCTCATCGCCAAGTCTGAGCTAAACCCAAGGCAACAAGTCAGGGTCACAGAGCTCTCATCCTGGAACAGAGCTTATCTCACAGAATGTCTGATTCTCCTCCCTAGTGCTTGTGCAAAACATGAACCACAGCAAGGTCAGCATGTAATTTATGTAAAGCATGATTCACTGCAGAGTCAGCCCATTCCGGGTCTCATGCCTCCAGGGGAACTGCACATATACCCCCCAACATTTTGACATTTGAGTTAGACTGTTTTTTAAGGTGTTATTTTCTTCAGTATATTTTTGGGTCTCCTTTAGCAGGCTGTTGACTTGCTTTTCATGATTTTCTTACATCACTCTCATTTCTCTTCCCAATTTTTCCTCCACATCTCTTACTTGATTTAAAAAATCCTTCTTGAGCTCCTCCATGGCCTGTAATCAGTTCATATTTTTCTTGGAAGCTTTTGATGCAGGAGTTGTCTTCTTCTGGTTCCATGTTTTAATTCTTTTTGTCCCCAAAAAAGGATTCTATGGTCTGATTGTTCTTCCTTTGCTTGCTCATCTTGCCAGCCAGTTACTTGACTTTTGAGCTCTTTGAAACAGTAGAACTTTGCTTCCAGAGTGGAGAGAGGTGTGTCCCAAATAGCTGGGGTTTTTGCAAATCTTGTGAAGAGCTATGAGGAGGGTGCCCTTTCTATAGCCACCATAAGCTTTGGCACACTGGTCACACATCCCAGGACCACCCAAGACTGTGACTCAGATCCAAGCAGGCCAAAGCAAGAGTGATTACCCTATGAATGGTCACTTGGTCCCCTATGATCTGCAAGTCAGGAACTCCAGAAGCAGTCACATGGCAGCAACTAGAGCTGCTGTGCCTCTGCCACCTTCTTGCCCTCCAGGGTTGGTTCTGTCACCTGGTTCCAACAGAGTTCCCCACTGACCTTTCACTTTCTCTTTGGCATATATGGGTTGAGAAGTCTGGAAACCACCACAGCTGCTAGTGATTCACCCTCCTGAAGTCTGTTCTGTCTTGTCTGGGCCACAGGTTAGAACTGTCCTGGGTCTGGGCAAGGCTCACACAGGACTGTGCTCAGCTCCCAGTCTGGTGTGATAGACCCTTCCTATGGGCCTGCCAGGCTTCCTTCTGTGGGAGATTTGTTTCTCTCTGTCACTTTGTGGGTTCTGTGGCTCTAATATTTGTTTAGAGTCATATTTTACAGGTATTGGAGGTGGTTGGGGCAGGAACTTAAGGAAGTTCCTGCTTTTACTCCGCCATCTTGGCTCTGCTGTTGACTGTCTCTTAAGACCATGTTTAATAGGACTGAACATAAGATTCCACCTTAGAGTTAAAAGAATTAATTCTGTGAGGACAGGATGAGGGAAATGGGGGGGCAGCAGTTCACATACAGGGGATCTAGGGGGTTCTGTGGACTTCTTCAGGTGGATAAAAGCCAGCAGTATGCCAGAGCTGCCTCCAAAAAGAACAGCATTCCTGAACTCAAGTCAGGGTGCCCAGAACAAAGCAGGGCTCATCAGCCTGGAGATGAGATTGGGAGGAGGGGAAGGAGAGTCAGAACGGCCTGCAAGCGTTTGAGGGGCGGCTATCCCACCTCCTGTTCTGCTTGGTCCTGGAGGGTGCAACCAGAAGCAGTGGAGGGATTTGGGTTCAGTGGGGTCTGGTGAGGAGTTCCCTCTTCAGTGGAGGCTTCTCTGAGGTCTACCTAACTTGGAGATGCTGGGCACAGAGTGGGAGAGGCTCAGAACAGGGAAACTGGTTAGAAAGCCACTGCCAAAGCAAAGGGGGCTCACAAGGAGGCTCTGGGGGCCAGGGGAACTCAGAGGAGGGAGAGCTGAGGTTCCAGGGAGCTTGGCTCCTCCAGCGAGCCTCCAGCTGCCTTTGCCTCAGGTTCCCTGGGGCGGGTGAGCGCGTGCGCACCGGACTCTTGGAGAAGAGGGAGACTGTAGGGGGAGCTGCGTGCTTGGAGGGGGCGGGGGAGTGCCTAAGCCCCCCAACGCGCCTGCGCCGCCCCGCCCCCACCAGCCGGCGGTCAGCCCCGGGGGTGGGGGGGGCGGTCCCGGGCAGGGCTTGACTCGCTAGGCCGCTTTAAGGAGAGGCGGCGGGGGCGGGCAGGGGGCGGGGCGGCGGCTGCGCGGCGAGGGCCGGGCCAGGGCCGGGAGCTGGAGGCCTCGGGACGGGCTGACGGGCTGGGCGCAGCAACGAGCCCGCGCAGACCCTGCTGGCACGCGGGGCCGGGCCCGGCCTGGGCAAGAGCGCGGAGGGCGGCGCGGGCGCGGTTGCTGCCTCGGCGGCGGCTGCTGCTGCTGCTGCTGCGGGGCGGCGGCGGCGGCGGGCGCGGGGCCGTGCGGGGAGCGGGGGCGCCGGGGCCGCGGGCTCGGCTCGGCTCCCGGGGGGCCGCCCCGCCCCCGGCCCCCCCACCCCCGCCGCCGCCGCCGCGCATGAATGAAAGTTGGCTCAGATTTCTGCGCAAGGTAAGTCCGCGCCGGCCCCCGCCAGGCCCCCGCTAGGTCCTCTGTCCCAGCCGCTTCCCCCCCGCCGCGGGGCCGGCCCTCCCCACGGGCACGCACGTGGGCACAGGCGGAGCCCGCGCAGCCGGGACGGCGTGGGCGGCACCCCCGCCGCTCTTCCCTCTCTAGGTCCCTCCTCCCTCCCCCAGGACCCTCCCCTGCCAGGACGCCCGGCCAAGCTCCCCCCCCCACCCCTATCCTGCCAGTGGCCCCCCACCCTCCGCTGTCCAGGGCCCCCCCAGGACCTTCCTCTCTCCCACAGGAGCCCCCCCCCACGGGACGCCCTGCCGGGACCTTCCTCCCTCCTCCCCCCCACCAGTACCCCCGGCCAGGATCCCCCCGCCTGTCCTGCCAGTGCCCCCTCCCCCGCTGACCAGGATCCCCCGCAGGCACCCCTGGCCCGGCGGAGGAAGGGCCGCACTCGGTGACCTGGGAGTCCTGGGGCTCCTTAGGGCCGAGCCTCTGGCTAGAGGGGGGGGCGGTGCGCTGGGAGCAGTGATTAGGCGCCTTCCAGTGCTGGGTCCCGGCTGTGGTCTGCCGCAGGGGGCCTGGGTTTGGTAGGTGCGGATGGAGTGCTCGGGGGCCCAGGTTCGGTGCAGGGCGACCTGGGCTGGGCTCGGCCCTCTGCAGCCTTCCGTGGGATCGAGACTTCCGCAGCTCAGCCAGCTCCTGCTCTGAGGCTCAGAGTGCTCGAGCGGCAGGAAGCACTTATTAGGCGCCGCCTGTGTGCCCGGCAGGAGCTGAGAAGAGGCCGGGCCGGGCTGGCCAGAGGCAGCCCAGGTGGTTCTCTGGAGCCGGCTTAGGCTCCCTTCAGGTGAACGGTTAGCGCTAGGTTTCCCCCTTCTGGTGAGGGGAGTGTAGACGTTATTTCCCACCCGGGAATTTGGGCAGGCTTCCTGAAGGAAGGTGGCCCTTGGGCTGCGCTTCTGGGGGAGGGGAATGGCTCCGGGCAGAGCATGGAGTCAGGCCGGCCGGCACACTGGGCACCAGGGACTGGTGTAGACAGTGCCCCAGCCCCCGAGGCCAGGCAGAGCAGTGAGCACCCCACTGAAGGGAGGCGGAGGGACCCCGGGGGCTAGCGCTCTGTCCCAGCTGCCCTAGACACTCCACTGTCCTCCATAGCCTTCTCTTGGGTGAACCTGGCCACAGATCCGGAAGGGGGAAGAAGACCCAGGGCTCCAGAGGAGGAAGCTGAGTCCTGAGTCCAAGGAGGGAGCCAGCGGCAGAGCCAAACCTGAGACCTTCACATCCTGCCCTGGGCGGTCCCCTTCCCGGGGGAGCCCCAGGGGAGAGAGGGAAGCAGGGTCAGATGAAGACAGGGAAAGCACCCTGGCCCTGATGGCCCTGCAGGGACCAGTAGAAACAAATTCTGCAAACAGTGAGATGGTGGAGATGGGAAAGGACTTTCAAGGTCATCTGGTCCAATGCTCTTAGTTTCAGATGAGGAAACTGAGGCCAGGAGAGGTCATGGGACTTGGCCAAATTCACGAAACAGGAAAGGGTGGAAGAGAGGACTCTCAGGCCCCTAGCTCTGACTGAGCCGCGTTGAGTTCTCAGCCCGTTTCTGAAGTGTTCTCAGACTTTCACATGGGGCCTGGGGGATGGGGCCTGGGTGCAGAGAGGGGCAGCCACACAGGGCAGGCCAACTGGTGCAGAGGCAGCATGCCCTGGCCCCGCTGCTGGACAGCTCTCTGTTACAAAATGATTGTCTAGCCTTCCTTTTGACTTTGGTGGATGCACAATTTCCTGAATGTGGGCACCTGCCTCCTCTGCCCCCTCCTCCTTTCTTCATCCTGGAAAATTCTGATCTATGCTTTCCTGTACCTTCCACAGCCTGCCCAGAGCCCTGGGAGCCTTTCCCTTGGCCATTCACCATGGGATGGCACCCATTCTCAATAGAGAACTGCTCCAGGCTTAAATAGCCTCCATCAAGTCATTTTTAAAGTAAAGATTTTTCTATGAACAAATATTGGTTTTCTCCCCCTTCCATTCCTCACTCTTGAAAAAAAAAAAAAAACAAAATTCTTGTAATAAATATGCACAGTCTTGCCTTGGCCATAACCCCCCAAATCTCTTCATTTTCTTTTGTCAGGAGGTCAGGAGCATGGCTTCTCAAGAATAAGACTGGTCTGAGTTCCCGAAAGGGGTTTAGAATCCTTTGTTGTTGGGTTCTTCTGGTTCTGTTCACGTCCCTTTCCTATGAATCTTTGCTCAGTTTCTCTGGCCCGATCCCTTCGAAACCTTCTATGGCTCCCTGTTGCTTAGGAGAAAATTCAGTTCCCTCTTCCTGCTCCAGCCTTGCTCCCACCTTCCCTGCCTTAGCTTACCTTTCTCACGCACTTGTACAGTGAAATTGGGCCACTGGCTGTTCTCTGAACCCAATGCTTCCTCTTCTGGGTTAGAACAGTTTGGGGGGCCCTCCCTCCTCAGCTCAGGGGCTACTGGGAAGCCTTGGATTCTTTCCCTCCTTCCTCAAGTCTCCCTGTTCAACCTGTTCTCCACAGTGGAGGCCTTGTTTGACAGGCTTTCCATCTAGGGGCTCATCTTAGTTTGGGCTCTGTGTTTCTCATCCCATTTGTTTGTCCAGTGTGGATGGTGAGACCCATTTCTTTCCTAGTGCTGTGAGTTTCACTGAGGAATGTTCTAGGAGTTGGTGCAAGGTCTATTGTCTGAAAATAGAGGCATTTGGTGAGCAGGAGCTTGTGGGGGAGGGGGCTCTCCCATGACAATGACCGCCCCACCACAGAGATGCATCCATCACAGTGTCTAATGGGATGGTGCTTTAGATTGGACAGTCATCAAAGCCTCTTGTGCTGTGGTCTTAGAAGTTGCTTTCTCTTTCCAGGTTATGGTTGTCTGGGGTCTGGAGAGAAGGTGCTATCTTGTGAGGAGAATTTAAAAATGAATTTTTGGCGTCTGTGAGGATGAGGCACAGTGTGGTCCTTCTGCCCTGGGCACTGTGGGCTGGGAGAGCCTTTGACCAATCCTGGCTGGGTGACCCTGGGTTAGTCACAGACCTCCTGAGGGCTCCAGGGGACTCTCTGAGCCTGGGACGAGAAGAGGAGGTGCCAGGCTCAGGAGGCACCCTCTGTGCCGTTGCCTCCCCCCCACCTTGTCTCTGTCTGGCATGGATATAGCTCAGGATCTCCTGGAGGGCAGGACCTGCCTTGGCTCTTCCCAGTCTCCCCAGGTCTCAGCCCAGTGCCTGGCATACCGGAGGTAGCCCCAGCCACCGGCTTCCTTGAAGGAGGGCAGAGAGGACATTCTTTTTATTTCCACCCTTCTTTGACAGTTTGAATGCTTTTGTTGCTGCTTCTCAGGCTTGTTGTGAGAGGTAGTGTGGTCCGGTGGGTAAGGCACTGGCCCTGGAATTGGAAGACACCCAGCTTGGAGTCCTGCGTCTGCCCAGGACTGGCTGCATGGCTGTGGGGAAGCTGCTTACCCACTCTGATTTGGCTTCTTCATCTTGAAGGGAGGGCAGGTAATCCCTTGGTGCCTTCCTCACTGAGTTGTTGGGAGGGTCTGATGAGGTCATGGGCAGAGTTGGGGGAAGAGCAGCCTTAGGAGCCCCAGGTCCTGGGTGCAGATCCTGTCTGTGCTTCCTCCCTGTGTGATGGGCCTCAGGTGTCTCCTCTGCAGTCATGCCCTGGGGTCCTGTGCACCCAAGGGCCCTGCTGTCATCCTCATCCTCACTGCTGATGAAGGCCCTGACTCAGTGCCAGTCAGGGGAGCCCTCTGGGCTCGGGGCTTGGCTTGGCGCTCCTAGTGCCAGCAAGAGGAAAAGCACCATTTTTCCAATGAGAAAACAAACACCTCTCCCTCCCAACCCCTCCACCTGCCTGCTCTGTGTCAGGGAGGGGCTGGCGGAGCTTTGGTTGGTTGCTAATCACTGGCACCTCCTCAGCACCATTGTTTGGCTGCCCCTGCTAACATCGTCACCCCTAGAGCTCGGGGATGGAAGCTTTCTGCCTGGGAGGATCACGGGTCCGAGGAGTAGGCGGCTTGTGTGTGCATTCTGCAGCTATCCTCAGTATGCCCCATGGTGGGACCCCCACACCCAGCATGGGATTTGGGTCCTCACAAATGAGGAAGCTATGGCCCGGGGTTAAAAGGCAAGATTTGACTTCAGAGCTTGGGCCCATTCCTCCGAGCCAGTGACCCTCCTTCTGAATGAGGGTCAGAATCATGAGATCACAGACCTCAAAAGGCCATATTGCCCAGTCTCTTCATTTTACAGTGGGGGAAACTGAGGCCCAGAGATGTGAAGTGACTTCCTTAAAGTCACACAGTAGTAAGCTTCACAGGCAGAATTTAAACCCAGATGTTTTCACCCCCAGTTTTGACAGGACCCCAAGATCTTGGGTAACCCTAATGTGGAGACAGCATCCCATGCCCTGCTTGGCCACTGCTAGTACCAGTGAGCGGGCAGGCCAGTACTGTTACAGGCTGCTGTCACTGCCCCCTCATTGTCATCGATGACTGATCTCATAGCTTATACACACACAGTTTTCAGACCATGGAGCCCTTGACACACACATTCTCATTTGATGTGGCTAAAACCACCCTTATTAGTGCCAGCTTTGAGGACCGGGCTGGGCACTTGGACTCTTAGCCTGCTTCTCTGCCCATCCCTCCACAGGGACCTCCCAGGTCTTGGGAAGGAAAGTGACCTTGAAGAGCAAACACGAAAGAGCTTGACTGGAGAAGATGCTGGGGATGGGGTTTGGGTACAGAGTACCCCCAGCCCCATCCTACTCCTGGGAAGGCCTGGCCTTCATCTCACACCACAGATGCCCTCCCCCCTCCCTGCAGAAGTGGCTGGCCAACGGGGAAGGAGCAGGGAAAAGGAAGGAGTGGACATCCTGTCTGAGCCCATGCCTTCCTCCTTCTCCTCCTGGCTTGGGGGCCTCTGGCCCAGGGCTGGTACTCAATGGATAGAGAGAGGGCCCCAGCCCCTAGTGCATGGAGCTTATAGTCCAGTGAGGGTCACAAGGGGAGAGAGAGAAAGCTGAGAAGGAGAGATCACTTTCAGTTGCCCCCCTTAGCAGGTGGCCTGGGGAGGCTTCATGGGTGAAGAGAATTAGAGCTGGAGGGCCCTAAGGTGTCATCTGAGACCAAGCCCCTCATTTGTTGGAGGAGGAAACCGATGATGCCCAGAGAGGTGGGGAGGAGGCTGAACTGGGTAGCTTCTCCATCCCAGGGAGCTCTCATAGCCTCCATGGGAGGGCCACAGTGTCCTCAGGACCACTTGTAGGAGCAGCCTGAACCACTCACTGCCAGTGGCAGAAGGGACCAAAGGGTCCCAGAAGGGACCCTAGAATAGTGAATGTCAGAGCTGGGAGGGCCCTGAGAACAGGGAAGGTCAGGGCTGGGAGAGGCCTGAGAACAGGTGATGGTAGGGCTGGGAGGGGCCTGAGAGACTCTCTGGTCCAACCTCCTCTTCCATATGGGGAGCTTGAGGCCCACAGAGGCAGAGTGGTCAGCCTAAGGCCGTAGAGCTGGGCAGCAGGCCGGTTCTCCCTCCTGCAGCTTCCCTTCCAGGGCCCGGCTGGAGTCCAGCTTTTCCATGTCTCTCAATCCGCCCTTCCTGTGATGCTTGCTGGGGATTTGATGCTGAGGGCTCCTATCTGATGATAGTGACAGACTCCTTTGCCAACTGAGACAAGCTTTGACTGGCCCCTTTCAGGGAGAGCTGAAGAAGGGCGGCTGCTAGGCTCCAGGGGCAGGGCTGGGGATCTCTATGCCCCCAGCCTATGGGAGGGTGGGGAGGCTGGGGACTGCCTGGTGAGGAATGGGTTTCGGGAGCCCTCCATGAATTCTGCCAGGGAGAAGGGATGGAGCAGTGCAGGCTGTGGTCCCATGACTGTGACTTCAGGTTCACTCTCTGCCTGGCCACTGTCGCCCCTTGGCCAGAGGCCCAGCAGGGCTAAGCCCATGGCCCTGGGGGATGGCTGCTCCCCTGTCAAGCATGCATGGAGGGCACCAGCCAGATGGTACAGAAGGCGACTCCTAGGACCCAGGCCCTGGTTCTCCTGGTCTGTAGCTACTGACCAAGTTCTGTCCTCTCTCGACAAAAACATCATGCAGGCTCTTTGAAGTGCCTGGGGAGGCCGAGAGCCTTGCAGACCAAAGGGTCTTCAAGCAGAGGTTGGACAGCCTCCCCCTTAATGGGACCCTTGGGGCAGAAGGCAGCATGATGCAGGGGAAAGTGCCTTGGGGTTGGAGTCAGGGACCCTGGGTCCAAATGTCAGCTCTGACACTACCTCCGTGACCTTGGGCAAGTCACCTCTCTGGAGCTTGTGTCCTCATCTGTAAAATAAGGGGGTTGGGACAGATGACCTCTCAGGCCCTTGCCAGATTCCAAGAGAAGGCAAGGAAAGAAGCAGTTATTAAGCACTGACTGTTTACCACTCTGTGTTGAGCACTGGGCATTTAATTACAAACAAAAGCAAGTTGGTCTCTGACCTCAAGGAGGGAGGAAATGTCCAGAAGGGATGGGGATGGGCCAGGCACCAGGCCAGAGGCCTGGGTGGAAGAGTTGGATTGGAGTAGAGCAGAGCTGGGTGGGCCTGGGCCCTTCCTCAGGATGGAGGCCCCAGAGGGAAGAAGCCACAGGGGAAAGGCCGGTCCAGGCTGAGACTTCACCAAGGCTCCATGGCAGAATCCAGAAAGCCAGCCTGAAGCAAAGCCAGGAGGGACTGTCCCACAGTAGAGGAAGGGCTTATTCCATACCGGGAGCTCCCTCCCTGGCCCAGCCTCCCTCTGAGCCTGAGACTCAGGCTTTCCCAGAATCCCCAGGAACCTTGTGCTTGGGGCTTGGAGACTTTGATCCCGATTTCCACATCCTTCGGCAAAGAACACTTCTTCCAGATGCCATCCAGGCTAACATCCTGTCTGTCTCTTCTCAGGTCTGGGCTCCAGGGACATTCCCTCTAGAGTTTCTGGTCAAGCCTAGGGGCAGCAGAATAGACCTCCATACCTGGCCAGGGGCCCTGCTCACATTGGGCTCTTGGACCTTGTTCCTTTAGCTCCACACACAGTTCTAACAGGTTTATTTTAGGATCCAAGATGAAGAGCCAGATAGACCTTGTAGGTCCTCCTTGTTTTACAGAAGCAGAATCTCTTACAACTTCCAGTCAGTCAGAAATCAAGAGCTGGACTGCCTCAGGCAGACTGTAAAGTGAACATTTGTCATGTTGGGGGCACAAATAGCATAGATGCAAGAATCCAAAAGCATAGAAACCTTAAGTACCATTTGGCACCAGAGTCTGAGGACCTCGGCTTATCCAGGCAGTGAGCATTTATGAATGCCTTCTGTGTATCAGGAGTTGTGGTGAGGCCTGACTGTTACTGGCCAGCACAGTAGTAGAGATGCTGGTGGCCACTGATGCGGAGTCTGCTGGTGGGTTGTATGAACTTCTCTGAAGGCAGAGATGTCCATTTGTCAATGGAGCAATAATAACAATGCTCATCTTTAAAGAGTTAATGTGAGGGAAGGCCTTAGAGGCCGGGAGGCCTGGGTCCAAGGGTCCCTTCTGTCTGGCTCCTCCTGACCATGGGACCCTCCTCTGTGTCCCAAGTGACTCTCCTCCCCTTAATTGCTAAGGGGGAAGGGGCCAAACTGCTTTGGGAGCTGGGGTTCACTTTTGGTGAAATCAGAGGTCTGGCCCAAATACTCCCTTATACCAGACTTCCTATGCCTAAGGAGCACTACAGCCTTGGGAGGCAGGTCGGCCAGTTTTTATAATCCCCATTTGATGGGTGAGAGTTCTGAGGCTCAGAGAGCTCTTACCTAAGGTCAAATAGCTAGGCTAGGGGCAGAACTAAAATTCAGACCCAGGCTCTCTGCTTAATTAGGCTTCAGGATCAGCGAGGAGGCACCTTAGAAAGGATCTCATTTACTCCCCACACTTCATAGAGGAGGAAACTGATGCCTGGAAAGACTGAGTGGCTTATAGGTTCTTAGCTTTTGAGCTGGCAGGGGCCTTAGAGATGATCAAGATTTCTTCTTCATTTTGCAGATGGGGAAATTGAGGAACAGAGTGGTTTCTGTTTTCTACTCTGCTGAGCTGCCACATTAAAAATAAAAAAAAGAACAAACCCAAACAACCTTTCTTACTTCCTAGTCAGAATGGCTTCCTTAATGATTCCGAACAATTCATCCCCTGGGGGATCTAGAGAGTTGGGCATCCTGGGGCCCTCTAGTCTGACCCCTTTGTCTTACAAAAGGGGAAACTGAGGCCATGAGAAGCAGAAAGGGTTTGTGGGAGGTTCAGCAGTGCATTCCTTTTCATTCATTTTGGAAGTTAGTTTCCTCTTCCCATGCTAGTTTTTGCTCACAGGATTTTCTGTTGGGTTGTTAAGATTCTCTCAAGGAATTTCTCCTAATTAGACATTAAGCCTGAGAGCCTTGAGGCAGCTCAGGCCCAGCATATGGGAAGCCTGCTTGCAGGACTGTAAGTGCATGAAAGAGAGGGCCTCATCAGTTTTAATCCATGCACTATATTTACTCGATTGAGAAGCGCCGGTTTCCAGCAGGTCCCTGGAGGGCCAGGGCCAAGGGCCAGTGTTCATCCTGATATTGATAGAGCATCTGTTTCAGACGTGGGCGGGGGGAGGGGTGGTGCCCCATTCGCATCAGTTTTCCTGAGGCTTTTCAAACTCAGCCTAGCTGAGCTCTGCAAGTGTTCCCTATTGTGGATGGTCATCACCAGAGCTTCACGATCTAGGTGCCCTCCACTCTCCATGGCCCAGGGCCATCTGGAGGGCCAGTGGTGTCATCCTCATGTTCCAGATGGAGAAGGCTCACTCAAAGAGTCAGAGGAAGGGCTCCTCAGCTCCCAGGGAGAAAACTGGAGGATACTGCCTTAGAGGTGGCCTACCCTTCATTTTAGGGATGAGGATGTCCCAAATGACTGGCCCAAGGCTTCGGAATTCTTTTCCTGGGCTCTTTCCATTAAACCTACACTGACTGCCCAAATTGGGATGTGTAAGGATTTGCCATGATTCCATCCAGCTGCCGTTTGTTGAGGACCTGTCTTGTTCTGAAGCTTCCTGGTAGATCTGGAGTGCCATCTATTTTTTGTCTTTTTTCTTTTAAATTTATTTACTTCTAATTTACAATATTCAGTTCCACAAGCCCTTGAACTCCAAATTTTCTCCCCTTCCCTCTCCGTCCCTGCCCCCACTCCAACAATGGCAGCATGTAATCTGATACAGATTCTACATAATATCTTCATATTAAACATTAGTCAAGTTGCAAAGAACAGTTATAACTGATGGAATAAACAGTGGGAAAGAGGAAACAAAACTAAACAAAAAAGAGAGAGCAAGTACTTTGCTTCCATCTGCATTGACTGTAGTTCTTTCACTGGATGTAGATAGCCCTTTCTTGTAGCCTTGCATTGCTGAGAGGAGCCCAGTCTATCAGTCAGTCATCACAGATATGTTGTGTCAGTAACTGTGTCCAGTGTTCCCATGGTGCTACTCCCCTCACTCAGCATCAGTGTATATAAGTCTCTCCAGGTTATTACGAAGTCCGTCTGCTCCTTATTTCTTATAGCACAATAGTATTCCATTACATGCATATACCACAACTTGTTTGGCCATTCCCCAATGGATGGCCATCCCCTTGGTTTCCAATTCTTTGCCACCACAAAAAAAAGCTGCTATTAAATATTTTTGTACATATGAGTCCTCCTCCCACTTGTATGATCTCTTTGGGATACAGCCCTAGTAGTGGTGTTGCTGGGTCAAAGGTTATGCACATTTTTGTAGCCCTTTGGGCATAGTTCCAGATTGTTCTCCAGAATGGTTGGATCAATTCACAACTCCACCAACAAAGCATTAGTGTTCTAATTTTCACAGTCTTCTCCAGCATTTATCATTTTCTTGTTTTGTCATCTTAGCCAATTTGACTTGTGAGATGTGGTATCTCAGAGTTGTTTTGATTTGCATTTCTCTAATCAGTAGTGATTTAGAGCATTTTTTTCATATGATTATAGATGTCTTTAATTTCTTCCCCTGAAAACTGCCTGTTCATATCCTTTGACTATTTATCAACTGGGGAATGATTTGTATTATAAATTTGACTAAGTTCTCTATATTTTAGAAATGAGACCTTTATCAGAGATACTGGTTGTAAAAATTCTTTCCCAATTTTCTGCTTCCCTCCTAATCTTGGTTACCTTAGCTAGGTCTTTGAGTTTATCAAACAGTAGATTACTCTAGTCATTACTAGAGTAATGACTAGAGTAATTAGGTACTAGAGTAATTAGGTACTAGATTACTAGAGTAATTAGGTATACAAGATTACTAGAGTAATTAGGTACACAAGACTGTGTCTTGTGTACCTAATCTATTCCACTGATTGACCACTTTATTTCTCCCATCTTTTGTTTTTACATTGCCTATGCTTCCCTGATTCTGTTCCCCTGCCCTTCCATTATGGCAAGTAATTCTTTAAGAGGAAGAAAAGAAAAAAAATTCAGTAAAACCAATCAGCGAATTGGATTTACATGCAACATTCCATTCCCCTGGGACTCTACTTGCTTTTTCAGGGGTGGGGTGTGTCTGTGTGTGTGATGGGTCTTTGCATCTCTTTTTTAGGGCCAAGCTTGGTCAATATATTTTCACATTAAGTTTCTTCTTTTTTTTTAAATTTTTTTTTTTTCACATTAAGTTTCGATTGTTTTATGGTGGTGTGGTGATTCCTTCCCCCTGCTCCTCTCCTATTTCTATTGTTGTAGTTACTTCATATATTGTTTTCTTGGCTCTGCTGACTTCACTTTGCATCATTTCATGCCAGTCTTTTTGTCCTTCTCTATGTTCATCTTTCTGGTCATTTCTTATAGCACAGGAATATTCCATTATGTTCCTGGACCACAGTTAGTTAGCCATTCCCCACACAAGGAGCATCTATTTTGTTTCCAATTCTTTGCTGTGACAGAAAATGCTACTATCAGTATTTTTGGTGTCTAAGAAGGCTTTCTTTTTGTCCATGGCCTCCTTGAGGTACATGCCTCGCTGAGGGATTGCGGGGTCAAAGGGTATATAAATTTTAGTTACTTGATTTCCATTTTCCCAGAATGGTTTTTTTATGGAGCCAGGATTTCACTGACAATACAATAGTGTGCCTAGCTTCCCCCAGCCCCACCAACATTGACCATTCCTGTCTTTTGTCACTGGTGCCTGTTTTCTGGTGTGAAATGAAACCCAATGCTTGCTCTGCTGTGCATTTCTCCTCTTTGTAACTTGGTGCATTCCAACCTAAGCTTGGCATTCATTTGAGAACTTTTTTTTTTAATTTAACAAATGCTTTATTAACTTCTGGTTTACATCATTCATTTCAGCCAGATTTTGAGTTACAATTTTTCCCCCATTTTTCCCCCACCTACCTCCCCAGAATAGCAGTTCCACATGATATCCCCTCATCCAATCTGCTGTCTCCCATATCTTCTCCCATACCCCCTTCGACTTTACCATTAGGGCAAGGTGAATCTCTGTGCCCCAATGCCTGCATATCTTATCTCCCAATTACATGCAAAATAGTATTAATAATAGTATTTATATATATTTGAAACATTTAATTTTAAAACTTCGAATTTCAGATCCATTCCCTTCCTCCCTTGTCACCCACTCTCTCTGGGAAGATAAGCAATTCAGTATGTGTTGTACATGTATAGCTATGCAAAACATACCATAGTAGATATATTGTAAAAGACTGCTTATATTTCCTTCCCACTCATCCCACCCCCCACCTGGTCCATTCCCTACTTTGATCCTGTCCCTCTTCGAAAGGTGCCTCCAACCTCCCCTCGCCCCAGAATGCCCTCCCCTCCATCATCCCCACTCTTATCCCCCTTCCCCCTTCTCTCCTGCAGGATGAGATATCCCATTTAGTATGTATGTGATTCTCTCCCTGAGCCAAATTCAGTGAGAATATGGTTTTCCCTTTTTGCCTTCCTGTCCTTTCCAAATTCAACTTGTGCCCTCTGTCCATATATACCTTTAAACATATATACACACATTCACATATGTATTCATATGCCCATATACCCTTCTTCAATTATTTTCATAATGAGGAAGGTTTCATCAGTCACAGTTATTGTTTTTCCATGTAGGAATATAAATAGTTCAACTTTGATAAGTTCCTTTTGATTTCTTTTCCCTGATTACCTTCTCAAGCATCTCTTGCTTCTTGTGTCTGAATGTCAAATTTTGTATTCAACTCTGGTTTTTTCCTCAAGAATGCTTGAAAGTCCTCTATTCCACTAAATAACCATATTTTCCCCTGAAACAAAATACTCAATTTTGCTGGGTAGGTGACCCTTGGGTTCATTCTCAGTTCTTTTTTTTTTTTTTTTAAAGCAATTGGGGTTAAGTAACTTGCTCAAGGTTACACGGCTAGTCATTTGATTTATGCGTGGGTGCTCATTTTCTGAGGCCAGATCTGATCTCGGGTCATCCCAACTCCGAGGCCGGCGCTCTTACTCACTGCACCACCTAGCCGCCCCTTTAGGGAAATTGGGGTTAAGTAACTTGCCCAAGGTTACACGGCTAGGTTTTTGTTTGTGCGGATTAAGTGTCGGAGGCCGGCTCCGAACTCAGGTCCTTCTGATTCCAGGGCCGGCGCTCTATTCACTGCGCCACCTAGCCGCCCCTCATTCTCAGTTCTTTTGCCCTCTGGAATATCATATTCCATGCCCTTCGATCCCTCAGTGTCGAAGCTGCCAGATCCTGGGCTATTCTGATTGTGTTTCCACAATATTGAAATTGTTTCTTCCTGGCTGCTTGTAGTATTTTCTCCTTGATCTGGGAATTCTGGAACCTGGCTATAATATTCCTAGGTGTTTTCTTTTTGGGATCTTTTTCAGGAGGTGATTGGTAAATTCTTTCAATCTCTTTTCCCCTCTGGGTCTAAAACATCAGGGGAATTTTCCTTGAGAATTTCTTGAAGGATGATTTCTAGGTTCTTTCTTTGATCATGGCTTTCAGGTAGTCCAATAATTTTTAAATTATCTCTCCTGGATCTATTTTCCAGGTCAGTGGTTTTTCCCATGAGATATTTCACATTGCGTTCTATTCTTTCATTTGTTTGGATCTGCTTAACAGTATCTTGATTTCTCATAAAGTCACTAGCTTCCATTTGCTCCAGTCTAACTCTGAAGGAATGAATCTCCTCAGTGAGCTTTTGAGATTCTTTTTCCATCTGGCAAATTTGATTTTTTAAGGCATTCTTCTCCTCATTGCCCTTTTGAGCCTCCTTTGCCATTTGAGTTAGTCTATTTTTTGAGGTGTTATTTTCCTCAGTCAGGCTATTGACTCTCATTTCATACTTTTCCTGCATCCTTCTCATTTCTCTTCCCAATTTTTCCCCTACTTTTTTTATCTGCTTCTTAAGGTCCTCTATGTCCTGTAACAAGCTCATATTTTCATTTGGGGCTTTTGGTGCAGGATTTCTGACCTCATGGTCCTCCTCCTATTCCATGCTTTGATCCTCTTGGTCCCCAAAATAGGTGTCTAATGTTGCATTTTTCTATTTATTTTGTTTCCTTTGCCTAGGCATGTTGCCACTTAATTACTTGACTTTTGGGCTTGTTGCCACAGTAGGACTCTGCCACCAGACAGGGGAGCTTCCACCCCAAACATGGGGTCTTCACAACTTCTGGAGGTATTAGTTGGGTGGCCTCTGTAAAGCCTCCATAAGCTCTGGCAAACTAGATACCCACCCCACGACCTCCACCCCAGACCATAATCCAGATCTGGGGAGGTTAAAGCAAGAGCGATTACCCCCCCAGACTGATTGCTAGATCTCCCTACAGTTTGCAGACCAGGAGCTTAAGCTGCCACTGAAGCTGCAAAATGGCCTGTGTTCTGTGTCTCCTCAGCTGCTTCTTGCCCCCAGGGGAAGAAGCCGATGTGTTCCCCAAATACTGGTCCCAAAGTCCATAGGGCACTAACCTCTCACTTTGTCCTAGGCATATCTGTGCTGATAATTCTGGAATCGCTACAGCTGCTGGTGTTCTGGGGTCCCTCAAGCCAGCTGCTGGCCCGGCCGCCCTGGGGCTAGAACCGCGGCTCATGTGGGCCTGGGCTCTGCTCCCAGAGCGCTGCATTGGCTGCTGCCAGAGCACTGCGCTGGCCGTTCTCTGCAGGGCTGCCGGGCTGTCCTCAGCGGGAGGTTAACTTCTCTGTGTTGTTCTGTGGGTGCTGGAGCTCCAGAAGTTGTTCAGAGACCACCTTTTACATTGTTTGGAAGTGGTGTGGAGGAGAGCACCTTGGAAGTGCTGTTTCTACTCCACCATCTTGGCTCCGCTCTCCCGAGAACTGTTTGTTCCTATTATTGACTCCATCTCTTTTGGGGCATGGCCTTTGGTCTCATGTATTTCTCCTAGTTGTTTCTGTGTCTGGAAGAGCAGACCTTGATGAGAGATATTTGGTACAAAGCTGTTCCCTAGGTGATAACTTCCCTTCTTATGCCAGATGTGTTCATTTTATTTAAACCCTTTACAGTTTCATGAGATCAAAATGAACGATTTAATCTTTTGTAATTACCTCTCTCCCTTGTTTGGTTAGGAATTCATCCTCCACCCATAGCTGTGAGGAGGACAAAGAGTAGGATTCCTATGTGACCCTGGGCTGATCACTTGGACTTCCTGGGCCTCAGTTTCCTTCTGTAAAGTGTGGGCCATGGATTCAGCTACCTATAACATCTCCTCCATCCCGAAATTATTTGCTCCTGTAAAACACCAGGTGATGGAAAGAATGAGCTGCTGTATCTTGGATGGAACCTGCTGGTCCTTGCTGAGAGCCTCAGGTCCAGAGGGGAGACCAGCTGCCTGGCCTGTGCAGTTGGGGCTCCCCTCTCTCTGCAAGGCCCGGGTTTTGAGCTTTGACACCCTGGTTTGTCTGGAATACCTCCCCCCCGCCCCGGTGGCTTTCCTACACACATGCCCCACTGAGGCCATGTGAGTATCTCCTGCTTCCTGGGAGTGCGTGGACAAGGAGGTTAGCAGTGCACACTTGGCACACCTCCCAGGCTGTGCCCCCAGACCTTGTGGAAGCATCTACTGCCTCAGGAGGCATCCAAGGCCAGAAGGTGTTGCCTGGTGAGCCTCTGTCCTGTGAGTCAGCAGGCTTTTGTTGGAGACCAGGCCAGTGTCCTGGCCTGCCCTAGGCCTGTTGGACTGGGACACCAAAGCCAGCAGATCCGATTCCAGGGGCAGCCAAGGCCGAGGATAGTTACTGGATCTGCCCGCTTATCTCCTATCCAGAGACCCAGCAGCAGGCAAGGAAAACAGGCTTGGCCTGGAGGGGGTGGCAGAAGGGAGAGAGCTGGGCTCCCATGGGCCCTGAAAGCAAAGGCCTTGTCTTCTTGGCTCTGTTCACCTGGCCAGGCCCTGGCCTCACTTTGCCTCTCTTCCATAGCAGCCTCCCATCTCCCAGTGTCTCATCAGCACATTCATGCCCAAAGCTGTATCTGTATGGGTCTCTTTGTAAAAGGATGTTTACTTAGTAAATATTGGGGAGACCAGACATGTACTTCTGATTCCTTCTGACAGCACCCCTGTCCACAAAGGACTGCTCTCCAAGAATCTGCAAAGTTTCCTCCCTCTGCCCAGCGAGGCTTAGCCACAGACTGGCTCCTGGGCTGCTTTGGTGTCCTGCCACTCTCCCTGGAGTCACAGGTTCAAGGCTTGCCCCTGACACTCAGCAGCTTTGTGAGCGGGGACAGGTGACCTTATCTTTAGGAATTTCAGCCAGCTCTCACTGGGAATCTGGGTCAGCAGTCATGGATGGATATTGTCCACAGGTACCTGGCGTTACAAGCCAAGAAGGGAACAATCCCTGCCCTCCAAGGGCTTACATTCTCCTGGGCCTTCTTCTGCTCTCCTGTGAAATGAGAATAATAATGTTGCATGACCTGCCTGAGAGGGTTACCTGGTAGAAGACTCTGTGAAGATGGGCAGGTTTGAAAGAGGTTTTACTTCTACTTGTGATAATAGAGTAGCATTTATGAGCAATTCAGTTTAAAGGCTCAAAAAAAATGGACTAAAGATGGTGCTGTAGCTTCCTGTCTTGAGAGTACCACAGGGCCATTCCCCAGGCAGGATTTGGAGAGATCATCACCTCCAAATATCTGAAGACCTGTCTTGTGGAAGAGGGGATGGATCTCTTCTGGCCTTAGGGGGCAGGGCTCAGACTCACTGGGTGCTGAGAAGAATTGGCAGGGAGGCTCAGTGGAAGGAGATGTTTCCTGTCAGAGGTCTTTGAGAAAAACCTGATTGGCAGTAGTCCAGGTGATGGGGGAGGGGGGTGGTTCCCAAGGGAGCTTCTGAGGTCTTGTCCACTTCTGAGTGCCCAGGGCTCTGGTTGGCCAACTTTGTATCTTGTATGGCTGGTGCAGAGTCCTGAACATGGTGCCATGGCATGGACCCAGCTGCTCACTCAGGCCCTGTGCCCCCTTGGGCTCTCACCAATCTGCTGTTCAGGTATTGAGGCTCAGAGTAGGGCATCTCATCATAGCCCCTGATACTGGCAGTCCTGGGGGACCTGTCTGGGGAGGGGACAAGGATGCAAACCCACCCACTTCTCTCTCCCTCTCCTGAATATGCTCCTTCAGTCTTCACTTAGTCTCCGCCATTCTGCCTGCAGAGCTGACTTTGTGGCCTCTTCTTGCCTTTGTCCCACCCAAGGGCTCCTTTATTCTGCCCCCCATTCTAACACCCACAGCCTGGATTGGTCTTGTGGAGTCCAGAATGACCAAAATGTGCCCCCCACACTGGACACAAAGCTGAGCCACCTTGGTTGGAGACTCCAGACTTTGCCATGTGGGCCATGGCACAGGGTATGTGGCAGAGCAGTTAGTGACCTGTAAGCCAGGGGCAGCTTGACTTGTTGGAGACCCAGACTTTTTAGAGTTGGTGTGGCCATTGGAGGTCTCCTGGCATTGCACCTTCGTTTTACAGAGAGGGAAACTGAGGCCCAGGCAGTTTGGGTGATGATCCCAGGGAGTTAAAAATCTAGACTAAAATGACTTGAAACCTTTTAGCAGTCCTGGCTTAGGGGCTTATTTATGACTTGTCCAAAAACAGAGGGAGCCACAGCAGGTAGTAGTGAGGGCCCTGTCAACTCAGATCTTTAAAGAGAAGGTAGGTGACTCTAAGTTGGGTATGTTTCAGAAAGAACTTCAGCTCAAATGTGGGTTAGACTAGGTACCTCTGAGGTCCTGTGAAGCTCAGACTTGGGGATACCAGGCTTGAGAGGCTGATCTTATCTGGTCAAGGGAACATATATGGGGGCGCAGAGAGAGGAAGAGGAGGGAGTAGAGAGGAAGGAAGCGAGGAGGGGAAGCAGTATGAGGCAGAGAATCCAAGAGTTTTTGGTTTGGATGTAGAGGGTGTGGGGTGAGTCCTGGCTTTGCCATTTCCTATCTGTGTAACCTTAGACAACTCGATTTCCCAACTTTTCTTGCCTTCTCTGGAAGAGGAGGAGCTTAGACCAAATGATCTCCGAGGTCCCATCCAGTGCCCAAGCTCAGCTGGGCTTTTCCTAGCGGGCTGTGGTGTTATACTAAGAGAAGGTTAAAATGTTTCATCTGGAGAAGCCTACCAGGGGATGTCAGAGCTAGGAGGGCACTTGGAAGCATCCCATCCTCGCCCATCTCTGACAGATCATCCCCTCTCTGTCTTTCCCACTCTATCTCTTATTTTGAATCTTTCCCTTTCTCCCGGCTCCTTCCCTACTGCCTGCAAACATCAATAATGAATAAATACTGAAGTGCCTGTTATGGGCACTGTGCTAAGACATACCCATGTCTCTGCCATCCTCAGAAATCTGTCCCTTGACCTGCTCACTATTGTGCTATATCTTTTCTGCTCTTTGTAGCTAAACTCCAGTGAGGGTCTCCACTTCCTCTCCTCATTCCCTTCTTAACTCCTTACAGTCTGGCTCTCCACCTAATCATTCCACCAAAATTGTGCTCTCTGAAGTGACCAATGATCTCTTAGTTGCCAAATCCAATGGAATTTTCTCAATCCTCATTCTCCTTGACATCTCTTGCAGACTTCAATGCTAGTTGGTCACCCTCTTCTTGTTACTTTCTTTTCTGTAGGTTTTCAGGACATTCCTCTCTAGGTTCTCCTCCTATCTCTCTGATGGGTCCTCCTTTGCTGGAACTTCCTTCAGGTCACTCCCTTTAACTAGAGGTATACCCCACAGGTCTACCTGGGCTCTCTGCTCTTCTCCCTCTAGACTACTTCACTTGGTGTTCTCATTAGCTCCTATATATTTAATTATCTTTTTTTTTTTTTTTTTTTTTTGCTTTTTGGAGGGCAATTGGGGTTAAGTAACTTGCCCAAGGTCACACGGCTAGGTTTTTATTTATGTGTGCGTTAAGTGTCTGAGGTCGGTCCGAACTCAGGTCCTTCTGACTCCAGGGCTGACGCTCTACTCACTGCGCCACCTAGCCGCCCCTAAATTATCATTTTTATGCTGACAATTCTCAGATCTCCTGACCTCCAATCTTGCTTCTCAGACATCTTGATGTCCAGTCATTTAGTTGATGAGTCATATTCAACTCTCTGTGACCCCATTTGGGGTTTTCTTGGCAGAGATATTAGAGCAGTTTGCCATTTTCTTCTCCAACTCATTTTACAGATGAGGAAACTGAGGCAAACAAGGCGAAGTGACTTACCCAGGGTCACACAGCTAGTAAATGTCTGAGGTAGGATTTGAATTCAAGTCCTTCTGATTATATTCACTTTGCCACCTAACTGCTGGGATGTCTAGTTGACATCTTAAACTCAACATGTCCCAAACTGAACTCACTATCTTTCCCCCTAAACCGTCCTACCCTTTCCATAACTGTAGAGGGTATCGCCATCCTTTCAGTCCTGCAGGCTCCCACCATAGTAGCCATCCTGTACTCCTCACATCCAAGCTGTTGCCAAAGCCTGTTGATTTCACCTCTCCAGCATCTCCTGTCAATTTCACCTCTGTAGCCTATTCCACCTCTGTAGCATCTCTTGTCAATTTCACCTCTATAGCCTCTTGTCAATTTCACCTCTATAGCCTCTTGTTAATTTCACCTCTGTGGCATCTCTTGTCAATTTCACACACCCCCCCCCTTGCCATGTTTTGTCAATTTCACCTCTGCAACATCTCCCCTATATTCGCCTGTCTTTCCTCTGACCCTCCACCCTGTTGTAGACCCTTATCACCTCGCCATCATTATCACCTGGACTACTGCAGTAACTGCTGGGGGTGGGGCATGGGGCATGGTTTGCCGGCCCCAAGTCTCTCCCTGCTCTAGTTCATCCTCCATTCAATCACTAAAGTGATTTTCCTAAATTGTAGATCTGTTCATGTTACGCACACCCCTCATTAAACTTCAGTAGCTCCCTATCACCTCAAGAATCAAATGTTTGGGCCTTCAAAGCCCTTTATAACCTGCCCTCTCCTGCTTTCTGGTCTTCTTACACCTCACATCCTGCCACATACTTTTTAATCCTGTGACCCTATCCTCCTGGCTGTTCCACCAATAAGACCCTCCATCTGTCAGCCTTGGGCATTTTCTCTGGCCATCCCCTTTCCTGGAGTGTTCTCTCTCTCCTCATCCTGACTCCTGACTTCTTTGTCTTCCTTCAAGTCCCAACTAAAATCCCATCTTCTACGATATAAGAAGCCCTCCCCAACCCCTCTTAAGCCTAGTGCCATCCCTCTGTTCATTATTTCCCATTTATCCTACTTGTTTGTACATTTTTGTTTGCTTTTATCCTTCCCATTAGATAGTGAACTTCTTGAGAGCAGGGACTGTCTTTTGCTTCTTTGTATCCCTAGTACTTAGCACGGTGCCTAGCACATCCAAGACACTTAATGTTTACTGACTGAACAGGGACTGTCAGAACTGAGGAGAGAGGGGGTTTTAGCATAGAAGAATGGGAGGGACCATAAAAAACAGGTTATCAGTGAGGCCTGAGAGCAGGGGATGGCAGAGCTGGGAGGGAGCACTTCTATATGACCCCAGGTTAACCTCTGCTATAGCTAGGTTGTTTGCCAACTTTTTCTTGGCATATAATTGTCTTAGGATCTCCCAATGATAACAGCTGGCTCCTTAACACCCAAGTAAAGGGTGGAGTGGCAAGAACGCTGGTCTTGGAGTCTAGAATCCTGACTTTCTTCCCATCTGTGTGAGCTTGGCCCAATCATGAAGTCCCTGAGCCTCAGGCTTCTCACCTATACAATGGAGCTCATACTGTGAGGGGTCCTCCTTCATTCCTTCTCTCTCAGGGTTATGAGTGTCTGGTGAAAGAGACAACACGTGGGCAGTGACCTCTTTCAAGCCCTCTCCACCCGTTGGCCATCAGTGACCCAATGTGTGATGTGACTGGACACGTTTCTCTGCTTAGGCAAGGAAACGTCTGTGATTCTTAACTGAAAGAAGGCTAAATTCTGAATCCGTGACAAGTCTGCCCCAGAGGGTAGTGTTGAAGATGGGACATTTTAAGACTTTTCAGTAACTGCCCTGATAGTATGTGCTGGTTGTGGGCTGGAGATGTGTTTGGATTAAGAATGAATGCTGATTTGCTGTTGGAATTGTGCTTGATAGTAAAAAGAGTGCACTAACAGAATCAGACTGGCTACACCGGCTCCCTTCCACCATGCTCCAGTCTGTGCTCTAGACGGCTGCCTGGTTGTCATTCCCAAAGCACAGCTTAGACCTCCCTGCCTCTGAGCCCTCTGGCTCCCCAGGGCCTGGCCCTCCCTTCACAATCTGGTGGCAGCCGCCCTTGCAGTCTTACTGTGCTAATTACCCTCCTCCACACACTACTGACCTGTTTGTGGTCCTTGTACCTGATGCTTCATCTCCTGCTTCCTCATCTTTGCCCATGCTGCCCCCAGCCTAGAATGCCCTCCCTCCTCACCTTCACCTCAGGCATCTCTGTGCAGTTACCTCACCTGCACTTTGCACTGAGTCTTGCATGGAACTGTACATTAACATAGAAATTCAAACTGTTTTGATTAAAACAAAGCATGATATAACAACAGCAGCAACAAAACCCCATTGATTTTTTTTTTCATTGTATACCAAGTGCCCAGAAAACAGCTTCTTGTCTGAAAGCAGGAGCTCTTTTTATTAAAAGACTATTTACAAGATTAATTTGCTCAGTCCACTGGGGCAGGGAGTGCAGAGGTCACCTGTGGCAAGAGCTCCAGTCCCTCAGCACATTCCCAAACTGACTTCCTTATCTTCTACCCTGGCCTGCCTGACCCCCTCCCTTGGCCTCCAGGCCCAGCCCCCTCCTCTGTCTGGCCAGTCCCCTCCCTAGGCTCATGCCTGGCCCTGCCTTCCACAGTCACTGTTTCCACCTTCCTTCAGTCCTTTGACTCTCACTTCCCATATCCAATGAGATCTCATCTGTCATATCTAATGAGTCACCAAGGCCTGTCATCACACCTTTGAAATGTTTTTCCACTCTGTCCCCTCCTCATTCTTCCCACAGCTTGATATCACCCTTTTACCAACCCTCTGCTACCCACCTAGCCTTGTCCAAAAGACTCCTGGCTTCTGATCTGCCCTTCACATTGTTGCCAGAATAAGCTTTCTTATGTATATTAATTAATGTCATTAATTAATTATTTTAGTCATTAATTAAGCATTTTATGTGACTGGGGCTGGAGGTAAAAAGGCAAAATTGAAACAACCCTACCACCCCCTGTCCCCAAGGAGCTTTCATTCTCTCCGAGGGGAGAGCAGGCACACAGATAAGAAAACAGGAGCAGATCCGGAGTCATCTCTGTGCAGGCCCCAGACTTCTTAATCTCACCAAATGGCCATCTGATAACCATGGAAGGAGAATCCCAGGGCACCATCTAGAGTGGTCATTGACTTGGACCCCTAAAGCTCTTCCTCTGTCCCCTCCCCCACCCCCAGGACCTCCTTGCTCTGCCCAGACTCACAGCAGAATGCTTTATAAACGTATGTTGGATGAACTCAGGGCGGCTCATTGGTCAGCTCTTCTCCCGGTCCTCTTCCTGATTTCTTTGTGGTGACTTCCTTGTATGTGTGTCATGTCCCTCCCCGCCCCAGTAGAATGTAAGGTGCTTGTTTCCATATTTATTTTTGTTGCACCTAGCCCAGCAACTGGAATGTATGTAGTAGGCATCCAGTGCATGCTTGTGGGATCCCCCTGGTTCTCATCTGGTTATTTCGTACTTAACAAGATCCCTCCTTGGAGACCATAGACACCAACGTTTGCTAGCTGTGTTCCCCTTCTCCAGCCCCAGTTTCTACTTTTGCCCAGGCAGGGCTTGTAGATTCTGCCAGCCTGGGGTGCTGTTGGGAGGACAGGGTTCACCAGTGCTAGAGGAGTGGGCAGGGCTGCACCTCTGGGTCACAGTTATAGCCTGCTAGCAATGTGGCCACCACCCCATCGCTCTCTCCATGTCACTGAATTAAACGCATCATAAGAGGAATAGTTAACTGAATAAACCTTTACCAAATGCCTGTGCTGGCTGTTCCATGTTGGGGGCTGGGGGACAAAAATGGAGACCAACCTAGCCCCTGCCCCACGGGGCTTACAGTCTACTTACAATCTACTAGTGGGGCTGTGGCATGGATGTTAAGGGAAGGCTGGATGTGAGGGAGGCTCCAGAATGTGGTGAGGTGAGGGTGAGGGGGCCACTCTCTTTCCATAGCTGGAGAGAAGAGGAGGGTGGTCCAGGAGGGCACTGCCTGGATCAGAGGGTGGCTTAGAATGTGGCTGTGGCCTGCCTCCAGCACCAGAAGAAGAGGCTTGTCTCTTATCCTGTGAGCAGTAGGAATCCTGGGAAGTTTTGTGAGCAGCCAAGCCGTGTGGGCACGTCTGTGAGCCCTTTGGGCAGCTTTGCGGAGGATGGGCTGGAGAGGGGAAGGACGACTGAGGAGCCTATTACAAAAGCCCAGGCGAAAGAGGGTGAAGGCCTGAACCAGGGATGCAGCCGTGAGTGGGAAGGGAGTTGTGAATGGAGGGAGGAGAAGTAGAAGCATTGCCATTGTTTGGCTGGGGGCAGGTTGGCCCCAGATTTTTGGCCCAAGTTGCTCACCTACAGAAACTCCTGTGGCCTTCTGATCAGCCAGGCAGCTCCCTCTCCCTTCACCAAATTCTGGTTGCCAAAATAAGCCCCAGTATCCCATGTGGAAAGGGATCAGGAGCCACCCTTCCCTCGGCCCCCCCAACCTGTTAGTCTGGTCGAGCCAGGTAGTCTAGGAGGTGCCCCCGTCCTGTTCTTTGACTCTCTTTTGGTGCCTGGCTCTGGGATGGGCCTGCCAAGAGCACCTTTGATGTTGGAGGTCAGGGCCCCGGCAGGCTGTGGCCACCTGCTGTTCAGGGTCGGCCTTTGTCCCTCCGAGCAACTGTTACGCAATCAGCTTGTGGTGATTGGCTCCCAGGTATGGCTGTTTCCAGCCAGTTTGCCTTAGTTTAGTGTTTAAAAGACTGGGCTGTCATCGGGAGACTGGGAGCTGAAAACCATTGAGGCCGATGTGAAGAGAGAGGATGTGGTAAGTGGAGCTTTGTCTGAATCAGCAGGAAAGGTTGTGTTGAAGGGATTCTCTCTGAGGCTTTTTTTTTTAATGTTTAAATATTCAGGGTCCAGTGGTGTGTAGCCTTTCTTTCCTAGCCTGGATTGGGGTTTGTGTGTAAGGTGCAGACTTTGAGGAACCTTTACTGCTTCAGGGGGCCCTCACTGCCTCCTGAGGATCCTTACTGCCTCAGGGGGACCCTTACTGCCTCCTGGGGCCCTCACTACCTCTGGGAGTACTTTGCCTCCAGGGACCCTTACTGCCTTAGGGGGGCCCTCACTGCTTCCAGGGTACCCTCATTGCTTCCTGGGGACCCTCACTGCCTCCTGGGGCCCTCACTGCTTCCAGGGTACCCTCACTGCCTCTGGGGGGGCCCTTGCTGCACCCTAGGTTTGCTCATCGTTGCTTCTAGAACCCATTGGTGATATCTGGGGGAAGCATCAGATAACTGAGGGGTCAGGGAAGAGGTAAATGGGCTGTTTCTCTAATGCTTTACTGGTGTGACTGAGGGGGAAGTCCAGCCCTTGTTGAAAATACTTAGAAAGGTCTCTGCTTGTTTTCCTTCTGTAGTAAGTGCATACAGTCTTTTGGCCTGTTGATTCTGGAGACAACACATTAGACGGCATGACCCTGGTGATCAAGAGTTCTGGACTGGAATACCAGCTCTGCCTCTGACTTGCTTCATTACTTTGAACAAGTTCCTGGCCCTCTCTGAACCTCAGTTTCCTCATCTGTAAAATGGGGGTGATGATACTATGGCCTTCTCTGGGCCACTCCAAGAAGACTGCCTTTTTCCTCCTTAAAACATGATCTTAGTGGGAGGTGTTAGTTGGCCTTTATTATTCTTGGGTCATCAAGCTAAGCCTCGGGTTTCATTATTCAGAACTCTGTCATGGAAAGTGTGGACAATCAGTCTGCCAGGCAGGATGGTGCAGTGGGAAGGATGCTGGATTTGGGGCCAAGGACCTGGGTTTGAATCCCAGCCTTCCTCCTCAGGGGGCTGAAGTGGGCTTATCTTCATGGCCCAGAGAGCACAGTACCCAGCCTGGAAGGGTCTTGGAAACTATCTTGTCCAACACTCTTGTTTCACAGGCAGTGAAACAGAGCTGGGTGAGGCCAGGGGCTGGCTCATGCCCTCCAGCTTCTAGGTGTCAAAGCAGGGATTTAAACTGACTTTAAATCAAGATCAAGCAAACTGCTGCCCAGGTGGAAACCTTTGGCACAGGTGTGGTGGGAGGCAACCTTCTGCTTCCAAGATGGCTGCCTCTAGGAGGAGGAGGAGCGGGAGATCAAGGCAAGTCAAAGAGAGGGAGTGGTGAGAGAGGGAAGAAGGGGAGGAGAGAGACAGAAAGAGGGGTAGAGCCTGACAAATCAAGATGGACTCTGCTCCCCAGTCCCATGAAAGGAGCTGACCCCAGGGTCCCCATCCTGCCCTGCCCAGCAGAGGCTGTGGGTGTGTGTGTGTGTGTGCGCGCGCGCGCGAGCCTATTAGAAACAATAGTCCCTCCTGCAAACCAAGCCTTCAGATAGTATTGGGCAGACAGATGAGGGGGAGAGCAGAGTCTGGAATGGAGAAGCACTCTGATTTAATTTTCTTGCATGCAAAATCTTGGACTGGAATGAGACATTGAGACAGCTCAGGGGAATTAGACAATGTGAGTGGAAAGGGGGGCACATGGACTGAGACCTTGCTTGGGCCCAGCATAGACCGATGCCTGCCACGTGGGCATGTGCAGATGATGGCAAAGGAGAGGCTGAGGGCAGGGGAAAGTGGCCTGACTGGCCCACAGCACTAGAATGTCAGAAGGAAAAGCTGCTGCTGCTTCTCCCCCCCGTAGGCCCGGGGGTGTCCCTGTCCACCCAGGAGCAGGGGCTATGAAGGGAGAGAAGGGGGCAGCTCCAGGAGGGGGAAGGGAAGCAGATGTCCAGGGAGGAACAGGGCAGACAAGGTGGGGAGAGGCTGTCACTCGGGGTGGAGAAGTTCAAGCTCGAGGACCTTGGAGAGCTCCAAAGAAACCTCCCTCCATTCCTGGAGGAGGACAAGGGCCTTCACCCCTGGTCCAGGGAAGAAAATGCAGCCTGGAGTGTGCTGTGGAAGGCTTTCTGGTTCTTCTGCCATCCGGTGAGATTGCTAATGGCACATGGTTTGTGCTGTCTAAATGTCAGCTACTGTTACTATTGTTGTTCTAACTAGGGTTGTTTTCATCACCTCTCATTTAGCAGTAAGAGGGTAGTTGGGTAAATCAGCTGGTCCTCTCCCTTGCCTCCTCCTCTGCAAAGGAAGGTAAATTTTGATGACCAGAAGCTGCCCACTTAACTTGGGGTTTGCTGGCTAGATTCCTTCCTTCCTTCCTTCCTTCCTTCCTTCCTTCCTTCCTTCTGTCCTTTGTTTCTTCCTTTCTCCCGTTCTCCCTTTCTTCCTTTCACAAAACCTTAAACCCACTTCACTCTGAAGCTCGTACCTTAGACCACAATAAGTCCCTGCCCAAAGTCCACTTAATGGCTGTATTTTGGGCCTTCCTGGTTTACAGTGAATATCAATGGTAACTGTTTCAACAAACCTGAGTATCTTCAACCCTCTCCCCCGACTTGATTTTATCTTTTTCTTTTTCTTCTTCCTAATTAAAGGGGCCATCCCTTGACTCACTTCTTAAAGAGGCCTATTCACTGAATGGGCATTACCTCACTCTTAGTGAGTATGTGAAAAGCCCTTAGCCTAAAAGGGCCAGGGTCTCCCATTGCATCCTGGGCCATATTCAGTCATTATGATGGGTATCTGGCCCCTGGACCTAGATGGCTTTGGAGGAGAAAGTGAGGCTAGTAACCTGGCACAGCCCTCCCGCACTCAAATCTAAGTCAACTACAAGTCATGTCATCTCCCTGATGCCCCAGTCCTCTTCAAGAACAAAGGACAAACACAATAACAGCAAGAGAGTAAGAGGGCTTGGGGTTTCTGTGTTCCTAATGCTGGAAGGACAGCTTTGGGGGCACTGAGTCCAACTCTGTGACCCAGTGTCAGAGCTGGGGCAGGGGGAAGAAAGACCTTAGATCTGAGAACATGGAATGTCAGAGCTGGGAAGAACCTTAGAACACGAAATACCAGGGAAGAGAGACTTTAGAACAGGGGATGTCAGAGCTGGGAGGGGCCTGAGAACAGGGAATGTCAGAATGGAAGGATCCTTAGAATATGAAATGCCAGGGAAGAGAGAGAATTTAGAACAGGGAAGGTGAGAGCTGGAGGGGCCTTAGAACACCGATCAGAGTACAATTAGAGGTGCATGGTGGGTGTGTAATGTGTTTGAATGAATGAAAAGTGGGCTGAGTCCTCACCAGAGTCACACCAGGCCTTCTTCCTAAGGATTGGTGATGAGTTCCCTGTCTCTAGAGGTCTTCAATGAGGGCCTCACTGATCACCAGTCAGGATGGCATCTATGGCATTTTTCTTCAGATCCAGTTATGCCCAAGTGCCCTGTGAGCTCCCTCAGAGGGACTAGCTCTGAGATTCTAGGATTTTGTCATTTCCAGCCCTCTGTTACATGTCCTGTCTATATGGCATGTCATGGAAAGAGTTGGCTGGAGGGCCAGACTCAGAGGCTTGGGTGTGTGCCAATGCCCCTTCTTGTAGCCCCAGAGTCCTGGACCCCACCTGTTGCCAAAGTCTTGCTGGTGCTGCCTTCATGGCTCTTACCTGTTCAGGGGTGCTTTTGTCCATCCCAGCTAGATGGCTGTATCAGGCTTCTTGTGTCTCCCACATCCAACCTCTCTCCATTCCTCTCCATCCTCCTCCTTTCAGCTACCAAAGGGCTTTTCTTGACTCTGTCCTGGATCTGCTGTGTGACCATAGACCTCAGCTTCCTCAAAGACAGTCGGTAAGGTTTGTACCTGCCATCTTCTTCTGTCCGTCCATAGAGTTAGGAAAATCTAAAGCAGACAGACATTCCCTGGGCAGTGTGGGGATAGAGCTGACCAGCAGCCAGCTGTCCGGGGAGGCTGTTCCAGCGTCAGAGCAGTGAGCCCCGGCCACCTTGGATACCCGCTCCTTCTGTTCCCTTAATTTCCTGGGCCTCAGTTTCCTCATCTAGACAGGGTGGATGCTCCAACCAGGCCATCTGGGTAAAGTCTGGATCTGCCCTCAGACTCTTCCTAGATCTGTGACCTTTGGCAGCACAGTTCCCCTCTTCCCGCCTCACTTTTCTCCCACCTCCCATGGTCTGGTGAGGATCCAGTGAGAGTCTGTTTGTAGGTGCTTTGCCAACCTTAGAGTGCTCCCGCAAAGCTATCTCTCATTCTTTCTATTGTTCACTATTTTGTTATTTGGCATAGAGGGCATGGGAAGGATATCACTGTGTGTGACCCAATTGTTGGATGTGCTTGTCCTGCCCTCCAGACTTCAATCCCAGGGAGGGACTGTATCCGACCTAAACACAGGGCTCCAGGCACAATAGGAGTGGAATAAATGAAGCCCCATTTTGCAGAAGAGGAAATGGAGTCTTGGGGGGCTTTGGGTGGTGGCTGAGGTGCAGCGGCCGTGGTATTTGGTGTCATGGGATCGTTGTGGCATGTACCTTTGTGTTCATCTGGCTCTGACTGACTCCTCCTTGCCTCACTTCCTGTCTGCGAACTAGGGAAGGAGATGTTGATGAGAGTTGGGGTCCAATTCAACCTAGGCCACCCAGCCAGCTTACTTCTGCTACCCTGCTGGCCGGCTGGGCAAGGTCACCTTGTGTGTGTGCTGAATGTGCTGGGCAGTCTCTTTCTCATCAATTTGCAAAGGGCCAACTGAGCCCCTGGGCACAGCAGCACCAAGTCAAAATTAGCAGCAGCAGAACGATGGGGTTTACAGTTAAGGGCTTCTGCAGAAACGAGCTATTGAGGTGGGAAGGAACGGTGTGCTCCTAGCTGCTAGGCCCCTGCTCCCAGTAGGTCCAGACATGTTTAATGAATGAAGGAATGCAGAGAGGGGCAGGGTCAGTGCTGGGTGAGTACATAGTCACTTGGACACTTGCAGATCATGCCAGTGCAAGCCCACTCTGTTTTTTAGGAGCCCTAGAGGCAGCAGATCCCAATGGTGGCAGTGGTTTTGACCCCAGTACAGCAGTAGAACCACTGGTCTTATCTCAGGGAAATGAGGGGTGGACTTTAGAAAGAAAGCTGTAGTGTGTCAGGTCCAACGGTCAATGGAGAAAAGGATCATTTCCCTTTGTGGCTGGGCCGACGATGTGGGGCGCTTGGCAGACGAGCCTGGGCTTGTGAGGTGGGAGGCTTGGGGTCTGGGCTGGCTGGCTCTGCCCCAGACTGTGGCCTCTCTGTCCATCAGGATGATGGAGAATCTGTGGGGTCTGGTAGAGGACACAATGGATTTGAGGTTAGATGAACTGGCCTGGAATTCTGCCTCCTCACATCCCTCCATGTGTGACCTTAGGTAAGTTGCCTGCCCTGTCTTTCCTCACCTGCATGATAACTAGGCTTTGAAGGTGAAAAGGACGACTCAGGGTCAAGCCTGGCTTGACCTTCAGGGTCTGATGCTTCCTGCCTAGGTAGTTTGAGGGAAGTCACTTTCCCACTCTGGGCCCTCCTGCACTTTCCATAGCTGGAAAATGTGGGAATTAGATTAGTTAGATCATGTCCAGCTTTGGGGCTGGACTGCCGGGGCCAGACAGCCAGAGGCTGTAACAGGCAAAAGTGGGAGCCAAAACTGACAATTAAGGCAGGTGTAAGAGGGACAGTGTGGAAGGGAAGCAGAGGCCATGGCCAGCCCTTCTGCCTGCCTCAGCCATCTTCTACATCTGTCTTCAGAAAACATCCCATAGCAATTAAATTGGATTCAATCTGGAAAAAGCCAAGCAGGTTTAAATTTGCTATTTCTTTCACCAAGTTAATGCATTTTAAAACATTTTTCTTATTTCTTATTTATTTTTTAACATTCATTTCTTACAGATTTTGAGTTCTGAATTCTCTCCCTCCCTCCCAACCTTCCCCTACCCATTGTGAAGGCAAGAAATATACATATATCAATTATATTTGTGAAGTCATGCAAAGCATATTTCCTCATTAGCCATGTTGTAAAAAACAAAACAAAACAAGAAAAACAAAGTGAAAAAAATGATGTTTTAATCTGCATTCAGACTCTGTCAGTTCTCTCTCTGGGAGCAGATAGCATTTTTCATTCCTTCAGAACTGTCTTAGATCGTTGCATTGCTGAGAAAAGCTAAGTCAATTGAAGTTGTTCATTGTACAGTGTTGCTGTTACTGTTTGCACTGTTCTCACTTCATTTTGCATCAGTTTGTGTAAGTCTTTCCAGGTTTTTCTGAAATCATCCTGCTTGTCATTTCTTATATGTTAATATTCATTCACAATCCTATACTACAGCTTGTTCAGCTATTCCCCAATTGGTGGGCATGCCCTCATTTTCTAATTTTTTTTTCCACCACAGAAAGAACTGCTATAAATAATTTTGTATATAGTGGTCTTTTCCCTTTTCCTTTGATCTCTTTGGGATACAGCCCCAGAAGTGGTATAGCTGGATCAAAGGGTATACACAATTTTATAGCCCTTTGGGCATAGTATTGCTCTCCAGAAAGGTTGGATCAGTTCACAACTCTACCAGCAATGTATTAGTGTTCCAATTTTTCCACATCCTCTCCAGCATTTATCATTTTCCTGTTTTGTCATCTTAGCCAATCTGACTGGTGAGATATGGTACCTCAGAGTTGTTTTGATTTGCATTTCTCTAATCAATAGTGATTTAGAGCATTTTTTCATATGCTTACAGGTATCTTTAATTTCTTCCACTGAGAACTGTCTGTTCATATCCTTTGACCATTTACCAATTGGGGAATGACTTGTATTCTTATAGATTTGACTCAGTTCTCTGTATATTTTAGAAATGAGGCCTTTATCAGAGACATTGGTTGTAAAAATTCTTTCCCAATTTCCCACCTCCCTCTTAATCTTGGTTACATTGGCTTTGTACAGAAGCTTTTCAGTTTCATGTAATCAAAGTTATCCATTTTGCACTTTATAATGCTCTCTAATTCTTGTTTGTTCATGAAATCTTCCCCTCTCCATAAATCTGACAGGTAAACTATTCTTTGCTTTCCCAGATTGCTTAAAATATCATCCTTTATACCTAGATCTCGCACCCAGTTAGACTTAATTTTGGTATACGATGTTAGATAATGGTCTCTGCCCAGTTTCTGCCATACTATATTCCAGTTTTCCCAGAAGTTTTTGTCAAATAGTGAGTTCTTATCCCCAAAACTGGGGTCTTTGGGTTTATCAAAGAGTAGATTATTATAGTCATTGGCTGCTGAGTCTTGTGTATCCCATCTATTCCACTGATCCACTGCTCTATTCCTCAGCCATTACCAAGTAGTTATGATGACTGCTGCTTTATAATACAGATTAAAATCTGGTATAGCTAGGCCACCTTCCCTAGCATTTCTTTTCATTAATACCATTGATATTCTAGACCTTTTGTTCTTCCAAATGAATTTTGTTACTATTTTTTCTGGGTCTATAAAATAATCTTTTGGTATGGCACTAAATATGTAATTTAATTTAGGTAAAATTGTCATTTATATTATATTAGCTTGACCCAGCCATGAGCAATTGATCTGACTTTATTTGTGTGGAAAGTGTTTTGTAGTTGTGTTCATATAGATCCTGGCTTTGTTTTGGCAGGTAGATTCCCAAATATTTTATAATGTCTACATTTTGGATTTTATTAGAAATATACAGGAATGCCAAGGATTTATGTGGGTTTATTTTATATCCTGCTACTTTGCCAAATTTATTTATTTTCTCAAGTAGTTTTTTTACTTGATTCTTTAGGATTCTCTAAGTATATCATCATATCATCTGCAAAGAGTGATAACTTGATTTCTTCTTTGCCTAATTTGATTCCTTTGATTTCTTTTTCTTCTCTAATTGCTACTGCTAACATTTCTAGAGCCAGATTGAATAAGAGGGGTGATAGTAGACACCCTTGTTTCACCCCTAATCTTATTGGAAATGCTTCTGGCTTCTCCCCATTACATATAATACTTGCTGATGGCTTTAAATAGATACTACTTATTATTTTAAGGAAAGCTCCATTAATTCCTATACTTTATAGTGTTTTTAATAGGAATGGATGTTGTACTTTGTCAAAAGACTTTTCTGCATCTATTGAGATGGTTTCTGCTAATTTTATGATTGATATGATCAATTATACTGATGATTTTCCTAATATTAAACCATCCTTGCATTCTTGGAATAAATCCTACCTGATTGAAGTGTATTATTCTTGTGATAAGTTGCTGTATTCTTTTTGCTAATATTTTATTTAAAATTTTTGCATCTATATTCATGAGGGAAATTGGTCTATAATTTTCTTTTTCCTTTTTATCTCTTCCTGATTTAGGTATCAGTACCATATTTTGTGTCATAAAAATAATTTGATAGGACTCCTTCTTCACTAATTTCCCCAAATAGTTTGTAGAATATTGGAATCAATTGTTCTTGAAATGTTTCATAGAATTCGATAGTAAATCTGTCTGGTCCTGTAGATTTTTTCCTAGGGAGTACACTGATAGCTTGTTCAATTTCTTTCTCTGAGATATTTAAGTAATTTATTTCCTCTTCAGTTAATCTGGGCGACTTATATTTTTGTAAATAGAATTGTCATTTTTATTATATTGGCTTGGCCTGACTTATGAGCAATGAACATTTCTTTGTCTTTATTTTTATGAAAAGTGTTTTGTAATTGTGTTCATATAGTTCCTGGGTTTGTCTTGGCAGGTAGAATCTCAAGTATTTTATATTGTCTACAATTATTTTAAATGGAATTTCTCTCTCTCTCTCTTCCTGCTGGACTTTGTTGGCAATATATAGAAATGCTGATGCGGTGTGCAGGTATATTTTATATCCTGCAACTTTACTGAAGTGGTTAACTATTTTCAATAGTTTTTTAGTTGATTCTCTAGGATTCTCCAAGTATACCATCACATTGTATACAAAGAGTGATAGTTTCATTTCCTTGTTGCTTATTCCCATACCTTCAATTTCTTTTTCTTCTCTTATTGGTATAACTAGCATTTCTAGTACTATATTCGACAGTAGTGTTAATGATAGGCTTTCTTGCTTCACCCCTCATCTTACTGGGAAAGTATCTAGCCCATCTCCATTGCAGATAATCATGGCTGATGATAGGTGTTACTTATCATTTTAAGGAAAGCTCCATTTATTCATATGCTTTCTAGAGTTTGTGTCTGTGTTTTTTTTTTTAAATAGGAATAAGTGTTGTATTTTGTTAAAAGCTTTTCCTGCATCTATTGAGATGATCTTGTTTTTTTATTGATATTTATTTTTTTGATATTTATCAGTTATTTTTACAATTTTCCTAATATTAAACCAGTCTTGTATTCTTGATATAAATCCTACCAGGTCATAGTGTATGACCTTTGTGATATATTACTGTAATCTCCTTGTTAGCATCTTATTTTAAAATTTTACATAAATATTCATTATGGAAATTTGTCCATAGTTTTCTTTCTTTGTTTTTACTCTTCCTGATATTGGTATCAGCATCATATTTGTCTCATAAAAGGAATTTGGTAGGTCTCTGTCCTTTCCCATTTTTCCAAATAGTTTATATAGTATTAGAATTAATTGTTCTTTAAATGTTTGGTAAATTTCACTTGTGAATTCATCTGTTCCTGGGGATTTTTTTGTTAGGGAGCTCATTTATGGCTTGTTCAATTTCTTTTTACAAGATAGGGTCATTTTAAATATTTAATCTGTTAATCCATGCTTCCATTTCACTTAGATCTTCAGATTTATTGGTATATAATAGGGCAAAATAGCTTCTATTAATTGCTTTAATTTCTTTTTAAAATTTGCTTTAATTTAATTATCCTTGGTGATGTATGTACCCTTTTTATTTTTGATACTGGTAATTTGGTTTTCTTTATGTTTCTAAATCAAATTAACCAATGGTTTATCTACTTTGTTGTTTTTCCCCCATAAACACCAGCTCCTAGTTCTGTTTATTAGTTTAAGTGGACTTTTTTAAACTTTCAGTTTTATTAATCTCTCCTTTGATTTTGAGAATTTCCCATCTGGTGTTTTATTGGGGATTTAAAATTTGTTCTTTTCCTAGTTTTTAAAATTGTATGCTCAATTTATTGATCTGCTTATGGGGGGCACGGATGACCTGTCTTCTGTGCCTGCTCACGATGAAATGTCTTAGTTGTGTTTTTATATGAGTAGGAGGGAGGGGAAGTGAGTCATAAAAAGTCTGGAAAGGAAGATGGGGCAGCCATGAAACGTTTTCAGAGTCAGATAGTCAAGTTTCCATTTGGTCCCCTGGTGGTAACAGGGAGCCATGGAATGGAGGGGGGCAATGTGGCCTTCCCAGCTCACCTCAGATGCTCAGTCTTCCAGGGGAGGCATCTGGACCTTCTAGACCTTGGCTCAGACTGGAGGGGGCCTGAGTCTGAATCCTCATGTTACCCTGAAAGTTTGGTTAAAGGAGGCAAACAGGCTAGTGGTGTATGATTTTGTATTGTTTATTCCCTTAGAGCTAGCTTGTCCATGTGCACAGGGAGCCAGAGCCTTAATGCTGACTGCCTGGTAGAAAGAAGAAGTCCTCTCTATCTTTCAGAATTGTCCCAGCTCAGGATGCCTGTGGCCCCCAGACTTGTGCCCTCCGTGTGTGTAACCATAGCATGAGAAAGGAATTTTCTTAACTGAATAGGTTGTAAATACAGTAAGAGATTTGACCAAGTGTCAGTTGAAATTACAAGCAGGGTATCTGTATGTCCTTTACCATTAACATGCCATAACATACTATCTGTCTATAAAATACTTAGATAAGTAAAGTCCTGTTGTTCAGGATGGTGTCTGGTTCAGGTGCCTCGTCCTTAATGGCCCTAAACAGAGACATGCTCTGGGTCCCCTCGGATTGGCCTTGAGGCTGTTGAACAGGAAGGGGCGACTCTCTGGATTGACTCAGAGAGCCAAGAAGGCCATTTCTGTGAGGCTGAGGGGCTTCTTCTGGTCGCTTTGCCTAGGCTTTGGCCCTTATTGGCGTTCAGACCATGGGAATGATCATCATTCACAGACCCAGGGGGAAAGCTGATGCCGGGCCAGGGAGACCACGTGCTTTGGGTGTGGGTTCAAGGTCTGCCTCTGATGCTTGCTGCCAGTGTGACATTGGACAAGTCATTGAAACTCAGACTTAGGGTCTGAGAGGCCTCCCAGCTCCAGTCTTGTGGTCCACTGAGTCCAACCTCACCCATACTTTACTCAGCATGTGCCTGGCACTATGCCAAGTACCTCACAATTTTTGTCTCATTGCTTCTCACAATCGTGCTGGGTGTTAGGTCCTGTTAGTTTCCCCATTTGACAGAAGGGGAAACTGAGGCAAGCACAGGCTGTGACTTGCCCAGGATCACACAGCTAATAAGTGTCTGAGGCCAAATTTGAACTTAGATTTTCCTGACTTTGGGTCCAGCACTGTTCCCTATACCACCTCACTGCCCCTATTTATATAAGGGAGGTAGACTCTAATGTCTAAATCCTGGGATCCCATGTTCTCCATGTGTAAAATAAGGGCCTCACTGTCCCCCGTGGTCCTGGCCTGCCTTATGAGTCTCTCTGGGCCTCAGTTTCCCCATAGGAAAGAAGGAGGAAGTAAACTCAAGGGATATCTGAGGGCCCTGAACGCTCCTGGAATTCTTCCTTGGCCAAAGCTACCCCACTTAGTCCTACCCATGAAATAGGAAGTTTGACTTGGGGGACCTCCGAAGCCCCCCATCTACCCCAAAGCCTGTGATTCCGGAATCTGAATAGAGTGAGGGGTGAGTGCAAGGGCCCGTCCTTGCCTGCCCTTAGTCCCCTGCCCCTGGGCTCAGCTAGGGTGTTCTTGGCACTGGTCCCCATCACCCATCATCATATATGAGCGGTGGGAACAGAGGGCTCTGCCTCATGGAGCTCATGGAGTGGATGCCACAGCTTTGAGGCATGACTGAGCTCCCTGCTGTCAGCTTGGTGGGGTGAGGCAGGGAAGGACTGTGGTCAGACAGTGGGCTAACCACTGCAGGAAGGCCTGCTCAGAGGTGGTTGCCACATTCCTGGAGCCCTGAGGGACCTGTGATCAGGGCAGGGCAGAGCCTGCCGGATAGGGGCTTTGGTGATAAGCTCCCCACCCAGAACCCTCCCTCAGACCAGAGGTACAGCCATTTCTCCCTGAAGCCTTGGGGACACCCCTAGGATGATCAGAGCTGGGCCTGGAGCTGGGAGGTTGGCAGGAGAGGAAATCAAGGCCCACACAGTGAAGCCAGTTGTTGGAGCATTTAATAAATGCTTGGTGACTGTGGCGATGACTAGAGCAGGGGAAGCCTTGGTGACATTGAACATTTTCTCTCCCTCATTCTGAGTGGTTGGTTGAGGATGGGGGATGGGGATGGGCCAGGCTGGCAGGAAGCCGCTGCCACCCTGCCACCACTGCCATCTCCATTTGCCCGCTGCTGTGGTTTGAACAAAAGCCTCCTTCCCTGTCTCTTGGCTGGGCTTTCCTCCCGGGGGCCCATCTGGTGCCTTGGGGAGCCTTGTGGGGATACCAAGGGCAGGCTACTCCCTGAACTGGCCATGTTCCTGGCCACAGAGCGTTGGCAGCCCTGCGGTGGGATACCAGAGCTAGCCAGCCGGCCAGCAGCTTCCCCAGGGTCTCTGTTCTCATCCACTCAGCATCTGGGCTCATTGGCTTTCTGGAATGGAGTTAGGAAGGCTGCCATCGCCTCCCACACTGCCCCACCCTGCTATCTGGGGTCTCATCATGGGTGCTGGCGATTCCTCCAGACCACCCTGGGGATCCAGGGGGAGCCTCCGACTGAAGTGGCAGCAAGTTAAAGAGAGAGGCTCGGCCCGGGTGTCTACACTGGCTGGCACATCAAGCTGTCATGGAAAAACCCCAGGGGAAGAGTTAAAGATTACTGAGCCCAGCCCCCCCCTTACAAACGAGGAGACTGAGGCCCAGAGAGACGAGGTCATGGGGCTCTGGAGTGGCCAAGGAGGGTGGATCCAGAGCCTTCAGTTTCCGTATCTGTAAGATGAGTCATGAGAAGCCCCCCACTTCCTTCACTCTGGGAGTCAGGGCACCCTGCTGAGTTCCTGTGACCTTGGGCAAGTCCCTGCCTCTCTGGGCTTCAGATTGCTCACTGGCAGAGTGGGCTGGGAAGGACTTTGATGACCTGAGGCCCCTTCAGCTGGAGATCTAGAATCCTGTGCCCCCAGGGTCCTTGAACCCAAGACGACCCTGCTGCTCTGTATTTTATGAGCCACACTGGCGGTCTGCTGGCAAAACTTCAGGGCTCCTATGGCCAGGAAAGAGACATCAGGACATGGGCCCATAGAGAGCCAGAGCCCAGAGCCCTTTCCTGATGGACTTTGGTCTCCGTAGCTGTCCTGCTGTAGTCAAGGAGGCCAGGGAGGAAGGTCAGGGCAGGCCTTCTGAGGTTGGGTTGGGCTGAGCAAAGTCACAGAGATGACTGGGGGGCCTTACTGGAGATCCAGGGAGCACCTTCCAGGCCACAGTGGTCAATCCTTTGTTTTACAGGGAGGGAAACTGAGCCTTAGAGAGGGGAACTGCCCTGCCCTGGACTCTCAGGAGTAGGAGGTGTCTGGGAGGGGCATGAACACAGGCCTCCTGACTCCAGGGCCAGTGCCGGAGCCAGCTTCCTAGCTTAGAAATCACCAAGGAGAAAGTGATGGGAGGAAAGAGAGAGGCTGGATACTGGTTAATCCTGGCATGAGGAGGGAGAAAAAAAGAGGAAGAGGAAGAAAGGGGGTGTTCCAGGATGGGGGGAGGGGCAGGTCCACTTAGGGGGAGCTTGGAATGGGGGGAGGCCCCTCCTCACCCCCCTCCTCTTCTATTTCCTCTCTCAACCCTGACTCTGTCTCCACCTCCATCTCTCTTTCCCCCTGTTTTCCTCTGTTTCTCTCTGTGCCTCTCTCTCTGTCTCTCACTCTCTCTGTCTCTTCTCTGTCTCTCTCTCCCTCCTCCCTCTGTCTCTCTGTTACTCTCTCTTTCCCTCTCTCTCTCTCTCTCTCTCTCTCTCTCATACACACACACACACACACACTCACACTCATATACACACTCATACTCGTACGTACACACACACACACACACACACACACACACACACACACACACACACACACACACACACACACACACCCTGCAGTTTCTTTCGAGATCTTCCCTGAAAAGCTGGCTGGGTGCCCTTGGCTCCTCTGGGAGCCGGTCCTAGGGTGGATGGGTGGGTGGGTGGATGAGAAGGGCCTCTGTGCTGGCCGAGGGCACGCAGGGCCGACTGCCTGTTTTGGGTTCCAAGCCACGCCTGGTGCAGGTACTGCCTCTGCCACGTTAGCCGTGGGCCTGGGCAAGTCACAAGCATCAAGGTTAGGCACCAGCTCGGCTGCAGACACAGGTGAGACTGGGGCAGAGAGGCAGCGACCCAAACCCAGATAAGAAGTACCAGGTGATTTGGGAGGAGCTGCCCCCTGGGGGGCAGGTGCTGCCTCACTGAGCCTTGAGGTGGTGGGTGGAGGCCCTCCAGGTCTGCTCCAGCCCAGCTCCCCAGGAGGGCTGGGCAGGATGGGGAAGGGCCTGACATTCACGTCATCTGGGAATCATTTGGAGGAAGTGGCAGGTTCAGTCTGAAGAGAAGGCTCAGGGCCCTGCCAGGTGCTGGCTGGGCTGGCACGAGGACGCCCGGCCTGACCTCAGGGCTACTTGGGGGGCAGCCTCAGGGAAGGGCTGCTGTGAGAGGGCAGGGAGGCAAAAGATTGTTAAAATTCAGTGAAGCCAAAAAACTCATCAGGAGACAAAGAACTTGTGGGAGCCTTAACATCCGTCTGTCCTACTCAAACTTCATTCAGAATACTTATTAAGCTCCTGCTATGTGAAGGTAACATTCCCTCTCCCTCCCTGAACCTGGCTCGACTTAGCAGACAGCGATGTCATTGCAGGACACTGTGGGCACCCCATGAGGGCTCCCAGACCATAAATGGCCCCTCTAGACAGTAAGTACTTGGTGATTGATTGGGGAGGGGGGCCAGGAGTGGGGAGAGGAGCAGGAAGGGCTTTCCAGACAGGAGGCACAGCCTGGGCAAAGGCGTGGAGGTGGTACATGGCAGGAGAGAGTTGGCCCCTTGGGCCAGATGGAGGGGTGAGCAGAGCAGTGTGTGTAATCAGCCTGCTCTGGCCTCTGGAGCCCTCTGAGATGGGCCTAAGTGGCTACTTAAACTCTTTACCAGTGTTTGCAGACCCCAAGGCCTGGAAGGGGTCCTTGGTCAGAGATGACCAGCTCTGCTTCTCTGCTCCCTCCAGGCTGAGGCCGAGCAGGCCCAGGGGCTCTGGGAGCCTCCCGTTTTCCATCTGTAAATTGGATGCAGTTCGACAGTGCCCCTCCCCAGGGTGGGAGCAGAGAGACCTTGTAGGACCCCTTGCAGACTATGAGAAATGGCCCTGGGGGTGGGGTGGTCTCTAGCAGCCCCTCCATCCACTGCCTCCTAGTGTGTTGTCCTAGTGCCTGCCCATTAGTTTACAGAGCACTGATTAAGCTCCAGTGGTATGCAGGGAGCCCTGTGCAGGCACTGCCCTTAGGGAGCCTTTCTGGGCATCCGTGAAGCCCCTGGAGGCTGGCTGGTGGCCAGGTGCTAGTGCCCACAGGGGAGGGGCCGGAGCAGGCCAGCTGTGAGGAGGGGGCACGGGGCAGAGTGGGGGAGGAAGGTGCTTGAGTGTGAGGGTGCTAAGGGCCCTGCCCCTGAAGCTGGCCCACGGCCAGGCTGTGGCTTCCTGGTGACAGTGACGATGACCGGTATGTCACTGGCATGTGGGGACTCAGTCTGAAAGTGGGAGAGGGCCAGAATTTGAGAGGCGGTAGGTTCTACCCAGGAAGAGCCATGGGGAGCTGGCCTGACCCCCTCACGTGGCAGGAGGAAGTGGGGGCCCCCGCAAGCCTGAGGCACGTCTTAAAGGGCAGGAAGTTGTGGGGGCTCCTTCCTGCCTACCCAGCCTCCTCCCTCCCTCGCTCTCTCACTTTTTGGAATCAGTTGAGGTAAAGTGACTTGTGCAGGGTCATGCATCTAATGAGTGTCAGAGACCAGATTTGAACTCAGGGCCTTTGACTCCAGGGCTGGCTCTCTGTCTGCTGCCTCTCCAGGCCACCCTGCGCGTCAGCCTAGTCCCTCATCCAACATCCTACACGACTGGTCATGTAACCTCTGCTAGAATATATCTAGGGATGGGGAGCTCACTTCCCAAGGAAGCCCCTTCCTGCCCTGGCATTATCAGAAAGGTTTGCCTGACACCCAGCCTCCGCCAGCCTCCCTCTTACTTCTCCATTCTGCTCTGAATTCTGCCTGTCTGTGTCAAGAGGAGCAAAGCCAATCACTCTCCCCTAAGACAGCTCCTCCACATATACTTAAAGCCCCTACTGTGTGCTAGGGCCTGGGGATAGGAAAATAAAGGCCCTCACTCCCCCCGCCCCATTTCCCAGGTCTTCTCCCCTCCAGACTGAACCCCCAGCCTCTCCCAGTGGGTCCGCCCCCCAAGGCCCCATGACGTGGGAGGCTGCTGGGGGCTAGTGTTCCTGCCTCGTCCTGGGTTCCATTACGCCATCCATCTTTCCTAGCCTGCAGCACTGCCCACAGACAGCAATCTGTCACTGGAACAGCAGGAGGGAAAGGGGGAGGAAGTCCCCAGACCGCAGAGGAAGAGCTGGCTGGGCAGGGCCCCGCCAACTCTGTGGGTAACTTCTGCAGCCTCTGCCAAGTGGGTAGAAGGTAGAGGGTGTGACCCTGGGAGGCCCAGAATTGGAAATGTTTCCATGGTGGCTTAAGGTGTTTGTAGGTAAGACTGGATGAGGGCAAGGCCCTTGCCCACAGGTGCCGTTCAAGCCCAGATCCCTCTAACATAAGGGAGAGGTTAGCCTAGGAGGCAGCCAGTGGTCATGTTTGGCATGGCACTGGGCAGCATTCAGAAGCAGCAGGGCGGGTGTTAATTAGCACGCTTCTTTGGCCAGTGAGGAGAAGCCCCCCTACCTTAATTGACTTCTTCTCCCCCAGGTCTTCAGGCTTCAGATCCAGCATCTTTCACTGCCCATAAGGCTGGTGACCTTTTTGGCGTCTGCTTCCTGACCAGTCAGTGACACAAGGTGCCACAGGTGTGGGCAAGGAAGGGCTTGGGGAGGTGGGTATAAAACTAGGCAATGCTTCTAGGCAGCAAGGAGGGACCTAGGCAGTTGTCTGGGCCATCTCCCTGGGCCTCTAAGGAGGGGTGCTCACTTCCTCCTGATGTGGCCCACGCCTCTCTGGGATGGGGCTACCCTGACCAGGGGGCCTTTTCTGTAACTTCCTCCCTGCTACTTTCATTCTGACCTCAGAGCTCACCCCCTTTATCCTGAGATGGCCCTTAGCATACTGGACAGTAAGTCTGCTCCTTCCCGAGTTCTCTGTGTGACCCCATTTCCAGGCTCCTCTACCTCTCAGGCCACATATGGACACAAGTGGCTTCCAGAACTGAGCTCAGGATGTGGTCTGAGAAGGGCAGAGGGCAGAGGCCCAGGCACCTCCCTAGCTCTAGATGCAGTGCCCTGTGGAAAGAGCATTGGCTGAGATCCCGCCCTGAGGCTCACTGACTGTGTGACCTCCAGTTCTCTGGGCCTCAGTTTCCTTGATTATAAAATGAGGTGGCTGGGCTGGATGGTCGCTTCCAAATACAGGCATACTGTCTCTCTCCTAGCACAGCCCAAGATCTCATTCGTGACTTTTGGTTCCAGTATTCCCCTGTGTCTTGTCCCCACTGTGACCCCCGGATCATATTCCATGCCTGCTTCGGTCTAGCTCTGCCCTCCCTCTGTACTAAGGCAGTTGGTTGGGTTTCTGGAGCCTGGGCTGGTAGCGTGTGAGTCACTCCTGAGCCAATCCCCCACTGGCTGGCACAGAAGCTTGGGCCTGCTCTTTCCGGCTGGACTGGTTTGCCCCTCCTTGGGCATCCTGGAGCCCCCTGATCTTGAAGTCGCCATGCTTGTGCCCTCGTTGGCCTGCAGTTGTCATTCTGGTAGTTTTCACATTCACATGGGAGATGAATTGCCTTCTCCTTATTGAGAGAGATGCTGCTGTCGGCCGGATGGCGGTAGTAACCTGTCTTTCCCCATTCCTTCTCTCCCAGGGACTCCGACCATCATGTTAAGGTGAAGCCTCGAGGTTCTGTACTGAACATGCTTAAGAGGTTCGACAAAATCAGGTTCAGAGGTCACAAGAGAGATGAGTTCCTCGATCTGACCGAGTCACCCAATGCCTCCGACACAGAATGTGGTGATGAGATCCCCGTGAAGATCCCGCGGACGGCAGCCCGTGACAGCGAGGAGCTGCGAGACCCCGTGAGTCGGCCGGCTCTCTGCCTGCTTCCGCTTTGGTTACTGAGCCGGCCCAGGCTCTGGCCCATGAGAGTCTCCTTTGCTCAGACTCATTCCCTTTTCCACGTAGGTGGCCATAGCTAGTTGTACATCATCTGGTCCCACACTCTGCCTTTGCATTATCTCAGAAAGACCCATCCAGGGCTCCTGGTCTTCCTCATACCTGCTGGTCTGGAATCCAGCCTGTTTAGACTTTCCCCAGTTGATGGGCATTAAGGATGCTCCCAGTTCCTTCTGACTGCAAATAATGCTGCTGAGAAATCTGTGGCCAGGGAATTCTTGTGTGGTTAGAAGGATGCTTTCAGGGCAGTTTCCTAACAGCGAAACAAGGGTGTGGTCCTTTTGGTAACTTACTGCATCCTGCCAGGCTGCTCTTGAAGGTCTGATCAGAGCCCACTTCTCATGTATTACTGCTAATACGGAGCGTTTTTTCCAAGTGACCATTAACCTTTTGTTTTTCCTTTCCTTAGTGAGTTCTTCTAACTTGGCTAGCGTTTGTGAATGTTATAAAACTATGGTTCTTACCCTTTCATGTGCCAAGGCCTCCTGGGCTTTCAGGGGAAGCCTATGGACCTCTTCTCAGAATTATGGTTTTAAATGCATAAGTCAGAATACAAAAAATCACAAAGGAAACCGGTGGCCGGCTGTCCAATGAGGGGCTGAGCTGGGCTCCATTCCCTGCAATCCCATGCTTCCTGTCGGAGCTCTACCAGCTCCAGCACCATGGACAGAGAAGGTGAGGGCTCGCCCAAGCAGGGTCCAACATCTTCTCTATTGTGAGTGTTAATCCCTGCCCTTCATCTGGGGATGGGCCCAAAGGACAGCAGTCCTGCCCAGCCTGGCCCGCCTCCACAGGGTGGCATTGTAAGTCACTTGATATTACAAATGGTCCTTTTCCATGTACTCTCTATTTCCTATAGCATGTTCTTGGTCAGTAGGCAATGGGAAAGCTGTTAGTTCCGTGTCACAGATAGGAAAACAAGGCTCAGGCTGCCCCTCCAGCCTGACTTCTGCCACAGTTTCCAAGGAAAGAGGTCAGGTCCACTCCCAACTGGCAGTAAATCCCTGTTAAGCAAAACAAGTCAGTATGTCAGCTGAGTCTGACGTGCACACCTCACAGTGCATCTCATCTTTACCAAGAGAAGCAAGGTGTATCTACCTTCTGTTTACTCAGGGCACGCTGCTCTAACTGGCCTGGGGTCCTGAAGCCCGAGGCTCCCTGGTCCCATGCCAGGGATTATTATTGGGATTCTCCATTACCAGCTGAGTGGTGTAGCCCCTGAGGGAACTCCTTCACTGTCCCACCTCCCATCTTCCTTTGGGCTTGGTTCCTTCTCCCTCAGCCCCACTCTATGAAGGCCAAGGACAGGCCTGACTTCCTAGAGGGCCTGTGAGCTGTGCTCTGTGTCATGGTCAGAGGCCAGACTTCTTGGCTAGCCAGGCTGAAGCCCCTGTGCTTTTGGATGGAGACAGTCTAAGCAAGAGGCGGAACAGAGACCGCTCTCCTCAAGGTGGGTGGGCTGCAGGCTGGGATACCTCCCCCTGCACCTCACCCCCTCACTCCCCCACCCCCGGGCATGTGCCCTTCACTCCTCAGAGGTAGGTGTGCTCCAGGCAGGCCCCATGTGGCAGGCTCCACATGGCAGGCTCTGGTAATTTTCTGGCAATTTTTTGGTAATATTAATCTTTTATGATAGGACAGTGTCTGCACTTTTGCTTCTGGCTGTAATTAATAATTTACTTGGGATTTTTAGTAAAAGCTAGACATCACCTCAGCTTGTTGGCTCTTGTCTACCAGTCCCATTAATCTCAGGGGAGAGAGCAGGAGAGGCTGGGGTAGCTTTGGGGCTAGGAGGAGGAGCAGTACTGCTTCTGGCCCCTGAGGAGGCCCACAGACCTAGGGATTCTGGGAGTGAGAGAGAGAGAGAGAGTGTGTGTGTGTGTGTGTGTGTGTGTGTGTGTGTGTGTGTGTGTGTTTATTGGGGGGGAGGGTCAGGAAAGGCTTTTTGCAAAAGATGGTTCCTGATCAGGGTCTGGAAGGAAAGGGGCAATCTGTGAGGCAGAGGGGAGGAGGGAGGGCATTCTAGGCATAAGGGCATGACCAGGACAGAAGCATGGGGATGGGAGAAGAACAGAGAGAAGTCCAGTTTGATTGGATTAAAGAAGGCCCAAGTGAGTCTGGACGGCTAGGCTGAGCCATCTTCCCTCTGAGGCTCTGCCTGTACATCTCGGGATGGGGGAAGTTGAGGTCCAAGGGCAGAAGGGAAAGGTCAGGTCCTTGGAGAGCCCACCTTCCATGTGTGGGCCGGTTCTTTCTTGGTGGCGCCACCTCTGCTCCCACATGTGGCCAATTCCCAAGGCTCTCCTCCTCTCTTTCCTCCCAAAGACTCTCTGTGGTTTAATTTGCACTCCTCTACGGATGGTTCCTGAGTTGATCTCTGTCCCAGCTCCTGTCCTGCCCGCTAGACATCACCATCTGCCCGTCTTGCCAACCCTCAAAGTCAACGTGGCCAAGACTGAACTTGTCACCTTCCCTATCAAACCCAGCCTGCCTCCCAGTTTCCCTGGTATCACCAGCCTTCTAGCCACCTGACCTTGAACACTTCCCTCCAGTGACATATACGTGTCCAGTCCACCCAGGGCAGGGCATGAGGAGGGCAAGACACCAGGAGACGATGGTGGACAAGGCCCTGAGTGGCTCAGAGCATTGATTTCCTTATCTGTAAAATGAAATGATGCCTTGACAGAGTGTTTTGTAAACATGTGCCTGGCATACAGTAGGCAGTTAATAAGTGCCCATCTCCTTCCACCCCCTTCCGGACCTGCCATATCAGTCCTCTTCTCCAGCCAGCTGCAGGTCACATGGTGTAGGAGCTCCTCCCCCTACTTCTGTTCAGAAGGTTGCCCTACTTTCTTTCCCCTGAGACAAAATGCAGGTGTGGATGTGTGAGCACAGAGCGTGTCCCAGGGACGAGACTGTGAGAAGCCCCCTGGTGACCCTCCCTCCCTCCCTGGCCTGCTGGGGAAGTGTTGGCCCCTGAGGGCCTCAGGAGAGGGCTGCCCCTGACTGGGCGTGGGGGGCAGCCCGAGGACGGCAGGGGGAGGCCATTGCAGGCAGCGAGGCCATGGACAGTGCTCAGGAGTGGCCGCTTGTGGCTGCCCGGGCCCTCTGCTTTGTGGTTTGGTAGCTGCAGTGACTCCGAGCCCGTGTGACCGGCCTGGCCATGTTTCCTCCTCCTTCCACTGCTTCTGGTTCTGCCCCTGGAGTCCTCCTTCATGAGACAGCCCTTCAAATACTTGAAGACAGGTGGCCTGTCGTCTCTTTCCTGCAGGCTGAACAACCCATCCTCTTAAGACACAGGTTCCAGATGCTTCTCCATCTCAGACTGTGGTGCAGCTCTTGGCTCCTCGGAGCTCTGCCCTGTTCATGAAGATGGAACAAGTGTTTCTGGCTGCCACCTCCTACTGCCGAGTCTGGGCTGGTGGGCCACAAAGCCCTCCAGGTCTTTGTCAGAACAACCACTCTCCAGCTCTCTCTCCCCCGCCTTCTGGCAGCTGATTTTTGTGAACTTCACCTAATCCCTCTTCTTTTACCCGGCCCCTCCTCAAGTCTGTCAGCATCCTTTGAACCCTGACTTGTCAGTTCTCCCTCCCTCTGTGGAGCTAGTGAGCACACCACCAAGCCTGGATCCCTGGGCCCTCCTGCCCCAGTGTGGAGTCCCTAACAAAGCCATCAGGAATTCTCTGATCCAGCTCCTGCCTCCTTTCCCCCAAGATTCATGGGGGTATCCTATCTAGAGTTTGCTAAGAGCGGTCGCCTTGCCTCCTAGTCCAGTCATCCCATATACGAGAACACGAGGCTCGTCCGGCAGCGCCTCTGCTTGGTGTGGCCAGGCTGGCGCTGTCCATGCACGCCAGCGGCATCTTCAGGGTGTGAAGGCCTCCACTTTTTAAGCTCCGCTCTCTTCTAGCTGGAAAACAGGAGTGTGCCTTTCTGCAGGCTCCAGGCCTAATCCGGCTTTCCCTGAGGCCCGCTCCCTACTGACACACTTTGTGATTAATAGGGTTTTGTGCTTTGGAATGCCTTTGTATTTCATACAGTTAGTTCTGGTGTCTGCCCGTGGTCAGAGGGCAGACCCTCTGAGGGCTGGGCAGTTTTTCTCTGGCCTTAGTATCCTCAGAGCCAAGCTCCATGGCCAGCACGTGCCAAGCATCAGTAAATGCCACCTAAATAAAGCACCATCTGTCTGGAGGCAAAGAGAAGATGGGAGGGCGGGAGAGACAGGAAGGGAGCAAGAAGCGAGTGCGGCAGACAGGTGCCAGGCCAGAACGCCTAGGTGGAAAGTGGGAAAGCCGAGTCCCCAGGGAGAGAGCTGGAAAGGGAGGTGGGTGGAGGCGGAGCATGGTAGGCTCTGAGTGCCAGGCTGAGGCCTGGGTGTTTGCCCCTGGAGGCAGTGGCCACAGTGGAAGGGTTAGGATGGTGGTGATGAGAGTGTAAGCCATGTGAGGGAGAACAGAAAGAGATTCAGGCCCCTGGGAGTCTGGCCCCCGGTGAAGAACAAAGCACTATCACCTGTCTGTACCTCTTTGAAAGTCCCATCATGCTCCAGACCCGACTCTAAGACCCCTTCTCCTCCTCTTCCTCCTGACTATCTGTATATTCCAGGTCTCCCTTGGCCCCCCCCCCCCCCAAGGTATAAGCCCAGTGAGAGCAGGGCCCCCTAGAGTATAAGTCCAGTGAGGGCAGAGCCCCCCAGAATAGAAGTCCAGTGAGGGCAGGGCCCCCCAGAGTATAGGCCCAGTGAGGGCAGGGGCCCTCTTTCCTCCTGCCGGCCCTGCAGCCTCACAGACACTCAGGCCAGGTGCTGTGGGGTTGGATTTCTCCAGGGCCAGCAGCCTTGTTGCTCGTGCTGTAGCCTGACTTCTCACTTACGTACAGTATACAGAAGCTCCTGGGATGTGCTAAGAAGTGCCTTCTCTCCTTGCCCAGCCCTCAGAAAGTAGGGCAGCCCCCAACTGGCAGGCGGGTCGGCCGTGGCAGCCTCTGTTGTGACTCCCTTCCCCCCACCCTGGCAGCAGGAGATATTTTTAAGTGTTCATCTGCAGGCCTTGGTCTCCGGGGACCAGAGTGCCCTGTTGGTCCCTGGCTGTGCCAGGCTCTCCCACAGGCCGTCATCTGTCTCCTTGGGGGCTTTCTCTGGGCCTCCCTGGTAGCCTTCTTCATGGGGCTCCCCCCTGGCTGCCTCAGCGGGCACACGTGATCTGCCTGGGCCAGAGGTGCCCAGAAGGTGGGCTTGTGGGGTCCAGCCCAGCCCCTCTACCCTCTTCTGGCTTGGGGCACTTTGCTGAGCTCTGCTGGCCTGCCAGCAGCTGGGAGGGTGCTGCTTCCCACCAGGGAGAATGGGAGGGCTCAGCAGGCTGGCTTCAGCCCGTTCCTCTCTGGGCTCCTGGGCCTTGAGCCCCAGTTGGCTGTGGCGGAGCCCCCTTGAGTCCTCTGGGAGTGTGTGAGGGCAGCAGAGCTGTCGGGAGGAACCTGGGCTGGGGCAGGGGGCCCTAGCCTGGAGAGCTCTGGCAGCCCTGTATCTGCAGTGGCCCAGCTTGGGAGGTTGGGGAAGATAGGCCACCGCAGGTACACCGCCTGGTTGGGGGTGATGGGCCCCCTCCTCAAACTCTGCACTGCTCTTGCCCCTCCAGGCTGGGCCGGGCACTCTCATCATGGCTGCTGGAGTCCAGGATTATAATAGGACAGAATTCGATCGACTAAATGAAGTCAAAGGGCACCTGGAAATTGCCTTACTGGAGAAACACTTCTTACGTAAGTCCCAAAAAAGGGCCTGGGATGGGTGCGGTGGGGGCTTGGAGCTAGAGCCACATGCTGGGGGACCATTGGTGGTGAAATGGAGCCTCCCACAGCTGGGAGAGAGCGGCTAGCCCCTGAGGGGCTGTGAGGGCCTGGTTAAGGGCACCCCCAGAGCTGCAGTACAGATGAGGGGCTGGAGAAAGCTTCTGGTCCCACCCAGGCAGCTGAAGACAAATGCCAGGCAGGGGAGGCTGGCAGGTGACTGCTACATGTCTAGGCCTGGTCCTTGAGAAGTGGGCCCTGGTGAGGCCGTGGGGGAATCCCACAGCGGGACAAGAGCAGCTTCAGAACCTTGGAGAGCAGCATTCCTCACCCTGGGCTTCTGGCCTCCTGGCCTCCCTTCTCCAAGGTGGGGAGCAAAGCCCAGCCCCAAGGTTTGACTTGGGCCTGCTCTGAGCATCTCTGGCCTCTGCAGGCCAGGCCCCGGCCTCACTGAGTGGCTGAGCCCAGCGCATGGCCTGTCCCAGTGCCTCAAAAAAGCCAGGATTAGGCTCCCGGGGGAGGTCTGCTCCTGCTGGGAACACAGTGACGCCACAGGGGATCCCCGCCTCAAGTCAGCTGGATCAGCTGCTTCCTTTCCATAAGATCCCTGGCTTCTGCTTGCATAACTCTGGGATGGGGAGCTCACTTCCTGATGTGGCCGAGCTATCCAGCAGAGAGCAGAGTTGGGGGGACGGACTTTGGAGGTTGTAGGGAACTAAGTTTAACAGTAGGGTAAACTGAAGCAATTTTCCCTACGCAAAATCATTTATTAACAGGGGCATGTTACAGGATAATAAAGGATGGGTGTCCTGTTAGAAATTCTTGAGAGACAAAAATCTGAGCACTATCAGTCGGTTTATTAGTTTGGCTGGAAGGAGCCAGTACATGGGGTTAATGGCCTTTCTGGGTGCCCGAGTGAGGCCTATGGGGCCTTTTAAACCCACCTGTGTCTTCCTTCTGATTGGCCTGACAGCACATTGCTGGCAGGAAAGCCATCCTCATTGATGGGTGGGCTGGCCTTCAGGTGCGATCATGCCACCTCAGTCAGGTTCCCCCCCTTTAGTATCCCTCATTCAGACCAAATCACCCTTACCTTTGATTAGGAAGTGAGGACAGGAGCCTGATTCCCTGGAAGGGCCCACCCTCATGGCCCCCCCTGTACATGGGATGTTCCAGGGCTTCTGACGGGCCCTCCTAGGGCCTGGTCTACCTGTGTTTTCCCAGCAGAGCACAGGTGCCTCTCTGTTTTTGTCTCTGTCTAAGCAGCACCTAGAACAGGGTCAGAGCGACAGAACCAGGGCAGTGGGGCCAGGGCAGCCTAGTCAGGGCACGAGACCAGGGGGCAGGGTCAGAGCGGCAGAGCCAGGGTGGTGGGATCAGGGCTGCAGGGGGCCAGTTGGAAAGCTCCAGCCTGCCATGGTTCGGTCTGCTTTTCTGGGGCTCAGGAACCGAGTGTGTGTTTGGCTGTGGGTGAGGCGGGTATGGATGCTGCCGTGAGCTCAGTGGTTTGGCTCAGGGACGGTGTTGGACTGGGACAGGAGAAGCCAGGTGTTTCTGTTGCCTCGGCCTGGAGGGCATCATCCACAGGGGCTTTGAGTTCATAGCTTACCCCCTCCTCAGTCACCAGCCCCACTCGGGGCTCTAGTAAGGAGGATGTGAAGGCAGGACCGAAGAAGAGCCAGCACAGTCATTTCAGGGATTTGGGACTCAGTAGCCCTCATGGGTTCAGACAGACATGCTGAAGAGCAGCTGTGGCTGGGAGCCCCGGACGGGGGGTGGGGGGGGGGGTGGGAGCTCAGCAGGGGCTCCTGCAGCAGGCTCTTGGGCCCCTCCCTGCAGGGCCCCTCCTGCTAATGTTCTCTTCCATCATCTCCCCTCCTTGGGGAAGTCCATTACTCTCTGTCTTCCAGGGAGAAGAGATAATAGCCTACAGGCCAAGAGATGCTTTTACTTGGCTTATTAAATATTAAAGGGTACAGATGGTTCCCCTAAGTAGGTGACAGGCCTCAGGAATATTCCGGTGAAGTCATGGGGCTGGGAGGCTGTCCCCCTGTCCTGCTTGCGAGCATCATGTTTGTCTTGAGAGCCCCCTGCCCTTGGCCTGGGATGGCATTGGGAGGGCCTCCTCATGCCCGCCAGGGTTCTTCCCACAGTAGGCCTTGGCAGCCCCCAGCTATGCTGGGATGGCGTCATTGCCAGGGGGAGGCCGTGGGGGAGAGGCTCAGGGTGGGCTTTCTGTCTAATTTCAGAGACCCAGAGAACTTTTCAGAGGGGGGGTCTGAGCTTGGATACCACTGACTCACTCAGGAATAATCCACTGCCTGTCTGCTTCATCAGAGTGGGGGAGAACCCAGTGGCCGTGGGAAGGTGCCTGGGCTCCTCAAAGCCCTGCTGGAAAGGCAGCTCCCAGCATTACCAGTCAGCGCTGGGCCCATCAGGGTTTTCCTGAGGAGGAGCTGGGTCCCCTGGGGCAGACCCCTCCCCGGGCCAGCCTGCTTCCATCTTTCCTCTGTTGGAAGCCTTGAGCAGCAGCCTTGGGGTAGCCCTGGAGCTGGCCTGGCATTGGGCAGAGTAGGGAGACTCTTGGCACTGACATTCCCAGGTCACTTTGTGTATTCCCGTAAATTACAGGTGGTGTTTGTCCCCATTTTACGGATGGAGGGACTGGGGGTGCAGGGACTCTCTCAGGATGCCTGAGGACAGATTAGAGCTCAGGCTCTATCCCCTGCTCTGCCCAGCCGCCCTCTGCTTCTGCCCGGATTCTGGCTGGTGAGCTCGGGACGTGGGGACGCATTGATCCATTTATTACATGGCTACCCAGAAGCTCCATTCAACAAAACAAAGATGGAATAATGACTCAGGACAATGACTTTGGTGGGGCAGGGGCCTGGGGGAGACACAGAATGTGCCTAGAACCTCTCGGGACCTGAAACCCGTGCTAGACAAGGCTGGTAGCCTGGAGGGCACAGGGCGAGTGGCAGCCTGGAGGGAGAAAATGTGAGAGGGGACAGGACAGAGCCGAGGAGGAGGGTGGGAGTGAGGAGCAGGGGGGATGAAGACTGGGAGGGGCCTGAGAACAGGAAGGTCATTCAGCAGCTGCCCTGCTCTGTATCTGATGGGCAGGCAAGAGGCCAGGCATGGCAGTGACTGATCTGCCTGCTTGGGGACAGCGTGTGCTGTAGCTCATGGGTGTTGAGATGACGCTTTGCTTTGCCTCTATATTTGGTGCCTGGTTCTCCCAGGAGGGTTCCAGTGCATCAGGGAAAGGCAGGCAGGGCTGTGGGTTTGAAGTGCCACCGGAGGGTGGAGCCCACTCCCCACCAGCAGGACTTGTAGCAGGTGGTCTCTGATCTGGGTAGGGAGCAGCTTTGAGAGCCATCCCCCAGTGGCACAGGCTCACATCGGAGACCTCTCTGGTGGCTTGGCGAAGCCTGTGGCCGCCTAGGCAGCACATTTGAAATGCATAAAACACATAGGATGCCTCCGCCCCAATCCATTCTGTTGAAATGCAGTTATCAGAATATTCCAGAAAGCATGTTCACCTCCCCCAGGCTGAGAACTTTTGACTTATGGAGAGGGTAGTTAGCAGTGGTAGATTAGAGGAGGCAGCATTGGGGGGAGACCTGAATGGAAAGCAAAGAGAGCAGGCAGGCATGCTGGGCGTGCCAGATGGACAGTCATGCCAGGTGTGGGGTGGGCAGGGGTGTCATATGTGGGGTGGGCAGGTGTGCCAGGTGTGGGTGGGCTGGAGTGCCAGGCATGGGGTGGACTGGAGTGCCAGTCATGGGGTGTCAGGTGTGGGTAGGCTGGGGTGGGCAGGCATGCCAGGCGTGGGCTGGGGTATTAGGTGTGGGTAGGCTGGGGTGCCAGGTGTGGGTGGTCTGGAGTGCCAGGTGTGGGGTGGGCTGGGGTGCCGGGCATGGGACGGGCAGGCATGCCAGGTTTGTAGAGGGTATGGGGCCAGAGAGGTGTCCAGAGAGGTTTAGCCAGAACTCCACTGGCTGGGAAGGCTGGGTCAGAAGCCTTGGCTTATCCTCACCCAAGCAGGTGGGGGCATCAGTGGGTACGCTTCTCAGTTGGTGATGCTTGGGCTCTCTCCACAAACACTTTTAAGTCACCTGCTTTGGCAGAATTTGGTGGATGCTCCTGTCCCCACCCTCTGAGAGTTTCTGTCTATTCTCTCGTGGGAGACAGCAGGCACTGGGTCCATGGGAGGAAACAAGCCTTCTTCCCCCTAGAATCAGCAGAGAATCTAGATGCAGTTTTGGCCAGAGGTGCCCAGGCTGGGCTTTGGGGCAGGACCTGGCAGGGCTGCCCTCACCTGCCAGGACGCTCCCTTGGATGGTGTGGCCAAGCCCCTTCCCACCCCCACCCCCAGCTCCTCTGTTGGCCTGGAAGAAAGGCATTTTCTTTCAGAATTATCACTTGACTTATTTTTGTCTGGAGCTGGGCATGTTGAGTCCTGTGCCAAGAGGATTCCTTCGGGAGAGGCTGCCTTTAAACAGCTTTAAAAATAGCTGGGCCACTTCCACTTCACTCTTATTTAGGCAGCATTGGGGGGCCCATGGCCACGGCCTCAGACTGCCCCACTCCAGGCCAGTCTGGGGAGGGAGGCGGGTTCTAGAGGTGCAGCCGGCTGCAGGCAGTGGGCCTGGGTTCAGATCCTCCTCCTGCCTGCGGTCCCAGAGCAGATCCCTTCTTCCAGGCCTCAGTCTTGGCTTCTGAGCTCCAGAGCTCTGGGATCCTTTGATCCCTGACCTCATGGGGGGACCAGACACCAAGGCCCATTGTGCTGCTGTACATTGCACGCCACACATCAGAGACAGTGTAAGGTCTGAGGCTTGCTGGGCTCCCCATCCAGGGAATGCTTGCTGCCCCTGAGCTGAGCCTCACCGGAAGGAGGCGGGAGCTAGAAGGCATCGGGTTTGTACTCAGAGGGCCAAGTGGTCTGGGGAGGGCTGGGGACACCTTGGATGGTACACCCTGAAGCTTGCTAAGAAGAGTCCTCCTTGCCGGGATTTCTGCTCAGCTGATGACCGAGCTGCATGGGCCCCAGCAGAAACACAGAAGGCCCAGATCAGTTGGGAACGCTGAGTGGGGAGTACTCAAAGGATCCGGACCAAGTGTTCACAATAAACAAGATGGGGCGGCTAGGTGGCGCAGTGAGTAAGAGCGTCGGCCTCAGAGTTGGGATGACCCGAGATCAGATCTGGCCTCAGAAAATGAGCACCCACGCATAAATAATGACTAGCCGTGTAACCTTGAGCAAGTTACTTAACCCCAATTGCTTTAAAAAAAAAAAAAGAATTATAAACAAGAATGCCCCCGGCACTAGTAATAAGAGAGCAGCACACATCCAAACAAGCCTGAGGCTTTCTCCTGCCCATTAGCAGAGATGATAAAAGACAGGTAATAGTTGGTGCTGGACAGGTTATGGAAAACTAGGCATGCTGATGCATTATTGGTGGAGCTGCAAGTGGGTATGAGCATATTGGAAAATAATCTGGAATTAGGCAAATCAGATGATTAAAGTATTCATGCCCCTCTGCCCAGAGATAGATCCCACTGCAAGGAGGTCAAGACAGAAAATATTTTCACAGCTCTGTCCCCCTTCCCCCTTGTGAGGGCAACCCTTTTTTCTGGTAGCAAAGAATTCAAGCAATTGGAAAGTGTCCAGCCAAGCTGTGTGGTCCCTGGGTGCCCTATTATATCCTGTAAGGTGATTAAGGGGCCCATTTATAGGAGTTCTCTCTACTGGTATTTACTAGATCAGAAATTAAAACATCTTTATAATGTTAAGAAAATAGTCTTGATTGTGAGGACCACCTGAAGGGAGCCAAGAGAAATCAACAGAGAAGCCGAGGGTGTTTCCTGAAGTCTGACCAGGTAAAAGCAGCCAGGTCTGAGCCGTCAGCCCAGTTTGGGGTCAGCATGTCCCTCCAGGCTGAAGCCTGGAGTGGGAGGGGAGTGTTGACAGAGAAGCTTGGAAGGGGAGGAATGGGCAACGGGTCTGGGCATTCGAGGACCATGGACTGGAGGGACTCTGGCCAGTCCTGTGGAGAGTGGGGAGACCAGCCTGGTGGAAAGTCCTGTTCCCCAGCACACGTGCTTGGCATGCCGATAGCTATTTCCTGGCTCAGGCTGAGGCCTGGGAGACATGAGGAAACATTGGAAACACTGCTTCTCTTCTCTCCAGTTGTTGGAAATTGGCCACCCTGGCTCTTTCCCTCCCATGATGGGAGAGAGGGAAGTTGATGACTGGGGACTTTGGCTGCCTTTGTCCTGTGCAAAGCAGGGGCCTCTGGTGCTGTAATTGACCCCAATCTGTCACTTTTGGGGAGGAGAGAAGCTGATGACCCATCTCAGCTGTGATAGGGATGGGGGTGTAATCATTCCTCCAGGCAGAGCGGAGCCAGGGCCAGCCTCCAGGGGAGTACCATCTGCCCATCTGCTTCGGGGCTGGGGGTCCCAGCCAGTATAGGGGGTGGGAATGGGGAGGAGAGGGTTTGGAGGGGCCCAGGGCCCAGCCTCTGAACCAGCCAGAGCTCCCTGGGGGGCCTAGCCAGTGTAGGGGGTGGGAATGGGGAGGAGGGGGCTTGTGGCTGACACACTGAACATGAGCATTGTCTTCAGGTGTGCCTGGGGGTAGGGATCAGATCTGTGCTGTTTGGCCCAAGACCAGAACAGTGGGTGGGAGGGAGACCAGGGACGATCTTGGCTGGATGGAAGGGAAAACTTCCTTCCTGATGCTGGAGCTGAAGTGAAAAGTGTTCAAGTAGGGCCAGATGAGCCTGACTTTAAGGAGATTCTTGGTGTGTGAGAAATTGGAGGCAGGTTCCTCCCTTCTTCCTCAGGACTTAGCAAGCTCCTGCTGTGGGTCAGGGCCTGGGTTCACCTGGGAATTTGAGGAAAAGATGAAAGCAGGTCAGCCTTCAAGGAACTGACATTCTCCTTGGGAAGGGGTCAAGTGGGCGAGCCTGGAGACCCCCCCGGTGTGCCCAGGACTGGGAAGCTCCCGTCCCTCCTGGTGCTTCCTGGTACCCTGTGGACAGAAGATGGGAGTGAGGAGGCCAAGCTTGGAGCTTGGTTCTGGGCAGGAGCACAGCACTATGGGTATGGCCCAGTGGGGCTGGGGGGCTGGGGAGCCCATTGCAGGTTGAGGGAAGGGCCCAGTCAAAGGCCCAGGTGGAGGTAGGGGTGTGGCCAGTGATCTCAGACTTGATTCTGACCTGATTAGGGAGCCACTGGGGCCCTGGGATCCTTTTCTTCATGCTCAGGTGGGGCTGGGGTGGGGCCTTTTGGCTGCACACATCAGGAGTCCTGGGTTCAAGGCCTGGCTCTGCCACTTACAAGCTGTAACCTTAGGAAAGTCACAGCCTATCTGAGCCTCAGTTTTCTCATTTGTAAAGTGGGCTGACAATCCTTGCAGCAGCAACCCTAAGGGGTCTCTGTCCTGCTTCTGCACACGCCCGTGTCGGGGCAGGCAGACACAGGGCTGGGGGCTATCTGGCCGGGGCACGGCTTTGGGCTGCCATTGTGGCTATGGAACCCCTCCCCCTACAGTCCCCACCCCTCCGAGATTCTGCAGGGAGTCAGCCTTGTTTCTGAGAGTCTCATTTCTGTTTCAAAGGATCCTGGCTGTGAGAGTCTGTTGGATGATAGAAGCAGGAGGGGAATGGAGAAATGGGATGGAGCTGAGCTGGAGGAGGGCTGGGGACAGTCGGGCCCCCAGAGAGTCCCATTGAGGCCAAAGCCCCAACCTTTCCTAAGCAGTTTGTATTGATAACTTCTCTTTAAATCTCGTCATTTCCAGATACGGTCCCGAGCTTTCCCTTGTAAGAAAGACCTAAAAAGAGGGCAAAGACAGGAGCAACCAGTGCACTGACTGTGTCTGATGATGTACTCAGTGTTCCACACCCTCTGTCCCCCACTTCTGACCTCAGTTCTGAGCTCCCCACCCCCACAGCATCCCCTGTCCTAAAGCCTCTCCCAGCTCAGACATCCTATAATTTCAGGGAGATGCATTTCCTAAAATCTTCTCATCACCTTTGTAAAAGCCCCCCCATCATATCAGTCACCTTTGCCTGCTCTCACAGAAAGTCAGACCCGGAAGGGCCCTCCAAGGGTGTCTAGTCCAGTCTGTTCCCAGATACCATAGTATTTCCCCATGAGCCCATCAAAGGGGCATGGGGCACCCAGGCAGTTTGGAGGACATATGAAGGAAGGCTTCCTGGTGGAGGAGGCCTTGGGAAGGGTCCCTTGGTTACACTGGGTTGTTTTCTTCCCTTTAGTAATTCTCCCAAGGTGGGAGCAGGGAGCACCAGTGATGTCAACCATTATGGTAGCCCTTACTGAGGGGCTGGCCATTGAAGGGGGCTCAGAGCCTGGAGCTGTCCTGAAAACGTGGGTGCTGAATTTAGGCCCCAAGCACTCCTTCACTGCCTTGAGTATGGAGGGGGACCCTCTGAGACCCCAGACACAGGCCAGGCTTCCATGTCCCCACGGGTGTGAGGGAGAGTGAGGGGCCCAGGCACAGGGGGAGGAGGCCTAGGAGGGACGTTTGCAGCTGGTGCCTTTGCTCCCCAGGAGTGTGGGGTGATGTAGGCAAGGAGGGTGAAGCAGGAGGAGAGGGGCTTCTGGGAGCAGCCCAGAAGCGAGGGCTCTGCAGAAGCAGGGCTTGGGGGTGTCACTGTTTGGGGGCCCTGAGGCCCTGGGTGGGAGTAGAAGCCCCGGCAGTGCCTGTGTCCCTGCCTGGGCCTCAGTCTCCTCCATGGTCAGAGGGGCTTAGCCTCTGAGGCCCCTTCTTGCCCTAACCTCTGATCCCACTATCACATTAGAGAACATTGTTCCCTATGCTCCTTTCTTTGGAGTGCTGATGTGGAAACCTGGCCTGCTGCCCTGACCCCTGGGCATCCAGGGGGGCTGGGGCTCCCTGGGCATGCTGCTGGCATGAAGTCCAGAAGGCTGATAGGCTGGTTTCCTCCATTCACTGGTGTGGGTCCTGGCAGGCCAGAGGAGCTGGAACAGTCAGCATTGACTCACTGGGGGCTGTTTACTTTGAAAATCTCAATTTCCCAGCTTGCTCCCTCTGGAAGTTGTAGCATTCCCAATGACTGGCCTAGATGTGAATGAGCTAATTCCACGATGAAGAGGAGGAAGGACAATGAAAGTCTGGGACAGCCCATTCCCCACCACTGGGCTGGGCCTCCACCTCCTCACCTGGAATTTTACAGATGGGGAAACTGAGGCATGGGGGAGCATTCTGCATGAGGATTTCAGAACAGCAGAACTACACCCAGCCAGTCCTGGCCTGTTCTAGTTTTTACATGTTATCTTGCTGTCATTATTCACAGCAGCCGTTTCTAAAGCACCTTCCTCACCACAGCCCCTTGACAGAGAGGTCCTCACATCATCCTAAGACCCTCATCCCCCCCAACCCCAGCTCAGCCTCGGTCTGGCTGCCCCTTCCTCCCCACTGGCTTGGCTGTGCTTCAGGGCTTGTTGGGGATTTGGTTTCGAGTTCTGCCATCTGGAGAGCCAATAGTTGTTGACCTGGGAACTAGGAAGGGCCTCGTGTCCTCAGTGTTGGCTCTGAGAGTAGGTCCCATTACCCCTTACGCACTAGCCTGTGGCACCCAGAATCAGGCCCACCCAGCTTGGCACCAAGACAAACAAGGGGAGGAATGGTCTATGTCCTAGGCCCTTGCTGGAGGTCTGCATGGGAGCCCAGGACCCTGGTCAGGGGAGAGAGGCCCCAGCCTGATTGTGCAGGCAGAGAGGGGAAGCCCCTGGGGCCTGAAGCCTGCCAGGGACAGCTGCAGATGCTGCTCCTGGGGCAGCGCTAGCCGGCTGTGCCCTTGTGGCCCTTTCCTGGCTCAGAGACTGCTGCTCCGTTTTACAGACTCTCAAAGTAGCAGAGTTCCGCATCTCCTGCCTTTAGTCTGGCTCTTGGCAGCTGGCCCAAGGGGAGAGAGAAGCCAGACCTGGGTTCCAGCACTAACTAGGCTCAGAAGCAGTGCCCGGGCTCCTGGTGGGTGGGCCACCCTTACTAGGTTCTGTTGCCACATTTAGTCACTCTGTCCCTCCTTGGCCCAGAGCAGATGCTTTGACCACAGGTGTTGGGAGGAAATTTGGAGACCATCAAGTCCAACACAGGGGGCCCTGAGGTCCAAAGACAGAAGGGGGGTCAACTTCTGAGGCCAGCCTTGAACCCAGGCCCTCCGGTTCCCAATGCTCTGTGTTGCTGTGCCCTCTTGCCCAATGACTGTGGCCACCGGGTGAGACCCCAGGGTCCTCGTGGCCTGACACGCAGCTTCCACCTGCCTAGCCCGCTGGCCTCTGGGGCTGGCCCTTCACATGCATGTGCACACACACCTGATAAAGGCCTTGATGGCCTCTAAATCCCCAGTCCTTTCTCCGTGTATGAGGAGTTTGCAGGGGGTGTGAGCAGTAGGGTTCAGTGTGTGTAACCCTGGCAGGGCCCAGCCCCCAGGCCGGGACATCTGGTAGCCTGGAGTCAGGAAGGCAAAGGACTAGTAGGGTGGCAATGGGGCCACATCCTTGGGGGAGAGTCAGCACACTGGAATATTTCATGACTGAAGGAGATCCCCAGTGGTGTGGTGCATGAGAACCAAGGCTCCCTAATCACTGTGCTTGGAGGTGTGGGGGCTGCTCCTAGGGGAAGGGAAGGCCCTGAAGACGAGTAGGAGCTTACTCTCTCCTTCCCCCTTACAGAAGAGGAGCTCCGGAAGCTGAGAGAGGAGACCAATGCCGAGATGCTGAAGCAGGAGCTGGAGAAGGAGCGGCAGCGGCGACTGGAGCTGGAGCAGAAATTCCAAGAGATCTTGAAAACCAGGCGAGGGCCCAGCAGGGAGCAGAGGGAGGGTGGGTGTGGGGAAGGGGCTCCAGGCTCTGGGAGCAGCAGCCCCCTGGACCTGCCTGCCCCCTTTGCCAGACCTGAGGCCACCCTCAGGGGTAGAGTAATGTCGGTGCTACAGTGGGGAAGGCCTGAAAAGTTCCAGCCCCAGACACTGGGTGTGTGACCCTGACCAGTCACTTCCCTTTCAACAAGCAGAAGGAGATACGGGAGCCTGCCTGGCAGGTGCTTGTGGGGATCCAGTGAGATCTGTTTGCAGAGTGCTCAGCACACCTTTTAGGGGCTTTACAGAAGCTTAGCCCAGTCCTTGCCTGCATTCCCACCCATCCCAGGCCTGGCACTGTCCATGGCTCTGGTGCTGACTCAGCTCTCCTCCCCAGCATGCCCCGACCCAAAGCTGGGCACCCCGAGTTGGAGGCTTTCCTTTTAAAGTAGCCTGGGTCCTGGGCCCCAGTGACCCTCTGGTCGCCCAGGACACAGTAGAGAGCCCAGGCTTTGGAGTCAGAGATTCTGAGCTCACAGCTGGCATGGTCACCTGCCAGGTCCTGGGCCTCTGCTCCCAGGAATTCCTGTAGAGTTGGCATTGGTAGATCCCCTTCCCTTTGGGCCTGTGGTTGAAGCCGGAGCCCTGGGGAGCAGGTGCTGGTGCCTCCTGATGCTGCCCCAGGGATGCCCTCCAAGCCCTCAGGGTGCAGGGCAGGGCTGCTTCCCTTCACTAAGCAGACATTTCTCAGGTGGCTTAATTATCATTTTTAAAAAGTGTTTTTGGTGCCAACATTTTTTTTTTTTTGCTTTATGGAGTGGGGAAGGCAGGGCAGTTGGGGTTAAGTGACTTGCCCAAGGTCACACTACTGGATTGGAACCCGGGTCCTCTTGACTTCAGGGCTGCGCCACCTAGCCGCCCTGTGAGAGGAGAGGAGCCGCAGAAGAAATCTGAGGCGTGAGGGCCTTGGCCATGTCCTGTGTCTGTGCACCCAGCTGGGGGTGTCTGAGGCCAGATCTGAACTTGCCACACTGCCCGGCTGCCCCAGGACTTTGCTTTGCTCTCGGTGCAGGTGTTTTACAGTGAGGGAGCGAAATGTGTCCTTCCACTCTGAGTTTTCCTTCACCATCTCTGAGTCCCGGCCCCTCGTGGGTGTCAGCCTGGGGGACCCCTGCCCAGATTCTGAAGGAAGCCCGCCATGGTGCCGTTAGCCTTAGAGTGGAGACCCCTGAGGATAGGCTTTGGCTCCCCAAGCTTTGTCTCCCCCTGGAGATGTTTAGTAAAGGCTTGCTTTGTTTTGGGAACAGTGGGCCCCCTGGTTTTACAGGAGAGGAAGCTGAGGCCCAGGCAGGGAACACCTAGGCCAGGGTTCTGCCTGGGAGTGTGTGGAGTGGCCTTGGGGTGGGACTCCCACCCCCGGAAGCTGGGATACAACCCACACATGCTTACAGTGGTGGAGGAGAGACAGACCCAGTCATTATATTTTTACAGAATCTGTTCTGTTTAAGGAGAAAGTCTGGACAGTTGGCAGCTCTAGCTGTGCCACTCATGTTTTATGTATGTGGAGCTGGTGCTCCTTGGCAGGGGCAGGCTTTCCACGTGCCCCCTCCCCAGCACCGATTTGGCGGGTGGGATTCAGGGGGTGCTTGAGGCCTGTTCAGGGCCAGGGGGCCCTTTGGGGTTTTCCCACAGCTGCCTCAGGCTGGGAGTGGAGAGCCTGAGGGCCCACCTTGTTAGACTCTGAGTTATGCAGGGGCTGCTATCTGGGCTGGTGCAATGATCACCCAGAACAGGTCCTGATGCACTCGATTTCTGCCCTCCTCTGTGACCTGGTGAGCAGCGTGGGTGAGGGGTGAACTAAAGGTCCTGGTCTTGCTTGGGGGAGAGCCTTGGGTGGCTCCAAAGAGCTCCTTTCTTCTGCCCTGTGACTATAGGAAAGTCCCTTTGCATTCCCCATCTGTTAACGCTCTGAGGTGACCTGGCATCCAGGCTCTCTGGATTTAGATCGACTGAGTCCTCTGTCAGACTGGGGCCTCCTTGAGAGCAGGGTCCAAGTTTTTGCCTTTCTTTGTAGCCCTTGTGCTTAGCCTGGCCCAGGGCACAAATAGGCACCCGGTGTCCTTTCAGGGCTTGGTCAGTCTCTGTGTTTTTGGAAAAACAGTGGATGTTCTCCAGGAGGTCCCTGTTCTGATCCTGGCTGACCTGGATGCAGCTCAGAGGCTCTGTGTCCAGGAATGAGGAGACCCCCTGATTGGCTAGAGTCTGAGTTCCTCTCCAGGGGGCCCTCCGGCCTCCCTTCCTGGTGGGCTCAGGGCCTTGGGAGGGGAGCTGCCAGCTGGCAGTGGCCCTCAGCCCTACCACTTCCTTTCCCACATATCAAGCTTTGTTAATAAGGCAGGAAAGTGAGGGCCTGGGAGGAGAGAGGGAGATGGGGGCGGGAACAGGGGTCTTTTCCTTTCTTTCCCAATAATGGAGCCCATTTCCATGGCCCTGAGAATCCATGAATCCCTTCCCCCTCGGCAGCCCCTCATGTGGGGCCAGGTGAGGGAGATCCCCCACCCCTTGTTTATAAGCAGGTTTGGGAAACTGAGTAGGCCTCAGTTCAGAGACCTGTCCACAGCCTCACCACTGGCAGTCCTGGTGACCTATTAGATGAGATCATTGTTGCAAAATGCTTAGTAGAGAGCCTGGCACCCAGTGAGTGCTTGTGCCCTTTTCCCTCTCCAGTTCTGATGAACAGCTGGCTCCTCCTTAAGTGATGCTCTGCTGGGCACTGCTACCTTTACAACAAATATCTCTGTATAACAAAGACTTTGCTGTGCCGAGACCAGTGTGGTCAGTGAGGCAATGAGGATGATGAGGAAACGCCTCCCAGGGAAGTGACCTTGCTCAGTCATAGTCAGCCCCCTACTAAGCGCTCCTTCTCCCCCCCACAGGGCTGAGGAACCTCCCCCCCAGCAGCCCCCCAAAGGACAGGTGGCAGCAACAACACAAGCCAACCACGGCTCAGGTGCGTGTCGGTGCGGCCCTTCCCCAAACAGGCCTGATCCTGCCTGTACCTGCACTCAGCATGCAGGGCTGCTGGGGTTTATGCCCAGAAATGGTGAGGAGCCCAGCCTAGGGTGCCTCTCCCCCACAATGGGACTGTGACCCAGATGAACCAAAGTACCATCCCTCAGGCTTCCTCATTAACCCAGTGGCACCAAACAACAGAAGACTGGAGCTTTGAGGAACCTTAGAACACGGGATGGCAGAGCTGGAGGGGCCTGAGGACAGGGATGGCAGAGGGGGAGGGGCCTGAGGACAGGGGATGGCAGAGGGGGAGGGGCCTGAGGACAGGGGATGGCAGAGGGGGAGGAGCCTGAGGACAGAGGATGGCAGAGGGGGAGGGGCCTGAGGACAGGGATGGCAGAGGGGGAGGGGCCTGAGGACAGAGGATGGCAGAGGGGGAGGGACCTGAGGACAGGGGATGGCAGAGGGGGAGGGGCCTGAGGACAGGGATGGCAGAGGGGGAGGGGCCTGAGGACAGGGGATGTCAGGGCTGAACAGGAAAGATAAGGAGAGCTGGGAAGGCCTCGCATTATCTAGTCTGGCTGCCTGACTTCACAAGGTGAGAGCTGCTCTGTGAATTCATAATTCACCGTTCTGGTTCATCCTTTAACCTTGAATATGATTGGCAGAGTTTCTTGATCCTCTGGTGACCCCACCAGTGCTTGGAACACCAGCTTCTTAGCTGCCCACGTTTCTTTCTTCTGCTGTGACCGCTTTTGCTGCCTGCGTTCTCTCTTTCTGTCTCTCTGTCTCTGTCTCTCTCACACACACACACTTTCCTCTTTCCCTCCCTCTTCCCTGTCTCTCTGTCTCTGTCTCTCTCTGTCTCTCTCTCTCACACACACACACACACTTTCCTCTTTCCCTCCCTCTTCCCTGTCTCTCTGTCTCTGTCTCTGTCACACACACACACACACACACACACACACACACTTTCCTCTTTCCCTCCCTCTTCCCTGTCTCTCTGTCTCTGTCACACACACACACACACACACACACACACACACACACACACACACACACACACACACACTTTCCTCTTTCCCTCCCTCTTCCCTGTCTCTCTGTCTGTCTCTCACATGCATATATGTGCACTGATATGTACACCCCAGCACATATTTGCATCCTGGTCCCTAGAGGGAGCTGCCTCACCCTGGTTTCGCCCCACTCTTACCCCTCAGTATTTTCCTGTCTCCCTCCTAGACAAACGAAGCCAGATGATGCGCTCCCGAGTCCAGAAGTGGTTCTATGACAGATTTGGGGAATACGTGGAAGATTTCCGATTTCAGCCTGAAGAGAGTGCAGTGGAGACAGAGGAGCCACTGAGTGCCAGAAGGTACCAGCAGGCCCCCAGGAATGCAGTCCCTGGCCTGGAGGAGGGATCCTCTGGCTTTTTTCTATTAAGGGATCGTGGGGTGAGAGCCAAAAAGGGCTTTCAAGGCTTTCTAGGCCAGTCCCCTCTTTTTACAGGTAGGGAAACTGAGGCCCAGAGTGGGCAGGAGCACAAAGAGAGAGCGGCAAGGCCAGGGTTTGAGCCCAGAGGCCCTGCTTGCCATTCTGAGGCCTCCCCAGGGGCTCACCAGCCTTCTCGGGCATTGTTTTCCTGGGTTCTCTTCCCCAGGACAGGGCCCCGTTGGATGGATAAGAACAACTCCATGGCCTCCTAGGGAGGCCTGAAAGGAATTGGGGGTGGGCCGACCTGGGATTTCCCAGGGAGGATATGGTGCCCTCCCTTGTGCAGATCATCACCTCCCCTCACTTAGCCTCAGACCAATGCTGCCTGGAGGTCTCCCAGCCAGGAGAGGTCAGATGTGGGGCTCAAACCCAGCTCTTCCTGGCTTCTCCAGTGCAGTGTACTGCCCGCTACTAGGCAGGAGTCAGTGACAAGCGGGCCGGGCAGTGTGCTGAGGGCGCCCCCCCCCCCCCCAGCCCCACCTGTATCCAGGAATTGGCAGCCTGCTGAAGCAGGGCCTTGGTCCTCTCAGTGAGGAGTTCCTGGGCACTGAATGGCATTCTCTCTCTTCTAGGTTAACTGAAAACATGAGGAGGCTGAGTAAGTGCCAGGCCGCTCTCTTCCTGATCAAAATCGAGACCCCACTCCCCCCTTGTAGCTTCTGAGAATGAGCAGGGTTCCCGGGTCCCACAGCCTCAGGCTGGCTGCTGGCGGCTAGGAACTGAGCTGTCTGTATGGCCAAGGCCCCAGTGTTGTCCCCAGGAACCTGCCCAGATAGGGAGGGGCCAGGAAAGCCCTGCTTCTAGGATCCCAGGCCCCTCCGGGATTCCCCCACTGCCTGGGGGACACCAGGAAGATCCCCTTTCTGTGAATTATGCAGGCACTTTCCTCCCTGCTTTTCTGGGAGGGTGAGAATGCCAGGGGTATTGTCCACCCCTACCTCTTTACAGAGGGGGAAACTGAGACACAGAAGGTTGGGGTTTTTGACTTGCCCAGTGCCACACAGCCCTGGAGGGCCAGGGCCTGGCCTTGAACCCAGAGCTCTGATCCTCAGTTCCACACTCTGGCCAGTGCAGCATGATGCCACCTTCCTCCCCTAAATGTTATTGATTACTGACCGAAGCAGTCAGACCAAGGGGGAAGCAGTGGCTGGGGTGGCCTCCTGGGAGTCACCAGCAGAGCCCTCATCTCCATGCACATGGGGAAGAAAGGAGAAAGAAGGGGGTAGTCCCTGGGCATCAGACTAGGACCCATGGTGGGAGTGGGAGGAGGTCCCATGCCCAGCCTGGCTTTCTTTTCCTTTCAGTGTTTGAGTCCCTGGGCTTGGCTGAGCCTCGGCTACTCAGTCAGGGGTCCTTGGCCACAGCTGACTGTCCTTTGACAAGCTTCCATGGGAAGGGATGGCAGGGAAACTCTGGGCCTGATGGGGGAGGGCATTTGTGCTTTCTTCCCAGAACGTGGTGCCAAGCCTGTCACAAGCTTTGTGAAGAATCTCTCTGCCTTATCTGACTGGTATTCCGTCTACACTTCTGCCATTGCCTTCATTGTAAGTGGCTTTTCTGGGGGAGGTGCCCAAAGAGACTTTACATCCTTGAAGTGTTTGGGGTTCGTGTTACCTATTCTGCTTGGGGTCATCTGGGGAACTACCATAGCCCAGGGCCTTCAGGCATGGAGCAAGGGTTCTAGTATTCCTTGGTTAATTTTTTTATTCCTACAAATTCACTCATCCATTCAACCATCCAGACATTGAGTTATCCATTCATCTAGCCATTCATTCATCCATCTGTCCTGTCATCTGTCCATTCATCTGTTCATCTATCCATCCATCTCATGCTCCATCCATCTTTCATCCATCAATTCATCTGCCCCACCATTCAACTGTCTGTCCATCCATCCATCTATCCTGCCGTTCACCCATCTGTCCATCCACTCATCCATCCATCCATCTGTCTCACCATTAGCCCATCTGTCCATCCATTCATCCATCAATTCATCTGTCCCACCGTTCACCCATCTGTCCATCCATCCATCCATCCATCGATTCATCTGTCCCATCATTCATCCATCCATCCATCAATTCATCTGTCCCACCATTCACCCATCCATCCATCCATCCATCCATCCATTCATCCATCCCACCATTCACCCATCTGTCCATCCATCCATCGATTCATCTGTCCCACTGTCCACCCATCTGTCCATCCATCCATCCATCCATCCATCCATCCATCCATCCATCCATCCATCGATTCATCTGTCCCACCATTCATCCATCCATCCATCCATCCATCCATCCATCCATCCATCCCACTATTCACCCATCTGTCTATCCATCCATCCATCGATTCATCTGTCCCACCGTCCACCCATCTGTCCATCCATCTGTCCCACCATTCACCCATCTTCCATCCATCCACCCATCGATTCATCTCTCCCACTGTTCACCCATCTGTCTGTCTCCATCTATCCATCAATTCATCTGCCCCACCATTCACCCATCTGTCCATCCACCCATTCATCCACTGATTCATTCATTGATTCATCTGTCCCACCATTCACCCATCGGTCTGTCCATCCATCCATCCATCCGTCCCACCATTCACCCATCTGTTCATCCATCTCGTCATGTAGACAACGTTTCGCGAATGTGTCCCTAACGTTGATCAGATACTGTGGGGGTGTCTTGGTTCCTTTATTTTCCCTGTTATCTCTCTAGCATTTCTTCTGAGGGGTCCACACTGTGGTGTGTAACTTAGAGCTGAGTTTGTAGCTAGAATCCTGAGCTGAGAGGGGTCTTGGAGGTAGGAGCCCATCCTGGCCCTCCCCAGCCTCCCCAGAAATGCTCATGCAGCCTCTGCTTGGTATCTTTCAGGCTCTGGGGCATTACGCAGTGGGACCACTCTCAGTGCGGGGAAGCTCTTCCTCACTCTGAGCAGAAATCAGCTTCCCTGGAGCTCCCCCTCCCCCTGCTCCTCATTCGGCTTGCTGGAGCCCAGGAGGACCTTCTCATCCCTCTTCCACTGGCAGCATCCAGAGTTCTTGTCGCCTCCAGATTGGCCATCAGCCAGTCTGCAGAGGACACCCTCTTGGGTGTCATGGCCACCGTGTTCCCCCGCTGCCTCCCAGGTTCCCCGTGTTTCCTCGGTTGTATGGCCCAGAACCACTGTAGACAGCAGGACGGTCACCTCCCTGGGTTGGACGCCACACTGGCTTCTAGTTGACTCCCTCTGCTGCAGAGGCCATTTCTCCCTGGTCTGGACCTCCCCATGCCCCCCCATCCTGGGCCTTTTTTTAAATCCAAAGTTAGGATTTTTCATGTAGTGCTATTCAACTCAAATTTTACTGGATTCATTGCCTTTTTCTTGCTGGCTAAGTCTGTGGTTCTGGGCTCTGCTGGCTTCCTGTTGGCCAGCCCTCCCAACTTCTGACATCCAAGGCACAAATTAAAGTATATGGATCCGGCCAAGGCAGAGTCTGGGGGCCCTCCACTGGAGACCTCCTGTCATGCAAGAAGCTCCCATTTTCTCTGATGGGTGATCCCTGGGCCTCTGGCTACAGGCCTGCAGGGATAGAGACTCCCCCCCACCCCAGTGTTCTTGGTTCTCCCCCAATTTGTGTGCTCTGCAGAAGTACGAGCCCTCCCCTCCCTGACCTCACACTGCTGGCCTTTGGCTGCTGGCTGCTGCCCCTCAGGCCAGGGGGTGAGGTGCTCACAGCCCCTAAAGGCAGTCAAGGCCTTAGGCGGGCCACACTCTGGCCTGCCTGGTCTGCATTTTGGGGGCATTATACACTATAGGGAACACATGCATGTCACCTCCTCCTCAGACCGGTCGTATTCCTTAAGGAGAACCCTTAAGGCTCTGCTGTTTAAAAGCTTAATGAGCCAATGTCTGTGCAGAGCACAAGGAGTGGCTATTACTGCCTGTGAGGGGATGCCCCAAGGAGGCCAGAGATATGTTGGGTGGTGAAGCCCAGGAGGGCCCAGTGCACTGCACACCCTGCAGATGGACCCACCTGGAGCTACACTGGGCTGTCAGGAAGCATTTCTCAGGGGGTTCTGAGAGGAAGCCCAAGTGGCACCTTCCCAGGACACGCTCTCTGACCTCTGGCCTGAGGGCCCAGCAAGCTCAGGAAGTCAGTGTTCTGTCTTCCAGCACTCATGTTCTGAGGCCCCTCCCAGCTCTGGTATTCCCATGCTAGGTTCTCTCCCAACTCTGACACTCCCAGTTCTAGCCACCTCCCCGCTCTGACACTCTCGGTTCTAGGTCCCTTCCCTGCTCTCACGCTCCTGGGTCTAGGCCTCCTCTCTATTCTGACATTCCTGGTTCCAGGTCCCCTCCCCGCTCTCACACTCCTGGTTCTAGGCCCCTTCCCGCTCTGGCATTGGGCCACTGTCCTGGGCTGAGTATCTTCCTCTTGCTTCCCCATCAGCTCCTTCGGGACAGGCAGGGTCTGCTTCTTGTGCATCTTTGGGGCAGCATCTTACACAGGCCTGGGCAGTGGTGGACAGTCTGTCCGTTCTCTGGTTCCTGACCCATCCAATCCATAGTCAGGGGCCCTGGTGTGGCCGGGTTGTGGCCACACGTCCCTGTGGTCCCCTCTCCCCTCCGTGCCCTTTGCCCTGGCACCCTGCTGTGGCCCTGGGCCGGCCCATGACCGTTGTGTCTCCTGTGCTTGTTCTGCAGGTGTACATGAATGCCGTGTGGCACGGCTGGGCCATCCCCATGTTCTTGTTTCTGGCCATCCTGAGGCTGTCGCTCAATTACCTCATCTCCAGGTATGCCTGCCAGGGCTCATGCCCGGGTTTCCGTCTCCACCCCAGGCATCTTGAGCCAATGAACCTTGTTGGCATTAAGCCAGGCTGCCGAGGCATCAGGCCCAGGGCCTGCAGAGCGGCCTGTGGTACCCTGTCCCCCATGCTCTCAGAGGCTGTCCAGGAGAGCAGCCAAGTTCATCCAACCAGCCCTTCCCTCCTCTGAGGGACCCCCAAGGACCCTCAGCTTCTGGGGACTCTGCAAGGCGGCTTGTGGGGGGCTCATGGGCCTCTTTTACAGATGAGGAAATGGAGGCCCAGAGAGGTGTGTGGCTTAGCCCAGGGCCAGAGATGGGATCAGAGCTGGGCTTCCCCACTTCACATCCACAGTGCGAGGCTCTGACACTCACCTGGTTTGTGACTCTGGGCGAGTCCCTCCCCTCGAATCAGAGGCCAGGGGTCTGTTGGGCAGCAGCAGAGAGTCCTGTCCAAGGGCTGGAAGCTGGATCCTGGTCATCGGACTGTCTGCCCCTCTGTCCTTTCCCAGTCACACAGGGGTGTTGTGATGAGGGGTGGGGCTGGGATGGGCCTGGGGGAGGAAGGGGGCCTCTCCATGCTTGGGCTGAGGCTGCAGGCCGTGCTCCCGCCGAGCCACAGACAATAAGGATGTCAGGAGGCTCACTCTGGGCTCCTCTCAGCTCCCCAGGCTCTTTGTGAGCCAGCCCAGGGCTCCCTGGCCTTGGGGTAGACAGCCATCCTGGTCCTATGATGGGGCAGGAGGCAGGTCAGGGTTTCTGGCAGAGAACGCTGTCAGGGGTGGGGGGTTCTTGGGTCTTAGAATCAGCATTCTCAGGGCAGAGAGGGCCAGCCAAGACCATCTCGTCCAACCTGCCTAGAACGGTGGGGGTTTGGATCACTAGAATCCCAAGGGGAAGCTTGTCATTGCCTGGGTTCGTAGATGCCAAGAAGCCTTGAATGTGAGAGCCAGGAGAGGCCCTAGAACAGAGATCCTCAGAGGAGGGAGGCAGAGAACATGGAACGTCAGTTCTGGAGATCCCTGGCATCAACCCCAGGGGTCCATGCTACAGACAAGGATTCAGATCATAGATAACTCCTCTTTGTGTCTTGAAAGGGGCTGGCGGATCCAGTGGAGCATCGTGCCTGAAGTCTCCGAGGCTGTGGTGAGTGTCCTGCAGTGACGGCCGGCCCAGCCTGGGTCACCACTGCTCTGCCTGGCCCTTGCATTCTTCCCATGTTCCTTCAGATGTGGGTGCTCTCCTGTGTCCTGGGGACACCTTTAGTTCCTCTGTAACTGGGTAGGGTCATGAAAGATCAGAGGGGCCTGGAACAGGGGATGGCAGAGGGGGAAGGGCCTGAGAACAGGGGATGGCAGGGCAGGGAGGGGCCTGAGAACAGGGGATGGCAGGGCCGGGAGGGGCCTGAGAGCAGAGATGGCCAGAGCTTGACCTCTTGACCTGGGCAGTAATAATCCCCTGCAGGTCTGTGAGCAGCAGAGTACCTGCCTTCTCTGAGGGAGAGTTCAGAGTAATGGGAGCAGTGTTGAATCAGTGGGGCGGCCTCCTCGTCCTGGGAGGTCACAGCTGACCAGCCCCGTTGTCTCCCTCTGCCTCTTCCTCTCTTCCCTACTGTCTCTGTCTCTTCTCTCTCTGTCTCCCCCATCGCCCCCATCGTGCCTTCAGGAGCCCCCAAAGGAAGACTTGACAGTGTCAGAGAAGTTTCAGCTCGTGCTGGACGTGGCCCAGAAGGCCCAGGTACCCTCCCTAGCTTTGTCTCTTTGCCACTAAGGACAGGAAGGCGGCGGCTCCTGGGGTATCTGCCCCGTCCCCACGAGTCACTCTGAGCATGCCAGACCATTTCTGGGGAAGAATCTGGGTCGAAGGGCATCTTTCCAGGATCCTGGGAGAGTTTGGTGACAGCCATAATGACAGGGGGCACCGATGGCTGAGGCCAGTGTCCCAGGATCCCTGGGCGCTCACGCCGGGTCCTCCCAGCTTTCTCCCTCTTTTGGCGGCCATGCAAACACAACTCCTTCCAATTCTTGATTTCCAGAATCTCTTTGGGAAGATGGCTGACATCTTGGAGAAGATTAAGAAGTGAGTGTGAGGGAGGATGGGGAGGGGGGACCTCGGAGCGGGGATGGGGGGAAGGAAGGGCCTCCCAGACAGTCCCACTCCCTCCCTTCTCCCTCCAGCTTGTTCATGTGGGTCCAGCCAGAAATCACCCAGAAGCTGTACATTGCACTGTGGGCAGCATTTCTCGCCTCCTGCTTCTTCCCCTACAGGATTGTGGGGCTCATGATGGGTAAGTCCAGGTTCCCTCTGCCCCATTAGGATGGTGGTGGGGCCCAGGAAGCAGGACCCTGGAGTCGGTGCCAGCCGCATCGTCATCAGAGCTTCCCGGCTCTGCTGGGCTTCCTTGGCGCGAGCAGGGACATTGACAGGCGGAAGGGCACAGGCTGCCCCTCCTTGCCCACTGTGACGCTGTAGCAGCCCCGGCCTGTTTCACAGATGAGGAAGCTAGCCCTCCCTGGCCTGCTTGTGGGGTGAGGCCCGGGCCCTTTCTTTTCCTTTCGGGCCAATCAATAAAGATCTGTGAAGCGTCTGTGAAGCGTCTGCTGCGTGCCAGGCATCGAGCCAAGCTCTGGATTACACACATACAGTACACACATCTGCTCATGCAATGCACACATACTCAGACGTGTACACACACTTGCACATGTGTGCTTATGTGTGATCACACATGTGTGCCTAAAACACCCTGGCTCCAGAATGCCCAGCAGCCACAGCTGAACAGGCCTATGAGCTGCCACCTCCACTCCTCCTGAAGGTGACCATGAGGCCTCAAGGAGGGCAGCCGCACCCACAGGCTGGATTCCACCCCTGGCCACTGCTGACTTCTGCCTCTCTGACCTTTCCAGGCCTCTATGCGGGCATCAAGTTTTTCCTCATCGACTTCATCTTCAAACGCTGCCCCCGTCTCCGGGCCAAGTATGACACACCCTACATCATCTGGACCACCCTGCCCACAGACCCCCAGCTCAAGGAGCGTTCAGCGGCCACTATGGCCAGGCGGGTATGTGAGTGCTGGCGGCCTGGGAGGTCACCTGGCTCAGGTCCCAGGAACAGCGGCTGGCACCCACATTGCTATCCGCACTGACACCTTATGCAGGCAGAAAGCAGTCCCGCTGGTGGAGTGACAGGGCGAGGAGTTCCTGTTTTACAGGAGTGGAAACTGAGGCGGGGGCTGAGGCGATTTGCCCAAGGACACAAAGATGGCCCTCAGAGCAAAGCAGGGACTTAGCACCTCATGTCAGTTCAGTCCGGAGCTGGGGAACCCACGGCCTCTAGGCCACGTGTGGCCCTCTTGGACCTTGGGGGCAGCTTTTTAATGGAGTCCACATTTTACAGAACCAGTCTGTTTGTGAAGCAGATTGGATTGTTCTGGGACATTTGTATTGGGTCAAAGGGCCATCCTTGAGCACCCAGAGGGCCCCGTGTGGCCTCGAGGCTGCCGATTCCCCAGCCCTGGTCCAGTCTAAGGGGCCTCCCCTGGGATACAGACAGTCACAAGTGGGAGGGTGCCAGGGCTCCAGCCCCGAAGGCCCTCCAGGTGCCAGGGCCTCTGGGCACAGCCCTACTTCCTAGGGCCTTCCGAGGCCTTGTGCAGGAGCGTCCTCGGAGCCCAGAGTCCTTAGCTCATTCATCTCCCAGGCAAGGTGGGAGGTGCAGGGCTATTACGTCATGGCCTCAGTTTCCTCATTTGTAAAATGCTGGAGTCTCCCCCTTTAGAAAGCACAGGGGCCACGTGGGATCTCTTGGCCCAGCTCTTCCCCTAAATCTGTGATCTGAGCTGGACCTGAGCCTCGGGACCTCCCTCCATGGCTGCCTTCTCAGAGCGCTGGGCTTCCCTTGTCCCAGAGCTGGGTGTTGGCGGCCAGGGACCACGCGGGGAGCCCTGGTACAGACCGACTGCCATTCTGAGAGAACGAATGTTTGTGGGAGGTCCCACAGCGGGTCTTTGGCCCCCAGATGCTGTTTGCCCAGAGGCAGGGGACAGGTTCAGCAGCCACACTGCCCCACAAAGCAACTCGCCCACTGAGCGCGTTCCTGGGGCCTGTGGGGCTGCCATGGTCCTAGCGGCCTCTAAATGCGTGTTGTCCCTTTCCTTTGTGTTTGTCAGTGTCACCATGTGTCTGTTTCCTTCCCACCAGCTGTCAGGGCATGACAAGGTAGGGACCTGAGTGTGGGCCTCGGCCGTTCTCTCCTCCTGGGCTGGCTCCCTGTGCCCCCTCCTTTCCTCTCTCCCCCTAAATTCCGCCCACGGCTTGTCCGTCACCACAGAGCCAGCATTCGATGCCCCAGAGCTGTATTTGATGCTCCCCTGCACCCGGCTGACCTGCCAGGCCGACCTGGGGCCATGGACATGCTGGACAAGACAGAGCTGACTCTGGACTCCCTCTCTGCTGGGCAGGGCCAGGACAGATGGCGAGATGTCATGGCCAGGGCTGGGCAGGGAGGGGCTTGCCTCGTCCTGCCCACGACATCTTGGTCACTCTGACCCTTGGCCAGAGGGGACCCTGTGCGATCTCGGCCCATGTGGGCACAGTGTGTGAGGCTCAGGGCTCCCTCCAGAAGGGCCTCAGGGCAGAAGCATGTAGTAGGGGAGAGGCTTTAGCGGGAGGGAGCGATTGTGTTGTTGATGGCGCCCTGCCCACCTTCTTTGTAGCTCCAGACCACATCCTCCAGGAGCTATGTGGGCACAAGTACTCCCTCGGGCATGAGCAGAGAGGAAGACACTGGGCGCTTCCATGGGACCAAAAAGGGGAACTTCCACGAAATCTTTAACTTGACAGAAAACGAACGGCCGCTGGCAGGTGCTTCCCCGTCCTCACTCCCAGGCGGGGCAGGGGGGCTTTGAGTGTGGGGGTGCAGACATGGCCAGGGGAGGAGCCCCCGGTCAGGGATCCTGCCCCTTTAAGTGGAGCCATGGCTGCTCCCCGTCTCAGCCCTGAGGGCAGGGTTCACCTGGCACCTAGTAGGGCCTTGTGGATGGGGAGGCCATTCAGCCCATTCTGTTTCCTGGTCAGTGTGTGAGAATGGCTGGCGATGCTGCCTGATCAACAGGGATCGGAAGATGCCCACGGACTACATCCGGAATGGCATCCTGTACGTGACAGAAAAGTGAGTCACCCAGGAGGCGATGCCCCGTGGGGACCTGGCCTGGGCAGGCGGGCACATGGGTCTGACACAATGCCCTGGGCTGGGCACTGGGGTGACACCAGCCCCTCTCTGCCCAGTCTCCAGTGGTGAGGCCTCCCAGAGATGGCTGACTCACCATGTGATGTGGGCAGGCCATGGGGCAGGCAGGAGGATGGCTGCCTGGAAAAGGCAGCCTTGGAGCTGGACGTTCCTGGTCAGTAGGGAGCTCACTGGGTCAGCAGAAGTAGCTTGGGCACAGCATACACTGTGGGGTCCTAACCTGGCCCTTGGGACCATGGGTGTTTTCTTCTATTAAATATACCACTAAAATGGATTTCCACTGTTAGCCTTCCACACCATTATCCATGCAGAGATAAGAGTCTGTGGGCGCCCCCAGCCTGCGCAGGGTTGGGGGGGGGCAGGAAACAGCAGGGCTAAGGACTCCCAGTTTGGAGCCTTGAATGTTAGGCAGGAGCTGGGGGAGCACAGGAGGGAGGGGTCCAGGCTCACACCCAGGTTAATGCTGCCCTGGGGGCCCCAGAGACCCCTCTGAGCCTGATGGAATTACATCTCTGGCTTCTGGCTGCACGACCAGGGTCCATCCTCTTGTGGGCACTGGGCTGCCTCCACCCCAGCCACGGGGAGAGCCTGGACAGAAGAAACCCCACAGGAATCCCCCCCACCATGCCCAACCCAGTGGGAAGGGGGAGAGCCCAGAAAAGGCAAGGCCTGGCCTAGCTGTGCTTACTTCTGGGTGGACCACCAGCCAAGCAGCCCCTGGTGTTTCTGAGATGGGGTCCCAAGGGCTGGAGGTCTGAGGCAAGAGAAGTCTCCTTTCTTCGGGCTCCTTTGCCATGCCAAGCACTGGGGAAGGGCCCAAGGCGGGCACAACCCCTGAGGTCAGCGGGCCAGGGGGCTGACCTGAAGACCCCCCCCCGCCAGGCCCTTCTCAGGGTCTGCAGAGGCTGAGGAAAGAAGCCGGATGTAGCAGGGGGAGTGAAGCCTCTCAGGTTCCCAGGCCCCAGAGTGGGCACAAGGCGTGCCAGCCCATTTTGTAGACTTGGAGTTAGGGGCACACAGCAGAGGGAAATAGAGTAATGATTAATCTCCAAGCTGTGCTGGGCTGGGGGGGGGCGGGGGGGGGGGGTGCAGGTGCTCTTATGATTCCTATTTAACAGATGAGGAAATGGAGGCAGACAGAGGTTAAGTGCCTTAGCCAGGGTCACACAGCTAGTGAATGTTTGAGGTGGGCTTTTGACTGTAGTGCTGAAGTGGGAGTCGTTATCCCCATTTCACAGATGAGAAAGCCAAGTCTCAGAGAGGGGCAGGTACAAACCCAAGGTCTTATAGCTAGGAATGTGGCTCCCAGTGCCCTGCCCTCAGCCTCCTCACATTCAAGGGAGGAACCTGAAAGCCCGTGGCAGTGGGGTCTGGACCTTTCCAGGATGGGGGGATTCCAGGGGGCTTCCGGGAGGAGGCGCCAGGCTGAGGGGACACTCGAGCCTCCAGCAGGTGGAGGCTGTGCAGGGGCTGGGATGTGGTCTCTCAGAGTGGAGAGGCTTCCACTCCTCCTATCCCTGGGGTCTCCTCCACCTTCCCTCTCCGCTCTTAGCTACTTGTGCTTCGAGAGCTCCAAGTCCGGATCCTCCAAGAGGAACAAGGTCATCAAGCTGATGGACATCACGGACATTCAGAAGGTGCGTCTGTCTGTCTGTGGGGTCTGTCTGGATGTCCAGGACGGGGTCCTCTCTCTGGAGGCTGCCGGGAGGAGGGCGGGGGTGGTGCCCCATGCTCGGCTGGAGGTCAGGGAGGTCAGGGGAAGCATGGTCATTCTCTCCTTCCTCACCCGCCTGGCCCTGGGCGTGGGTGCCCCACCCCATCCCTGAAGTGACTCCCTGAAAAGCTGCAGTCTATTTGCTGAGAGGCCCCTAGCCTCAGCCTCCCCCTTCCTGTCTGTGACTCCTTCCCCAGAGGCCTGCAGTCCCACCAGCCTTCGTCCTGCTCCCTTTCCTCTCCCAGCCTGCAAACCTCTGTCTTCACTGACTCAGCTTCTCCTTCCTCTACTTTCCTAGCTCTTTGCACCCCGGCTTCAGCCCCCCACCCCATCTTGGGCTCCCTCTGTCCCACCCTCCATTTCCCTGGGTGCCCCCTCTCCCCAAGGCCGCCGCTTCCCCTACATGCTCTCTCAGTGAACCCCACCCCCAGCTCCCATGGGCCAGCTTCCTGGGGTGACACAGGCACCTCCCAGCCCTGAGCACTCCCCCGCCACCCCATTGCCAGGTGCCCTCTGCCCGGACATCCCCTAGCCACCTCCCAGTGACCCTTTCTCACTGTCCCTGCCCCCAAGGAGCTTCTCTGATGGTTCAACAAAAGTTGGGTGCCCCAGTGGGGGCCCAGCCTAGGGCTCAAAGGCCCGTCTTTGTAGGGAGTGGAAGGGCCAGGCAGGGAGGGTGGGGAGCCCTCCTCTCTAGCCCCCTGGCAGCATCCTCGCCACAGTCCCTGCCACCATTACTGCCTATGTGCTCCAGGTGCGGGGCCCCTGAGCCTCAGTCGCCAGGCATTGGTCAGCAGGCCCTGGCAGGAGCCTGGAGTGTGTGTGTGGTGGGGGGGGGGGTGTCTGGGCCCAGCCCCCTCATAGGACGCTCTGTGTGTTACAGTACAAAGTTCTCTCTGTCCTCCCGGGATCAGGCATGGGGATTGCAGTGTCCACACCATCCACCCAGAAGGTGAGGGCCCAGCTGGGCCACTGCAACCATGACCCCTCCTCCTTGGGTTCTAGATTCCTTGGACCAGAAGGGTGCCTTCTATTGGCTATTTCTGTCATAGTCCAGAAGCTTAAGCTCCCACACCCCAACAGGCCCAGGCCTAGGCTCACGAAGGAGAATTTGATGAGCCCCCCAAGTCCCTCAGATGGTAGACTCCTGGAGCAGCAGGGCTCTGAGGGAACCTAGAACGGGATGTCAGGGCTGGGAGGGCCCTGAGAACAGGGGATGGCAGGGTGGGAGGGAGCTTAGTGATGTATCTCAGAGGAGCTTCTAGCTGGGTGACTCGGGACAGGCCACTTCCCCTCTGCCTCAGTTTCCCCATCAGTGAAATGGAGGTAACAATTTCATGTACCCCCAGGGCTGTTATGAAGATTCAGTGGGGTCCCGTTTGACAGGCCGCATCAGTGTGGGAAGGACTCCCAGAGTTGCCCCTCTGGCCTGAGGAGGAGCCCCTGGGCCCTGTCAGGGAGTTAGTGGGAGAGGCCTCCTGACTCCCAGCTAGGGGCCCAGGGGCTCTGAGACCTGCTTCCCACGGCTTACGATGGAGCACCAGCTCCAAGGCCACCAAGGAGCATTTGAATGAGAATGGGCCTTGACCCTTTCTGCCCAGCTGGCCTGAGACCAAGCTCTTCCATTCTCCCTGGGCTGGGGTGGGCAGGGCCTGGGCCTCCTTCCTCTCTAGCCATGGCCTTGCTGACCCCTGGCTTTTCTTGCCAGCCCCTTGTGTTTGGTGCCATGGTCCACAGGGATGAAGCATTCGAGACCATCTTCAGCCAGTACGTGAAGATCACGTCAGCAGCAGCTTCCAGCAGCGACAGCTAGTAGTGACCTGGGGCCGCCTGGACCTTCTTTCTTCTCTAAATGACTCTGGCAGTGAAAACAATGGGTCATCTCATGATCTCCTTTGCAATAATGCTCCTGTTCCCTGTGCTCAGTCCAGGCCCGTCCTCTTTCCTCTAGGCCTCCACTTGTCTGTGGCCTTTTTCTGAGGGGCTGTGAGGGCACCGTGACCACACTGTTGGGCACTGAACACTGTTCATGTTTGCTCATGGGATGTGAAAAGGCAGGGAGGCCACTGGTGCCCACTCTGGATGAATGGGGCAGGGAGGCCGCTGGCACCCACTCCAGATGAATGGGGCAGAGAGGTCCTTGGGCCCACTCTGGGTGAATGGGGCTCATTGTCTCAGTCCACCATATGTAGCTCTGTCATGTCCCACTTGCACAGAGCAGCTGGAGGCTGGGTGGCCCGGTCCTTGGCTGGCTTCCAGCCCACAGGGCCCTCGGGGGCTGGTGCCTGTAAGGCTGAAGGCCCCTTCTGTTGGTTCAGGGCCATTGTGGAAGACAGATCATTTTTGGTGGTTCTTCACTGAGGTCGAAGGAGGGGAGTTAGGGATGAGTTTGAAAGGCCACTTGGCGGTCACCAGCAGAGTCCCTCGAGCTCCATGGTCATGGGGTCCAGGAGACACAGGAGTATTTCCCTCTGGGAGCTGAGGCTGCCTCCTCCCTCTCTGCTGGGATGCCTTAAAGGGGCATCTGGTGAAAGGCCCTGCAGGGCTCTGACCCTTGAGAAGGTCCCCTTCTACCGCCACACGTCGCTTCCTCCTCCTCCTCACCCCAACTCCATGTTGGCCTTCTCTGTGCCGGGGTGAGCCTGGGAAGCCTGGCTGGAGGACGGGGCCAATAGAATTTCCCCAAGTCAGAACCGGGACTCCGGGCCCCTCGGGAATCCTCCCAGTACCCCAGCCCGGCATCAGAAGACGCACGGAGGGGCCTCCGGGCCTTCTGGGCTCCAGGTAGTTAAAATTGATCACCAAGCTGGCGCTGAGCTCTGGTGGGCTTCTCCACACACACACGGGTTGGTGCAGCGTCCTACCGGGCCAGACCACAGGGCCCGAGCACTGTTTTCGAGCCATGGCGTTGGGCAGAGCCTCTCACTTTAACAGTGTTCCCAGGTCACGTTTGCAGTGTTTGACTAGTATGTGATCAGGCCCAGTGACCCATGCCCGAAGGAGCCGGCGTCCCCTTGACCTGCCCCTGCCTCCTCTTGGTCCTTCTTCCAGTCTGCACAGGATAAGGAAGTGGGGGTGGTGAGAAGCTCACGGAGGGCCAGGTCATGCCTTTAGTCGGTCTGGCCGGTGAGAAGCTACCCCCTCCGTGGGAACGGTCAGGCTTGTTTGTTTTTTACTAACCAGAGCCCGAAGCCAGTCTGAACGCTCTAGGACACAAGGGCGGGAGCCTTCTTCTGAAGTCACCTCCTTGCCCTTTCACGTGGAGTCACAGAAGCAATGACAGACCAAGAAACAGCGCCAGCTTTATGTCCCCCTGGCCTCTGGCCCAGACCCCCGCCCTTCCAGCTTGTCCTGTGTCTCCTGGATGTTTGTGAGAGTTGTTTTTTGAAGAAACAGATTCTATTTTTTACAGAGAGCAAGCTGTTTTTTCTTATTTTTGTATCATTTTCAGATGGAATTTTTACCTTTGCTCTGATCATAATTTGCTGGTTTGAAGTTGGGAAGCGCCCTTCTTACCTCCCTTTCCCGGCCCCATGGATCCTCTGTGGGGTCGCCGTCACCTCTGGGGCATGGGAAAGGAAGAAAAGCTTTGACCTTGGCTGGTCTGGCACCAAAAGCCAGCCTGTGTGGTACACCCAAGCTTCCCCAGGCTTTGTGGGTGCCAGATTAGGGTGGCAAGAACAGGGCTCATGGACACTGCTGACCACCCCCCGACGATGCACCCACGGTCACTAGCCATGCCCTTGTCTTACACAGCACCAGGGGCTGGATTTCACATCAGGAAGCCATTCTCCTGCATTATTTCTCAAAGGCCACCCTGTTCTTGGGGCTAAGAATCCCAATTCTGCTTCTCACTGGCCTTATGACCTGCAGTGAATCCCTTTCCCTCTGTCAGTGATCTTCCAGCCTAAACATCTGGTCCCTGACCCTCATTGCAAAGACACAACTGGAACCTGAAGGACGTGGGATGATGTGAGATCCCGGCATGTTACCCCCACACCTCTCCCCCGGCTTTGGCAGGGTATTGTCAGGAAACAGGGTGACCTCAGGCTCCTGAAAGGGGTTCTTTTTCCCCAACTGCCAGATGTGGACGTGGCCACCATTGGTCACGGTATTTGCCCTTGCCTGGTGGGGCAGCTGCTGAGACATTCGCAGCAGAATTGGATTCCACTTCTTTAAGAGATGTGGGGTGGTTGAGTTGGAGTTCCTTCCAGGAGCAAGGGAGATGAAAACTGACCACGCGGATGCCCAGTGGATTGGCTTTGACATTCAATGCCTGTGAAGCTGCCACCTCTCCCTCCATTTCTGCGCTGCTGGGAGGGAAGCCAGTCGACTCTCGAGGGTGACTCGTCCCATGGCCGCACAGACCACAGCGGTGGAGGCCACGTGCGAGAGCTGGGGTTGTGGGTCCCTGCTGGCATCCTGGAGGGTGAAGCCTCCTCACCTCTGCTGCCTTGGCTGAGCAGGGCAGGGCCTCGCGTCTGAAGTCGGGATCTACCTTGAATCTGTAAATAACCGTTCCTGGAGTCACTTTCGTTCAACAAAGCAATTGTATGAAGAACTGATGAAAACAAAATTGCCCTGTGACATTTTTTAAGAAAACCTTGTTTAAAGAAAAAGTCTTGTATAAATTATAATTTTTATTTAAATAAACCTAAAATGCTTTGTGCTAACAAGCCCAGCCCATGCTGTCCTTGTGGGGAGATGCAGTGCCCTCTCGTGGGCAACACTGGCAAGGCCGGAATCTGGGTGCAGACCAGGGAAGGACCTTTCCCTCTTCGTGGGCTCTGTCTTACCAAGGAGGGGGGTGGTTTGGGCCCCCAGAAGCTCCGATGCCCAGAGCCTGCGACCTGACCCAAGGGCTCTTCCCTCCACCACAGCAGACCCTCTCTCTATGACCTTGGTGCCCCCAACACTCCTAGTGAGCCCCTTGGGGCCAAACCCCACATCTTTGGAGCCAGAACCGAGCCGTGTCCCTCTGACACATGGGGTCTGGGCAGCTTTGGGAGGGTCCCTCATCTGTGTGTGGAGGGGCCTGGTTCTAGAGTCTAATCAGAGACTCTGCCCTCCCTCCCCAGAACAAGCATCCCCATCTCCTCCCATCTGCCCTCATGTGGCATGACCTCACAGCCTCCTAATTAATGACCCTCTTCTGGGTAGGGTCACTGGGATGCTGTGTGTGTGTGTGTGTGATTGGTGGGGCGGGGGGCTGGGGGGGTCGGGAAGGCTCCCTGCAGAGGATGGGACTTTAGTGGGGATCGTGAGATGGAGAGAATTCTGGGCCCAGGGACAGTTGGAAAAGATTGTTAGGGTCAGGAGATGGAGGGTTGGGAGCCAGCAGCAGCCAGACCAGCGTCCCTACTGTGTGCAGGCTGGGGAGCTGAGGGGGGTGGGCTGCCAAACTGGGGAGGGCTTTGAGCGCCAAATGGGGGTTGCATGTATAGGGATCTTAGAGGGGATAGGAACCTTTGGAGCTTCAGCCCGGCTGAAGGGGCATTGGGAGCAGGCACAGAGGCCAGTGGGCGGACGCTGCCCCCAGAGTCAGAACCTGGGCTTAGATCCTCTGATGCCTGTTCCCAAATGTGTGCCCTTGGCCAAGCCCCAGGACCTGTCTTCTCATCTAAAATGAGAGGGTTGGACCAGATGGGGGCTGGGGGCCCTTCTGGTTCTGGTCCCGGCTCCCAGGACTTTGCTGAGCTCACTCGGTGAGCCAGGAGCCGCCAGTCCCGAGCCAAGTCTGTGTTTCCCGATAGTCTTGCCCCTGGAGAGCGGTGATGAAGGCGCCGTCCTGGGCATCCGCCCTGGTATTGGGTGGAGGTAAGTGCTTGTCCCTGCCTTCCACTGTCAGCCTGTGCTGGCCCGAGCAGCGCCCCCACCCCACAATCTCAGAATAGGACTCCTCCAATGCACAAACCTTCCCAGAGACTGCCCATCCTGTGTTGTGATTGCCAACAGAGCATAAGCCTTAAGGGGGGAGGCTTCTGACCCACCTGGAAGGCACGACTTGGGCTGATGCCACCCCTGACCTAGAGAGGCAGATGAGCTGCATTTACTGTGTCCTTAGTGACAAAGATGAATAAGTTTCTATTGTTTTAAGCCAGCTCCTGCCCTCAAGGAGCTTCTAGTCTAATAGGGAAGATAAGGGGGCACACAGAAAAGTTGCCACAAGACGGGATGGGTGGGGACGACGCTCTAGGAAAACGGGGAGGCCGCCTGTGGAGGGGGTGGAGGGAGGAGCTGGCTGCAGTGCCCAGGGACATGGCCGAGAGACAGGGCAACAAGACACTTTAGGATCGGGGGTAAAGGGTGCTGCCGACCGAGGAGATGAGGGAGGGCTTCTTGGAAGAGGTGCCCCTAGAGACTACAATAGTAGCTAGCTCTTAGGGAGTGCCCACAGCACACCAGGGGCTTCACAATGATCTCAGCTGATCCCCACAACAGCCCTGGGGAGGAAGCGCTTTGACTGTCCCCATTCTACAGATGAGGAAACTGAGGCAAGCAGAGGCCAGGTGACTTGGCCAGGGCCACACAACCAGCATTCATCGGTCCTGATGTGAGCCCACTGACCACCTAGGACTTGAGATTCTTTCCCTGGGCCCATAGCTAAGGGCTTTTAGAGCCTGGAGTCGAATCTCTACAAAGCTCCCACTGACCTCCCTTGGAGAGGGACTGGCCCAGAGAAGTCCAGGCAACAAGGATTGAAGGGCCCCTGGAGAAGCTCAAACCCTGCTCTCTGACGTGGAGGGCCTTCGCCTGCCCCGTCCTTCCCTCTCCCTCTGTGGCGCCTGCATGCCCATCTGCTCAGGCTTATCCCCAGTTCCAGCGTACATGCTCCCCAGCGGACAAGCTGCACCCTGCAAAGAGCCGAGAGCAGTGGTTTGTCCCTCTGAATCTGTTTCCTCTGCCTTCGATTGCTTTGGAGTAGCGACCTTCCTTCTGTGTGTGGAGAAAGTGGGTCTGCCAGGAGGAAATGACCTTCCTAAGGTTACATATCCGCCCAGGGGTTCTGGCTGCCCATCCAGGGCATTTTCAGGTCCCCTGCCTCCTTCACATCATCCGTGAAAAGGCTCTGAACAATCCTGCTGTGATAGCGCTAAGGACCATCGCAGAAATCGCAGCAATTGCATTTTTACCCCCAGAAGGTCACAGAGCAAATGTTTACCAGGAATGGCCGGGGACCAGCAACTCAGTGGGAGGTGCTCACGAAGTCACAATCCTAGAAGTAATTAATTCTTCATCTTCCCTTAATTGGCCAGATGTCAGTGCTCATTACAGCCTAAAATATTCCTAATGGCTGTGATAGAGAGGTCATGAAGAGGAAGGCAGGTGGGTGGGACTGGTGGGACCTCCCCAGGCTGGGGCCAGGCTCTGACACTCCGGCTGTGCTGGACAGAACCCAGCCTGCCTGGGATTCATTTCTAAGGCTCGTCACTAATCATTGGGCCGCCTTGGATGAGCTGCATCCTTCCTCGGAATCTGGAGGCGCGACCCCAGGCCTCCTCTTACTAGCCGCATGAGGATCTTGTGAGATAGGTTCTCTGGGCCTCAGTCTCCTTCTCTTTAAAATTAGCCCATCTGTTTAAGTGACTCCTAAGTCCCCTCCCAGGAAAATCTAGGCTTCTCTGTTTTACAAATATGTTTATATATTATGTATGAATGTGTATTCATTACATGGAATATGAGCAAATGAATGAAAGAGCATTCATTACACTCTTAAGTATTGTGCCAAGGGCTACGCCAAGCCCTGGGGACACAAAGACAAAAGTGAGACAGTCCTGCCCTCAAGGAGTTGCTAGTCTTGGGGGAGGAGATAGCATGTCCTATCCATGTCCATTGCTTCCTCCTCCTGAGCTGGGCCCTGAACTGCTCAATGGCTTCCCCCAAGTGATCCTTTCTCATACCAGTCATTTAAGAAAGGCACAGAAGAATCCCTGGGGCCCTGGGAAGAAACAGACAAAATGATCCCATCTGCAGATTAATGTCATCAGAGCTATAAAGTGACAGCCAACAGGAAAGCAAGGCGGGGCACTTAAAAACACTCCCCCAAACAAATGGAATGTTCTTGTGTGGTGACACCTGCAGAGAAACCCAGAAGCTGCAGATGAACGGATGCAGAGGAAGGGAGCAGAACCAGGAAAACAACAGGACCAGAAAGACAAGCTGGAGAAGTCTGATCATCTTGGTGACCAAGCACAATGACAACAGAGGCATGACAAAGGGAGTGAGCCCCTCTGGAAAGGGGATGGGCTCAGTGGCCAGAAGGAGGCAGATATTTCTGCACGTGGCCACAGCGGGCACCTGTCTGTCTGACCATGCAGATTTGTTAGAAGGGTTTTGTGTTTCCTTTTTAATTTTTTTCATTTGAGAGGATGAGAAGGAGAAGAGAGCTAGGGATAAGGAAAAGGGGGAGAGAGACAGAGAGAGAGAGAGAGAGAGAGAGAGAGAGAGAGAGAGAGAGGAAGAGAGAGAGAGAGAGAGAGAGAGAGAGAGAGAGAGAGAGAGAGAGAGAGAGAGGAAAGGAAGGAAGGAAAGGAAATGAAAGAAAGTGAGAGGAGGAAGGAAAGGAAAGAAGAGTACCATTGATGCACCTTTTAAAAATTTGTAGAAAAGAACAGAAAGAGGGGGCGGCTAGGTGGTGCAGTGAGTAGAGTGCCGGCCCTGGAGTCAGAAGGACCTGAGTTCGGATCCAGCCTCAGACACTTAACCCACACACAAACAAAAACCTAGTCGTGTGACCTTGGGCAAGTTACTTAACCCCAATTTCCCTCCAAAAAGCAAAACAAACAAAAAAACAAAACAAAAAGAAGGACAAAAAGAATCAGAGGCAAGCTAGACAGTCTGGAGAATGATGTGATGAATTTGTTATATATCATGAAAGAAAAGCAGCCAAATATAACAGGGAATTCCTGTATTGTGCATAATCCTCCTCTTTATTCCACTGTGTGTACAGAAATGCTCATCTTGGAATTTGTTTAATTCAGATTTTTCAATTTAAAAAATCCTCCCCTGGTGCCCTGATATCTTAATATCCTAATATAATAATATAATATAAATATAAAATAATACAATAAGTCTGACAGCTCAATCTGCCAGTGAAAACAGATCTCCCAAGAAAGCTGCTCTGTGACCAATATCTCCAGCTTTGGCCCGTTCTTGTATTGCTACCCAAATATTTTCCTAATTGACCTAACATTCAAATAGAGCATTTCCATGAGCCCTGACCAACTTAGAGAGCTGGGAGAGAGGGCAGAGGAGGGCAGCCCCTGGGAGGGGACTGTTGGCAGGAAGGGTTATCTGGGAGGAGGACAGATTCCCCAGGCAGCGCTAGCCTACATGGCATGGTTGGTTTTTTTAGTAACTCTAATTGGGTCACACCTAAAGCTGTCCTATTTGGAACAGAACAGATGCTAATGACCTCATAAGAAACTCTGAGGTTGAGTCATAAAGACGATGATGGGGCCTGAGAGATGGAAAGATCAGAGGTGCTTGAGTCCAGTGCTCTGATCCTGCTGAGGAGGGAGGTGCAGTCCAGCAGGCTCCAGCTTGTCTCCCCGAACTAGAAGGTCAGGAAGGCTGAGCATTGTGGGAGGGAGAGCTTGGCAGGCACTGGCCTCACCATTCAGAGGCAGCAGATAGAAGCCGAGTCTGACTCGCTGTGAAACCATCCTTCGTGTGAAACACCTTTGGGGCCCAGTGACTATTTCCTGACTGGCCGGCTCTCCCCGGGGTGTGCCTCTCCTTGGCCAAGTCATGTGGCTTGGGCATCGGGCTGGGCTGTATGCTTCTTGAAGCCTTGGGCACAGAACACACCTCGTGCAATGGGCTTCCTGGACATCTTTGTTAGAGGCCTTGCCTGGCCACAGCCTTTCCCAGCATAGACCGGCTGGATCATTACGTTTATCTCCAAATCTGGTTGGCAAGTAGGCCCAGGAGAGGAGGATATTTCCTGGGATACTCACAGCATATGTTCTTTGGAGACGGGAACATACTGGGGTTCACCAGCACAGAGCCAGCCCCACATTTAACAAGCTTCATGTGTGAAGGGCCCATGCACGTCACTGTCACCAGTGGATGAGGCCCTAGGCCCTGCACACACCAGCTATGGCTTCAGCAGCCAGGGGCTGGTTCAGTCGTTGGCCCTGGAGGATGCTCTGGATAGGAGAGGGGTTCTCTGCAGCAGATGAGAAGGAGGTCAGGATGTTGGATGCCCGAACGTGGATGGTCTCAGGCCCCAGAGCACTGCCCATCCTCAGCCAGGAGGACTGGGGTGAGACCAGCACAATCATCACAGAATCACTATTTAGCAGGGACTTCAGACAACCAACATCCCTTTCCTCCCATTTTACAGATGGAGAATGGGGGCCCAGAGGAAGCCAAGTGACTTGGCCGTATCACACTCATGGTAGTGTCAGAATTGGAACCCAGGTCCTCTGAGTCCAGTACTGTTTGTCCTAATTCATAAAGAAGAGGACGGATGGAAAATGCTGATTTTGTCCCAGCAGTCAAGGAGTCAGCTCTCTGACCAAGCCCATCAGGATAGAACTAGGACAGGCACCGCAGGTGACCTGTCAGATGGGTCTGGGCTTCAACAGGCTGAGTAGAGCAGGCTGGCTTGCCCCCAGGAGACCTGGCTCTTAATGACCCCAAGCCGCTCCCCGTGGCACCCCCTCCGCCTACCTGGAAGGTAGGTTCTAGCCAAGATTGTTTGCTTGCATACCTTGGAACATAATGGTCTGCAAGAAAGCCAGGTTGTCAGCAGCCCAGAGGGTGCTGGGGGGAGGTGAGAGGGGGCTGGGAAAGTGGATGGCCAGGGGGAGGGGGGCAGCTCATGGATGCAGAGCAGGGGGCAGCAGATGGACAGCCCGGATGCTGCCAGGGAGCCAGGACCCACTCTTGAGTGGTCAGAGGACATGAGTGAACAGCTCTCCAAAGGATGGAGAACCGTCAGAACAACAGTTGGGAAGAAAGCTCCAGGGCACAGATTGTGGGAGAAGTGCAGACCAGAGCAACTCTGGTGGGGGGTCTGCTAGCCCCCAAGGGGCAGGGATGGCAGGCAGTGAGAGGGCTGTGCTGGAGGGGCCATGGGAAGGCTACAGCATTCATACCCTGCTAGTGGAGCGGGAACCGGTCCCACCATTTGGGAAAATGGCCTGGAATTGGGTTAGAAAAGTCACTTTGATCTGGCAATGCCACCATGAGACCCATGAGTATGGAGGTCAAAGGCAGAAGGAAAGGTGCCAGATAGAGATTGGTATTCATAGTCAGTCAACAAACACTCATTCAGTGCCTTCCGCTGGCCAGGCATGTACAGTTAACGGTCTTGCCTGATCCTTGTTGAAACCCTCCATTCTACAGTTGGGGACACTGAGTCAGAGAGGTGAAAGGCCTGGCCTAGGGTCACAGGGGGAAGAAGTGTCTGAGGCTGACCCGGGGTGAGACTTTGCACCCATCTGGCACTGAAGATGCGGGAGAGGGCCTCCTTATGGCTGGTAGGGGAGGGAGGGAGCCAGCAGGGAGCCTTGGGCATGGCTGGGGGCCACAGTGGCAGACACTGCAGGATTCCAGACAGAAGGAGTCCTTCACCAGCCTCTCCCTGCCCACAAGGGAGCACCCAGCTCTGGGGGGACGCACCCCAGCTCTGCCCCTGCAACAGAGCAGAGGAGGAGCCTGGGCCAAGTGGAGGGGATGCAGCAGAACCTGCTGACTATGGTCAGCCACTAACTGGAATGGGAAAGGTGCAGCTCTGTCCACGTTGGCCTGGAGCCTCCAAAGAGCTGGCACAAGGACCCCTTTTTGTAGCTAGGGAGGTGGCTGCCCCCCAGAATGAGGGGGAACCCAGGACCCCCAGGTGGATACCCCAAAGAGTTGGTGCAAGGATCTTTTGTAGCTAGGGAGGCAGCTGTGCCCTAGACTCTGAGGGGGGACCCAGGACCCCCATCAGGAGCCCCCAAATAGCTGGCATAAGGACCCCCTTTTGGTAGCTAGGGAGGTGGCTGCCCCCCAGACTCTGAGGAGGGACCCAGAACCCCCATCAAGAGCCCCCAAAGAGCTGGTGCAAAGACCCCTTTTGTAGCTAGGGAGATGGACCCCATCAGGAGCCCCCAAAGAACTGGCACAAGGACCCCCTTTTGTAGCTAGGAAGGTGGTTCCCCCAGACTCTGATGGGGGGGACCCAGGACCCCAGGGCTTCTCACGTCTTTGCCCTAAGGACAGACCCTTGGAGGGCCTAGAGTGTCATGAGCTGGGAACATGGGTTGCTGTGGTTCCAAGGCACCTGCTCCCTAACAGGGAGGCCCCCCCAGGAGGCCTGGCCTGCAAAGGCCACTCCCGCTGCAGCCTCAGCCACAGTCACCAGGTGGTGTCTGAGACCCTCACTGCAGCCGCGGTCTGAGCCAGCCCATCCCTGGCTATGCAGACAGCGCTCCAGGCTCACCAAGCGCGCCTGGCCCGACCTTCACGTAGCCAGGAGGGAGGAGGTGCATGGAGCCCCACTGTGTCCCTTGGCCAGCTGGAGGCAGAGCAGGAGGTGCAGCGGGTAGGGTGCTGTCCTTGGGTCAGGAAGAGTTGAGTTCGAGTTCAGGCACAAGTCACCTGAGGCTGTTTCTTCAGTTTCCCCATCTGCAGAATGAGGTGTTGCAGAAGCAGGGACTCCCCAGGGCCTGCGCTGTGAACACTGTGGAGAGCCTGGAACCCCATCTCAGAATCGAGCCCCTTATGCACCAGATACAGCCACGGGGCACAGAGGGTGGTCACCCCTGCCCACCCATGGGCTCCTCAAGCTGCTCCTGTTACTGACCCTGAGAGCCAGGACTTGGGAGGGGCCCCGGGGCCTCCAAACCAAGGAGCCCCCACCCCAGGGGAGACCCTAGCTTCGGGGCTGAGCCCAGATGGAGGGGCTGCCCTGTTCTGCCCAGGTCTGGCCCAGGAGAGGCCTGCCCTGCATCTCAGCCCAGCAGGCACCAGCCAGAACGGGAGGGTGATGGAGCCTCTCACTGCACAGAAAAGGAAACTGAGGCAGAGGGAGGTGAGGGGACACACACAGCCATCTTAGAGACGAGGAAATGGAGGTGCCTGCAGCGACTGGCCCAAGGTCATCCGGCTGGTGAACAGCAGCATCCTCCTCTCCCCTGGGATGTGCTGCCTCCAGGGGCGCCTCTGCTGAGCTGGCCAGGAGGCTTTTCTGTGATGCCTGGCACGTTATCTCAGTGTGGAGAACCTTCCAGAAAATAGTAAAATGGTGGAGCTAAAAGGAAGTGCATTATATCAGAGGCAGTCAGAGCTGGGAGGGGCCCAAGAACAGGGGATGTCAGGGCTGGAAGGGCCCGAGAACAGGGGAGTTGGGGAGCCCAGAGTGACCTTTAGATCTGCATTTAAGGAAGACAGCTTTGGCAGCAGTCAGTGGGCAGAGACTGGAAGCATCCAGACCAATTAAGTGACTTCTGGAGTAATATGGGGGAGGAGGTGAGGGCAGGAGAGAGTGCTGGAGCTGTGTAAATAGAGAAGGGACAGTTCAACATGGTTTGGAGCCAGAGGCTGGGAAGAGGCGGGGGTGGGGGGTGCTGAGGACTGGTGGGGAAGGGGCTGTAAGAGGCAGGTCTGCTCCTAGTGAGGGATCTGGGGCTCCTGGGGGGGTCCTGCCCATCACTGGGTGCCACGGCAGCAGGTGGGATGACTCCATCCTCCCAGGGCACACTCCATGTCCTCCTTGGGTGATGCTTCCTATTGGAATTCCCTGTGACTCTGGGCTTCATGAGCGAGGGCCTCATGGAGGGCTCAGTGATCAGCCCTTCAAGGATGTGTGTTGTGCTCTGTGCTGGTGGCCTCCACTGTGGGCAGAGGGGAGCACCCTGCGGAGACAAGGCAACCTCTGAGCACCAGGCGAGCTGCTGCCCCCACACATGGCTCTGCAAGACTGTGGACCCTGTCAGTCCTCAGAGGGCCCAGGTCACCTCCACAAGAGCGTGGTGCTTGAGGGGAGGCTGATGGACTGCAGGATGGCCATCACTGCCATTAATCACAACAAATGGACTTCAAGGCCGAGGAAATCGGGGCCAGTATTTTTTTTTAATTTAAATTTATTTATTTACTTTTAGTTTATAACATTCAGTTCCACAGTCCCTTGAGCTCCAAATTTTCTCCCCTTCCCTCTCCTCCCTCTCCCCATCATGGCAGCATGCAATCTGATATAGGTTCTGCATAATATTTTCACATTAATCGTTAGTCAGGTTGTAAAGAAGGATTATAACCAAATGGAATGAACAACAAGAAAGAGGAAACAAAACAAAAAAGAGAGAGAGCAGGTGGTTTGCTTCCATCTGCATTCAGACTCCACAGCTCTTTCTCTGGATGTGGACATCTCTCTCCATCATGAGTCCTTTGGAGTTGTCTTATAACCCTGCATTGCTGAGAGGAGCTGCGTCTATCAGTCAGTCGTCACACATACATTGTGTACAAAGTTCTTCTGGTTCTGCCACCCTCACTCAGCATCAGTTCATATAAGTCCAGGTTCTTCTGAAGTCCATCTGCTCCTCATTTCTTATAGCACAGTAGTATTCCATTACATGCATATACCACAACTTGTTTGGCCATTCCCCAGTTGATGGGCATCCCCTTGATTTCTAATTCTTTTCCACCACAAAAAGAGCTGCTATAAATATTTTTGTACATATGGGTCCTCCTCCCACTTCTCTGATCTCTTTGGGATATAGCCCTAGAGGTGGTATTGCTGAGTCAAAGCCCTTTGTAACCCTTTGGGCATAGTTCCAGATTCCTCTCCAGGATGGCTGGATCAGTTCACAACTCCACCAACAATGCATTAGTGTTCCAATTTTCCCACATCCTCTCCAGCATTTATCATTCCCCTGTTTTGTCATCTTAGCCAATCTGACTTGTGAGATGTGGTACCTCAGAGTTGTTTTGATTTGCATTTCTCTAATCAATAGTGATTTAGAGCATTTTTTATATGCTTATAGATATTTTTAATTTCTTCCTCTGAAATATTGCCTGTTCATATCCTTTGACCATTTATTAACTTGGGGAGTGACTTGTATTCTTATAGATTTGACTCAGTTGTCTGTATATTTTAGAAATAAGGCCTTTATCAGAGACACTGGTTGTAAAAATTCTTTCCCAATTTTCCATTCCCCTCTTAATCTTGGTTACATTGGCTTTATTTGTATAGAAACTTCAATTTAATGTAATCAAAATGATCCATTTTGCATTTTGTAATGCTCTCTCACTCTTGTTTGGTCTTAAAATCTTCCCTTCTCCATAAATCTGACAGGTTAACTATTCCTTGCTGAGGCAGCTCTTCTCAGAGAGCAAGAACTCACTGCTCCTTGTGTGCACTGATGAATTCAGAATTAGCTGTAAGTTTGGAAGTAGATTTAGGAATCATTGTGGACAGTTCAATGAAGACATCATGATTTAAGAGGAAGAAAAGAAATGAGATGTTAGACAGTTTGGAGAAAGGGAGGGGGAAATGAGAGAGAAACAATTAGGCTGCTCTATCGGCGCTGGCAAGCCATGCACTTGCCCAATCTGGCCGGCTCCACAGAGGGCTGTGAGGCAGAACAGACCGACCAGCGGGCCCCAAGATGGACAGTAGCTGTAGTGAAGGTTTCAAGAAGGGCAGCCCAAGGACAGTCACCCATTCCTGAGAGAATGTCTTCATTCTGTTCTCCATTATGGGAGGTAGTGGATGCAGTGTGGAGGCAGAGGGGTCACATCCTCCCTCCAACAATAGTTTAATGACTGTGTATAGGTCACTTCACCTCTTAGGGCTAACAGTGTCCACACAGAAGGACAATGAACTGACCAGGACACAGGCTGTCCACATCCCAACTTGGGAGAAGCAGCCCAAGATGGACATTCATCTAACATGGGTAAGGTGCACAGAAGGGGAGGATGGGACGAGGACGAGAATCTGAATGGCTCAGGGGCCTCACTCAGCCCTCCCACCTCCTCTTGGCCTCCCCACCCAGGTCTTCCTGAGCCCAAACCAAGTCCAAGCAAGGTTGAACACACTCACCTTTGGAGCTCCCATCCTAGGGGATTAACACTAGTGGCTCAGCCCACTGACTCTGCTGGCTGTCCTGAGACACCAGACCCTCTGTCCATCCACCCCAGCCATACCAGCATGCTCCTGCAGCTTTTGCCAGCTGCCTTCCACCTTTGCCCCTAAACCCAAGCACCCTTCACTGGCCCCCATCCCCAAAATGTCTTGTCTTCCCCGTGAGAAGGCAGTAAGGTCCATGAGAGCAGGAATTGCTTTAAAAAAAAAAAAACAACTATTTGTGTCCTCTGCACTTGGCACAGTCCCTGACACAAAGTTTCTTCATTCATTCATCCAGCCTAATAAATTGACTACATACCTTTTACAAAAAAGAAAAAAAAAATAAGCTATAGGAAATAGAAATTTGTCCATAACCCTTTTTCTAATGTGGAAGTGTTTGTGGGTGTTTCTCTGGTTCAGAATAACAAAAATGAAAACCAAACCAAACACCCCTGACCTGCACAACCTGCCTTCTCTGCGGCGTTTTAGAGGAAGCAGTTTATAGGATCGGAATTCAGCACAGAGAGAGGCTTGAAAGAATCTCATGCAGCTTCTCCTGTTTCAGAGGACTTGCCTTCACCCTCCAGCACAAGCTGCCAGAAACCTCATCACTGCTCCATCCTCAGGAGCCTAGACACTCAACTCATGTGATTTCATTCCCCTTAATATTAAGCCCTACCGTGTCTGCCTGTTGTTACCACTTCTGCCTTCTGGGGCCAAGCACACTGGGGCTAATCCCATTTCCCCATGACAGCCCTATTCTTGTGATTCCTTTTGCATTTTCATCACTTTAGCTCCATTCACTTCATTTTCCTATAGAGCCATGCCAATCAATTTACTTCAGCCCAGTTCATTTATTTGTCTTTAATTAGAGTGAAATCCTCAAAGGACAGGACCAGGAGGTAACCACAGAATCCCAGAGCTGGAAGGGGGCATTTCCAGGGTCTACTGGACCCCTCCATAGAGGAGGCTTCCTCTGGAAAGCCTTTCCTCCTCTCTCCCTTCTGAAGTGACCGCTAGGAATGCAGCAGCCTCCAAGAGAACCTAAATTCACAGGGGGAGGAATGCCTGGGTTTGCTTTTGTATCTCCAAAAGGACCCAGAGCCTTTGCTGCTGCAGGTTCTCCATGCACCTTCTTTCACTGATGGCGCCTTGTTCCCAGTAGGCACTCGGGAAGCATCAAAGACTTGCAAAGCATTCTTCGTATATTATCTCATTCAACATACATGTGGTCCCTTTCCTGTCTCAGCCCTTCCAGAACCACCACCTGCCTGTGCTGTTAGGATGCCTGGGTCCCTCTGCCCATGAGCCACACCTGTTTGCTCTGCGGACAACCGAGGCCACCGCTTCTACTGCTGGATATTGTCTCCCACAAATCTCTGGTCTGTTCATCTTCTATTCCTTTTTAAGCTCTGTTGGCTGCTCTCTGTGGTGCCAGTCTTGCTGGGCTCCTCCTTCTCCATCTTGCCCTCATTTTCATTTCAAACCCTTTTTAGTAGATTCTGCTGCATTGCTGACCTAAGCCAGGTTCACTCTAGCTCTGACCAATGACCCATCACTGCTGTGCTTGGCCATGGCTCAGAAACCCAATCCCATTCTCAAACGTCATCTTGGTCAAGCATTCTCTTTCCAAACCTAACTCTTCTGAATATGTTAGTGTGACTGACAGAGCAACACGAAGGGAGGTTCCTGGAGTCCCCTCTGTACCCTCCATTCTTTTTTCTTGTTCCTCCTTAAAACACTGCTGGCATTCCTTTAAGGAAGATTCTCCCACAGACTCTAGAGAGTCAAGATAAGATTCCTCCTCCAGAATGGAAATCAGCATGAACACATTGGTGTGGCGATTTACCAGCAGATCTGTAGTAGACAGAAGGATTTCAACAGGTCATGGGGAAATCCTTGCCCTCTCCTCCATCTGCTTGGGCTTAAGAAACTAGCATCCCTGCTTTAAAAAAAGGACATAGCAGCCAGATTGGCTAAGATGACAAAACAGGAAAATGATAAGTGCTGGAGAGGATGTGGAAAAATTGGAACACTAATGCATTGTTGGTAGAGTTGTGAACTGATCCAGCCATTCTGGAGAGCAATCTGGAACTATTCCTAAAGGGCTATAAATAAGTGCATACCCTTTGACCCAGCAATACTATTTCTAGGGTTACATCCCAAAGAGATTAGAGAAGTGGGAGGAGGATCTGTATGTACAAAAATATTTATAGTGGCTCTTTTTGTGGTGGCAAAGAATTGGAAATCAAGGGGATGCCCATCAATTGGGGAATGGCTGAACAAGTTGTGGTATATGCATATAATGGAATACTATTGTGCTATAAGAAATGAAGAGCAGACGGACTTCAGGACCTGGAGAGACTTATATAAACTGATGTTGAGTGAGGGGAGCAGAGCCAGGAGGAATCTGTACATAATCACAGACACAATGTAAATGTGACATCTAACTTTGATAGACTGGGCTTCTCTCAGCAATGTAAGGTTATAAGACAACTCCAAAAGACTCATGATGGAAGGAGATATCCATATCCAGAGAAAGAAATGCAGAGTCTGAACGCAGATTGAAGCCAACTACCTGCTGTGTTTCTTTTTCTTGTTTTGTTTCGTTTCCTCGTTCCCACAGATCATTCCATCAGTTATTATCCTTCTTTACAACCTGACTAATGGTTAATGTGAAGGTATTTGTAGATCCTATATTTGAGTGCATGTCGCCATGATGGGGGGAGGAAGAGAAGAAGGGGGAGAAAATTTGAAACCCAAGGGACTGTGGAACTGAATGTTGTAATCTAGAAGTAAATAAACAAACTAATTTAATTAAAAAAAAGAATTAGCCACAACATTGAGATCACAGACCCATCAAAGAATTCAGGGAAGATTATTTATAACTGACCTGCAAGCATCCACAAAATGATCAACCATTTGGTGAACACCTAAAATATTCATAAACTGCCAAAAAAATAAAAAATTAAAAAAAAAGGACATGGTGCTAAGTCTGGCAAGACCTACTCTGGCTGAAGCCATGCAAACTCTTTGGAAAAACTTCTTTCTTTTCTAACTAACTACTCTCCATGTAAACACCCATTTAATGTGTTCTAGAATCTGGCCAAGAGCCAAGGTCAAGATCATTGGCCTCTACTTGGGCTTTCTCCTTTACCTCATCTGCTGATTGCCAGCCTCCTCATTCTCTGGGATTCCCATGCCCTCGGCTGTCTCTGGCCTGGGCCATGCCCACACTGTCTCTATCATCTGGTTGTAAGGAAAGCTTCTTGTAAGCCACAAAGTGCATATGGAGCATTTGTCCAAGATGCGCACATTCACTGGCTTCTTAGTCTGTATTTCATAGTTTGGGCACTATGTACTGTTCATATGCCTTGTCTTTTTCTTCAAAGGCTGATTGATGTTGCTTTTATCCCCACTATGGTCATTTCCCAATAACTCCCCCTTTCCTGTCCATTCATGGGAGAAAAAAGCAAAAACAAAACAAAACAACCCAAACAAACCCCCACCCCCAATCGCCCAGATAAAGACAACCAACTAAAACAGTGACCTATGCTGGCAAGAGCTACACCCATGTTCCTCCATTTCATTTTCTCAGCAAGGATGGTTTTCTGATAGTGTTTACAAATGTGAGAAGCAATGGAACAAGCTAACAGAAGGCTTCTTCTTGGTAAAAATGTGAGTGATGAATGTGACTGCCTACTAAGTCAGCAGTTCACATGGCATCAATAACTCTCTCCATTCAATGCAAACCTCTCTGAAGATGAGGATATTTCCCACACGATAAAAACAGGAAATTTAACCCTTGCAAAGCCAAGGAGATTTTAGACTGTGAAAATATCACTTTAGTTCTTGTTGGAAAGGAAATTTCTATCCGATCTGTCAAAGAAGCAGAAATAGCAAAAGATTTACAAAAGAGATAACTAATGACAACTGATATGAAATTCAGCAAAGTGATATACCCAATGACTACAGCAACAGAATTAGAGAAAAGCACCACTCCAACATAGTGAATTTTGCAAAATTACCAGCATAAGCTTGGTCTCAAAGAAGAGATAGATGTGAGAAAGCAACTCTTTCTACTCTTTTGCAGAGATTGGTGGGGGATGCATCAATCCTATTTTATCAATGTATTTTTTCCAGTACATTCCAATGTATTCAGTAGATTAAGTTTTCTGAATTGTTTTCTCTTCCTCTCTTTATTACAAAAAAATTCTTTTTTTCCAAATGTTTTATTAACTTCTGGTTTACATCATTCATTTCTACCAGATTCTTAGTTACAATTTTTCTCCCATTTTTCCCCTACCCCCCCACCCCAGAATAGCAGTCCCACAGAATATCCCCTTATCCCATCTGCTCTCTCCCATATCTTCTCCCATACCCCCTTTGACTTTTTCAGTAGGGCAAGGTGAATCTCTGTGCCCCAATGCCTTTATATCTTATTTCCCAATTATATAATAGTATTATTAGTAAATAGTAAATTAGTAAATAGTAAATAGTAAATTAGTAAATAGTAAATAGTAAAATAATATTAGTGATGGTATTTATGTATTTTTACACATTTGATTTTAAAACTTTGAGTTCCAAATTCATTCCCTTCCTCCTTTGTCACCCACCTTTACTGGGAAGATAAGCAATTCAGTATATGTTGTACATGTGTAGCTATGCAAAACATTACCATAGTAGATGTATTGTAAAAGACTGACTGTATTTCCCTCCCTCCTATCCCACCTCCCATTTGGTCTATTCCCTACTTTGATCCTGTCCCTTTTCAGAAGTGGGTGCTTCCAACGTCTCTCACCCCCTTCCTTCCCGCCCTCCTTTCCATCATTCCCTCTCTCATCCCCTTCCCTCCTACTCTCCTGTAGGGTGAGATACCCTATTTAGTGTGTATGTCATTCTCTCCCTGATCCAAATTCAATGAGAATAAGGTTTTGCCTTTTTGCTTTCCTGTTCTTCCCCTCCCTTGTAACCATTTTCCTTTGCCTCTTCTATATGAGATAGTCCACCCCATACTGCCTCTCCCCATCTCCTCTCATTATATTCCTCTCTCACCTCTTAATTTCACCTTTTAAGTATCATCCCTTCCTATTAAATTCAACCTGTGTCCTTTATGTATACCTGTAAACATATATACACACATATTCACATATGTATTCATATGCCCATATACCCTTCTTCCAACTATTTTCATACTGAGAAAAGTTTCATCATTTATAGTTATAGTTTTTTCATGTAGGAATATAAATAGTTCAACTTTGATAAGTTCCTTATGATTTTTTTTCCCTGTTTACCTTCTCAAGCATCTCTTGCTTCTTATATCTGAATGTCAAATTTTCTATTCAACTCTGTTTTTTTTTTTTTCCACCAAGAATGCTTGAAAGTCCTCTATTCCACTGAATGACCATATTTTCCCCTGAAACATGATACTCAGTTTTGCTGGATAGGTGATTCTTGGTTTTAATCCCAGCTTCTTTGACCTCTGGAATATCATATTCCATGCCCTTTGATCCCTCAGTGTAGAAGCTGCGAGACCCTGCGCTATCCTGATTGTGTTTCCACAATATTCAAATTGTTTCTTCCTGGCTGCTTGTAATATTCTCTCCTTGACCTGGGAATTCTGGAACCTGGCTACAATATTCCTAGGAGTTTTCTTTTTGGGATCTTTTTCAGCAGGTGATCAGTTGATTCTTTCAACCTTTATTTTGCCCTCTGGCTCTAAAACTAATTAGGGCAGTTTTCCTTGAGAATTTCTTGAAGGATAATTTCTAGGTTCTTTCTTTGATCATGGTTTTCAGGTAGTCCAATAATTTTTAAATTATCTCTCCTGGATCTAGTGTTTTTTCCCATGAGATATTTCACATTGCCTTCTATTCTTTCATTTGTTTGGATCTGCTTAACAGCATCTTGATTTCTCATAAAGTCATTAGCTTCCATTTGCTCCAGTCTTATTCTGAAGGAATGAATCTTCTCAGTGAGCTTTTGAAATTCTTTTTCCATCTGGCAAATTTGGCTTTTTAAAGCCTTCTTCTCCTCATTGCCTTTTTGAGCCTCTTTTGCCATTTGAGTTAGTCTATTTTTTAAGGTGTTATTTTCCTCAGTCAGGCTGTTGACTCTCATTTCATACTTTTCTTGCATCTTTCTCATTTCTCTTCCCAATTTTTCCGCCATTTCTCTTATCTGCTTCTTAAGGTCCTCTATGTCCTGTAACAAGCTCATATTTTCATTTGGGACTTTAGGTGCAGGATTTCTGACCTCCCAGTCCTCCTCCTGTTCCACTTTGCCCCCCAAATAGGAGTCTAATGTTGAATTTTTCTGTTAATTTCCTTTGCCTAGGCATTTTGCCATTCAATTAATTGACTTTTGGGCTTCTTGCCACAGTAGGACTTTGCCACCAGCCAGGGAAGCTTCCGTCCCAAATGCTGGGATTTTCTCAGCTGCCAGAGATATTAGTTGGGTGCCATCTCTGAAGCCTCCACAGACTCTGGCAAGCTGGTCACACACCCCAAGACCTCCACCCCAGACCGCAATCCAGATCCAAGCAGGTTAAAGCAAGAGTGCTTACCCCCGAGATTGATCACTGGATCCCCCTACAGTTTGCAGGTCAGAAACTGAAGCTACCATGTGATTGTGGCTGCGCTGAAGCTTCTCAGTGGCTTCTCACCCCCAGGGAAAGAGTCCACTCGCTCTCCCAACTGAGTCCCAAAGTCCATAGGGCACTGACCTCTCACTTTGTCTATGGCATCGACATGTTGATAATTCTGGAAACGCCACAGCTGCTGGTGTTCTGGAGTCCCTCCAGCCAGCTGCTGGTCAGGCTGCCCTGGGGCTAAAACCTCCGACTCACGGGCCTGGGCTTGGCTCCCAGAGCGCTGTGCTGGCTGCCACACTGTTCTCAGTGGGAGGTTAGCTTCTCTGTGTCATTTTGTGGGTTCTAGAGCCCCAGAGTTTGTTCAGACTCCCCTTTTACATAAATTTGGAGGTTGTGGGAGCTGGAGCTGTGCAGAAGAGTTGTTTCTACTCTGCCATCTTGACTCTGCCCCCACAAAAAATTCTTATAAGGGATGGCTTGTGGGATAGGAGGGCTGGAAGGTATAAAAGGAAGGAAAGGTGATGTGAAAGCAAAAGATGATAAAAATCAATTAAAAAAAAAGGAAACTTCTAACAATTCCCTTTCCCAACTCAGAAGCAGACCTCAGATGCCTCCAGGATCTCCCATCTAGTGAACTAGCTACAAATCACAGCATCTCAGAGCTGGAGAGACCAGAGAGGTCATCTGGTCCAACCTGTCCCAGAGACCTCATCTACAATATCCCTGGCGAGTGCTCCTCTGGCCGTTAGTTAAAGACCTCCAGTGACAGAGAGCTCACTACCTAGACAAGAAATCCTATCCTATGATTGGGCAGTTCTTGTTACTAAGAAATTCCTCCTTCTATTGAACCACAGCTTGCCTCCCTGTAATTTCCACTCACTTCAGCTGGGGCGAAGCAGCAGAATTCTGCTCTGTTCCTTACATGTCACTTAGCCCTGAACTGGGCAGAGAGTTGGTCTCCAGTACAAGCCAACAGACTCGTAATTCTACAATTGAGTGCTGGAGGAAAAGATTTAGGGAGACAAGACACCTGCACCACCAGCACCTGGGGAAGGCCCTCAGCCCAACCTGTCTAGACCACTGCAGTAGCCACTGGGGGCCCCCCCACTCCAGTCCAGCCTCCCGTCAGCCACCAAAGGGATTTTTTCCCCTACATTTGGAGGTCTGACCACATCTCACACACACACACACACACACACACACACACACACACACACACACACACACCACAAAATATACTCTTGGCTCACTATCATATTTCTTTTTTGGAGGGGAGGAGGCAGGGCAATTGGGGTTAAGTGATTTCCCCAGGGGCATATGGCTAGTTTTGTGTTGTGTCTGAGGCCAGATTTAAACTCAGGTCCTCCTGACTCCAGGCTGGTGCTCTGTTCACTGCAACACATAGCTGCCCCCACTCTCATCTTTAAGATGGCTATCTAATTACGTGGCCTCCCAGGCCCCCATGGTCTCCCAGCCTGTCCTCCAGCCTCGGGGCGACTGGTCTCTGGGCTCTTCCTCCCTCATGACACTGGGGGGGCATGTTCACCTCCTCCTGTCTCCTTGCTCCCTGGGCTCCCTGTGAAGCCCAGCCAGAGCCCCCCAGGCTGGCACCTCTCCCCGCTTCTCCTGCATCTTGTTGGCACATTGTCTGCCCATTGTCTCTCTGAGCGCTGTGCCAGCAGGGACTTTCCTCCCCACACCTGGCATAGGGCAGTTGCTTAATCAATGCTTGCTAACTGACCAGCTGGAGGTCATCTTGTGGATAAGGGGTCAGGCAAGCTCTGTAAGGCAAAGTGGCCATAGCCATGGCCTCGAAGGCAGAATGCCCACCCCACCCCTTCCTGGCTGTGTGATACTGTGCCAGTCACTTGCCTTGTCGAGCCTCACTATCCCCTCTAAAACATCTGGTAGACCTTCACACAACGTAAGAATGGCACCAGGATACTTGGCTCCCTTTCACAGGGCAGGAAAAGAAACTCCGGGAGGGAAGGGTCACTTCTCCCTGACACCAAGGGCTCTTTCCCCAACCTGAGCTGTTGATAGATCTTACATCCATACCTGAACGGGACCTCAGAGACCACCGGGTCTAGCCCCTTCCCCCATTCTGCAGATGAGGCCCAGGGAGAGAAGGGGACGATAGTGTCAGCACCAAAAGGTGGTGCTAGAACCCAGGTCTCCTGACTCCGGGGCCAGGTCTAACTCCTTGGGACCAGGAGACAGGGGGACAGCTAGCACCCTGTGGTCAAAGGCCAGGGGGGCTAGTCCACAGGGGTGAAGGGCCTTCCTTCGGACACGGCCACAGGCTTTCTCCCTTTGGGGTCTTGGGATCCCCTCATGGGCACGACCTCCCAGGGTATGGCTGGTGGCAGTTGGCAAGCAGGGCTGGCTTCTGTAACCTCACCTGGGGGGACCAGCCTTTCTCTGTCAGTCCACCGGGAGAGTTTGGTGAAGAGCTCATGAATCCCTGTCACCACTGCCTGGTGCACAGATAGGCCTGGACTCAGAAAATCTGAGGCTGAATTCGGGCCCTGGGGACCATCCCTGCCTGCCATGCCTGCTTCCTCCCAGGTAAGATCAGTGACACTTGGCCGTACTCATTGCAGGCTGTGTAGAAGGTAAGCCAAGGCCCTTCAGTAAAGGGGGATCTCAGGGACGTGCTTCCACCAGGCACCAAGTGCAGCAAGGGAGGGGGCTCTTAGCCCCATTTCACAGCTGGGGAAGCTGGAGCCGACTCAAGGTGAGTGGCTCCTTCATAAGGACTCCGGGCCCAACACTCTGTCCCCTGAAAGTCTGAGGACCTCAGGCCACCTGCAAAGACAGGCTATGCAGTGAGGCCCCTCATTTCCAAGCTTATCCAGTGTTTCTGAGAGGGCAGAGGAGGTGACATGAATCAGTTGTTGCCAGGAGAGTAGGGCCCGATGCCTCCCAGTCCAGCCCCCTCTGATCCTGTTCTATCAGCCCCACATTTCCAGTGTCTCTGGCCCTCCTGGCCCCCCTGGAGAACCATCCCTCACAATGAACTCTAGGAAGGCCACTCCGTACTGGTCATGGGGCTCCTGGGTCCGACAAATGCCAATGGCTACTGGGTAGGGCCAGGAGAGCTCAGCCACCATGAGCTACGAGGCCCTGGATGTCAGAGGATGGGGGGCATCCTCCCAGCTTGCCGTCTGCTAAGACCAGGAATGGGGGAGGGGCAGGCTCATGTGGGTCCCCCCCAAACAAGAAATAAGAACTTTTAACAATCAAAAAATAGTTAAATTCTGTCCAACATAATTTTATTTTTTAAAGTCTTCTCCATATAACAGAACATTAAGTATACCCTCTTTTAATCTTGAAACCAGCAAGATTAGACAGAAAAATTAAACTTAAGCTTTCCCATCAATAGTTTCTTTCTCCTCATGATTGTACTTAAGGAATAAATTCATAATTGTTTTCAGATAAAAGCGGGCACAACCTGCAAAGCCCTTTTCTTAATGAAAATAAGCAGTAATGCATCATGTCCCAGGAGTACAGGTGCAGCCCACCCTCTCCTGAGATGTCGGGCCTCAGACACTGCCCCTTGGCTCTCAGCTAGGATGGGGTCGGACAGGGAGGCCCCGGGCTCCTGGCTTTAGCTGCCCCTAGAGAAGAAGGGAGGGGTTCCACATGCACAGGCAGAAGGACCCTTTCCTAACACAAAGCATGATGTGAGCCTCTCCTCCTGGGTGCTAAATGTCAAGGCTTGGATTCCACAAGATAATGTCCAAATCAACTGCTAGGAGGATTCCAATGTGATGGGGGAAAGCAGGGGAATGTCCAGTTTCATAATCCTCTAAGCAAAGTCTGGGTGTGAGGCCATGTTCCAAACTAACTGAAGCCACTTTAGCAGAGCAGGGGATGTGGACCAGGCCTTTGTCTGGACCAAGTGCTTTCTCTAAGAGCAGTTCAAACTACTGGCCTAAAACTGGCAAGGAAGACCAGTAGTAGGCTTGGGTTTCTGAGCAGGGAAGGGCAAAACCCCCTTGGAGACTCCTTTGGAGTCAGAAGGAAAGCTGACCTGCCATTTTCACAAAAAAGGCTTGTTCAAGTACAGAGTCTGACTTGGCATCCCCTAAAGGCGGTCACTGAGAACGGGGGAATTCCCCCCTGAACATGGAATGCTGGCCAGGACCACTCTGTGGGGGCCATTCCCCATTCAAGGAGAGGATAAGCGAGACCATCAGTGGTGCCAAGACTGTCACCTGCTGCCTGAGTGCCCACCATGCCAGGCGTACTGAGATCTGGGCAGTAGGGAGGAAATGCCAAAGTAGAAGATGTGGTCCCTGCCCTCAGGGTCTTAGAAGATGGCAGGCCAAAAGCGCTTAAAGCTCCTGGAAACCATGGCAGCGGTTTGTCTGGGTCCAGCCCAAGGGCCACCTGCCTGGTTCTTTTACCCTGGAAACCTTCATGTTTCCATGAATCAACTGGAAGCGTTTCCCTCCTTCCCAGGGTTGGACCTAGTGATGCAACAGACAAGCTGATGTCTATCTACTTCAGAAGACTAAACTGCTCTAAGTAAATTCTAAAAATATATCATGTGGTGTATGTTAAATCTGTCTAAATACCTAACTGAATCGGTAAAAGCCCATCCATTACGGATTCAGGGAGTAGAGAAGAGCCTGGCCATGGAAGAGCTGTGTCAAGTATTTCACTGGGAGAACACAGGTGAGCGATTCTAAGCTCATCTTCTATCTTAAAGGAGGCTACTTTGCATACATTTTATCATATTCATAACTATGAATAAGAATAAAACAATGATCTAGGACACAACGGAGTAATTATGCTGCTACCTGAGGAGGAATGCCTTCACAGAAAAACCTCGTTCCTCTGGTAATTGTACTTGCAAGTGCTTCGGCAGTCAATGCACAATTAATCATGGTTTGTAGACAAAACACAAACAGGAAGAATCCCCAGGACATGTGGTACTGGGGTTGAAAAGGACCAAACTTCCAATAAATATATGGAAACAAGAAAGTCAGATAAGACTCAGGCGCCCACATAAGGGCCAGGCCTGAAGAAGAACAATTGGGTATCTGTGACAACACTTATTCTTTGCAGTTAATATTACCAACAACAAACAATTCAGCAATGAACTTCTGATTCACTGAATGCCAGCTCCGCCAGCTCTGTCCCACTTCTCCTCAAGCAGCACAATGAATATTATTTTAACCACTTGGCCTGCGACAACAAAGGCACCAACATTTGGAATCCAAAATGTTGGTTTTTTTTAAACAGAAAGTTTGCCAGCGCCTGTTTTCCTGCCTTAAAAGTCACATGAAACGTGACCTGTTTCTGCCAACACGCCTCGGGGGCACTTGCCATTGGCTGACACAGTCCTCATGAAAATGCTAAGTGGAAAGGCAGAGCTGAGACGTGAAAGATGGATCATGAAATAGGATCCGTCCCAGGCCAGGATTTACTGTACTGCAGCAAGCCTCAGCCTCTGAACACCCCGGGCACAGACAAGATGCTGCTGATGCCTGGCCTCCCGTGGTGTGTGACAGGGACAAGATTCACATGGCAGCATCATGAAAACCTTCGCCAGCCACCTCTCCCTGAGCCCCAGGCTCCTGACGATTCACCCTGTAAAACGCTCAAGATGCACAGACACTTGAAAAAAGAGCTTCCTAAAATCAACATTTAACTATCAAAAATAAATCCCTAATTTCAAATGTGTGTAGGCATCAACAGAACTGGTCTGCACTATTCTTTCTAATAAATATACTCAATGATTCGCAAGCACCAGCTGCACTCCAAAACCCTCCACTGGCAACAGCATCTCAGCTGAGGGCTTCCTGTGCTGGGGTCTCCTCAATCCCTCGGGCAAAGAGCTGCAGCAGCTGGCAGTGAACCCTGAGAGCAAAGACACAGGAGAGATGAGTTGTGGGGCAGGGACCGTGCGAGTCCAGCCCCGTGCCCAGCGCTAACTGTGGAGGCCTCACCTCTGAGGCCTGGGATCCGAGTGTGCCTGGTCTGGTCCCTCTCCCTCTCCCTCTCCGAGCTCCAGCTGTACCCTCCATTCTGGCCTGGCAGGAAATTCGTTCCCTTATTTCTAAAATGAAGGGGTTGGAGGAGCAGGCCATCCTGATGCTCAAAGAGGGGCAGAAGGAAGGCTTGGGTCTAAGTCTCCTGACTGCATGACTGCTCATTCCCAAGTGCCTGGTCAGTGTCTCAGGCTGACCCGGCCAAAGGAGAAAGGTGAACCCCGGGGGAGATACCCACCTGACTTGGATGGCAGAATTGCTCAGAATCTCTCCATCGCAGTTCCAGGTGCTGTTTGGAAGTGTGCAGCAGCAGGCTGGGTGGTCACTGCAGATGTGTCCAAAGCGCTTTTTCCCGGGGTCCTTGAGATCAACATCCTCGTCTTCGAAATGTTTTGACGTAAACTGAAATTTCCTCACCCGGTAAACCTCAACAAATGCAAAGTCAAACTACAAGACAAAAGTAAGTGGGATAATTACAACCTTAATTTTTTTGTATCTGGAAAGCAAAACTGTGCCCTGAAAAAATCCTAAATTCTTCCAGAACTGCGTATGGAATTGTCATGCCACTTCCCATTTCCCTGGAGACCACACTCCCTGCTGTCAGTGGCTCGGACGTGAGCACCGGATCTGGTCTCTAGGTTGGCCGATGCTTCCGGCTTGCTCATCTCCCAGCAAGCTCCCTCAGTCCCAGCGCCTGTGCCCCCAGTTTGTCTACACTGGCCTTTCAGACGTCCCCTGGGAACCCAGGTAGTGAGCAGCCCATCCTCTCAGTGGGCCAGAGCAGCCTTTTACATAACTTCTCAACGGCTACCCCAAGCAGCGCACAGAGCCAGCGCCTTGGGTCTTAAATAAAATCACACAGCGGGCTGCTGGTAAAACTCTTCCTGAACGCCCTGGTGCCAGAACCCTAATCCTCCAGGAAGGTCATGCCATCCCACCCCTTGGCCACAGGTTCCTTAACTCTCCAAACTCCAGCTCCTGGTGTGGGTGGGTCCAACTGTCCCAGAAGCTACAGGGCATCGTATGAAAAAGTCACTCAACTTTACACAGCCCCCCAGCCCTCCACCCCAGTGATGGCCCCACAAGGGACATACCCAAGGAGGGCAAAGAGGGCGTGGAGGACCCCCAGTGGCACTTTTTGTCACAGTGAGCAACTGTGAAGATGGGGGGGTGCCATGTGACAGAATGGAACACCACTGTGCCTTGAGAAATACGCCTATGGGGTTTTCAAAGGAACTTCAAGTCTAGCCAGGAACTACATGAGGGGGAAGTCAAGTCAGCCTCCCGACAGCTGGCCTCTATTATATTGTTGTGAGGAAGGGCTTTGGGGTGGGGCCCAGGGCTGAGTAGGGACACCAGGAAGAAAACAGTCACATTGTGGAGCTCCCTGGGCCGCCCCCGTCCCCTACTCCCTCCTAAACCATCCACTCTGGGAGGGAGGGACAATGCATCGGACCTCTGGTCCATACAGCCTGAAACCCAGGGCCATGAAGGCCACACACAGAGCAGGCCCCACTTCAGTGGTGGATCTGTATTCTAACAGAATCCTGAATGACTGAATCTCATTTCTGTTAAACACAACAGGGTTACGAATAAGTGTGAAAAGGGCCACTCAAAGTACAGAGGAAGAGAAAAAATTCACCAAGACAAGACTTAAATCTTTTTTTCTCCTTTCATAAAAGACTAGTAACTTTTTTTAATGGGAAGACAGCTGCTAATTGTAACAGGGTTCAGCAAGATCTTCAGGAGACTGACAAACAGCACAAATGCCCAGAGCTATTATTTTCTACAGTGAAACAGGAACACAACACATCTTCATTTAAAGGTCCTTTTTTGAGAAGGACCTGATTAAGTGAATGCTCGAGAGAGGAACCCTCTAACCCGTTCTCTCAGGCAAACACTCACACAAATCGATGGCTTGCACCATTGGATGAGGAACCAAAACTCTGAACACCTACCTGGTCATCTTGGTTTGTGTGCCTGATGAGATACCGCAGAAAATTCAGCCGGGAACATTTGCGGACCAGGATGAGGTCGGAAGAGCCATCAGCCAAGTGCGCCACTGGGGACAGCCCCTTGGGGCTCCTCGGACAGGCACAGCTCATGTTGGCCGCGTTGATGGCCAGAAATTTCCCCTGGATGACCTTCCACTCTTCGACTTCCTCTAGAACGACAAGAAGAGCACATGGCAGTTAAAGGGCCCTGGGGCTGCAGAACCCGGTTCCTGACGCCATGTTCTAAACCCACTTCCAACTCCAACATGCAACTCAACACCGCCAACCCATCTGAGACACCTACTATGTGCAAGGCCCGGCTGTAACACACAGAAAGACTCTAGTCACAGGCACTTCTAGAGTCAGAACCCTCAAGCTTGGCCCTGAAGACGAGGACCACACCAAGGCAAGGCTGATGCTGAGTGCATGGGCAGAGGGAGAGGAAGGAGGCCTGGGCCTCTCAGCTGAGGAAGCTGCCTCTCCTGATGCAGGTAGCACCTCTGCTACAACCTGCAGCTTCTACCCAGCTCTGCCTCAGGCCAAGCTTGCCTGCTCTGGCCCGGCACCCTCCCCAAGGCCGCTGGTGAGACAAGCTCGGCCACCCCTCGTATTCTTGGCTGCCTTTACTGCTCTCCAGTCCTAAGACATGAGATTCCTTCCAGGCCTAGCTCCTACATGGCCCTTCCCTGGGCACACTCATCTAATCAGGCTTCTTTTCCACCTGTTTTTATCTGTGACCTTCCCACTTCCTTGGGTAACACATTCAGGGCTGTGATCAGAGTGTCTGAGCGTGGTGGTTCCAATGGCCAGGATGGTGAAAAGAGCTCATCATAAACACCTTTCTAGCTGTTTCCCCCCATTTCCATCTGCTGTCCTCATTCCCTCCTATGACCTTAAGACGACCTTCAATTGGTTTTACTGCCCGTTTCTTGGCTTTCGAGGCACGCTGCTCCTCGTCTCCTGTCCTCCATCAGATTTCTTAAACGAGTCTGTATGTTGGACTCCTGTTGTCTCAGGCTGCGAGGATTTTGCTTCCCAAGTCTTATTTTGGCTTCTTTTGGCCTCTCTGTTACAGTGATGGATTCACACCCATTAAACTCCTTGGGGGCATGTGGCTCCTGTGGCTGGGGGCTGCGTGCTCCTGCCCTTCCCTCTTTTCAGGCAGCGCTGGTCACCAGCACCACTCCCCCAACTGTTTTCACTCTGTCTCCTCATTCTGTCTCGATGCCGATGGCTGCTCTACCAGGCCAGGCATCAGGTGGGCAGAGACATGGTTAGGGAAGATGTCAGTTAACAGGCTGTGCATTCAGCTCGGTCTGTAGCACACTGGGCACCCAACTCTTCCTGAACCAGGAACTGGGCACCCAACTCTTCCTGAACCAGGCTGTGTAGGGACGAGGATGCTCTGTGGGCCACAAGCCATCTTTTCTAGAGTCAAGTCACAGAGCTATGGCCAGAAGGGGCCTCCCAAGGTAATCTCAGCCCATTCCCTTAAGCCTGCCCACCTCTGCATGGAAGCTGTCAAGCCTACAAATATGGGCTGGATTTAACTTGAAGGATCTTACTGAATTTTTGTAGAATTTCTCTACCTCCTCATTCTTTGCAATAGATGTTGGCACAGAAACTGCAAGTATTTTCCTGGTGATCTATTTGTAAATAATTACCATGGACATGGTGACAAGATGGCAAAATGTCCCATGAAGTGAGAAGCTGGCAGCTCCATGCATAGCACCCTGAGTTCAAATGTGGCCCCAAGACCCTTACAAGTCACTTACAAGACCCGGACAAGTCACTTCACCCTGTTTGACTTAATGTACTGGAAAAGGAAATGGTGAACTCCTTTGGGGTCTTTGCCAAGAAGAATCTCAATCCAAGAAACGATGCTTCTCAGCAGCTGTGATGCACAGCAGCCCGTCCTTCATCTTGAGCCTCTACGAGGAAAACCTGGGTCTGAGCTCTTCCAGCTGCGCCTTCCTCTTGTGCTCTGCCAGGGCCCATTTCTGTGGGGGTGACACTTGTCTGGCCATGACATGGGGACCTGGACTGAGGGATGCTCTGAAAACTATGTGCTTCTTAGCCCCTCCTGCCCTTTCCCCTTCCTCTGGCAAGACTCAGGTGGGCTTTCTATTTTCCTTGCTGGGCATCCAAAGCCCTCCCCACACCAGCCCCTTGTCCCCACCACATACATGCCCTGCACTTGGCACATCTCTCCTCATCCCCACCTCCTGGCTCCCTTCGAGGTCTTTCCTGCTGCCTCGCCTGAAACTGCCCTGCATTTACACTGTGCAGATGGCACACAGGCCCAGCCGTTCGAGGGCTGTCTCTGGAGGGTGGCAACCATGCTCTTGTCTTCCTTTCTGTGTCTCCAGAACTCAGCACAGAGGCTGGCACACAGTAGGAGTTTACTACATGCCTGGTGACTTTCTGATCTGACATTTCTTAGTGCAGATAATAGTCAATGTAAATAAAGCAGGGGTTCGTAATTTGGAACCCATGAACTTAAAAAAAGTGGTAACTTATCTCTGTATAGTCAGTTTTCTTTGTAATTCTATGTATTTTATTTTATGGATTTAAAAATATTATTATGAAAAGGTGCCAGGTGCCAAAGGGCTCCATGTCCCCAAGATATTAAGAACCCTTGGTCTAGAGAACAGCCTAAGTCAGGGCCAATAGCTTATAAACTACTATTCTGACTAATATTAAAAAATGGCAGAAAATATAATATATATGTATATGTGTGTGTGTATATATATGAAAGAGAGAGAGAGAGAAATATGAATTTCTATGGTTATTAAACTTCTTGGGGTTTTGTCAAAAGTTACAGCAGTTTTCATAGTTTGCTGGCCAAAAAAATACTGTAACAGAGACAATTAGCAAAAGAAAAAAACAATCAAAATGCTACAGTTTAAAATTCATTGTTCTGATCTTACAGAGGGCAAAGGTGACCCATTTCTAACTGGTGAGGCTCCTGCTCCACAGAGTGAGGGTCCTGCTATAGTCAGCGCCTTCGAAGGGGGCCTTCTTCCTCTCCCAAGAGTAGCTCCAGGGCACTAAATGCCAGGGAGGTCACTATGGTGAAAGGTTACATCAATGCCCTGTAATTCTATCCCAAATATTGACTTAGCCAAGACCATGGGCAAAGGAGCTCCTCAACCCAGGGAGGGGAGGGCATGGAGACAACCAGCACCAGAGAGGTCCTTGCCTTTAAGAAACTTACAGCTTAATAAGGGTTCACAAGACTGGACACAAACCCAGTAAGACTCAGTGCTCCTCATGTAAAGACATGTAAAACCAAAATACCCAGAAAGAAAGGGACTTCAAAGGCCTTCTCATAATCACAGAATGAGAGTGGGGAGGGACCCCAGAGGCCACACCCAGTGCCCCACCTCCTAGAAGCTTCAGTCTTCCAAGGAGGCATAGTCCTGTGGTGGGAGGCCTAGTGGGAGCCCCCTCCTCAGTCATTCTCAACTAAGGAGAGGCTCCTCCCAAAGGCTGGGCCACCAGCAGAAGAGGGAAGGGAAACAGAAAGGAGACCAAGAAGAGCAGACACTAGCTTTTCCCCAGGGCTGTCAGGAGGTCTGGCCTGACAAGTTTGGAGGCCTCCCACCCTCTACGGCACCTCCCGCTTCCCTAAGTCAATCACCAAGCGCTTGCTTCCTAAGGATTACTGTATGCCAGACGTGCTAAGGGCTGAGATACAGAGAGGCCAGAAGAAGCCGGCCTGTCTGTGCGGGTGACCACATGCAAACCTGCCCAAACAGCACCTGGGCCATGGACGTCGGCCTCCTGCAGGAGGTGGGACCAGTTCTAGGCCTTGGAGGAAGTGGGGAAGTCAGAAGGGAGGGGGCACAGGTCAGACACAGGGGACAGTTGTGGCACAGACACTAAAGACCTGGGCTCTGATCCAGTCACTTCATGGCTCCAATCTCAGTCAGACCCTGCCCCTCTCAGAGTTCCTAAAAGGAAACCTCCATCCAAGAGCTTTTCAGAACACCAGCCGCCTGCCCATGGTTCCCCCAGGTCTCTCTCACCTTCCTGAGACAAGATGCTCCCTCACACCAAAACAGAATACCGGGGCTTCAACACGGCCTCCCTTCCCTAAAAGCCTTTTTCCTCTTGGATCAGAAAACTGCGAGAATTCCTTTTCAAAAAGATCTTTTCCAGGGCAGCTAGGTGGCTCAGTGAATAGAGCGCCAGCCCTGGAGTCAGAAAGACCTGAGGTCCGGCCTCCGACACTTAATCCATACAAACAAAAAAAAAAACAAAACCTAGCTGTGTAACCTTGGGTAAGTTACTTAACCCCAATTGCCCTAAAGGGGCGGCTAGGTGGCGCAGTGAGTAAGAGTGCCGGCCTCGGAGTTGGGATGACCCGAGATCAGATCCGGCCTCAGAAAATGAATACCCACACACAAATAATGACTGGCTGTGTAACCTTGAGCAAGTTACTTAACCCCAATTGCTTTAAAAAAAAAAAAATCTTTTCCAAAATATGAGAAAACTAATGATTTTTGAATTAAGAAAAATTACATCTTTTTTTATGAAACACAATGTCATACTGTTCAAATGGTGGGTCAGCTGACCTGGTATGTAACTACCTGGCCTGCCCCATGGGTTGAGACCCAATTCAATGTTGCCTCCTCCAAGAAGCCTTCTGGGGAACGGGCTTGCAGTATTTTACATTTTAGGAAGGTGTGGAAGGCCTCATCCCTCTTCCAGCCCCAGAGCAGCATCCCATGGGGGCTCGCCAGAGGGCAGGAAGCTCAGCTCTGGCTCCCTGGGGGCAGAGGAAGGCAGAAGGTCATGGAGAGGCCAGAGCCCGTCCTGTACACCCCCTGCCCACCCTGCACAGGCAGGAAAGGCCTTTGGGGAGCCTGGGGAGGAGTGAGGGTCTCAGAGTGGGCTCCCAGAAGGAGAGAATGGGCCTGGCCCTCCTGAAGCATCAGCCAACGGAGGTTGAATTCTGGCCCAGAATTTACCTGTGTTTTCCAAGCCATACAGGGATTTCTTCTGCTCATCTTCCAGCTGCTGCTTACTCTGCCTGCAAATGAAGCACCTGAAAGACAGGAACAGAGCTGCCTTTTAGAAGAGTCTTTCACTCTAAAATAACCAGGGAGGCTTTGGAGCACAGGCCAACCCCATCTCAAGAAGGTCAGAGGCATGACTACAGGGCTTGGGGAATCCTTCCCTGGGGCAGCTCGAGGCTCATCCAAACAGCCCAAACAGGGGTCTCAGGAGAGCCTGCCAGGGAGCCTCATCCATCTACCCACCATGCCTAACTGCCCCTCTAAGGCATACGGACCGTCCAGTGCTGCCGGCCACCCTAACAGAACCGGCCTGTCTCTGCCCCTGGAGGAGTTTCCCTGACAGCTCCCTCCAAGCCCAGCTCCGCCCCAAAGGGCTCCCCCTGAAGTCACCAGAGCCCTGAGAAAGCCCCTTCAGGATTACAAAGCACTCTAGTGCATCATCTCACGGGACCTTCACACCAAAGCTGTGAGGCAAGGGCTAGTTACGCCCATCTTACAGAGGAAGAAACTGAGGCTGAGAAAGGTTAAGGGTCACATGAGCTAATTAAAGTACCTGAAAGGGGATTTGTAGCCAGGTCTTAGTGACCCCGAGTCTAGTGCTTCAGTCCCCCCTGCCCCTTCCCATGGCCTCCGGTAGGTTTTCCTCCCCTCCTTCCCTCCCCCATTCCACCCTGACCCCAGGGGCCGAGCAGAACCACTACACCCTCCAGAAGCCTCCAAGCCCTGCTCCATCCTCTCCAGGCTGCCTGCAGCCCATCCTTGCATGGCCTGGTCCTGAAACCCCATGGACAAGGCCACACAGTCACTAAGGAGCAGGGTGGAGTCTCCACGTCTGAACTTCTGTCCACAGCTGTGTGGGTGGACAACCCAAAAATAGACCAAAGGGAAGACAGCTGGCGCCATGGACGCTCTGACGCAGCACGCCCAGAGGAGCTCACACTGAGAGGGCCAGTGCGTACAGAGCATGGCGGGCTTAGTCTATCTGCTGACAGAGAACAGCCTGGATGTGTCCACTGTGAGAGTGTGTGCACAGGCACGCCCAGAAGGACAGGGTGAGGGGCTGGGAGAGGCCTCAGACCACCTCACCTTCTATGGGGCCACCCTAGATCTGCCTCCATCATTGTCATCTCACACCCAACCAACCCCCACAGAGCTGTTAGAGACTGTGTCACTGCCCCGAGAAACTCCAACCCTCAAATTCAAAGAACTCTGTCAAATGCCTAGAGCAGAGATGTCCTCAAGAAACATCAATGCCACCATCCCTGAGCTGGACAAGGCTTGGGACAACTCTGACCATCAGGTGAAAAGCTTCAGGGCACTGAGCCCACAGGGAAAGGAGGCCAACAGTGGAAGGGAGGGGGAGGCAGCCCAGCACCACAACCGGCCCAATCCCAAGGCCCAGGGCTTTAGGCGCTTTCCTGATGTGGTGAATGCTGTTGCCTCCCTTGGGAGGAACAGCCAAGACTCACCCCACCCGGCAGGGCTTCTTATCTCTTGGAGAGCCCACGGTGTGCTGTGCCGGGAGGAAGGCCACCGTTCCCTCATAGCAGTGATGAGAAAGGAAGGTCTTAAAACCTACAAAGAAAGCGGAACAGAGTTCAGTGGGGCCTGTCAAGTTTCTAATGTGATGATGTCTTCCAATACCGCTGCTTCCCGCTGGACTAGACAATCTCCAAGGTCCCCTGGCCATGGTCCCCAGGTTCTGAGGAGGTCACCTGGTCTAGCCATCCCCAAACTGGATGAGACTTTCCAGCCCCAAGGGGGCCAAACACTCAAAAGGCCCCCCCCAATACCCAAGGGAGCACTTCTGCTGTAACAGAGCCATCTCTCAAGAAAGAGCCAAACCAGTTGAGGTGCAGAAACATGCTGGGAATGCCCAAAGGGCTAGCAAACTGTGCACACCTTCTGAGCCAGCAATGCCACTTCTCAGTCTGCAACCCAAAGAGACCATGATAAAGGGAATGGACCCACATGTACAAAGATACTGTCAGCAGCTCTTCTGTGGGGGCCAAGAACTGGAAATGCTGATCAGGCTATGGATATGAATATAAGGGCATACTATTGTGCTATAAGAAATGAGGAGCAGGAAGATGCCAGAGAATCCTGGAAAGACTCCTATGAATGGATGCTGAGTGAGGGGCGCAGAATGACTGTGATAGACTGAGCTCTACTTAGCAATGCAAAGGCCTAAGACAAGTCCAAAGGACCCGGGATGGACAATGCCATCCATGTCCAGAGAAAGAGCCTCGGAGTCGGAGTGCAGAGTGAAGCTGTTTTCTTTTTTTTTCTGTTTTGTTTTTCCTTTCTCATGGTCCCTCCCATTCGTTATAAATCTTCTATGCAACATCACTAATGTGAAATGTGATTAATATGTGTAGAAATGCATGTGTAGAGCCTATGTCTACCTACAAACCATCCTAGGAAGGGAGGGGGAGAAAATGAAAAACTTATAGAAGTGAATGTTGAGAACTAAGAATAACTAAATGAGTAAATGGTTTTCAATGTGCTGGGAGATGAGTGGGCAGTAAGAGGAAATGAGGACAAGGATGTGGGGCACTAGAGCAACCTGGGGGCTATATGTGGGCTGAGACAGCAGAACAAGAAGGACCAGGAGTGGAGGTCACCTGATGAATGGCAGCTGAGCAGCTGGAGGTCCCTGGGGCAGATGGCTCTGCCACACTGGGAAGAACTCAGTTCTGGGATGGAGAGTGGGAGAGGAGGACTGATGTCACATAAACCTCCCCAGGCAAAGTTCTCGGTTATCTTGCTGTAGCTGACCACCCCAGCCCCCAGAAGGAGTAAGGGCTCGTCTGTGACCCCTCAAGGGGAGCACCTGGATGCTGCACAAAGCAGGCCTTGCCAGGGAATCGTGACCAGAAGGGACATCACTCTTGGAAGGCGGTGTTGCTGTGAAGTAAGCCAGGCCCAGGACTGAAGTAGCCTGGCCTAGGCTGGATCTCGTTTGGACAACACAGCAGCATCTTCCCCAAATGCAGGGTGCTCCCTGACACAGACAGGAGATTTAAAGGGGAACCACCCCCAGGTACCAAGGGCCTAAGGAGGGAGCAATGATGGCAATGGTGGGGATGAGGCCTGGATCCGCTGGTCCTGACGGAGCGGCCACACAGAGAAGCCTGGGTTAGAAGGGCCGCCGTGTTCGAGCAGGCCGCACCGGAGCCTTGAGATCTCTCCGAGAAGGAGGAATTGACAAGAGAGGTCTTCAAATGATGGGTGATGGTGCATCCTCAGACTGGCTCTCCCTTCATGATCAAACTTTGTGAGCGTGGCCAGGGATAGTGGTGAAAACAAGGAGGGAAACGGCAGGTGCTTGCCAAGGGGATGGAAGCAGACTGAAGCAAGCCAAACCTTCACAGCACCACAGAGCACAAGCAAGCAGCAGAGAGGCCAAGGAGGGGGAATGAGGGCCCAAGAGAAGAGGCCCTTGGAGGTCACTGTTAACTCTGGAGGAAGCAGTTCTGGTGGAATGATGAGGTACAAAGCGGGCTGTAGCAGGCTTAGACAAGAGTGAGTGGAGAAGCAGGGGCACCTCATGCAGACAGCCTTTGAGGGGAGTTCAGCCACACAGGGTAGAAGAGACAGGGGACGAATGGGGCAAGGGAGGGCTCTGAGGACGGGGAGACACAGGCCTATTTGGGGGCAGGAGACAAGACAAAAGGGGCAATCTGCTGGAGGAGACTCACTTGGGCATGTAGAAGGACTGGTCTGGGCAGCGAGGGAGTGGAGGAAGCCACCTGAGTGATGTGAGCTGAGGAGGGCAGAGGAGGGAGTTCTCAGGGACTGGCCTTGGGTCTTTTTCAGGTTTTTTCCCTTCAACTGAAGGAAGGGCGAGGAGAAGCCCTAGGAGTCTTGTGGAGGGAGGATGTGGGTGGAAGAAGTGCAGTGACAAGAGGGCCAGGGAAGGATGAGGGAGGTGTGAGCGACTGCCTCCCTCAGGGCCATGCCTGGGTAACTTCAGATGGCATGGAGTCAGGCAGCTCATTTGTCACAACCTGGCCAAACCCTTCTCACCCAAAAAGAAGGAAGGGCACTGAACAAGTTGAGGGCTGAAGGAAGAAGACTCCGGGGTGGAGCACGAGGCTGCCCCCTCCTCAGCCCTTTGATCTCTCCCTCTCCAGAGAGGCCTCTAACAAGGGGCCAGCCTTCAGTACCTCATGGTCATCCTAAAACCTTCTTGTAATCTGATCTGATTTAAGTTAGGTTCAGCCCATTTCTAATTCCTTTTTCTCAAAGAAGGTGGGTTCCCAGCCAACAGCATGGCTCAACTGAAATTTCCCATGTCTTAAGTGACCCAAGGGAGGTCTATGAGAGGAGATAGGGTCTGTGGGGAATCATGGACTTACTGCACAGATGCAGACTGTCCAACCTTAACTCTCCCTTTCTAAAACACTCCCTCTTCTGGTTCTTTAGCTGTTTAATGTTTAAGGAGAGAAGAGATATGATATTCCGCCACTACAGACTGATCCCTCAAATACAATCTGGGAATCCACCTACGTTCACGCAGCATTTGTGAAAAACTGACCCAAGAACTGCTGTCTAGCTCGGTGCCCAACATCAAGCTAAGAAGGATCAGACTAGTCATAAAAATAATTAAGGTCTACAACATGGTACCTTAGAATGCTAAGCTGGGATCGTTCTGTCCCGTACAGATCAGGACTGTGGGGTCACCAAACAGGAGAACCTTGATAAAAAGAACACTTCAGTTCTGCTACTTCCCCCAGTTACCTCTGACCTCTGACCCCCAGAACCCAAGCCCATCAAATGCAAGGCTGCTAGAGCCAAGGACTAGGAAGTGGCCTCCCAGTGACCCCCGGAACAAACGATCCCATGAGATTTACTTCCCTTCTTAAACAGGGCCCCAGCTGTCCCAGTGCGGCTGGCACGCTCCCGGACCTCCCCCCTGCTCCCCAGCCTCGAGTCACCTGAAAGGTCGTATCGGATGAGGCCCATCCACCGCTTTTTCTCACTGTCCCTCAATATGTCTCCATAGAAGCCATAGCCCAGCAAGGACACAGAGTACTTGAGAAATGCATTGTTGTGATGTACCGATGACACGTCCATGGACAGAGAATCTCCTGTTGGGAGAGCGCCAAGCTCAGTTAAGTTCACACTGTGCTCCCTCCCAAGACCCACCTGCTCTCCCCACAAGTACTTCCAGAAGCAGAACACCAGCCTACCCAATGGAAGGGAGGCCACCACAAGGCTGCCAAGGAGGGCAGCATGGGCGAGGCGAGTCCCGGATGCCCAGGGTGGGCTTCTGGCCCCGTTAAGTGATGGAAACCACTGTAGGCTCCAGCTCAGCATGGGGGCCACGGACACCGGCCACACTGTGTGACCTCGGGCAAGGTGTCTGGCTGCCGGTGCCTCAGCCTTCTCATCTGCAGCCTCACTGAGCCTTCGAGGCATGCCCAGCTCTAAACTGACCTGATTTGGAAGCACCATGGCTCTCTGGCCCAGAGATCAGGATTAGGTCAGGGAGAAAATCTACACATACACACACACACACACACACACACACACACACACACACACACACACGCACACACGCACACACACACACGCACACACAGAAAGGAAAGGCAAGGTCACCCCTGGGATGCTGAGATTCAGGAGGCCAGCCCACTGTGGCTGGGAGGTGAGGGTCTGAGCCAACACAGGCACAGGGGTGAGATGGAGGAAGGGGACAGGTAGCCTCACTGAGGACAGTGTGAGATGGCACCTGATGGGGGGTTCAGCTCAGCCAGGGGTGGCGGGAGGACCACAGGGCTGTGGAAAGGAGGGGCCCCAGCAGCAGATGGTGACAGCAGGACTAGTGTGCCAGAAACTGCAGGGAGAAAGCGGCATCTTCAACAGGTGGGGATCAGAGGATGCGGCATTCTAGGACCAGTAAGAGCAAAAGCCCAGAGCATTTGGGCATCAGGCAAGGTGTGGCGATGCATGTGCAGAAGGAAACCAAGCTCCGTGCCCCGTCCTCTTGGGGTGTTTACAGTGTGTGTGTGTATGTGTGTGTGTGTGTATGTGTGTGTGTGGGAGGGGGCAGACAAGGAGTATGTGTTCAAGGGTGCAGGGATAGGGGCATGTGTGTGCATGTTGTGTGTGTGCATGCGGGTATGCTTGTGTGCGCGTGTGTATGACTTACAGCGTTTGGGGAGGGGGTGGAGAGAAGAAAAGGTTCCCAGCATGAAGCGTGGCTTGAGTCACTTCCCAAAAGCCAGGAAGGCCCTGTGAGGTGCAGGTACAGGGTGTAGGGGACGAGGCAGGGGTAGCAAGGCCACACAGCCGGAGACTGGAAGAGGAAGCTGTGAGAAAAAGGTGGGTGGGTTTGGGGAAAAGATGAGGGGCCAGCTCTGGAAGTCTTTGAGGGGAGGAGAGGGGAGAAGGGGCCTAAGGGCACAACCCCGGTCAGCGAGGGGGCTTTGGGTAAGCTAGTGAAGGAGTCTTAAGACCAGGGAAAAGTGTCAAAAAAAGAGAAAGGGTGAGAACGCTGGAGCATTCAGAAGAAAGTACCAAGGATGTGCCAAGAAATGGCAAAAACATGGGGCCCAAGCCTGGAGCAGATGTGTCCAAAGGGCAGGCATCAGGAGCTCCAGTGAGGCCTGACTGCCCACTCTGCCACAGTCTGGGGCTGGCACCCCACAAGGGCATCCGCTGCCAGTGTCCACTGTGGTACTGACCATGCACAGAATAAACACTTTCTGCAGGCTTTCCGTCGAGAAGAGCCAGGAGCGGGGCTGGGCACAAGCCCCCCAAGGGTGACAGTGTCCCTAAAGAGCACGTGCCACAGTGTGCAACAGGGTGGAGAACAACTACACCCCCAGGATGGCTTTGACAGAGGCGCAGTTAGCAGCTGCCCTGTGGTACTTCTGTCTCGCCTAGATCCCCAGACTGTCATGCAGCATCCTCACTTAATGAATGACTTACCAATAATAATGTGCAGGGCTGACGTTACTGGGTCATTGATACCAACTGTGGCATAGCACACACAATCTGTTGAACCTAAAAAAGAGGGGATTCTTGATCAACTCAGGGGTGGGGACAGAGGCTCAAAACCCTCAGCATTGGGAAGTTTCTCAAGCCATGCTCTGATAAAACTCCTACAATGCCCAAAGACAAGACTTCTGCCCGCCCCCATTTTACAGGAACGCCCTCCCAGCCCTGTCTTCAGCCATTCTGCTCCTCCTACTCCAGGCCTCCCTAGTGACCCAGAAAAGCCAGCCACCCTCTGCGCCTTTCCAGGGCATCCCGGCATCCTCTCTATAAGGTGTTGTGAAATTCTAGACTGTCCCTACATTTTCTATCTCAGAACGAAACTGGAGATGGTGCTTTCTGGATGGCTGGCACACTCTAAACTGTACCGGATGGAGGGCCACCAGGACAATGGGCTTTGCTTAAAGATACGAAGGTTTTCAGTGGGTAAGGGAAGGCGAGAGGGAGAAGAAACATTTGATCATGAACAAAGAAAGTACAAGATACAGACATATGAACAAGGCCACAAAATACCCACATACGACTACTTTGGGAGCTCTGTGCTGACTTTGTTAAATATTTAAAAGAAAAGCAAGCTGCAGGTGAGACACATGCACATCCAAGCAGCTTCTCTGGTTACACTCCGTGCATGGAAATGTACCTTTTATTTGATGCTTAAGTTCAGAATAAAAATCAACATAGTGAAGGGCTTGTGAAGAATGCCCTTGCCCCCTTCCCAGTCAGAGAAGCGAGGGACCCCAGGCACTAATGGAGGCACAGGCTTGCTCAGGTCTCATTGTGATTTTCAGACCTCATCAATGCAGGGACTTGTTTGGATTGATTACCCATTTGTAGTTCTTCCTTTCTCCAGGGGGGTTGGAGGGAAAACCAAGCCAGTGTCCTCATCTTAATTCTATGAGGCTGGCAATCACATTACTTGATCTAACACTTCACTTACATTTTTCAGATAAGAAATGGTCTAAAAATCAATGACACTTTCCAAGGGATGAGCTGTTCTTCAGCAGCTCTGCAGATTTTTGAGCTGCTTGTCAGAAGCTTCATGCTTACGAAATCTGGAGAAACCTGAATTTAGAACCTCAACTGAAAGTTCTCCTCTGAGGCCTCCCATCTCCACAGCTGTCAGGGGAATGACCAGGAACCCTGGAAGGGTCCAAAGAAGAGTGTGGTGATGGGCCTTCTGTTGGAGAAGCTCCTGTCACAAGGCCAGCCAAGGAGAATTAATGGCAGTCTCAGACAGAGCAGCTTACGAAGTCCATCTTATTAAGGGCATGATGGTGGAAGGAGGGCCTACACCAACATAAGCAGGGCCAAGCGAAAAGAACGACAAAGGATCAAAAACAAATGCTGTGTGATTACAAAGACCAAGTACAGTCCCAAACAAGAAACAGAACGCAGTCTTCCCCCACAGCCCTCCCCCTGACTCCCCTCCTTTACGGAGGGGGATATCCACAAATGTGGAATACTGAACATATTTCAGACTTTTTCCATGTAGTAATCAGTTTTGCTTATTCTTTTTCTCTTTTTTTTCTTTAAAAACCAATTTGTTATATGGGAAGTCTCTCTGGGAGAAGTGGGGGAGATACTGGGAGAAACTGATGGCGTTAAAAAAAATGACCAAAAATTATCAATCACTTATATGAAAGGTAGTTTGGCATTCAAGATGGAGACCAGACATAAACATCTGGGCACCTTAAAGCCACAGAATCATGCTATACCAATGAGAAAGAATACAGAAAGAAAAACAGCTCCCAGTGACAAGGGATTTCTGAGTTCACAAAATTGGAGTCAATTCTCTCCACATCACTGCCCTTGATCAGGAACTTGGTCAAAAGAGGAAATGAAGCTGGCTCACATCGCCTCCCCTGTGGGCCCTGGTCATCACCACCGCCCTTTCTACGGTGTGTCGACCAGCTCTTCTAGGCTCTTTCCAGGACCTGGAGGTGAGTTCCATGGCCTAGTTCTGAGCCCTGGACGGCCTGTGCCCTTCTCCCATCTTGTGGCATCTCTCCTGGGCTCCAGGGTCCTTCCCACATCACTGACAGCAGCTCAGCACGCACATCTCTGGCTCTTCCTGGATGTGAAGCCCTTGCTCATCTGGATCCTGTGACTGGATTCAGCAAGGGCAGCTCACTCCTTGGTCACTGTGAGCTCCAGCCTGAGTCACCCTGGTTCAGCCACACTCCCAGAAGGAAGCTACTGATGGGACAGCTCCGCCTTCTGGCGGTTTGGGTCCTTCCTCAGGGCTGCTTTGTCTCCCACCAGGCCTTCCATCTCTTGCAAACAATACTTCACACTTAGCTCTGGCTCATGCCAAGCACTAGTTTTCCCCATGACATACACTGACACTCTCCTTCTGAGAATCTGTTTCTAAAATCAAAGGGGGAGACAGATTCCTCTATACCCAAGTCAAATCTCTTCAGGAAAAAATCCATCCTTCTCTCGTTAGAACTGCTTCTCTTTGTTTCTAGCTGAGAAGCCTGAAGCTGACTCTTTTATGGGTAATCTAGGTCCTCAAGAGCCAAAGCTTTCCCTGCTCTGATTTGCAGAGGGTAGAACCAAGAAGCAGTGACATTCTCTTCCTCACCCCAAACTACCAGATCAACAAGCCCCACTGGGAGATGTGGTTCTGGAACTTTCCATCAGGGAGAGGAGACATCCCAGAGGCCTGCCACCAGCACTACACCCCAAGCCTCTGGGCCACCTTGGGGTCTATCTCCTTTTTGTCCAGAAGCTCTGCAGTATGCTCCAAGGACAAGAATTTAGACCCTCACTGCTCTCCATCATGCTTCCCCTCCCCTCCCCCATCCTATGCGCCTGCTCTAGGATTTCCTCACATAAATAAAGCTCCTTCACATGCCTGCTACTCCCCACCCAGTACCTATCGTGTTTCTTTTAAACAGGGCTAGACAAATCCAGGGTCAGAGTCCAGTCTTGGGTTTCATCCCAAGTCTCAGTGACACCTACCCAATAAAATCTGTCACCCTGCTTTGGGATTTCTGGCTCCTCTTGTTGCCTAGAGTTGGGCACTTGTGTATAATTAGGGTCATGGGTTTTTGCTGGCTTCTTTCCTGGACTTTGTCTCCTGTGAATCTTCTCTGTGGCAATTCTCTATAGTATCCAACTTTGGGAATGCACGTAGGCAGTCTTCTTCCCCGCCCCCCCACACCCACCCCCGTCTTCTCCAATCTGAAGAGATCTTGACCAAATTCACAAGACCCCTAGCAAACAGAGCCTCATTGGCTTTTCAGGTACACTTCATCCCTGACCAAGAATCTGTCAGCCATATGTCAGAAGCTGCAGATGTTGTAAGATTATCTTGGGGAGGCTGTAGGCCCCCAAATTCCTCACCTGGTGACTGGCCTTCTAGTACCTGTCAGGACCATCACTGGCCATGCCAGCAGTCTCTGAGAGAGCCCCTGCCTGCCACAACAGCATGAGGCCTTCCAGGGAATCATCCAGCAAAGATCAAACTATTTCTAACACACTTGTAATGATACGTGCATTTTAACTCTTTGAAAACTGGAAACTGACCCAGGAGGTCCATTAACCACCATAATCCCAACATGCCTTTTTTCAGTCCTGTCGACTGAGTGTTTACTGGGACCTCAGTGATGACTCCCATCCCCTTTCTTTCGCACTACAAAGTAAATAATCACATGGCACGTAAATTTATCCCATTTCATTCATTCACAAAACCATATAGAAGATGGCTTTCTGAATCTCTGCTGGAGAACAAAAAGGAAATAGAACTGATGTGCAGGGGCTTAAGAAACAAAAATAATTATTAGAACAAAAGAGAGAGCTAGACAGACACTGCAGGGAACAAAAGAAGGAGGGGGCATCGGTGTAAAATGACCGTCCCAATCACTGTGCGAAGAGGGCAAGGAAAAGGGGCTGAAGGCGAATACACAGGGTCTCCTGGGTATGAGAAGATATGAAGGTTGTAACCGTTAGCCCAGGAACCAGAGGAACAGGGAGGGGTTTGTTCTCCAGCTGACTGCTTCATCTGAAGTCTCTGTACCCTTTGGCTTAAAGAACTGCAATTTCCCCATGGCCCCCAGGATAGGCAGCAAGTGCTGGGCTAACAAGGCCAAGACGCAGCTGGGCATTCCCAGGAGGGCCTCATCATCCCCAAAAGAAACTGCTAATAAGGCAACAAGTTGTCTTGGAAAACATGCAGCTGACATTTTTTTTCAAAAGTGACTTCTGCCTATCCTGGAAGCTGCACAGCTGGCTCCAACCCAAACAGGGCCTCTATGCCAGGGTATGGGCAGGGAACCTGGGCCCTCGAGTGTGACATCTGAGGGGTGGGACTGAGCCAGTGCCACACAGAAGCTCTTTCTCTAGGCATCCCCCTTGGAGAACAGAATCCTTGGCTGTATCTTAGAGCCTTCTCTTTCTCTGAGTCTGAGCAGGCCTCATACAGTCCTCTCCAGACTGCAGGGCCACCTCTCCTCCACAGGACTCTCCCCCATAATCACCCTGGATGTGCACTCCACCCTGGCATGACTTCTCGTACTGGAAGTGCCTCACTGCCCCTGCTGACTCTCCCTCTGATTGGTCAGTCGCTACCTCTTCATAAGTAGTTCTGCCCTCCCCTGTCCATGGTGACAGTTCTCCTTCCCCCATTAGAATGTAGGCTCCCTGGGGGCAGGCACTGCCTTTCTGCTTCAGTGTGTATGCCCAGCATTTAGCACAAGTGTCCACACACAGTAAGCACTTAATCCATGCTTCTTGGCTGGACTGCTGTCTCCAGGGATTACCTCCTATCATTCCTTGTGCCAGAGGCTTCATCTCTACCAGGACCTGCCTCCCTCAATGTTTTCTGGGGTCCTGGCCACACCCTGAGGGTCTTGACCTCCTCGAGCACCATGACCACCCTGTCCTGCAGGGACCTCACCATCCCCCTAGCTGCTGGGTCCTGAGGTCTGGAATTCTGCTCTGCTTCCCTGGTTCCTCTTAATCCCACTGGCACTCTCATCACAAACCCATCTAAGACCTACCTCAAACACTCCCGCCTCCAGGTCACTCTCCAGACCCTCACCATTTACTGTGACCCTCCTTGAACATGACCACAAATGTGAAAAAGAATCTTGGGGCTACTGAGTGCAGGGGCCAACATAGCTGTGAAGCTGTGAAGCCCTCTCAGCATCAGCATTTTTTTTTTATGTTAAATAGTCTTTACTTTCACAAGACCATACACATACTAAATGTAACAAGGTATTCATAAGCACCTGAGTTGTCAGCTGGTCCAGTTCCATCAAGGGTAATTCAAAGGTTCCTAAATGGCTATATCAGCAACATTATTATGCTAAAACCCATCTAGATAGGGCTTTTTAAAAGATGTCCACTATTTCCCAAAGCTCCATGGATGTTTACAATCAAGAAGTCTTTGAGAATGCTACATAGAACTGTATTCAATTGTTAACTCCTTTCTTTAAGAAATTTTCTTCAGCACTAAAATCAGATAGTTAGCAATGTAGCATTCTCCAGCTTACCAACTAAAAGGCACAAAAAAGCTGTATTAGCTAAATGAGTTAGTATGAAATAAGAGATAAGAATATTCACTCTTAGGATGAGCCTTCAGTCTGTACAAAGACAAGACTCTCTAGACTCCAAACAGACTGAAGTACCATACCAAATACTATACAGAAATAATTTAAAATCTTTATACAAGAATGTAATTGCAGCACAGTTAAAGCTTCACATTCTACAACAGGACAACTGAACTGCCAACTATCTATAGAATATGATCTTATTTCTTTGATTCTATCCATTTATGCGATAGTTTTCATGGATTTCTGGATGGATGTCACACACAAAAGCCAACAGGTTTTCCAGGACTTCCTCCCTATTCTTCTGGAAGTGGTTCTGGAGGACAGACATCTTCTCCAAGGTTTCCTTCTCTACTTCAGAGCTGCAACTGCCATGGCTACCAAGAGCCGCAGCTTCTTTGGCTTTGAACTCTCTCTCCCTCTGCAATCGGTACTGCTCAATCTCAGCCTGAGCTTCCTCTTTTGCTTGCTTCAGTCTCCGGTTCTTTCATTTGCGGGCCTCAGAAACCTTCTCTGCGGCGCGCTTCTCCGCCTGCAGCAGCTGCTGGATACCCTGCGACTGGCTGGCCATGGCGACCCCGACACTGCTAGGCCTCAACAGCTACCAAACCTTCTCCTTCCTCCACTTCTTCTCCTTCCTCCACTTCTTCCAGCATCAGCATTTTTAAAAGACAATCCTAAGGGGGCGGCTAGGTGGCACAGTGAGTAAGAGTGCCAGCCCTGGAGTCGGGAGGACCCAGGATCGGTTCCAGCCTCAGTACTTAGAACCCACACATAAATAACTAGTCGTGTAACCTTGAGCAAGTTACTTAACCCCAATTGCTTATTAAAAAAAAAAAAGACAATCTTAAGTAATCAGAAAAGGTGAAATTATCTTCCAAAAGCTTTGACCAGGAAGACAAAGCATATGCTGCATTTCATAAGGATCTTCAACAAAAAATGGTGAAAATACAGTCTGGGCCCTTTAGGGTAAGCTTCAGTTATCTTAATAACTGGATGATGACACAGTGGGAACACTGCCAGGAGACAAAGTTCAACAAGGTGGTCTGTACAAATTTAAAGACAGATAAACTGGGGTCAACAAAGGCAGTCAGTGTAACACAGATCACAGAAAATACAGGTCTCCATCACTTCACAGGTCCAGAGTTCCTTATGAAAGATATGTTAATGTTAATTTTGTTGATAACAAATACTTTTTCAGAATTTATCCAATAGCTCGGTGGTGATAAAAATCAGTTTAAATCATGAACTGAATCATGACTCAACAAATCATGAAAGGAAACCCAACAGTGGTATTCTTGGAGTCTCAGTCTCAATCTGGCCAGTGATGAGTGTCTTCACTGACTAGGCCTTGACTGACTTCCTGTCGAATTAAGTGAAGAGCAATGTTCCCCTCACATGAAATACAACGTGAAAACACGCCTTCCAGCACGCTTTGCTCGCTTACCTGCAGGGATTATCCCAATCCTTAGGTTGCACTGGACTAACGAAGCTTTGGGATTATTCTGGTCTATACCACAGTCCCTCTGTGTTCTTCCAATGAGGCCATGTAACACCTCACTGAACATGCCATCTCCACCAACACAAACAATTCTGTAGGAGAGAAGAGAATACAGGAGAATTGCTCAAATGAGTCTGCCCCAAAGAGGCTGGAGCTCACTGCAGGCCCTCCGCAAGCTGGCCCCAGCCGGCCTCTCCAGATCTTGGTCACGCCCCTCTACAGCAGCCACACTAGCCTGACCGTCCCCTCCGCAGGTTTCTGGACCTTTGCTCAGGCTACACCTTCTGCCAGGGATGCATGTGGACTCCTTCCTCCTTCCATCACCCACCATCACCATCCCTGACATTTCTACTTATTAAGAAGTCGATGTCCCCTGAGGTCTGATCCCAGGGCCACCTCGTCCCTGACTGGTCTAATGGCCATGGTAAATGCTGACTGACCACGTTGCTCCCAGGGCTCCTGGGCTTCCAGCACTGAGTGAGCTGGTTCCCTTTCACACACACACACACACACACACACACACACACACACACACACACACTCTCTCTCTCTCTCTCTCTCTCTCTCTCTCTCTCTCCCTCCCTCCCTCCCTCCTATTTGACTGCAAACTTCTGATGTATAGAAGCTGTGTCTTAAACAACTTGAGATTACAGAGTATGAAGGGCCCCTGAGGTCATCTCCTCCCCCACCTTACTGTACAGCTGAGGAAATTGAAGCCCAGAGAGGTGAGGTGAATGGTCTAAGCTCACCTAGGGACCAAGTGTCTGAGGCTCCCAATCCCACAGCCACCCCACTGCTGTCCTAGGAGGACGTGCTCTGTAAATACTGTGGGAAGAAGGAAGGAACAGTCCCAACACCACACCTGTAAAGGGCTCCCACTCCTCCTCTCTCTATGAGACCCCCTCACTTACAATTCAGAGGCAGGCCCAGCTATGGAGTCTTGGATGAGAAACACAAAACCAGAAACAGAAAGAATTGGCACAGGGCCCTGGGAGGGGCCACACCACTTCCTAGGCAGGGACAGCCCCCAATCTCCACCCATCCCAACACTGCCTCGTGAAAAGAAAGCACAAAGGGAAACTGATGGGTAAAATACAATAAGCAATCCCATGTTTCTGGAATATGTTTTTTTTAAACAAGAGATGAGAGACCTTACTTACCCATCATATTTCTCAATATTAATTTCAAACAAACTGTCCTTGGCATGGTTAGCATGTTCAGTAACTGCGGAAAATAAGCATGTAATTTATCGTTAAGTTCTCATGAGAAATAATCAGCCATAAAATACCATTTTATGGTATTTAAATAAAAACAAGGCTACATATTACCCTGTCAACAACAGCAAGTGGCGTCTTTGGCAATAGTAGTAGTAAGAAAGATTGATCCTTCAACACTCGGCTTAGGAAAACTTATAAATAAGCCAGAAAGAACAAAGATCATTCATTGTCTTTGAAAAGACCCAAACTAAATCATCAGGAAAAGATGGTTGTTTTGGAAGCCCTCCTGTGGAAAAGGAGCTTCTTTCTGAGAGGGATTGTAGGGACCTACATCCGGCAAGGAGATAACCAGCCAAGTCAGGGGGCACCCGCAGAGAGACAGCTCGCACCCAGGACTCTCAACAGCTCTGGGAGGCCAGGAGGGCAGGGGCTCTCCCCAGCTTACAGAGAATCTCTTGGAGGCCAGTGGTCCAAGGTAAGACAGTCATGAGGTGACACTGTAGGTGATGGCAAAAAGGAGCAGCATGGCAATCCTTTAACTTTTAATTTGCAATCAAGGATGAATACCTTGCATACACACAGTGCTACGCAGATGGAGGGACAAAATGAATTACAAATGCCTTTATCTTGGACAGATATGAAGTATGGGAAAAGAGCAGCTCCCAGAACTGACCAGGAGGGAGCGTTCAGGCAGGGCTGCTGTGGGGAATTAAACAATACTCTTAAATAAACCCATACTTCTCCCTAAAAACCCAAAATTTTGTTTTTTAATACAAATATTCTTCCATGATGCTAGATGGCTGCGAGTCATGGAACAGCACAGTTACCAATGACATATAGCTGAAGGCATGGAGGGTGGGAGCAGACCACAAAGCAATACAATGAAGACGTGAAGGGGACTGGCCAGAGAGGGCAGCAGGCAGCCACAGGGCAGAGGGAAAGCTTGCTGATGCTGACAGCAAGCCCACCTCCTCTGCTGGTCTTAAAGAGCACACTGGAGGGATGTGAAGGGCCAAGAAGGGGTGGGTGGGCTGGGGTCGACCCTGCTGGAGGGAGGACCCATGCTGGTGGGATTGCTAATGCTCTCAGGGAAAAGACACACTTTGACATCATGGAGGGCTTTACTGTCCCGAAGTCCGGGGCTTCCCAGAGGCCACGAATCTGCAGAGTTCTTTCTGGCCTTTTCTTTGTGTGCTTCCTCCTCTAAAGAAACGAGCCCTTCCCTTGGTTTCCTCCCAGGCACCAGCCAGCTTCTTTCTAGTGAGCGTCTGGCTCCCTGCAAAGCCCTGCAACCACTCCCTTCATTTCCATTTTTGACATGTTAAATCAAGGGGATGTTGGCAGACATAGGTATGTGTCAGCACCACATCTGACAGGCTTCAAGCTCTGCTTGTGGATGAGACAGAGGAGTGTGGGCTCCATGATCCGATGGTGAGATGGCTTTGGAAGTCACAAGACTAGACCAAAGACATTCATAGGTCAGTGTCAGTGCAGAAGGAAGGGCTATGTCCTTGACGTTGAGCTGGTCCACACTTGTGTCAGTGATGGGTATATATGGCTGGACGCTCCTTCAACTGATGGCCAAAAGATGCTTAATCCCTTTAGAATCTGGTCCCAGACTCCTTCTTCAGCCTATATCACATACTCCCCTTCTCTTACTGTACCCCCAGAAGCAGTGGTCTGCTTACTGCTCCCTGACCTTGGCAAGTGCCAGGGCTGTGCCCCCTTCTCCTAAAGGTCATGCCATGACCTAGAGTGGCACCTGCAGATGCCCCAGCTGCCCCTGGTGTTCTTCAGACCAGACTAGGCTGATCTAAACCGTAGCAGAGGGGCAGGCTGTGCTCCATTTCTGGTTACTTTTCACCACTATCCATGACACTGTCTTACACATACTAGGCACTTCATAAATACTGACCAGATTAGATGGAGAGCTAATACTTCAAAAAACAGAGGTGAGATCTGGAGAGCTCTCCGGAGGCCAGAACAAAGGGCTGAAGAAAATGTGAAGCTTAATGATGAGAGTATGAAGTACTGAAGCCAAGCTCCCCAGGAAGCACAGAGAAGGTGTAGCCAGAGCTTCTGGCCAGCTGCCATCCACAAGGCTCGGCAGAGCAACACGGTGGCCAGAAGAAGCCGGGGATGGCCATAGTGCATTGGGCTCTAGTGAGGCTGGACAGAGGATGCTGTGTTCAGTTCTAAAGACAACAACAACATGGAGCTTCTCCAAAATGGCAAGATGAACAGGACAGAAAAGTTCAGGAGTCTATGTAGCAGGCCAGCTCAAAGAATTCAGCCTTGACTCTGGAGAGGAGTTGGGAGCTCTACGGCCTGCACACCTGGTCACTGAAGGGCTGGCTGCGGAATACGCATGCTCGGCCCAAGAGGGCAGAGCGTGAGTCAGTGGGTAACAAGGCAAAGGGGGGCTCAGGACTGAGGCACAGAAGCATGTCTCCACCACCAGAGGGTCCCTATGGTGGCTGCTGCAGGAGACAGGCAGTGTCCAGCCTCAGAAGGCAAAGCAGTGGTCAGCCCTTCATCCACAGCGGGCTGCTGGAGGGCCTCTTGACCCAGCACGGTGACTCCTTTCAGCTCTTGATACCATTCCTTGATCTTTTTTTTTATCTACAGAACTTGTAATCAAACTTGTATTCTGTTTGAGATAATCATTGTGTAAAGCTGCTTTGCTGGTCTCTGTCACCCCTGCTCAGCAGGGTGCCTGGGCACACAGTAGGCACTTAATGAACTGAAGTGAGGAAGAAGAGCTCCCATTCCCACTTGGAGGTCTGCACAATGCCTCCTGAGTGTGCTCTCTTGGAAGCTCAGATGGCCCCTGGTGAAGGGTCAGCCCCAGGGAGAAGAAGCAGACAGCAGGGGACACACTCACCCAGCCTCTCCCACTCACCAGGCCACATGACAGAACCACATGTGAGCACACACTTACACTGATAACATGCTAGCCCAAGTCAGTAAAAGATAAACAGTAAGTCTTACCGATGACATCAGCAGTGATAGAGGCGAGATTAAACAGTGGCATGACTTTCTGCTCGTATATTCTCTTGCCTTGTCTTTTTCCTCCAAAGGGATTAATATACACAAGTAAGTGCTTTGGTCTACAAACTACAGGGAGAAGAGAAGGAGATCTAGATCACCATGGGTAAACAACATGTGAATCCAGAGAAGAGAGGCATCGGGGAAACAGATGTAATCAGGCTTGTTCTGAACCACTATTTAAGTCTTTTAAACAGTTGGGAGCGTCATCTTCATGTGACAGCTTCCTCCATAGACAGAGCGCCCGATGAAGAGGCAAGAAAGTCTCCCATAAGCCCTGAGTGGTTAAGTGGCCTAGGGCCAAAAGCCAGTATGTGCTGACGCAAACCCGAGGACTCCTGTGTCCAGCCCCCTCCCCCAGGCTCCCTTAGACGCTGAGCACAATGCCTGACCCCCAGAGCAGGCTCAATAAAAAGAAAGAAATGGGGGGCAGCAAGGTGGTGCAGTGAGTAGAGCGCTGGCCCTGGAGTCAGAAGGACCTGAGTTCAGATCCGGCCTCAGACACTTAACGCACACACAAAAACCTAGCCGTGTGACCTTGGGCAAGTTACTTAACCCCAATTGCCCTCCAAAAAGCAAAAAAAAAAAAAAGAAAGAAAGAAAGAAAGAAATGGGATAAAGAAAGGGGAAGAAAGAAAAGAAGTAAATGGAGAACAGGCAGACCTTCCACCAGCTCCTCCCAGGGAAAGTGACTGACCAGGGCAGGCTCAGTCCAGGGCCAAGCCCAGAATTCGCAGCAACCCCAAAGAGTGACTAACAAGCCACCACAAAAGATGTGAGGAAGAGAGCACACGAAAAGGGGACAGAATTAAATGTTAACCTAAGCAATTTCAAAACTGAATCTTTCACATCAGATAGAACTAATGGTGCTTCTCAAGAGTGGGTCAGGCTCTGCTGGGAATGGCTAACAGTCATGGTGCATGGAAGGGATGACCACTGTGCATGCAGAGACATCTGTGGCAGCCTGGATGTGCCCAGGCAGAGCAGACCAAGCAGAAGCAGGACAACAGCCTTGCCAATGACCCCGAGGGCACCCTCAGAGGGCGCCCACTCGCCCTGGCCTCCTCCCCAGAGGGCCCGATACATTTCCTCAAAGCCACCACCACGGACACAAACGCCATGGGGTGCGGGGGCCCTTGGGGGGGGAGCTCCCTTCCAGCCTCAGAGGCACCCTCACTGGGCCTTGGCTTTCACTGTCCCTCCACCTGGACTGCAGCCACTCCTCACCTCTCCCTTCAGGATCCCTCACTTGCTCCAAGACCTGCTCACGTGCCACCCTCTACACAGGGCCTGTCAGAATGCTCCGAACTATTCACTGGTCTGGGGAAGACGAACCAAGATGGAGGAGGAGGAGGAAGGAGGGCAGCTAGGATCCCCTTACAATTGCTCCAATAAAGGACCTACCAAGAGCGGGCCACCAAACAGGATCAGGACATCCAAGGAGGAACCACAGTGGGTCTCCGCTCCACCAGACAAGTGATCAGGGCATGAACCACTGCCATTGTCCCACTGGAGCCTCCTTTTTGGTCAGGCTTTATTCCCCTCCTGGGTATATGTCTAACTCACTGGACTTGGCCACAGGGACTCTGCTGCCTCCTCACCCTAGGGCCTTCCCAGACCCCTTCTCCCTCCTGTGAGCTCCTTCCCAGGGCCTGTTTTAGGGTCTAGGTTGGCCAAGCCTCATTCACCTCTTCGTTGTGCTTCTGATCCCGCAGACCATTTGTATGTGTATGCCCAGGCCTTAGCACAAGTGCCTTATTGGGGTTGGGTGGCCTGAAGCTGACCACAGACTCAGCCTCACTTGCCCAAAGTAGTTTTCCCCTGAAGCTGCTGCTCTTTCTTGGAGCCCTTCTTAACCCACCCACCCCCAGCTGTTACTACTCTCTCTTTCCTCAGTCACCCTGTGGTTTATTTGCCTGTGTGCAGAGTGGAGCACCCATAATGAAGTCTCTTGTCTGCATTCCATCAGAGCGGCATGGAGCTGGGACTTAACAAATGTCTACTGAAATAGCCAGTGTCTCAACAAGCACTCTTAGATCTGCTGTCAGTGGCCCACCATCTCTCAGCTGCCAAATCCGATCGTTTCTCCATGGCCTCTCTCCTCCTGAATACCCTCTTCCCTCTAGGTTTCCTGGTTTTCCCCTCCCTCTGACCACTCCTGCTGTCTCCTATGCTGGACTCCTCCTCCAGTTCACACCTGCTAATCAGAGGTGTCCCTCAGGCTCTTTCCTGAGCTTCCTACACTGATGGTAGAGATGGTCATTAAAGATGGTACCCATCTTTATCTCCAGGCCTGGTCAGTCTCCTGCACTCCAGTCCCCCATCATCAACTGCCTCTTGGACACCTCAGATGTTCCCATAGACATTTTAAACTCAGTATGTCCAAAACAGAACTCATTCTCTTACCCCCCCAGATCCTCCCCACTCCTACCTTCCCTACTGGTGTAGAGGACCCCCCACCCTCCCAGTCCCTCAGGCTCCCAACCTAGGAGTCAGCCTGGGCTCCTCACTCTCTCCCACTCCCCATATCCAAGATGGTGCCAAGGTCTGTCAGCTTCACTGTGGCAGCATCTGTCCTCCCTCACACTGCTGCCACTCTGCTGTAGGCCCTCAGTGCCTCGCACCTGGACTGCTCTAATAGCTTTTTCCGGCTGGTTTCTGACTCCAGTCTCCAATTACCCCAGTCCACCTTTTGCTCAGCTGTCAGTGATCTTTCTAAAGCAGAGATGTGACCCGGTCACTCCTCCTGTCATCCCTAGCCCCATGCCCACTTGACAAACTCCAGTGGCTCCCTCCAGTGACTCTCCCTAGGCTGCTGACGGCCTTTTATAATAGGGCCATGCTGCTCTTCCACCTTCCACATACCCTGGGATCCAGGGACACTGGCCTCCTGGTTATTGTTCCCACATGGAGGCCATCTCCCAACTCAGAGCATTTCCCCATGCTGGGATTCTCTCCCTCCTCATCTCCACCTCCTGGCTCCTCTCAAGTCCCACTTAAAATTCCACCTTCTGCTGGTCCCTTTCCTGGTCCTTGTTTGCATATATCTGTTTGCATGTTGTTCCCCCTTTAGACTGTGAGCTTCTTGAGGGCAGGGCCTGTGATCTGCTTGGCACACAACAGAGAGCAGGAACTCTGTTCTGCTTTCTTTATACCCCCCAGGGCTTGGCAAAATGCTGGGAACATATGGGGCATCTACTAAATGCCTATCCTGCCTATCCCACCCAGCCTTCTCGCCGCTGCTAAGCTTGTCCTCCTCTCTGCACATGTCTGGTCATCAGTGGTGTGAAGTTCAGGGTCCTCTGGCCAGCACTGCATACCCTCCAAGGTCTGGAGCCACCCTCCTTCATTAACCTTGTCTCTTCACCTCCACAGAATCTCCAATTTAATCCAACCCTTTGTCGGTTCCCTGAACGTATCCTAAAAATCTCCCAGCTCTAGGCATTTACTCATGCTGCTTCCTACACCTGGAATGCCTTCCCCTCCCTACTTCACCTGATAAATTCCTATTTATTCTTTAAAACTCAACTCAAATGCTACCCCCATTAGGAAGAGACAAGCACCCCTAAATCCTCATGGTAGTAATGTTCTCCTGGAAACCTTACTTCACAATCTCTTTCGTTACTCTGATGCAATGATTCAGTATTCATTGTATATATTATAGCCTCCTGGATCACGTCTTACCCCTACTAGAGATCATATCTCCTAAGGAAAAAAAGTCTTATCTATTAACTCGTCAAGCAACTTGTACATCTGAAATCAATATTTGTCAAAGTCAGTGAAACGTTCCACTCCCCAGACATAGATCTGCATCTTCAGAGAGTGCTAATGTTAATAGTGCCTTATGAAAATGAGAGGTAAGAGACTCCTTGTGTGAGTGAGGTGCCTGGGAACGAATGAGGAGAGGGATGGGCAGGAAAAACAAAGCTGTAAAGGCTCAGAGGCTGAGACTGGTAGGAAAAGGTGAGAAAAGTCAACTTGAAGAGGCCTTCTTGAACAAGGCTCCTCACGCCATAGGCGAGTATGGAAAGAAGGCCAGCCGTCCTCAAGAAGCAAGACCACGAAATGCACAGGCCCTGCTGGACCATGATGCCAATGTGTCTGAACAAGCTTCTGTCCTCATTTGTTTTCCTCATGAAATTGCAAATCATCAGAGAACAATCTACAGACCACCTGGTGGCCTGGATGGCCTGGGAAGGGACCTGCCGTTTGTCTCCCCCCCTAGAGTCTATCCAAACTCCAAGCAAGGCCCAGAGAGGGGCGGATGCCCCATTAAGTCAGAGCACCCTGAACAATGCTAAGGACAGATTTCAAGGAAAGGAGGAAGGGCAAAGGAGAAGTTAGTGAGGCAATAAAGTCCAGAAACTTACTCAGCTTCTCAAGCAACTCTTTGAGTGTCTGTATCCACTGGTTACAGAGCGTCTCATCCGTGCACCAGAAGGTCACATGACCGCACCGCCAGCGGTGACGCCGGGCTCTCTTTACGTAGTGCACTACAAAAAGAAACACATTCGTCAGTTCCAAGTGGGTGAGCCTCTGGGGCCCGGGGCATTCCTGACCACTGGCCAAGCTGCCAAATGTCTTGTGCTGTGTGATGCCCATGATAAACAGGGGGCATCTTAACCAAAGGAGAAATGCTCCCATAAAGTTATGCAAAAGAAAGAGAGGGGGCAAAGAACTCCTGCGGGGAAGTTTCAGAAAAAATATCCCACAGGGCAAGTCCATCCCGGCCTGAGCCAGGCCTGCACCAACCTCCCTTGGACAGTCTGTCATCTCTCAGAGGAGCCAGGGGCGGCTCCAGCATCCCGGGAGCCTTGGGTTTGCTGTATTATTACCTGTGAAAGCATAAGGCTTTGCCATTTTTTGCCATTTTCCACTATGATACTGCTTCTCATCAATTTCTGTTTCTTCTACAGTGATAATCTCAGAAACAGGAACTGAACAGGTATCTGTAAAGACAGAAAAATAATAAGAAAAGCCAACATTAAAGGGAGAAATTTATGAGCACATTCAAAGGAGAAAAAAAGCAATGTTCTAGCTTGTATTCATAAAATATTAGAACCAAAAAATGAGGCCTATAGCCCGCTTTGATCTCCGTGACAGCTAACAATGTGGTGACCCTGTAATAAGCCTTCTGTTCCTTGGCAGGATTGAGAGAGAAAACACCCTGCCTGGGAGCAGCTTAGCACACACATTTTCAGAGTCAACAAGAAGTCACCTATGCACAAACAGCTACTGGCCTAAAGGTTAATACATAAGTTGATTATTTGGAAATCAGAGCTCAGGGAAAAACGCTATTGGTCTTTTTAAAAAATCTGTCTTAAAATCTCTGTGCTCAGGGGGCATCCGTTTAGAGAAATCTAAGGAAGGAAGAAGGAACTTTCGGAGGAGACTGAACAGGAGGGAGTTGTGAGGACTTTGCAGGGGTGCAAAGTTGATTTCTTATTATAATGAACTCGATTTCTTATTATAATGAGTAACATTTACAACGAGTTCCTCAACACAAGACAGGCTAGGAGGGGCAGCCTTCCAGGCTTGGGGGACGGCCAATGGAAAGGTCCAGAGATGGCCATGGATGGAAGATGGACTGCCCATCTCCCAGTGTTGTGAGACTGTGGAGTCTTGGAGCGACGATTAGGGTGAGGAGACTGCAATGGCAAGACAGAGCCAGGCTATGAAAGGCTCCACATGCTCAAGGGCTAGGGCTGGGGTGACCCAAGCAGACTTCTGCCTTAGCATAATCATGACTTTTTAGGGAGACAGAAGGGACCCTTACCCAGACACAAAACCTCACAATCACCTCTGACTTCTACTTCCTCACCTCTCCCCAATTCATTCATTCACCAAGTCCAATCACATCTTTCCATCCCTACTGCACCCTCTATGACTAACCACCCCCCCTTTAAAGGCCCACTCAGAGTTACCTAAAAAAATCATAAAACCACAGAAGTGAAAGTCACTCGGTCCAGCCAATCCCCACCCAGGACACCCCCAGAGGCAATCACTGAGCTCCCCTGGGGCTACAGTACAGACAAAGGCACGTGAGGCCTGCCTGAGATGAGGGATGAGGGGCAGCCTTCATCACAGGACCTTCCCTCCTCAGAGTTCTAGCAAAAGGGGACAGAAGAGTCCCTGGTTATCACTGGAACCTACCCAGAATTGGTGGATCCCTTCACCAAGTAACTTGCAGATTTCCATTCCCCTCCATGTTCCTGTCTTCTGCTCCATGGACAGAGAGTCCCAAGTCAGGAGGACGATTTCCCCGGCTTGTGCCTACAGAGGTCTCACTCACCTGCAGCTCCCCTGATCCCTCCAATTTTGTCGGAAGGCACATCTGCTCTCCCCACTCTTAGCCCTGCCCCTGACGATCTCCTCCCCACCCCCATCATTCAAAGGAGGTCAAAGGATAGGAACAAATGATTCTCAAAAGAAGAATTACAAATAATTACAAACTACTAAAAACCACATTACAGAATGCTCCAGATCACTATCAATCATGGGAGAAATGCAAAAACCCCAAGGTTCCACTTCAGGCTGCTGGGTTCTAGAACCACACTGGAATGCAATCTGGAATTCTGAGAGGCTAAGCTGTCCTTGCCCTTTGAGCCAGGCACTTTAGGACTAGTCACAGCCTCCGAGGCTCCTTATAAACCCCAATATTTATGCTACCACTCTTTGTGATAGCCAAAAACTAGAAGCAAGGCCTCACACAATGTGGTACATGAGTGTAATGGAATGCATCTGTGCCATAAGAAAACAACAAGGGGGAGGCTAGGTGATGCAGTGAATAGAGCACCAGGCCTGGAGTCAGAAGAACTGAGTTCAAATCAGGCCTCAGACACTTAACACTTAGTGACCCCATGATCTTGGGCAAGTCACTTAACCCCAATTGACCTGCCTTTCCCCCTCCAAAAAGCAAAACAAACAAACAAAAAAAACCAACAAACATGAAGAATACGGAGAAGCCTGGCAAAGACTTGTATGAACTGATGCAAAGTGAAGTGAGCAGAGCCAAGTCAATAAGGCAGACAGTTGCTACAACGAAGTCTAGTCCATTTGGAAAAGTGAAAAAGAAAACAACCCAAAGGGAATGTTAAAGTAGAAAGAACAGCAAGAAAAAAACCATGTCCCCTTGCCCCACCCCCCTTGCAGATGACCTCAAAGTTCACGGAGGGGGGTGTCTAGGGCACATGTTGGATGTCTCTGATTTACAGGTTGGTTTTGCTAAAGTTCTTTTTTCTTATTCCTCTTTCTTTTATTAAAAGAGATGGTTCTCTGAGTGGGGGGAAAGAGAAGGCTACAGAGGAAAATTTAGGAAATGGAAGAATGGTTGTAGCCTTAAGACAACTAAGAAGGTTAAAAAAAAGCTAATGAGATGATTCTAATCCTATGACTCTAAAGTAAAAACTGTATTTCAAGGTTTAGAAAGTAACTTTAAATTTCAGTGTATTTCCTACTCAAGGGTGGTTTTGTTTGCATGTTGTTTTTTTTTTTGTTTGTTTTTGCTTTTTGGAGGGGGGAAGGCAGGGCAATTGGGGTTAAGCGACTTGCCCAAAGTCACACAGCTAGTAAGTGTGTCCAGCACTGCACCACCTAGCCGCCCCCCTCACAGGTATTTTACTGTTCTTAAACAATAGAGAAAGCTGGGTTTTTTTGTTTTGTTTTGCTTTCTGGAGGGCAATTGGGGTTACATTTACCCAAAGTCACATGGCTAGTATGTGTTAAGTGTCTGAGGTGGATCTGAACTCAGGTCCTCCTGACTCCAGAGGAGGTGCTCTAGTCACCACACCACCTAGCTGCCCCAAAATCTGTTTGTTTGTTTGTTTTTTTAACATTCTGGGAGTTGCACATTTATAATGTTTAAATCTGTAAATCATAATCACCAAACACTTCTTAAGCCTGTGCTTTAAGTATACCAGAAGCCAAGGGAACGAGAAAAATGGATCACTTGATTCTGGAGCTAGAGAAGTCTCTGATTGTAGTGGGTCAAGAAACCTAAGAATCCACTCACCATCTAAAACTGCCCCCCCCCCACTTAAATTCCCTGTAAAATATGACAGCAGAGGGGCAGCTAGGTGGCACAGTAAATAGAGCGCCGGCCCTGGAGTCAGAAGGACCTGAGTTCGGAGCTGGCCTCCGACACTTAATCCACACAAACAAAAACCTAGCCGTGTAACCTTGAGCAAGTTACTTAACCCCAATTGCTTAAAAAAAAATATGACAGCAGAATCAAAGTTTCATTTCCCATTTAGGCAACACAATGATGCAGGGTGCAGAGCTTGGGACCTGGAGTCAGAAGAGCTGAGTTCAAATCCTGCCTCATATTTACTAGCTGTGTGACCCTGGGCAAGTCATTAAGTCCTTTAAGTCTCAGCTTCTTCACTGCTTTACAAGTCATTTTACAATATGGAAGCTGACAAATCTGGTGGGCAGGTGAGAACAATGGTCTGACCATATCAACAGCCATGAAATCTTTGGCACAGTCTTAAGGAACAATACAGCAGGTGTGCAGGAGATGAGGCCATCCTGGAGAGTGGTGCTCCATGATGTACAGCCCCCACTCTGCCGTCCCACCCTCCATGGGACTGACTCCACAAAGATACTGGACAGAGTGTAGGCTTCTAAAGGGAAAAAGACTCCAGGCCTATAGCAAATCGGAAGAACAAAGAGTATTGACCTGCATGCTGGCTGGAAAGAGCCCTGTTCCCTCTGGGAGCATCTGAGGGTCAGCAACCTCTCAATAAGTCCTTAGTGATCTACTCTGATCTACTCCCTCCCCTTACCTCCTCCCTAAGAACTACCCACAGATCACAAGTATGTTTAAAGACAAAAAAAGAAAGCAGGAGCATTCAGCGTGCATCCGTGGGTGTGGATGCCGCCGCACAGGGCTAGGGAGAGCAGTGTCCTCTCAGCCCTTCCTGAGGTTCCTAATTCTCTATGTGTGTGTGGGATACCCACGGCTGTGGTTGTGGCTACTGTCTGGTGTCCTTCTGCCTGGCATTCCAGGCTCCTCTGAATTCTGCATGTCTGTCATTTCTTAAGGCCCAGAAGAATTCCAGCCTACTCCTGGTCAGCCATCCCACCACTGGGAGGCATCTGCCCTCTTCCATTCTCTGCCTCCAGACTACACTCTGGCCAGACACCTTGGCATCCCCAGAGGGGGAGCCTGCTGCAGCCCTGGCATTTATACTGTCCAGTGGGATGGCTCCTCCCAGAACCCCCGCTGAAGGAGGTGTCCAGGCTGCATGCCTGACTTTCTCTACTGTGCTCCCATGCTAGGGACCCCCCTGGTGTGTGTGTTCTCTCCTCTCCCGACCCATTAAAACGTAAGCTTTTGGAAGGCAGGGTCTGTCTGTCTGCTTCTATGTCTATTCCTGGCACTCAGCACAGAGCCTGGTACATAGTAAGAGTTTAATGACTGTTTGCTAAAAAGAGCTGCTATAACACAGAACAGGCTGTGAGATTTATTAAAGCCTTGGATAAGAAGAGTTTCCGTGCCCAGTTTTCAAATCAAGCCAAAGGCAAGTTCAAATCCCCTTTCTCAGTCTGAATGGGTGAGGAAAAAGAGGCCACAATGGAAAAAAGGTCAAGTGAAGCCATGTCCCCCAAGCTTGAGGGATGGTCGGATCTAGGAGGCCAGGAGGGGCAGTGAGTGAAGCCAGTACTTGGCTAACACCTAAGGGTTTATAAAGCACTTCACATAAATGATCCCATCTTGTTCCCAGTGACAATCCAGTGGGTAGGTAGAATTACTAATCCATTTTATACTTGGGAAAGCTAGACTGAAATAAGTTAAATGACTTGCCCAGAAGCATCTGACTCAGAATCTGAACCCCTATCTTCTGGTTTCCCAGTCACAAAGCCAGTCTATTGCCACGACGTAGAGGGCTCTGGAATCGAATTAGCCAGTGCCAATGTAGTCTACCTTGAACTTCCATCCGACATTACCAACTGCCTCCTGGACACCTTAAACGCCAATATGTCCAAAATAGAACTTAGCACCTTTTCTTCCAAACCCACCCTTCTCCCCAAATACCCCAATTTCTGTCTAAGGCATTACTATGGTCATGGGTTCAATCCTGCAATCTTTTTTTTTTTCTTAAGCAATTGGGGTTAAGTAACTTGCTCAAGGTTACACGGCTAGTCATTATTTATGCGTGGGTGCTCATTTTCTGAGGCCGGATTCGATCTCGGGTCATCCCAACTCCGAGGCCGGTGCTCTTACTCACTGTGCCACCTAGCCGCCCCTCAATCCTGCAATCTTAACCCTCCCTCATCTCCTAACACCCAAAAGCTATCATGCCAAGGAACAATGCCTCTGAAGGAGGGACCGGCCATCCTCAATGCCACCAACAGGACAGGTCAGCCAGCCTCGCCTGAACTGCAAGGCCTCCTCAGGCTGTTACTACCACCACTCCACAACCACTGGGGGAGACAACCCAGAACCCCATGCCCAAGAAACCCAGCCCAGCTCCTGCAGCCACTGTCCTGGGTAGATACCCTTTTGGAGACGTAATCACAGCTGTTGAAAACAGAGTTCTTGAAACCCAGACCCTTGGCCCTGGCAGGTGATTCATTAGAAGACACGGCTTTACCAGTGGAAATGCCACTGGAGGATCACACCAACTGCTGCTTTGCCACAGTATTCACGGCACATCCACTTACTGTACTTGGCCATCTGAATCACAGCTGAAACTTACTGTGTGAAGGAAAAAAATCTTCCCATTAAATTTTCTCTGATAAAGCTCTGCTATCCAAGACATCCTCCAATAAACAGCCAAGGAGATGAACAAATATTTTTGAAAAGGAACATCAACAACCACAGGAAAGACTGCTTCTCAGTCATGGAGACTATAACAGGTCAGAGGCTCTTGCTCTCACCCAAAAAACTGGCAAAGAGATCACAAAGAGGTAAAATCATCAATGTTGGAGAACATGGATGTCTTTCAATGACTCTGGAAAACAATTGGGAATGACTCCCCCAAAGTGCCCAAGATGTCTCTGCCTTCCGTCCCCAAAATCTCACTGCTGGGCACATCCCCACAAAGGACAAAGACAGCAAGACAGATGCCAAAAGGGACCCAGCAGCACTTTCCACAGCAGCAAAAAGCTGGCGACAAAGCGATTTCTGCCTGATGGACAAATGGCTACAACATCCTGGTATGAGAGGTGAACACAGAAAAGAGAACTTTGAAAGTGACAGGTTGAATCTATTCTAGTTAGAAGGACAAGCCCTAAGTGTGGGCCAGTTTCAGAGTTACATGAAGAATCTCCTCTCTCTCTCCTATTCTGGAGGTGGAAATGCTCATTTTAGTTGCTACTATGTTCAGAGCAAAATCTAAGTAAAAACACTAAGATCACATGGAATATGACTGGGCCGCCAAGGGACCAGGGAAAGTGGGACCTGCCTCATTAGAGGAAAGATCCTCATGCCAAGGAAATGATAAACAGAAGGAATCACAAGAACCCTGGGAAAACTGGATGGTGACTGCACCCTTCCAACCTTCCTCTGATCCTAGGGAGATAAGGTACAGGCACAAGGAAAACCCAGGAGGTAAGGAACAAGCCCAAAGCAAGGCACAAGCCCCGAATGCCAGGCTCCTGTAATATCTGAGAGTGGGGATAATGTCCTGCTGCTTCTTGCAATTGGCCCAAGCCCTCAAGTCAGTCCAGCAGGTTATCTCAAGTTCAGGGATGACTCTCCTGTACTATATTCCCCACAAAGCTAGGTATAAATATCTGAAGTCTTGAGGAGCCCTTGGCTTCCCCCAGAAATCCGACAAACAGCATAATTGAGTTTCCTGAGGCCAGATGTTCTGAGAATGGCCTTCTGTGAGCTGCTTCCTGAGCCGTCCATTTTCAGCTCCCTTTGCCCAGTCCTCTTCTTCCCTAGAGCAGAAGCTGCTTGAAGACAGAAGCTCAATTTCTTTTTGGTTGCATCTGTATTCCTGGTGTTTGGCACACAGCAAATGCTTAATACAGGCCTTAACTAGCTTAGTATTAATAGGAACAATTTCCAACTGCCTTTCCTGGTAAGCCTCCAAGTCAATCCTCCTTTGACACTAGAGGTAACCAGAGACTGAATTCTCCCAAGTGGCTCAGTGGGTAAAGTAGGGACATGGAGGCAGAAAGACCTCAGCACCAATTTAACCTCAAATGCTCACTACCTGTGTGGTCCTGGGCAAGTCCCTTAACCACTCTGTGCCTCATTTTCCTCTTCTGTAAAATGGGAATGATGATAGCACCTCCCTGAGGCTGCTGGGAAATATCTGCAAAGTGCTAAAGCAATGCTAGCTTTCACTATTACCGGCATCTGGCTGCTGCCTTCCCTGCTCCTCCTTCCTGACGACTTAGCAGCCCACGTCTGTGGCTCTGCCAGCCGCCCCGGCTCTACGATCTCCTAGAGCCCCATGGGCTCGGCCTCAGCATCTTCAGCCTCCTGACCCAGCCAGGCCCACCCCATCTGCCTGGCTTCCCGACTTTCCTATGGCTCTTGGTTCTGGGTGCCTGCTTTCAACTTACAACCTGCTGCCAACAACAGTACAGGAAGACTTGCTACAGAAGGACAAATGTATCTTACGGTCAGATGGCTGGGACATCCCTCCTCCAACTTCAAGGCTGGCAGGCCTTCTCCAACCTCTTTGTTTGCAGACTCAGGAAGGCGCCCCCCAGCTCCTGCTTACTACCCTGGTCTCCAGGCTGCTCTGATTAGCTACCGGAGCAGCTGCAGGCCCCTGCTCTTAGGCTGGCTGACAAAGATGCATTTAAAGAATGTGTCAGGTGCTCTTCGGACCAGAGGCGGTGTAAATGAAGGCAGGGCTTTTCTTATGCTGAGCTTAACACCCTGGAAGAGTAGACGATTTAGCTCACCCCTTAAGCCACGCCAGGCGGCTGCCTCCAGGAAATCCTCTGAATGCAGATCTTCTGGCCCTGCTAGATACACATGTGAAGGACATACCAAGGTATTCAATGTTCTGTGAAGCACAGTGGCAACACAACACTGGATTTATGGTTTCTAAAAGGTAAAAAATGAAAAATAACTGACATTTGGCCACAGAATTTACTGAAAAACTGACCACGAAACCCAAAGAACTATGGAGGTATTTCTACAAACGTGGCCAGGGGAGAGGAGAGGCCTGGCCTAAGTCAGGAACAGCGGGCCCCATGCCTGTCTTACTTTGATGCCCGTATCTCCCTTGCCCAGCACAATGCCAGAAACATGGGCAGGGCTTGGACAGCTTGGATTGCCTTAACAATCCCCATCTGTGCTGATCAGTGAAACCAAACATGACAATTTTACTGTTGTGTACAGTTGGAAAATATCTTTTCATCATATAAAATGACCCCCTCCTCTCCTGCCTCATTCAGATGTGGAGATCCTGGGCTCCCCCAAATGATGCTGGCATCATGTTCTGGGAAAATCCGAGGAGAAAGAAAATACTTGGGGGACAGAAGGGAGAAAGGAAGAGATCAGCAATAGCTTCAGGAAGAAGCGGCACCTGAGTGAAACCTCAAAAGAGAAAGATTTGAAGAAACAGAGGTAAAGGGTAATTAGCCAGCCCTCTAGTCCTTATGTATGCACCTACTATGCGCCTGCACAGACTACCCCTGCCCTCCAGGAGCTCCCAATCTTTGGCAGCAGGGGAAGGACATGGACAAGGGCAGACAACTCTATGCAAAGAGGCAATACATAAGACAGATTGGGGGGAATCTTCAAAGGAAGGCAGTAAGATTAGAGAGGACTGGGAAAGATCTACTGAAAAAGCTCCCACATGAGACGTGGAGCTGGGGCAGCTGGGAGGTACAGAGAACGAAAGAGGGAGAGAGTTCCGAGCACAAAGGGACAGCCAGAAAGGATGCTCCAAGTCCAGAGGAGAGAGACAGCCAGGAGGCCAGTGCAGTTGGATCACAGACTCCCTGGAGCCTGCCAGGAAGGGCTTTGGAGGCTAACCAGAGGATTTTCCATTTCATTCTAGAGTTACAAGGAGCCACTGGAATTCACTGAATGAAGATGAGGGGGGAGTGTCACACACACCCCACTGAGGAAGTAGAGGATGGGCTGGGGCAGGGCAGGGAGGAGACCTGAGGCAGGGAGGCAGCAGCAGGCAGGGGGACCCTGAGGGACTGGGGGAGGGGAAGCAGAGGGCAGAGAGGAGATGAGGTCAGTAGAGAGGGCAGGGAAGGAAGGGTGCCCCTTCCAGATGATATGAGAATCATCTGCACAGAGAGGGTCACTGCCCCCAGGGGAGCTGATGAAGCAAAGTACCTTGGAGGAACAACAGACAGCGATAGGCACCAATGGAGGGCGTCTTTTCAAGGAGTTTCACAAAAAGCAGAGGAGAAATAAGATGACAGTCAGCAGGGATGGAAGGATCAAGTGAGGGCTCCTCTTGGAGGATGAGGGGGGCAAGGGTACATCTGGAGGCAAGAGGCAAGGAGAGAGTGAAAATAAGTGACAGAGAAAGGATGACAAGAGGGGTCTATCTGCTGGAGGAGATGGCACGGAAGGGGCCGCTGGAGCAGGTAGAGGGGTCAGCCTTGGGCCGGATTCAGGCCACCTCATCATGGGGGAGGGTGAAGGGTGAGGAGGCAGAGGGTACCTAAGCTACAGGAGGTGAGGAAGAGCAGAGAAGAGGCAGCTCAGGACACCTGGCCTCAGGTTTTTCCGCAAAACAGGGTATAATGTTCTCAGCTGAGGGTAAAGATGGCAGAGCCACAGGAGGTTTGAGTAGGGATGAGAAGGTGAGGTAGGCCTGCCATGCAGCAGGGAGGGCCCAGGCACCATCCATCTGCAGGGGACCCCAGAAAGCCAGTGGGATGTCCTCCATCTTCATTCAGCAGCAGGAGGAAGCAAAGGGAGCGAAGGCAGCAAAGAGGGAGAGTCATGCCAGCTTGGATCCTGAACCAGGCATAAGTGGTAAAGTGATAAGGAGGCTGATGGTTCAGGACAAGAAGACAGTGTCGAGGTGAAGTGATTCACCAAAGGGTCAAGAAGGGGACGAGAGGGGAGTGTGCTCAGTGCCCAGGTAACAGCCTGGGACAGAACTGAGGGATCAGAGAGTAGAGGTCATAGTGCAGATTACAAGGGCAGGCAGGAAAGGCTGGAGCAGGGGATCTTGGAATTTTTGGACATTTGTAGGTAGGACGTGGGACAGTGAGGGTGATGGCAAAATTGAGGCTATGACCATGTTTGTGTGTGACTGAGATGGGGTGGAGGAGGAGGGAGGTCTCTGGAAAGCCAAGTCACAGATCCTCCCAGGGCCTCAAGTCTCCTTATCTGTAATATGAGGAAGTAGGACTCTACAGTATACAGTCCTATGATCTCTTTCCCATCCAAAGCCCTCCTCCACCAAGACTTATTTCTCAATAGCTTCAATACACAATAGGGTGTACTTTCTTTTAATCTGGAGTCCCTGAACTTCAAGGAATATTTTAATAATTGCATTACAACATCACCAGCACCCTTTGGACATTATTTTATGCATCTGAAAGCATTCTTTGCTGAGGAGGTCATAGGTTTCCCCAGACTAACAAAGACTGTCTTGATACTTAATCAGATACTGTCTTATAATGGGCCCTCTATGTGCTAAGCAGATCCCTCCTACCCCCCAGCTTGTTGGAAGACTGATGACCAAGGGAATCAGGGAAAGCTTCATGTAAGAGGTAAGAGGTGAGGATGAGCTGAGCTGCAAAGGAAGAGAGGGATCTGGAAAGGAGGCAGGGACGAGGAAAGAGAACAAGCCACGAAAAGTTCAATGTGAATTGAAGGCGCCAGATGACTGGGCCACAGAGTGGCTGGGGTGCATGAAGGGGAACATGGGAACTAAGGCTGTGAAGGCAGATTTGGAGGGAGGCTATTGAAAGCCTTAAACCAGACTCATAGCACCCTTAGCAGCTCAATGATGTCTTCACTATGCCACAGGCCAAAAGAAATATTGAAGAGTTCTGTTTATTAAATAGTCAGGCCTAAAAACTGAATAAGCTTTTCTGTCCCAACAACTTAGTAGCCCTTTGGAAAAGCCCTATTTTTATTTCATTCTTACCCAACCCCAATCTCTCACTAAGAGCACATGGGCTAGACACAGCCATTCCTATTTTCTGTTTCCCTAGTTTGGTTTTTAATCACAGTAATCCCCGAAGTCCTGCTATACAAAAATATGACATTGGAAGTAGAAAGCTCCAGAAATTACTGGCATGGCTGAAAGCAGAACTAAACAAAACATCTCTCTCAGAGATTGGAGGGCATCATCTGAAGGAAGGCTGTTCAATCTAAAGGGGAAACTGCAAATTCCCTCCAGCTAGAGGCTGGGTCAAGGTTATAGATGGATTCAGGTGTTTCCCTTGAGGCCGGAACACCTGGGCCCCACTGCCTGTGATTTGCCATAAGACATAGGCCAGCCGTCAACAACAGCATGCTGAGAAGTCTGGGTTTTAATCTCAGAACAGATGTTTGCTAACTGATCCCAGAGGTCAAAGGGAACTGACAAAGGCTTTGGAGCAAAGGAGTAACCTCAGCAGAACTACAGTCTCCAGGATAACTGCATCGAGGTCAGCCTGAGAACCTTCACGATTCTTTGAGGGGTGATCCATGGCCATTCTGAACCAGGGGGCTGTCTGGTGAGTTCACACACCTGATGGGACTCCAGGGTGTTGGCCTTTCAAGCCCTTGAAAGGACAAGCCATATTCATGCAAGGCTGAGCAACAATAGCCCCAGGAGGACCTATAGCCCTCCTTTTTAGCATCTTTCCTTCCAATTTCCAGACCAGGGTGCTGAAGGCACAAAACTTGAGGTCACTGACTGGCTGTCAAATAGCAAACTAAACCTAAACCACAGAATCTACACCCAGTCTTCAAATTTCTAGAGGAAATCCCCTTCCTGGGAAATGAAAGAACCAGCCTCTTTTTCTTCTTCTTTCACACAAACCACAGAGAACATGGACTGATTCCTACACATACCATCGCAGCAGTGAAATGGCAGGCATGGCAGGGAGCCTTCCCCAAGTCAGGGCAGCTCAAGGGAACTTTGCTGCTGTTCAGCTGTTATGTCTGACTCTTTGTGGCTCATGGACCACGGCACTGCCAGTACTGTTCTGGGGTGTTTTCTCGGCAAAGGCAGTGGAATGGTGTGCCATTTCCTTCTGGTGTAAAGGGGAAAGAGGCATGCCTGGCACACGTCAGCAGGGTAGTAGGTGGTCCACTGGGGCTCAGTGTGGAGGGAGAGCCAGGAGCCCAGCCCTAAGAGGCTCTCCTGCACCAGGGCTCCTTCTCCATCATCTCCCAAATTGTCCGGTGGATGAAGGCAAACAGGCTAAGTGACTTGGCCAAGTCACTCCACTTGCAAGTGCCTAAGGTTAGTTTTGAACTCAGGTCTTTCTGACTGCAGGCCCGGCTCTAGCTGTGCCCTAAGGGTATAACCTGCTAAATGCCAACTGTAACCAGGCTCAGAGGTGGCGATTATTCCTAAGCCAGGAAGTGCCTGTCCTAAGTCTGCAGTCTGCTCCTACTACCAATTGCACATTTCAGTGAAGCCCTGGGATGAGCCACACTGGAGCCAGGCCACGGCCCTGGAAGGGTGCCATGAGAGGAAGGCAAAGCCCTACCCCCATTTCTGGAGGCGAATCAATGGAGGGAAATTGTTTTCTTTTCTTTTGAATGTCAGGAGACTGGGGGTTCAGACAGATGGCAGCTCTCACAAGCTCTGGGCATGGCATTCCCTTGACTAGTGCCTCAGCCTCACCAGCCATACCATACAAACATGACCTGCTTCTCAGATGTCTGTAAATCTTCAGGGCCTCTATAAGCATACAACACAGTATTACACAGCTTCCTGTGGGGGAAAGCCTCCCTCACAATCCAGCTGAACAGGCTCTCTCTGATCTTACCAGAGATCTTCCAATCAGGTGCTAAAGGCTGGCCTGGCTGGCTCACAAGGTCCTTAGGAGGAAGAATTAGTTTGGTGGCCATGGGGAAGATGGACTGGAGAAGGGAAGCCCAAGAGAATGCTGAGGAACAACGGTAAAAGTCCAAGCATCACACTGGATCTCTGAGTACACTGCACTGTCTCCCCAAAAGGCAGTAATGTTTTTTACTACAGAGGAAAAAGCTACTGCTTTGACAGGGAGCATGTCAAAAGCATACACTGGGGCTCGGTGAAGAGTCGGCAGATTGTTAGAATGTGTCTGAAAATGCACAAAGGCAGAGAAGGCATTCACAACAGCATGCTGCTTTCTTGTTCAAGAGTCTCAGTGGTCACAAGAGATAAGCTGGCAAGGCCTTTTATTCACCTGCCAAGACAAATAGCCAGCAGCTCCACAGTGTGAATTCTCGTGAATTCTCCCACTCCCACATGGCAGCAGGGTCCCATGGGCTTCTCTAACTCCACGGTCCTCTCTGCAGGTTCTCAGGACTGGCCTCCTCACACACAACTGCCTCCCCTGTGGGCCCCATGCACGGAGTGCACCCCCAAGTCTTTGAGCAGGGACTGGGACAGTTTGGGAGACGATGGAGAAGGAGCCCTGGTGCAGGAGAGCCTCTTGGGGCTGGGCTCCCGGCTCTCCCACCTCCTACCCTGCTGACTTGTATGCCAAGCATGCTTCTTTCCCCTTCTGGTGTAAACCAGAAGTGCTTAAACCAACACTCCGTTTTCATCTTTGTATCCCAAGCTCATAACGAATAAAGACTTTAAGAGATCTGCAATGCATCCAGCGAGAGAGAAAAACAAACAGAAGAAATGGCTGGAGGACTCCCCTTCAGAGGAGGTGCTCGTCCTCCTGGAGGAAGGCACCCAGGGAGGGTAAACAGTCCGGCAGAGCCCACTCTGGGCCGGCCTCTCCTGCCCCGGCCAGTCGCGCTCCCCAGGGCCCACTCCCCAGCTCTGTGCGCTCTGGAGGGGCCGCAGCCTAGGGCAGAATCCCGGGGAGCGGATGTTAGGGCGGGTCTGCGGGGCCTGGGGAGCCCGGGCACCCCAGCCTCACCCGGGGGCTGACACAGAGGGCGCCCAGCACCCAGAGGTTCTGCCTCCCGGGGCACAGAGGGGGGACATAAGAGCGCGGGCGGATCTCGGCGCAGACCACACACGGGCCAGCCGCGGGTTCGAGCGGGACGGCGAGGCCGGGCCCTCTGGACCCACCTCTGCAGAGGCGGGCCGGGCCCGGGCAGCCCCGCCAAGCCCGCATCAACTCTGCCGGTCTCCCCAGCCCCGGGGCGGCTCGGGCGCAGTCACGGGGGCTCCCGGCCTGAACCCCGCACGAGGGAGCCCCGGCCCGCCGGCCTCTGCACTCACCCGCACCACACGGGATCTGGCGGAGAGGACATGGGGGGGGGGCTCCCGCGGAGGAGGGAGGGCTCGGTCCGGCCCAAAAGGAGGAGGGGGCTAGGGGACTGTGACCCCGGCCTGACCCGAGGGGGGCGGAGCGCCTTCCTGGGTGGGGGGCCTCGGGGCCCTCCCCACTCCCGGATGTGGGCCGGCACCCGCGGCCCCGCTGCTCTGTGGCCCGGGGAGGGAAGACGGGCCCCCGTCAGACTGCGCTGAGGGGGCTCCGACCGGCTGAAAGCCCGCGTCTGCGCTCCGGCCCCACAGCCTCAGCAGGGCCCCCCTGCCCTCCCCTCCAGGGGGGCGGGGTCAGCACGGGACATCGCGACCCCCGAGGGTTAGGAAGGGGTCATCGCGGGAGGGGCGCGCACGCGAACTCACCGGGCCCTGGAGTCAGGGCCCCGGCCGCGCCGGGGGCGGGCTCCGAGGCGGGTCCCCAGAGCAGCAGCGCCCGCGGGCGGTCGAGACTAAGCAGGCAGCGGCGCCGCTTGAGCCACAGCTGGGGCGGGCCTGGCTCGGCCTCCATGGCGGCCCCGGAGCCCGGCCCTGCCGCGCTCGCTCCGGCCCTCGACTCTCGGCTCTCTCTCACTCTCTTCACGGCCGGGCCGGGGAAGGGGTAGGGGGCGGGGTTCCGGGTAGCGGTCCACTCCCCCTCCCCCGTCGTCCGGGGGCCGCGCGGCAGCGTGCATCATCACGTATGCGAAGCAGCCCAACCCTCCGAGGGAGGGGCGGGGCAGGGGACGCTCACCAATGATAGTGCCAGACGCTCCCGCAGGGGCGGGACGGAGCCGAGACCAGAAAGGCGTTGCCTCGTGAGCGGGGGCAGGAAGGGGGGCGGAAGGGCCCAATGAGAGCGCCAGAGGGTCCCCCAGGGGCTGGGGGCCGGACGCCAAACTTTCTAAAAAAAAATACTCCGGTGTGGGCGGGGCCGAAGCGTAACAAAGCCGGCCAGGGAAGAACCCCGGGGACTCCGGAGGCGGGGGTCGAAGGGGCGGGGCCGAGCCGAAATGACCTTTCCTAAGGCACAACCTCGAAGCCGGGGCAGGAAGGGGCAGGAGGGCCCAATGACAGCTCCAGGGTAGCAGAAGGGGCGGGGCGAAAGCCCGACTGAACTTTCTTTGAAAATGGGCGGGGAACCGACCGGGAGAAGGAGGGGCCTCGAGGGGGCTTCCGAGGGGCGGGGCGGGGCCAGACGGGGTTGGGGGCGCCTCCAAGCGTAGTAAGGGGGAGCGGAGCGTCGCCGTTTCTATGGAGTTTCCCCGACGCTGCTTCGGACACCGTCTGGCAGAAAACCCCAAGGTCTCGTGCGGGGGGGCGGGGGGGGGAAGTGTGTGTGTCCCATTGTACAGATTTGAAGCCCCAGTCTGGGCATTCAAAGACTCCGTAGACCGCCCCGTCGCTGTCTTTTACATGTGAGGAAACTGAGGCTCCGCAGGGTCCGGACGTGCCTCTCGGATTCCTGCGGCTCCCAGGGTCCTGCCTAAGACGGCCCCGGGACGGATGAAGGGCCTTCGGCCCCCCGGGTCACGGCCTCGGGCCTTGCAGCTCACTTGGACCCTCAGATCTTTTTCCCACCACCCGCCCCGCCCCTAGGCCGCCGCTCATAAGTGGGGATAATGAGGCCCAATCCCAGCTCCGAGGGGTGCCCTGGCCACCTGCGGGGCTGTCTAAGGAGGTGAGAAGGGTATTTCTAAGATCCTTGTCTTCCCTAACATTTCCGAGGGAGGGCTCCTGGGAGCCAGGGAGAAGCTGGTCTTTCCTCTGGGCCTTGTGACTGAGTCCGAATCTCACAGCACCAGCCCTTGGGGAAGGGCCTCTGTTCTGGGAAGTCAGGCTTCAGAGGGTGGAGCCCGAGGACCTGTATGGCCTCGAGCCCCCTGCCCGTGGGGGAGTCAGGCACACAACTACCCTGCACCTGCCCGGGCTGGGAGCCGAAGCTCCTGCTCGAGGAAAGTCCTGTCTGATGCCGTCTCAGAGGGCAGTCTAGGAGGGGGCAGAGCCGCCTGGCCCCTTGCCAGGCTGACAAGGAGGAGGCAGACCATGCCCCAAAGGTTTTCCATTCCATCTGGGCACATGCAGCCCCCGGGGCCTGCAGACGTGGTCTGGAGTCTGGCTTTTGGACCATGTGAAGAGCCCAGAAAGCAATGCCAGGCCTGGTGGATGAGTCCCCGTCTGGCCGGAGCGCCGCTGGCACTCCCAGACCTCAGTTTCCACATCTGTAAAAGGAGGCCCGTCAGACCCCCAAACTGAGCCCGCCCTCTCTCCCCGGACCCGCCTTTGCATCCAGGTGTGGCACACCTGCCCGGGACATGGCCCTGACCAGCCAGCCTGTTTCCTCCTGATGTTTGTCCTTAGTTGCACCATGTCTTCTAGGGAGTGAGCAGGGGAGGGAAGGGAGAGACCTGAAAAGGACAGTGGTGCAAGGACAAAAGGTGTGAAAAACAGTAAGAGCTTCAAGTTGGCAAGGGGCTTTACAGAGGTCTTCCGTCACCACCCCCCACCCCCAGGTGCATGCTCTCTGTCTCTACTTCACAGATGAGGACACAGAGGCAGAGCTGAAGTGGCTCGCTCAGGGAATGCCTAAGGCCTCCAGGATTCCGGTTCAGCCCCCTCGCCACCAGCCACCCAGGTCCCTCCACCTAATGTTTCCCTCCCAAAATGCACCCAGACCATGAGAGAGACAGAAGAAATGATCTCTGCCCCTAAAACGAGACTGTTGTTGTCCACAGATACTTCCATTCTTAGGGGCAGGAAATCCCTGCTAGACAGCACATTTCTTATCTGTCTAAAGAGGTGAGAAGGGTATTTCTAAGATCCTTATCTTCCCTAACACTGTTTACATCTCCATTCCGGCCCCAAATCCACATGGACTCAGGCCTTTGATGTCAGAAAGGACCTCAGGAAAGATCAGGCCAGTGGCTCTTAGGGTGGTCCCCAGACCCTTCCAGGGGGTTGGAAAGGACAAACCTACTCTTCATGGTTTAAGATGCTGTTTACGCTTTTCCAACCCCGTATCTGTGGGCAGAACTTTCCTCTATTGCTTCAACCAAAACATTATGCAACAGGCTGAATGCAAATATGGATGTGAGAATCCAGTGGGCCTTTATTGTGCCAGATATTAAAGAGATTTGCCATAATACCACTTCTCACTAATTTTTTTTGATTACAGAAAAATATTTTTTCATTAAAATATGTTATCATGTAAATGAGTTTATTTTCACTGAAAAAGTATTTTTAAATTTTATCCATTTTAATTTCCAATATGGTCACTCAGAATTTACATAAACAAAAGCTGTCTGGGGATCACCAATAATACGCTTCTTTGTCATTTACTCACTGGAGCACCAGCTATATCCTGGCCACCCCTCCCTATGTCTCAGGGGAACGTGAGCTTCTGGAGGGCAGGCATTGGCTTTCTGGTCTTTGGAGCCCCTGAGCTTTGCCTGTGGGATAGGTCAGACTTCCAACTGTAAGGGACTTGAGAGGTCATCAGGAGAGGACAGACTGGGAGTAACACCCCTCTTCTACTCCAGCCCAGAGAGACCCTGCCCTGCTCTGAACTCCAGGGGTCAGAAGGCTATCAAAAGCACATTTCACTTAATGTGATGTTCATTAAGGTCCTAGTGTCTCCTAGGACCCATGCTGGGCATTGGGTCTATACAATAAAATATCCCTGCTCCAGGGAGCTTACATTCTATCTACATGGTCCTAGAGATGGCAGGAACTTTAAAAGACATTTACTTCACAGAGGAGGAAACTGAGTCCAGGAGAAGCTCATGCAGGCAGAAACATTGGAAGTGACCCTTGATGGCTGCACCCGCCCTCACCTTCTTGAAAGCTTTCTCTGCTTGTAGGTCTTAGCTTAGTCTGAGCCCCTTCTTCCAGGAAGCCCTCCCCCCAAGGAATCTCTTCTTCCTCCAATTTTCCAAGAGCCCCTTGTCTCCCATTTCTCCTTTGCCCCTAATCTAACCCTGACTGCCCTCCTTGTGTCTCTATTAGATTTACTGCCTCTTTCCTGTCCTGTAGTATCTTTCATCTGTACAGCCTCTGCCTTGTACTCAGAAGGTACTTAATAGGTACTCAATCCTTGATGCCATCAGGGTCTTTGTGAATTGTTCCATGGTTCTAGATCAGTTCATGTAAGTCTTCCAAGGTTTCTCCAAATGCCTTGGACTCATCTTTTCTTACAGCACAATCATATCTATTACACTCACTTCCCACAACACACCAACCTGCTTCCAGCTTCCAGCATAACACGTTGCTCTGAATGTTTTAGGTCCATGTGGAGCCCATGAAGTGGACTGTGGTAAAACGGATTGTTTCTTTGTGGAAACACAGTGCTGCTCTGTTATCGTTTGGGCAGAATTAGTTCTGTTTTCTCCCCAAGCCCCTGCCCAGAGCTCAGGGTGCCCCAGAGGCCTGAGTGGAACAGAACACAAAGGGGAGCCCCACCCTGCCCAGGCCCTTCCAGGGTAGTTACCAACCAATTGCAGTCACCCTTCCCCTGGGAACTGCCGATGTGCCCTAAGCACTATTATGATTTACCATCTGCCCTGTTGCTGTTGCCCCAGAGCTATCCCAGGTGCCTGAAAGATTCCCTCTCCATTAGAACTGGGGGTCCTTGAAGGCATGAACTGGCTGGCTTTTCTGTCTGTATCCCCAACATTTAATATGGTCCTTGGCACACAGTAATGGATCCCTCCCTTCTTCCTTCTCTCCTCTCTCTGTCCCTTCCTTCTTTCCTCCTTCCCTTCTTCCCTCTATCCCTTTCTCCCTTCTTTCAGTCCTACTTCCTTCTTCCTTCCCTCTCTCTCTTCCTTCCTCCCTCTATTCTTTCTTCCTTCCTTTCCTCCCTCTATCCCTTCCTGTCTTCCTCATTTCCTTCCTTCCTCCCTCCCTTCCTTCTTCCTTCTGTCCCTTCTTCCTCCTTCCATTCTTTCTTTCCTCCCTTCCTGTGGGGAGCCCAAGAAGCCTGGTTCAGAACTCAAATATTAAATCCTAATAGTGCACTTTAAAACAAGAATCTCTTTGAGATACGACTTTTCATCAAGTTAGCTCCTGAGTTCTTTGTTATAGGTTACACTTATAAGGATGTTATTTGAGTTCTGAGATCAATAGGCTGTACCCCAAGAGTTTAGTTATTGAGAACCAAAATATTTGATTCAGCACTCAGGGATCTTTGGGTGGTCAGCTCTAAATGTGATGTCTTTTGAGGATTGCAGCTTTAGTTTTGTAGTTTGCTCTCAATTGTATCCGTTTATGACTGTGGCTGGATTAGCAGGTACCTGAGACCTAGATCAAAAAGTCTTACCCTAAGACTTTAGTCTCCTAGATAACAAATCCTTATCAAATTATCTAATCTGTGTTACCTCTAGGATATAACAGGCTATGGTAATGATTAGAAAACTTGAGTCCCCTTCCTTTGTCTCTTTTGCTCTATAAAAACCTTGTCCTGAGAATCAATAAAAGGAGTTCATCATTCTTCCTTGAACTACCCACATGGCCTGGTCTTTCTTATTCACGTCTCTGAATCATGCTAAGTGCTGGACACTGAGCAGCCCACAGCACCTTCCTCCTTTCCTTCCTTCCTTTTCCCCTTCCTCCTTTCTATGTAAACTCTCTGAGGCCAGTGCCTACCTTAGAAGAAGTTGCTAAATAATGCTTGTAGATTGATTCATCAATCATTGGGGATACACCACTGACCAAAACTCAGTTTAAGATTCACGACAGTTGTGACCAATGGCTGAGCCCTAAAGGCCCCTGACCAGGTATGTCATGGAGGTGACCCACTGTTCTCAGGAGCTTTGTCAAAGGAGCACAGTCATGATGGTTTGGGGAGGTAGCTTCTAGTTTAAAGGTGAACTCTAATATTCAGAAAACAGTCTTGAGGAAGAGCCATGTGCAGAGATCTGATCAGAGATCAGGCCTAGTTCCTGCCCTCATGGAGGATCCAGTCTAGGCAGGGGACAAGACACAAACATAGGGAACTGGGATATTAAACATTAAATGAAATTTATTAGAGAAGACCAAACAAAGGACTTGGCCTAGTTGTGCTCTGGATGGTCAGCCTAGGAATAGGGGAGCTGCTCCTGAGAGGCCCCATGAAAGGTGGGGCTCTTCTGGGGCCACAGCAGCTCAGAATGGCTGAGGGGGCAGCACCCACACCAAAGAAAACAGAAGTGAGAAGTGTTGAAGGCTAACTCATAACTCACCACAAAAGCAAAGCTCCAACAACTACCAACCTTTGCAACTACTGAAACTCTCCTAATTGGGGCAGCTTCGTCCTCCAAAATGGACACCAATGGACTGTCCATACTGATCTTCCAGATGCCCCATAGAACACTCCCCCTTCCCCCCAGCAGTGCCCTCAAGCGAATGTGCTGCAGTTATCAGCATTAATTAATGAGGAATGGTCTCCTTTGCCTGCTCAGAATTTGGAAGGGCTTTCCACCTGCTTTGGAAGAGCAGGCCACTCTGAAAAAGCACTCAGGAATAAGTCTGAATCAGAAGCTAAACCTGGCCCTTCATTCAAACAAGTTGATTCACAAATTTTGTGGTGGTTGTGGCTTTCAAGGAGGACAAAGGTGGGCTGGGGTTTCTTCCCCACCAGAAGCATTTTTGAAATGTAAGACCCAGTATTTCTCTCCATTCTCCTCATTCCTGGGCTTGGAGTAAGAAGGTCCCATCTTTCTCCCTTTTCCTAACACCATCATGGCGTGCCTGGGATGTTCCCCGTCATCATCTCTGCCTTCCAGCTTCCCTCAAGACCCAGGTACAATCCCCACCTTCTCTAGGAAGGCTTCTCCCCATGTGCCTTCCCTCTGTGGATTCTTTCCAATTTATTGTCTTTGGCTTGTTTGTTTATTTTTCCCACTAGATTGTAAGCTCCTTGAGGGCAGGGACTGTTTTTGCCTTTCCTTGTATCCACAGGCTTTGTACAGTGCCTGGTACATAGGTGGTGCTTAATAAATGCTCATTGCCATGTGACCTTGGGTAAGCCACATAGTTTCTTTGGGCTTCAGTTTCTTCATCTTCAATCAGTCAATAATCAATAAGCATTAACTAATAGAAATAATATTATTGCCTATAAACACGGATTGATTGTCTTTGTGCTGTACCCAGTCAGGACCTCTGGAATCCTGTGGGAAGGGTATGCTCTCTGATAACAAGGTCTGAGAACAGCCCCGAGATCTTTGTTCCCCATGCCTGAAGCTCTCAGTCGTCATCTCAGCCTCTGGCTTTCCTGGTGTCTTCTTCTGCTAGAAGCCGTCCCTGGCTGACCTCCAGTTGTTTGGTCCAGCAGACTGTCTCTCTCATCAGACTGTGAGCCCCCTGAGGGCAGGAACACTAGGATCTTTGCCTTTCTTTACATCCCCAGGGCTTAGCACAGGGCTGGCAGTAGGTGGTTGTTGGTTGCCTGATTTCTCAGTCCTCAGCCCCTTGACTTCCCTGGCACCTCTGACAATGCTGGTCCTTTCCTTCCTGGATGCCCTTTTCTCCTTGGGCTTTCTGGACACCAGTGGTTCTCCCTGAGCTCTCCTCCTAGCCCTCTGAGGGCTCCTTCTCTCTCCTTTGCAGGATCCTCCTCCAGATCTGGGGCGGGGGGAGTGGGGTGTGGCACAAGGCTCTCTTTCCAGGTCCTCTTCTCTTCTCCCTCTAAGCTGGTTCTATCTCCTCAGCTCCCTTGGATCCACCATCACTCTGCTGCTGCTTCTCCATTCTGCCCCCTGCCATCCCCCTCTTGGGTCCCCAGGCTCACTTTCTGCAGGGGTCTCCCTAACCCCACCAACCCTGTCCACACTTGTACACACCTAATAGTTCCCATGGTGTCTCCTGGTTAGACTGTGAACTCCCTGAGGGCAGGGCTGGTCTTGGCCTTCCCTGTGTCCACATCGCTTGGCACAGTCCTTGGCTGATGGACTTGAGGCAGCTGGGGGCTGGGCTTGGCGTCAGGAAGACCCAAATTCAGATCCTATGTCTGGCATTGAGGGGAAGCCATTGCTTTCTCTGGGCCTCAGATTACTTTCCCATCCAGATGGGGTCAATGTCCCACATCAAAAGCTGCCCTGTATCTTGATGCAACATCTCCTTCAGAGGAGACTCTTGGAAGCCTGGGGCATGTTGGGATGGCCTTGAAGGCACAGGCAGGAAAGCTGAGGGGCCCTACAAGTCCTTTTATCCAAAGCCCTTATTTTCCAGATGAGGAAAGTATGACCTGGAGGGCTTCAGCCAGAGCTAGGATCTGAGCTTGATCAAGGCCTGTGATGCCAGCCCTGTCCCAGTTTCTGCTCTACTGGTGACCCCAGGGCTCTTTGGCTGCACAGACCAGGAGGAGTTGCCAGGGTGTCATCCCCACAGTGGAGACTGGCTATGAAGCACCTACTGTGTGCCAGGTGCTGGGCTGAGCCTGGGGGTCATTCACTGGTCATTTTCTTTTTCTCTTTTTGTCTCCTCTTTTTTCCCCTCCTTTCTTTTTCTTCCTCTCTCTTCTTTTTCTCTCTGTCTCTCCAAGCCTGGCAGGAGGGCTGCAAACTGGGGGAGAGGTGGATCTGGGAGGGTGCAGGGATGAGGAGGAGGCTCTATTCAGTGCCTGTGTCTGAGGTGTGGTCTGTGGAGGGGGCCCAGGGGCCTTGCCCCACCAGCCTTCCTCTGAGGATCAGCAGACCTAGATTTGAAGGGACTTGGAGATGGGCTAGTCCAAACTCCCTATTTCACAGAGGAGAAAACTGAGGCCCAAAGGGGAGAAGGGAGCTGGCTAAGGTCAGACCCAGAATTCAAACCCAGGACCTCTGACTCTAAAGCCAGCTTTTCTCTGCAATGCCCCCTCACCCCAGCTCTACCTGACTTCCAGGAGAGAAGATCCCCGAGGGACTCTGGAGATCATATCACTGAACCACCTTTCTCAGAGGAGAAAACTGGGGCTTGAGAAGTTGGCTGACTTGCCAGTCTCACAGCCACATAGCTGGAGGTGGTAGATGGGGGCACAAGGAATGTACCATCTGGTTCCTGACTCTGGGCTCTCCCTGCTTCCCAAAGTTCAGAAATCAAAGTTCCCCAGAGTCCCTGAGGCCTGCAGGGTGGAGGCCAGGTGGGTGTGGGTGTGTCCCTGGCATGGGGCCAGCATTAGTGGCCACTGAACCTTGCTCTGCAGTGCCCATGATCTGATCCTGCTGGAGAAGTCTGGACATCTGCTTCTCTGGCTGTCTGACCTGGGGCTCCCCACATTGAGAGCATTGGGCTCTCTTCAAAGGAGGATTAGAGGTGAACAAAATTATCTCCCAAGTCCCCCAAGAAGCATCTGAGCCTGGCCTGGGCTGCCTTCATTCCAGGTCATTCGGGCCTCTGCCCAAGGCTTCTGATCCCTCTCTTCTTCCTGCTTCTGGTCCCTGGGGTTCCTCACATGCCCTTTCTGCTGAACAAGAAAACCCTCTCTGTAAGGGTTCTGGTGAAAATGGGAAAAGGCTGGGGAGGAGCTGTCTGCCATTGTGATCCAGAAACATCAGCCCAGCCCAAAGTCAGACTTTGGGGCCCTCCCTGAGCCTGAGACTCCACCTGACACCCATCATCTTCAGAGCTGGTGTCCCACCCCCGACAAAGGCAAAGACAGCGCAGCACTGAGCCAACTTCCTCCCTACCACTCACTGAGTGGGCGCACCTGACTCACTGGCCCTGGCATCTGCAGCTCTGACCACCCTTGGTCTAGATAAAAGGGGATAACCCAGCATGAGGGGAGCATTCAAACACCCTCTCCCACTTCAGCCCCAGAGGGAGGGTCAGGATGCTGCCCTCTCTGGCTGGAGCTGCTGCCCAGGGTGCATCATCTGGTGGAGGAGGGAGCAGGACTCCAGTGCTTGGGGCTGCTGCTTAAATGAACCTTGTCAAAGGAAGAGCTTCCAGCAGGCCTGTGCCTGGCCCATCTGGGGGGGGGGGAGGGGGCAAAGGTGGAGGCAATGGAAGGATGCCCCTTCTGGGGTCCTGCCCCTACCCCCATGCATTACTCCCATGGCTTTGCTGCCTTTCTTTATTCTCAGTGTGTAAGTGCTTAATGGGTTGGGACTGACACTGTAGACCCCAGAATACACCAGATGTGAACAGGACATGTGTGGTGTTCTCTCTCCCTCCAGTGAGATCACCAGCCTACCAGGCCCCAGGCTCTCCTGCCCCGCCCCCACCACAATGGGCCTGGAACCCAGCCAGTAGAGTCAGGCCTGAGTACCCCTGAATAAGTGGACAGGTTTTACTGGGCTGTTTTCTTTTTGTCTCTAAATCTGTTGCCAAAGGTGGATCCCCTGGGACAGGAGACAGGGGACAGGGGAGGAATGTTTTAAAAAATACAAGAGCCCTCACTCCCCAACACCCCAGGTGTTGGGTTTGAGAATCTGGAAGGAGGTTCCCTCCCTGGTCCTCAGGGTTTGGCTCAGCCCAGCACCTTTGCCCAGCAAAATGAGCCAGTAGCTTGTTTCCTGGGGGCCCATAGCTCACTATGCCCACCTAGCCTGCTGGTCTGTCCCCTGGTGCCACGCTTCTTGCCTTTCACCTTCTGTTCCTGGTCTTTGATCCCCAGTCTGGGACTTGCCACACTAGACCCCTAATAACCTGGTACCTCCTAGGCTCCTGCCACCAGCCTGGCATGACCTCAGCTAGCCCTAGACAGACAACATACCAATTCAGAGAGCAGACCAGGCTAAGCTTAGGAGAGGGAAGCACCTCCCTGGGAGGCCCCTGCAAGGATGAAACCAGCCAGCTGGTGCCAAAAAGAGGTCTTCAGAAGCTTGAGCAAAGGGACAAGACCCTGCCCCAGACCATGTGCTACTTAACCTCCTCAGGATAAGCTTGGCCTTCCCTGAGCTGGAGGATCAGGTCACAGCTCAAAGCAGAATGGCATCTTCAGCCCACACCCACTTGAACATTTAGCCACAGAGGCCTGTGAGGCAAGATGCTGGGGCCTGTCTGAACACATGCCATGTGCCCTGAGTCAGCTGGGAAACCTCTGGGGGCTCCGAGGCTCCACCCAGATCACAGTGTCCCTGTGCAGAGGACACAACTTAGGGCTGTAATAAGAGTGGGGAAGACAGGATTCCAATCCCACCCCTGGCATCTGTGGCACAGCTGGGGCTTGGGCTGGGTGGTGGTAAGGATGCCCACCCTGCCCCAGCCCTGGGAACAATGGAAGCCTGCTCGTTCCCTTTGGACCAAGAATCTCTGGGCCCAGAGCAGCCAGGGATCCCGGCTCTGCCACTAACTCAGTGGGTAACTTTGGCCGGTCCCTTCCTCTTTCTGGGCCTCACTTTCATCATCTGAAAAGTGAGGGGGTTGGACCAGATGGCCTCTGAGGTTCCTGCTTGCCTTAAAGCCCGTGTCTGTGATCTCCACCCTGCTTTGGCAGGCCTGTTTCTTCTGTGTAAAACAAGGCGGCTGGGCAGAGATGAATCAGAGGCAGCCTGGGGAGGGCTCCCAAAGATCCCTTCAATCATGGGGCCACAAATAAAGTGGCTGTTCTTAGCACACACCAATCTTGATGGCACAGAGTGGGATGGTGGGATGGAATCCTCTGGTGAGAGAAGGATCTCAGTCTCTGTCTCTGTGAAATGGGAGCCATAACCTCTGGGCCCCTTCCTTCCCTCCCAAGGTTAATGCTTTGTAAACCTTAAGGGAGGGGGCTCTTAGTGGATGGGCACCAGCAGGGATGCCACTGCTCAGGGTCACTGGATGATGTCATGGTTTGGCCAAACTGAGCCACTCAGACGTGGGCTGCCAACCACCAATGTCCCCAATGAATAAACAAGGGTTCTCCAGGTGTTTATCTCTGGTAGCTTCTTGGGGTGAATGGAAGGGATGCCCTTGTGCCGCCTCCTCCCAGGCCTGCTAGGGCTGGACTGGTGGGTCCTCCTTGCCTGGCTGTTCACACCCTCTCTATACAGTCAAAGTAGCCCACTCTGGCTGTTGGCCCCCAGCCAATTCTATCTCGTACCTCTCCACCCCGTGACCAGTGAGCCCCCATGTCCAGGATGCCCTCTTTCCATTTATCTTTTTGGATCGTGAGCTTCCTCCTCTGTACCCAGCCTTTGGTATCCCCCCATTTATTAAACATACTGGAGACATCTTTGTATACCTTTATATACATTTCCTTATGCAGAGTCAAGTGCTTGGAGAGAGAGCTCTGTCCCATTGAGAAGCAGAAGGTCCTTGAGGGCAGGGCCCTCTTCCCATTTTTTTCTTTATAACCTCCTCTCCCCACCATGCCTAGCAAAGTGTCAAGGCTTGCTAAATTGGAGATGGATAGAGCTGGCTGTGAGAGGTGCCTTGTCGTCTCCCATGGGAAGGAGGAAGGGAAGCCCTTCCAGCTCCCTCCTCCAAGGGGAGCCCTGGCTCTTCTCCCAGGTCCATGACTGCTGATAGATTTCCTGGCACTACCTGGGAAAACTGAGTTGTCAGCTGTTTCCCAAGATCAGTCTCCAAGTCTTGGGCCCCTCTGACCAGGATCCTGCTGGAGAGTCCCAGAAGGAAGGGGAAGCAGGGATTCCTGCTGGGTTCTGCTTCCCATAGGTCAGAACTCTGGGAATGAACATCTGGGTTCTTATTGTGGAAACAGCTTCTATGGTGACTGGACTTCACTGTTTACAAAGCATCTCCCTCAAACCACCCTAGGAGGGAGCAGAAAGGATAAAGTGATTGTCCACAAGGTGCCTGGAACACAGCAGGTGCTTAATAATTGCATATTGGTTGATTGATTGGTTGGTAGGTTGATGTGCAAACCACCAGGATGAGTCTGTGATTCCCACGACTACCAACACCACCTAGTGGCTAAAAACCCAACAGAGAAGTCTCTAATAAGTTTTATTTATTTGTAGAAAAGGTTTTCTTTAGGATGCCTTCTGGGGCAGGGGGAAGATTTCCCAAAGAACTGAGGAGAATGCTGGCAGATTCCTGACAATCATAGACCAGGATATGCAGAAATGCAATTCAGTCTAGGGTTTCTCTAGGGGTGAAAGTAGCCGGCAGCTTTTAGACTCAGAACCTTAGAAAACAATTGGGGGTGGGTGGGAGGGGATGAGAGGACCCCTGAAGTCTGTCCTATAGATGCTCTTCTGTCATTGCAAAAGTCAGACTCTTTTTTTTTTTTTTGGAGGGCAATTTGGGTTAAGTAACTTGCCCAAGGTCACACGGCTAGGTTTTTTTTTGTGTGTGCATTAAGTGTCTGAGGCCGAATCCGAACTCAGGTTCCTTCTGACTCCAGGGCCGACGCTTTACTCACTGCGCTACCTAGCCGCCCCGAGAGTCAGACTCTTTAAAAGTGGGATGGGTGGCCTTCGGTCTTGGAAGGCCTTTAGAGGCCAGGCTGGATGACCACATACTGGGGAATCATTATTAAATGCTTTCTACATTATTAGGTGCTGGGAGACTAAAGAGCCGTCCCTGCTCTCAAGGAGCTGACCTAAGGGAAGACCATGCTCCTCATCAGTACAGACATAACCCACACAAAGTCTTGGGGCAATGGAGGTTGGGGGTAGCAGCAGCTGTCTGGAGGTCAGTTGTGCTGGAAGCCAGGAGACAGGAGAGCATTTGAGGCATAGGGGCAACTAGGACAAAGGCATGTCACCAATAGATGAAAAGAGAAGCTGGCTGGGAATTCCAGAGAACAGGGTAGTTGCTGGAAATATTACCACTGTTAATTATATTAATATTTCATATTTTGTAATAATTTCAATTCTCATTACTACCTTTGACTTTTTACTACCTTGACCCTGTGATGTAGGCAGGGCAAGATGCTTTGGCAAGTGGGGGAACTGAGGCACAGAAGGAGGATGGGCCCAAAGTTGGCAGGGGAGCCAAGAAGAGAAGGCCTCCATATTTACTGTCTAGTGGGCTGTCTTGGTAGTCACCGATGACTTCTGAGCTCATGGGAATGTGGTCAGATGTCTCAGTTGGAGGCAGGTAGATTCCAGCTCATCGTCAGGAAGCAGGAGGGCTGTTCCAGGAGAGGGGATAATTGCCACCTAACAGTGCTTGCAGGTCAGGCAGTCCAGTACCAGGACTATACCAGGACTGGGGAGCTTCAAAGGAGGGCCAGAGCTGGGTGTCACCAGGTGAAGAAGGATTTCAGGTTTGCAGAGTGCTTTCCATCTAATCCTCTCATTTGGGCCTGCCTTCCTCTTACTGGGTCCACACAACAGGGGGCAGGCAGGATCTGGGCTTCTCGTGACCAAACAGTTAAGCAGCTTGTCATTGTCATGTGGCTGGCTCCTGATGTCAGTCCAGCTTCCTTCCAACTTCATGGTTTAGGGATGTCAAGGGGGGATTTTATCTCACCTACAAGACAAGCCTAGACCTCTGGGACCATTATAGATCTCTGTGATCTGGTTCTGATGTCCTTCTTCACACAGACGTTTCAGTCAAACAGAACTCCCATTCTTCCTTCTTTTTTGAGTTCAGTTCAGTCTCCCATCTCTGCACCTCCATGTAAGCCCTCATGCCCTCATGCCCAGTATGCTTTCCCTTCCTCCCTTCCAGGCTTAGCTCAAAATCCTACCTTCTTCCTCAAGTCTTTCCTTGGCACATTTGGCCAAATAAGGGGGGGCAGACTAGCTGAGGCTCCTTCCCATGTTATACCTGTGATCCTATGATTCCACTTGGTACACATTGCTCAGTGTTTGTGACTCTTCTCAATAGAAAAATGCCACAGGATCAGAAACACATTTCTTAGATTCTAATACTTATAGCACTTTCTGGTTTACAAAGTGCTTTTATACTATAGAAAGTTCTTTTCCAATGGACTTTAACACCAATTCAGCAAACAGGCAGGGTGCCTCTTCCCCACTTTCTGGTGTGGCCCAAGGAGAGGAAGAACTTACTTGGGACACCTGTCAGACCATAAGCAGGCTCTAGAATCACGATTCCAAGCCAGAGGTTTTTGTGCCCAGCGGGACTGCTTCCCAAGCTTGGCCCTACATGTCTCTGAGGGTGAATGTTACTGGCTAGTTTCCTTAAGTGTTGGTGAGTCAGCTTCCTCAGCTAGTATGTCTGTGGACAAAGTTCCACACATGCTGATGTTTCTGCCTAAATGATTTTCACACTCAGAAAAATCAATATGTCAGCAGGAATGAATGATAGCAACAGGGTGAGAGTATTTGAAGATCTGGACTCCCCGTTCATGGTTGTGAGAGCTAGAAAGGGCCTTACTTGACAGTGGAGGAAACAGGCTGGAGAGTGGGAATGCCCAAGGTCAGGGAGGTTGAAATCTTCTGCCTTTAAATCCAGTGATCTTTCACAATTCTGTCTGGACTTCTTCCATGGACAGACCTGATAGGATTTGGGTCCTGTAATCTTGTTCTTTCCCAGGAAAATGGTTGGGGTAGATGTGGTGAGGGGGTCTTTCGCAGATATGCTTTGACTATGCAGTCTGCCCTAAGGACTCATTTATTTGGCTATGAACGAGTACTGTGACTACTCAAGGGGGATCCCTGCTCCTTCTCTCTTCTTCTGGCCATCCTCAAAAGTGGAAGAATGGCTTTCTGCTTTCTGAGGCTTAGGGCTTCCCAGGAGTCCCCCTCCCCAGGCTAGCCCTCCATCTGAGGTGACCTCCATTGCCCTGCAGAAATCTCCATTTTATCTGATGTTGTTCCTTGGGGTAGGACCTACCTTGCCTTCTCAGTACTTGAACATTGCCTGGCACATAGCAAGATTAAGTAAGTGTTTATTGACTTCACTTGGTCAGGGAAGTGTGCATCTCCTTTGGCACACCTGTGCTCTTGACAAATGGGGGGGGGGGTGTCTGCTATGCTTGTCTGCCTCAGCTCCTATTAACCTCATCTCTGCTGTGCCTCCAGCCACATGTCAGAGTTGGAGTTGTGGAACTACATTCTCCCCACACCCCGCCATGTGATTCACCTCCTATTCTCATCATTTTTACCCTTCATCCCTCTCCGTTGCTTATACTTTGCCCCCCCCCCCACCCCCATGATCTCTTATTCCAATCATCTACATACCCCTGTTCTGGACTCACTTTCCCCATCCATCACAATCTTAACCAGAGTATGGCTGTCATACTGACTGTGCTATGCCTATTGGGTGAGATCAGGAGTGGGCCCATGGAGGAGATACAAAGAAACCAGAAAACACAGGATCTGCCCTGGAGGGACACCTAGGATTAGCAGCAGAGAACCAACAGTGTATACTGTAAACAGGTATGCCCACACACAGCTCACCCTTAGTCTACAGGAAGTCCTAGGAAGCACACTAGGACTGAAAGGGATCATTAAAAGCCCTTGCTTTACAGAAGAAGAAACTGAGTCCCAACCTGCAGCGAGCATGGAAGCAGGATTTGAAGCCCAACTTTTGTTTCTGCGGGGCACACTTCCTTTTTGGCCTTTGCTCTTATTTTAATTTTAGCTCAGTCTGTTATCTCACAGATCACAGATTTAGGGACTTTAGAAATGATCTAACAAGCTCAAATGATCAAACTTTCAGATATCTGAAGGGAGGTTTTGCAAGTTTTGTGGTTTGTGCATAAATAATCCAGCTGGGATGGGATGAGTGGGAAGGTGGTAGCAAATCACTGAAGTTCTTCAAGCAAAACTGGCTGACCGTCGGTATACCATCATTGGGGATCCTGTCTTGTTTGGACAGAGTCTTCAGATTCTGTGGCTCCAGTCAGGTTTGGATGAGAGTAAGTTCCATATCACACTAATGCACAAATAAATACTTTGTTTCAGGCTGGAAGAAAATATGAAAAGGAGAATGAAGAAATGAGCTCTAAGGTTAGTTACTTCCAGCTCCAAAGGTCATTCTGGAGCACTGAAGACAGCCTCTCTTCTCCTTGGGATCTCTTTTATTCCTCATTAAGCACTCATTGGCATTCAGTCCTGGCAGAGGCCCAGGAGGAAAGAGTTTCATTTAGTTCTGTTTCCTTTAATGGGAGTGAAGTTGTGTGGACATTATCAAGGTCTGCACTGTGTGAGGCACTGATCAAAATATGATACCCTCTCTCCCATGCAGAAAGTGGCAGCCAGCAAATTGCCTGAATGTCATTGTCCTATTGTCACACGATTCTAAAGCTGCATTTTTTCCCCTTAAAAAGCCATTTCAGACCAAGGGAGGACAATCTGTGCCAAGAGGTGAACGTTGTCCTTTGTTTGCTGCAGTGTGGCTGCTGCTTTTAATGAAAAGATGAAAGAAATGAGCGGGGGCCAAGCGGATTTATCTCTGGCACAACCCACGAATTCTTGAGCATTTGGACCATTTACTAAGTGCTTCTGGTTTTGGGGGTTTCCTCATGACTGATATTCATAGTGCTGATAGCTGTTTAATGTGGTGGGAAATCCAATATGGCCTCAAAAAGAGGGACAATAAAATGAGGTCCTGAGAAAGGAACAAGGTGAAGAGAAAATGGAGAGGAAATCTTTATGCTGATACTTTGAGGATGCTCATTGATTGATGATAATAAGTGTGTAGAGAATTGCTTTCTGAGCTAAGTGCCTGGAAACTTGAGAAGAGTCACCTCTTGGCCCTAGTGACTCAGTTTTTTTTCCCCCAAATTGTACCTTCTGAATTTCCTGTGCTTGATCAGGCACAGAACACACTGGGAATCAGATACTGCAGTTTCTTCAAATGCCCCTTTTCCCCCATCACCCCCTGTTGTTGCAGAGATGAAAAGGGACCACACAGGACTAAGGATCATTTTGTAATTTTATCTGTTTTCATAATGTTGTAGGTTTAACAGTGGGAAAGGACATGAGAGGCCATCCAACCTTCCCATTTTATAATGGGGAAACTGAAGTCCATGAACTCAAGCTGCACAGAGGGTACATGATAGTGAGATTTAAATCCTAGTGAGATTTAAGTCCTCAAACTCCAAATTAAGCAATCTTTCTAGTACCAGCCATGGGCAAAGAATTAAAAACCTAAGTGCTAAATTTCTCATAACCCTCTTCAAGGCTGGTGCCACAGAGAGCAGTCTGTCACTGGCTTTGTCCTGGTTGGTCATTTCTAATTTGACGTCACAGAGACAGGGCACCTGGCTCCAACTGACAGCAGAACACACACACACACACACACACACACACACACACACACACACACACACACACACACACAAAATGATGTGAGGGCAGGTGCAGATACTGAGTTCTGAGATATAATGTGACACATGGATCCCTCGAGATTTAGGACTTTGAGCATAGATTCAGAATCACCATATAGAGATTTCAATTGAATTCAGAGGAATGGATGGGATCACCAAGGTCAAGAATTAAAGCTTTTGGGTACACCCATAGGGTGAGGAGTGGATAAGAATATGTAAATGAAAACATAAATCTTGACAATTTTTTCCCCTACCTCTCTCAAGACAGTAAAGTACTTTTATATATCTCCTTTCAGGAATTCAGACTGGGAGGAGAAATTGGTATTGATAGTGTTAAAAGTCATAGTTAAAGGTTTCAAGGAGGACCACCAAGAGCATAGGATATTTGTAATTTGGGAGAGAATAGTTTTAGTTGGAGTTGAAAGTCAGACTAAAGAGGGTGGAGAAGTTTGAGTCAATAAGTCATATTGTCTATGAAAGGGAAGAGAGATCTTGAGGGATTGGTAGGTCAAGTGAGACTTTAAAAAAATTATCTGCTGTTTTCATTTCACCATCTTACATCACTCTCTTACCTAGAGTATCAACCATCCTAAGCAAAGAAATAAAGTGTGGGGGGAGGGGAAGCAATTCCCCCCACCCCAAGTTTGGTGATATTCCACACAGGGAGAGTAATTTGCTTTCTAAACTGTCCTTCCCAGTCAAGTTTAGTCAGTATAATTTAGACTATATATCAAGGTCCTCCTCCTTTTTTATTATTCTAAAAGTTCACTGTGCATAGTTTTCCTGGTTCTGCAATATCTCAGTATGTTTTCAGTTTCAATTTCCCTGCCTCCCTCTCTCTCCCTTTCCACCTCCCTCATCCATTGAGAAGGCAAGGAAACAAAAAACCCATTACAAAAACGTAGAGACATGGAAAACAAACGTTCATGTTAGCCATTTGAAATATGCTTCAAACTTCACTCTGAATCCATCCATCTCTGCTCCCTTGGAACTGTGGGGGCTCCTTGTGTATTATGCATAGTATCAGCCCTTTCACAGTTGGTGTATTGAGAATCCTGTTTACTTCACTTTAAAACTTCATACAATCTTCCAAGTTTTCTATGAAACCATTCCCATCATCATTTCTTATAGAATGAAACACAGTATTCCAATCACATTCATGAACTTATTCAGCCAATCTCCCCCATACCCTCAGTCTCCAATTCTTTACTACCACAGAGCTGCCATATTTTTATACATATGGGCCCTTTTCCTTTCTTTAAACTCTTTGGGATATATTCTCTTTAAATTCTTTAACCTTTTGTTCTTTCAGGTAAATTTTGTGTTTTTTCCTATCCCCATAAAATTCATTCTTTGGAAATTTTGACTGGTACAGCACTGAAAAAGCAAATTAATTTAGGTGTCATTTTTATTATAGTCACTGGGTATCCATGAGTAAAGGTAGTATTTCTCGTTAGATGTCTATTCTGTGTGAAATGTTTTGTAATATAGTATCATACCATTATGCCTTGCCAGGTAGATTCCCAAATATTTTTATTATCGCTAGTTATTTCAAATGAAAGTTCTATTTCTTCCTGCTGGGTTTAAAGTTGTAGTATACAGAAATACTGATGGATTCGTATGTTTATTTTTTATCCTGCAACCTGCTGATTTTGTTGTTTCTTAATAGTTTTTTTCAGTTGAGTCTCTAGGGTTCTCTAAGTATACATACTATAAGCATATATAAATTTTTTCCTTATTAACACCTACATTTATTATCAATTTTTTCCTTGTTTAGTTCCCATATACTGAATGGAATAGTAATTAATGGTGATAAGACATCCTTAGTCATATCCCTGATCTTATTGGAAAGACTTCTTTCTAGCTTATCCCCCCCATTATAATGCCTGTTCCCAGTTTTAGATAGCAATTTGTTTTAAGCTCCTTACTCCTTTGCTTTCTAGTTTTTTAAAAACAGGAATGGATGTTTGTCATAAAGCTTTTTCTGTATCTATTGAAACAATCATATAATCTCTGTTAACATTTTCAATTATAGTTTTACTAATATTGAACCAGGAAGGCTCTGCACATCTTATATATCCCAGCAGCTTGGTCATATAATCTTTGTGATATATTGCTGTAATTGCTAAGCATTTAATTCATGAGGGAAATTGGTCTACAGTATTTTTCTGGTTTTACTCTCCCTGGTTTAGTTATCAAGAACTAATAGGATTCTTTCTTTACCTAGCTTTTCAAAGTTTACATACATGTTGGTATTTTTCTTTAAATATGTGGTAAAATTCACCTGTAAATCCTAGGTCTAGTTCTGAGTTTATTAGGGAACACATTGTTTTTTGTTCAATTTCTTTTTTTGTAAATATTCATTTCATTATGATTATCAATGTTATTAGCATATATTTAGGAAAAATAGCTTTCATTCATTTTTATCGGTCGCAACTGGTAATTTTGGTTTTCTTTTTAAAAATCAAATTAGCGTTAGATCTATTTTTTTCCTTCTCCTTTGAGAAAAACCAGCTCCTAGTTTTAAGCCCAATGGAATTTTATTAGTTCAGGTATTTTTATCCTTTGGGTATTTTACAGATAGGAAACTGAGGCATACCGGTTCAACTCTGTGTTGCCTGCTCTCCTCCACTGTACTCTTCCCCCCCTCCCCTACAGGAGAAAATTTCCCCTATTCTTTCCCCTCTCCTTCCTATTTCTTCTCAGTGCTCTTCCTTGATCTATCCATCTTCTTTTGAGATCAAACACAAGGGAATCATGGGTTGTCTATCCTCTAAGTTCCCTGTGATCACAAGGTTCTAAAGGGGGTACATGTATCATCTAACATATATCATCTTTGGTGATCTCACTTATATGTATTTACCTTTTTATGTTCAAGTGTTTCAGTGTCAGATAATCTATTCAGGTCTGGTCTTTCCATCAAGAATGCTCAAGTCTTGGGGCAGCTAGGTGGCGCAGTGAGTAAGAGCGCTGGCCTTGGAGTTGGGATGACCCTGGGATGACCCGAGATCAGATCGGGCCTCAGAAAATGAGCACCCACACATAAATAATGACTAGCCGTGTAACCTTGGGCAAGTTACTTAACCCCAATTGCCCTAAAGGGGCGGCTAGGTGGCACAGTAAGAGCGCCGGCCCTGGAGTCAGAAGGACCTGAGTTTGGAGCCGGCCTCCGACACTTAATCCACACAAACAAAAACCTAGCCGTGTAACCTTGAGCAAGTTACTTAACCCCAATTGCTTTAAAAAAAAAAATTAAAAAAAAAAAGAATGCTTAAGTCTTCATTAACTAATTTTTCTTCCCCTGTGGGATATTCAGTCTTGCTATGTAGGTTATTCTTGGTCTATGATCCTAGATCCTTTGCCTTCTGGGAAGTATATGCTAAGTCCTCTGGTTTTTCATAATGCTGGTTGCTCAATCTTATGTGTGATCGATTCTTGTTGTGGCTCCCTAAACTTCTTGCAGTATTTCCTCACTGACCCCCGGGAAGAAGTTCTGGGTTTTGGCTAAAATTATTCCCGGGAGATTTAAATTTAATTTCTTTCAGGAAGTGAGTACACCAATTTTTTTTATACCCAGTTTTCCTGTATGATAAAAAATTTATAATATCTATGGTTCTTTTTGGTTCACGGCTTTCAGATGATCATCTCCTTGATCTACTTTCTAGTCAGGTGTTTTTCCTACAGGTGTTTCATGCTTTAACTTTTTCAGTCTCTTGACTGTATTATTACTTCTTATGGAGTTTGGGCAGCTAGGTGGTGCAGTGGCTGATAGCGTGCCAGGCCTGGGGCTCCTCTGAGTTCAAATCTGTCCTTAAGACAGTAGCTATGTGAGAACCTTGGATAAGTCACTTCATCCTGTATGCTTGTTTCCTTATCTGTAAAATGAACTGGAAAAGGAATGGCAAACCACTCAGTTACAAAAGACCCCAAAAGTCCAATGCTAATAAAAATGACCCAATAGCATAGTCGAATATGACCTCCTTCCATTTGGCCAACTTTAATTTTTAAGGAGTTTTTCATTAAAGCTCATAGTTCTTTTATCAAGCTGTTAATTCTCTTTTCATAACTTTGTTGGTCACCTCTTATTCCCCTCCATTGTTCACTGAATTTTTAAAGACTGCTTTTTTTGCTCTTCTGGCAATTCTCATTGAGCTTGTGTCCCAATCTACATTTTTTGTTGAAGTTTTGCTTGCCAACGTTTCCAAGACACTTTTTGCTGCTTCCATCGTCATCAGTGGTTTTTTTTTCTGGTCTGGTTATTATTCTAGCTCACTTTGAACTTTAGGCATTGTATTAATATTGGACTCTGCACTGATGGTGGTGGGAAGCGTTGCAGCTGCCGCTGTCACAGCTCAGTCTGGGGGCCTGCAGGTTTTTAGTGCTTCCAAAGTGTTGAGGCCTTTAACTTCCCCCTTCTAGCCTGAACTCTTAAAAGTTCCTAACAGACATTTGTGTCTGTTGGCTTTTCATCAGAATTTGGTCCAGGGAGTTTTCTAGGTCACAGAAGAGGTATGGCTGAGAAAGCTGGTCCAATGATGTTCCTCTCACTGCTATCCGGACACTACCCCCGCTTCACGCTTTCTAGTGTCATTTGTGTTTTGCCTCGGAGGAAGAGTGAAGGTGTCAAAACATCTTGAGAGGAAAAGCACTACTCATTTATTTTTATTCTAGTTTATTTTTCTGGTTTCCACAAGACTTTGAGTACACGTTTTCTATCCGTCTCTCTCCTACCCCACCCCAACCCCAAGATGGCAGACCTACAGAATACCCTCCCCCAATCACTCCCCATAAAAATACTAGTCCCCCGAGAAAGCCTGTCACCCGCACAACAACAGCCACCTCCGCCTCGGCCGCGCACACAAAGCCAGGCACACCCACCCACACACGGGCACGCACGCTCAGCCCCGTAAGGCCCCAGCTGCAGCTGCCCACCCCAAGGCCGCACCACACCGTCCGCGAGACAAGCGCGCGCCCTGGTGACCAGCCTCGGAAGCGTCCGCAGAGGCTTCTCTCGCCTGGGGCCTGACAGCTGGGATCAGACCCGAGAGGCCCCGGCTGCTGAGCGGCTCGAAGCCCAGGGCTGCCCGCGGGGCACAGCCGGGAGTGTCCGACGGTGAGCGTGCGCCCACCCAGGAATCCGAAGCCCGCGAGGTCTGCGCCAGAGGCCCTACTAGGGTGCGCCCCGGGGGAGCCCGCGCGGCTTCGCCGGACACAGCCGGCCTTCGGAGGGCCCCCCAGGGGCCGGCAGCCCCGCGACCCCGCCCTCGGTCTCCAAGCCCCGGAGCGCGTCCAGGAGCCCGGAACCTACGCCCCCTCTATGTCCAGCCAAGCCCAAGCCAGGACCCAGCCTGTCCTACGATTCCCCCTGCCTAAGCCTCCCGCCACACGGCCTGCTCTTCTCCAACCTCATCCCCAGCTACACCTCCACAACTGCCAGGACCGCCGCTCCAACTGAGCACCTAGTCAACCAGCGGACCCTTTTATAGCACGCAGGACGTCGGCGTCTTACGTAGGGCCACGCCCACCGAGGCGGAGGGAGGGAGCGGAGGCGGGACTTCCTGCCTCGAGAGCCAAACTTCCTGCTGGAGGCGGAAGCGCCGGTGGGCGCCGGGCTCAGAGGGGCTTCGAGGCTTCGGGGGCGGTGGCAGCGGCCGGGCCGGGAAGGACAGCTCCGGCATCGGGCCCGGCCGCATCCGGGACGCGTCGTCGGGCCGCCCGAGGGATGCGGAGGGACCATGGCCAGCGACGGGACGCGGAGGCAGTTCTGGAAGCGGAGCAGCCACAGGCTTCCAGGAAGGTGGGCGGGGCGCCGGGGGCGAGGGTCAGGGGTCAGGGGTCAGCGTGGGGCAGCCCTGTGTGCTTGAACCCATTTTACGGAGGAGAAAACTGAGGCTCGGAAGAGCGTCGGCCGGAGCCCTGTCCCTTCTCCTTGCTTGCCCAGCCTCAGTGTCCTCCTCCGCACCGGGACCGAGAAAACCCCGACAGGGCAGGGGGTCCTGGGGCAGGGGAGCCCAAGGCGGAGACCCTTCCACGACCCCACCCTGCGAGCCTTAGTTTCCCCCTCTGTAATTTGGGGGGCTGCACTCCTCACCCCCGTGCCCCCGAGGGTCCTGGCCTCCCCGGCCTCCAGCTCTCTTGGTCTGCCGTCCTGCCTCTCTCCCAAGGCTGGGTGAAGGAGGCGTGCAGAGGAGGCACCGCCATCCCGGGACTTGTGGCCTGCCGACACCGCTCCTGGCGGGGCTCAGGGCCGGGGCCTTGCCTTTTGGGGGGCTGCTCGAGGCTGCTGGATGGCGGGCGCTCGTGCTCAGCCCAGCCCTGGGCCGTGGCTCCGTTGGCTCGTCAGGGTCTGGGCAGCGGATCTGTTGGGGGCTGGTGAAGAGGCGGAGAAAGTTAACTGGACCTCGGGATGGGCCTGGGCTGAGCTGGGGCAGCGAGTTGGCATGGGAGCTGCCCAGCCGGGCTGGGGTCCTCATGGTTCTGCCCTCGGGACTGAAGGGGTAGGCATAGGACCCACTGGGCCCCTTCCTGTTTTTGACAGGAGGCTTCCTGGCCTGGCTGGCTGCTAGCCATCTCCAGCTGGGAGCGTGCCAGGGGCCTGGGGGACTTCCTCAGGCATCCTCTCCCCTCCCCCTTCGTTCCTCCCATCTCAGCCACTTCCCAGCTCAGTCCCTCGTGGGGACAGAGGACAGTGTGGCCTGCCTTGGACCTGAGCCTCTGAACCTCTGCCGAGAGGGGGAGGCCTGGAGCCCTCCATCCATGGGAGGGCCTGTCTTCCCAGTGGAGATCTGGCTGTTTGCTAGGGGCCAGTTTGGGCGCCCCTTCTCCTGAGCCTTCTGTGTTTTCAGGGGGGCCCCTGGCTTCACACAGGGGCTCCCCCGTCCTTGTCAGGGCACCTGAGCTGAGGATCTGGGGGCTACAATGCAGGGGACAGTGGGATGGGGGCCGAGAAGAGCTTCGATAGGGTATACTCAGGTCCATGGAGGCCTCTGTGAGAGGATGCCTTTCACTGGGGTTGGGGAGGGTAGCTGAGCCCTGCCTAGCAGGAGGGGGGGGGGAGGGCACGTAGAGGTGGGGCACATCCCCAGGTGTTCTCAGGTAGCTGCTGATCAACTCCGCCAGAGCATAGAGCATGGGGAGGGCCGAGGTGTGGCAGGAGGCTGTGGCCCCTTGCTGCCTGGGCAGGCAAGCCATGGCCTGTCGTCTGGGGTGGTATGACCAGCTTTAGGGGTGGGCGCTGTGGCCTGGCTTATGCCTTCGGAGCTGGAGTTTGACCTTGGCCAAGTGTTGGGGGGCAGTATCCTCTCATTTTTCCCCACTCCTGCCCAGCGTCTGCTCTGCTTTTGGTCTGCTCCTCCTAAAGCAAAGGTCTGCCCAGGTCACAGAGCCAGGTACATAGCTCCCCTGTTACCTTCAGGCTAGAGTGCAGATCTCTGTTTGGCATTTGAAGCCCTTCCTGTCTTCTACCTGGCTCTGGGTGTGGTGACCCAGGAGGCCTCTGACAGTCCCTGCCACGTCCCCACCCTGGCTTCCCTCCTCTGCAGGTGACCCGGCTTGTGCCCCCTGCCTTGGCCCCAGGGCCCTTCTCCCTCTCTGCTGAGCTCCTCAGCTCCCCTCCATTCTCCTGACCCCTCCTCCGTGTCTCTGGGTGTCACCTGTAGCCCTCTCCTCTGGCCCTGCCCTCGCCCCCACAGACTCCCCAGCCCCCCTCACCTTGGCCTCATTTCCCTGGCTTCCTTAGTGACTCGGCTCTTCGCCCACCCCCAGAAAATGCCTCCTTCCTGTCTGTCATGTCCAGCTCCTTCTGCCTGAGCTCTGTTTGCATGCTGGGGGCTCCTGGAGGACAGGGGCTGGCCTCAGTGCTTGGCCTGGTGCCCAGCACATAGTAGGTGTTTTATAAATGCTTGTTGTCTGACTGACCTTAGAGACCATTCAGTCCCAACCAGTGGAGTGCTCAGTGTGACTTAATGGCAGATAGTGTGTGTATGTGTCTAGATAATAGTGCTTGAAGCTTTGCAAAGTGCATTGCACATGTCATCCTCACAACAGCCCTGGGAGGCAAGGTGTTGCTATTACCTGCATTTTACAGATGAGGAAATAGGCTCAGAGATGGAAGTGACCTGCTCAGGGTCACACGGTTATTGTCTGAGGTGGCCTTGTTTCTCCAGTATCTGGGTGGAGGGGAGCTTCATGTCTCCAAGTGCATGCAGAGCCTTCCACCCCTTGGTGGTTCCTGGGTCCACCCCTTTGGTAAAGGATAGTTTAGGGTAAAGATCCCTGGTGTCATGGTGTGCAGGTGGAGCTGAGGCCTTGGGAGGGCGCTGCTAGCCAGAAGAGAAGGAAGCTGGAGGCCACAGGAGGGTCCTGGTGAGTGAGGGAGCCTGCGGTTGGGCGAGGAGCCCTTGTTCAGGGGTGCTCCCTACACTGAGCTGTGGGGATCGTGCTCTCCCTGCAGGGCCCCTGGAAATGGAAGCCAAGTCCTCACGGTCCGTCCAGCCAGACTGGCCTTCTTGTTCTTCCTCCTCTACATCCCCAGGCTCTGTGCCTTCAAGCAGATTGCTTGCTGTGGCCCACTTCCTAGAATGGTCTCCTCCTTCAGGAGCTGTTTTTGGCTCCTTGAGCTGCTTGGATGGACCTCACGCTTGCTTTACGTTGGCTGATTTTATATGTTTTTGTGCAGTTGAATGTCAGGCTCTCAGTAGACATGTTAGACAATGACTGCGTGCCAAGCCCTATGCTGGGCTTATATAAAGGCCAAAGCAGGCCCCCACCTCCCCCCACCCTCATGGAGCTTCTGTTTGAATGGGGGACACAACGTGTTGATACTTCACTAGATGAAAGTTAGATTCAGGGGGATGGAAGTTCATCTGAGGGAGGAAGGTTCTGGCAGGCAAGGAGACCTGGAAGGGTGTCCTGCAGAAGGTGGGCCATGAGCTGAGTTGTGGCAGAAGCCAGGGAAATGAGGCCGAGGCCAAAGGAAGCTGGGCAGAGATGGGGTATCAGGTGGGAGTGGATGCGATCATCAAGGGAGAAGAGCCCAGGGGGACACCCATGGTTAGTTGTACCCCTTGGGGCAGGGCCTGGATGAAGGCCAAGCGAAGGAGCTGGGGGAGGACAGACTGGAGGAAGGTGACCCCGGGGGTCAGGGGCTGCAGAGAAGTCCAGAAGAATAAATACTGAGAAAGGGCCATTGGCCATTGGTTTCAGTAGAATGAACCTGGAAGCCAAGAGCAACAGGTTTTAGAATCAATGGAAATGTGGGAAAGCGGAGGTCCTGAGCAGATTTCTTGAGGGGTTTAACTAGATGGGAGGAGAGATACAGACATAATGGCTAAAATGGGGTTTTAAGAATGGAGGAGGCACCGTAGCATCTGTAGACAGCAGGGTCTGATGAGACGGTGAGGAGGCCAGTAGGGGGCCATTTGTTGGAGAAGTTAGGGGGAAGAGGACCAAGGGTTTTGCCTTGGCAAGGACCGGGAGCCAGGTGTGAAGGAGGGGCAGGTGCTTGGTGCTCTGCCAGAGGATGTGGTGGGAACATGGGATAGGATGGGAGGACTGGGGAGAGCAGAATAAGGAGGAGAATGTTTTCCCTGTGACTACCAGCCTGGCCCCTGGAGAGTGGGGCGTTGGCAGGTTTTTTGTGTCCCTTTGTGTGTCAGGCTCTGGTCTGTGTCTTGAAGCAGCCCTTTGGATGGAGTGCTTAGTTATTCTGGGAGTTTCCTCATCTGATTGTTCCTTGCCCCTTGGAGATCTGGGATCTGAACCCTGGTGATGAGGGCTGGCTTGGCACCATGGATGAAGTGCCCCCTTCCCCCTCCCTCCTTTTACCAAGGCTGGCTGGTTACAGTGAATGGGGTAGGCCCTCAGACCTCTTCCCTCTTTCTCCTTTGCCCCCTCAGTCTTCTTTGAGCTGTGCTTACCAGAGTAAGCCGTATCCTCTAAAGCAGTTTATATCCCCACCGTCATGCTTAGGGTTTTGCACATAGTTGGCATTTAATTCACATCAAATTGCATTGAGCTTGTGGGTCATTGGGCAGATTTGGATCTAAACTCAAGGTCAGGGCGGGCTTGGCTATGTTAGTGCCAAACTGATCAGAGGGTTGTTTGCCATTTCCAGGAATAGGACTTTTTTTTTTAATGCTTTATTAACTTCTGGTTTACATCATTTATTTCCGCCAGATTTTGAGTTACAATTTTTCTCCCCACTTTTCGCCTACCCATGTCCCCAAAACAGTGATCCCACTGGATATCTCCTTCTCCAATCTGCTCTGTCCCATATCTTCCCCCATACCCCCTTCAACTTTTCCAGTAGGGCATGGTGGATCTCTATGCCCCAGTGCCTGTATATCTCATTTCCCAATTACATGTAAAATAGTATTGATAATAGTATATATATATATATTTTTAAACATTTGGTTTTAAAACTTTGAATTCCAGATTCATTCCCTTCTTCCCTTGTCACCCACCCCCGCTGGGAAGATAATTCAATATAGGTTGTACATGTGTAGCTAATGCCAAATATTACCATAGTAGATATATTATAAAAGACTGATTATATTTCCTTCCCTCCTATCCCACCTCCCACTTGTTCTGTTCTCTACTTTGGTCCTGTCTCTTTTCAAAAGTGGGTGCTTCCAACTTCCCTCTCCCCCAGCCTGCCCTCCCATCCATCATTCCCCCCTCATCCCCTTCCCCCCACTCTCCTATAGGGTGAGATACCCTATTGAGTGTGTATGTCATTCCCTCCCTGAGCCAAATTCAATACCAATAAGGTTGACCCTTTTGCCTTCTTGTTCTTCTCCTCCGTTGTAACCATTTTCCCTGCCTCTTTTATGTGAGATAGTTTACCCCATTTTGTCTCTCCCCATCTCCTCTCATTATATTCCTCTCTCACCTCTTAATTTCACCTTTTAAGTATCAACCCTCAGGAGTAAGACTTTTGACCCAGGCTTCACGAGCCAGTCAGGCTGCTTTTCTTAGGGTTCACCTCTGACTCATGTATGCTGACATCTAAATGGGGATGCCATTTGGTCTCTTGGTGTTCATCTCCAGGCATCTGGTGCCCTGAGAGCCAATCTTACTTAGCCTTTGGCCTTGCTTTTTATTCCCTTCTCTTTGAATGCATTTCTCGGCTGCTGAGGATTTCCAGAGAAATTCTGCTCTAATACCTGAAGATCACAAAAATTCACAAGTTATCTGCTTCCTTGGGCCCAGCAGGGGCAAGTTTAATCTCTGTTAAGATCAGTTGGCATCTCCATGGGCCCTGCCCCACTCACTGAGTTCACCCTGCATTCATGAAGCTACATGTGCCAGAGACAAACACCATGCTGGGCACAAACCCCCAAAACAAAACCTTCTGAGCCACGAGGAGTGGGGGAGGGAGCATGGAGGTATGTCTAAAGGCTGCAGAACCATTCTCTGGGGCATCCCAGATAATCCTGATCAGGAGCTCGATTGGACCATTGTACTCTCTGCTGCTCCTGGAGGGCAAAGGCCTGGTTCGTTCATTTAAATGGGGAGGTCAGTCTAGACTCAGTCTGGAAGCACAGGGCATCAGAACCAGAAAGGTTTTCCAGACCCTCTGGTCCCCCCTCTCTCGGTGGCTGAGATCTCCAAGCTCAAGGCCGACCATTGGACTCCAAGGTTCTGGTCTTTCTGCTATTCCTTCAGTCATGAGTTTGCTCTTGGGGGCTCATTTGGCAGCTGAGTTCTGATTGGTTCCCCTGCCTCCAGGTTCTCCCCACTCCAGACCATCCTTCATTCAGCCAGTCTGACTATGTCACCCCATAAGCTCCAGTGGCTCCTTCAGGATCAAATAGGGAGGCCTCCATTTGCAGCTCTTTGTAACTGGACCCCTTGCTGTCTTTTCAGTCTTCGACTCAACTGCCCACCATGTTCTCTCTGGTCCAGTGACACAAGCCTCTCTGCTCTTCCTTGCCTGTAATCCTGCATCTCCCAACTTGGTGTCTTTGCACTGGCCATCCGTCTCCCATGCCTGGATTTCTCTCCCTCCTCAGCTCCCCGACTTCCTTTGAGACCTGGCTCATTCTGCCCTGTACAGGCAGGGCCACTTTCCCAAGCTTTACTGGGCATGCCTTCCATCTGAGATGATCTCCCATCTCCCCTGTCATTATCTTGTATGTATGTGTTATTTGCATGCTATCTCCCCCCTTCTCTGTCTCCCCAGGGCTTAGCCTGGCCCATAGTGACCCTAGGAGTCATCTGGCCTGAGCCTGTCCTACCGTGGAGTTGTTTCTTAGTACAGGCTTGGTCCATTTGTTTCAAGGAGGGCACTGAGGCTGAGCCCAGTGCAGTATCTGGGTGGCAGTGGGAGAGCTGGAACTTGAACCTGGGTCCTCTGACTCCAAGCCATCTCCTCTCCTTTGGCTCCAGGCTGCTGTGTTCCAGCAGCCAGGCCTGTTGCTGGGGATGCTGTGGCTCACTTGCTGCTCGTGTCTCCTTCCCAATGCTTTATAGGTTCTAGGTTAGAGTGGGGGTGATTGACATTCAGCTTCCTTCTGTCTCCATCCTAGCCAGACAGAGCAAAAAGAATACCGTACTGCTGTTCCAGTTCTTCTGGTCGTGAGCCCATTCCATTCAGGGGAGGCTTAATGGCTACCTTCTGGATAAGCTGCTGACCCTTCACTGCGTCCTTGGCTGGGAGGCAGAGAGCCAGGTGTCCTTGAAGGGCAGGGAGGGTGGGGAAAGGAGGTGGCTGAATTTTTCCCTGTGTTCCTCCAGAGCAGGGTTTTTTTTGTTTGTTTGTTTTTAAACCACATTACTCTGTTGACTGAAGGCTTGCAAGTTGGCTCAGCCTTTCTGTCCTTGGGAACATCCCATTGAGTCTGTGCCCATTCTGGTAGGAGCTAAGGTCCCTTCAAAGTCCCAGCTTCTTCAGAGCTTCTTTGTAAGCCTGGTGGATGGTCTAGCAGTCCGGCTCAGGTTAGTCAGTCACCAGGCATTTGGAGCAATTACAACATCTGGCCTTTCGGGCTCTGGCTGTCAAGGAAGGTGAGAAGTCCCTGCCCTCAAGTGGAGGAGGAAACATGTAACTAAGGTTAACTGTGACCTCTGCAAATGCAATCACTGGGAGCACTGAGAGGGGTAGCAAAGGCTGGGTGACCATGCCCAGCAGAAGGTGGGAGCCAGGGAACTGACGGGGTGCAGGTGAGGGGCCACGGGACTGCAGGCATGGAAGTCTGCCAGTGCAGTGGCCAAGCCGGGGAGGTGGGAAGGGGCTCACAGTTGGCATCAGGCCAGGATAGGTTGTGAAGGGCCCATTGGAAGAGGGCTGCTTGCTCCCAGAGTGTTGCCATTGCATACTAGTCTTCAGCCCCACCTGAGGTGGGTAGACAAGGGCAAGACTTGCCTGACCAGCAGAGGTCTGGATAGGGCAGGAAGGAGTGATGGCCCCTTTAAAGTGCTGACTTCCTCCAGCCTTTAGAGCAGAGTTCTGCGAGGCAGGCCCCCACACACTTGAGTGAAGGTACAGGCCACTGTTGCAGACTGGGCCTCATTCTCCCCTGGCCAAGATAAGCAAGAATTTGGCTGTGTTTGGGTGGGAAGGATGATGCCTCCTCTGCCTTGTGCTGTCATTCAGCTCGGTTCCCATTACCGTGAGCCTTTAGGAGCTGGGATGGTGCATGTTGTTGCTAATTGGGGATTTGGGGCGTTTTTCTTGTTGAAGTGCGTGCTGTCACAGTTTCATTGGAGGCTTTAATGTCTCTATAAAATTTCTTTCCAGTGGCAGCCCCTGTTTTTGTTTTATTTTTTTAGGAGTGAATCTCTGCTTTCTGTTAATTTCCTGGCCTAAAGCCAGTCGTGGAGGTGGCAGCGCAATTCTTGGGTGACCTCAGCAGCCCGTGGGAGCTGGAGAAGGCTGAAGAGTGAGCTAGCTCTGTCTTCCTTTTTAGGAAGGGGAGAGACACTGGAAATGGCTGGATTTATTCTTTTGGAAATAATTTTGAATTTGCAGCGCTGCATATCTCATCATTTTTCTGTTTTATTATGTACAGAAATAGAGGAAAGGAGGGGAAAGCCCCTTCCTGGGTCCTGCGGGTTTGGGTCCTGGATGGTGTGTGGCATTGTGGCTGCCATTTCACAGGAGCCATGTTTGACTAAGAGGAGTAGGGACCAGAGAGGAGAGACCAGAAAGAGTGGTGAAGGGCCTGGCAAGCTGGCTGGGGAGGTGTATTGGAGGAAGTGCCGTGGTCAGCTGGGAGAAGGCCAGATGATGGTCCATAGGCCTGGGAGGGGGAGGAGAGGCTGGCCCCCAGGGCAGAAGGAGGAGGCCTTCGGAGAATTGCTGGGAAAGCTTCTTCTGGGCTCCATAGCTGAACAGGAGTGGAATGGGCTGCCCAAGAGCTTCTGAGTTCCTGGACCCTGGAGGGCTTCGAGCTCTGCTGGGGCTATTAGAGAGGGGCTCCCTCCTCATGTGAAGGTCCAGCACAAGCCTCCAAAAAAGAGCCTGCACCTCACAGCCCTGGCACAAGGAAGTTGTTGAAATAAAACATTCAGTTGTGCCAGAAGGGTAAAAAGCTGGAGGCAAAGCCTTCAAGGGTTTTAGTGGGGTGGTATGATTCAGAGGGGCCACCTGTGTGACCTCCCAAGTAAGAGAGAGGCTTGGTCTCAGGCACTTGCGCAGTCCTGAGACAGTAAGTGGGAGGTCTCTCATGGTTTATTTTCCTCCCACTTCCATCCTGGCTGCTTCTCCCAGCATCTGTGGGGTAGATCTGATTGCCAGATTCTGGGAAGAGAGGGAGATATGGAATTGATTACCATCAGAAAAATGGGTTTTCTTACAGTTTCTCTGAAGCCCTTTAAAGTTAATTTCCTTAAAAAACATATCTCCCACAGGGCGGCTAGGTGGCGAAGTGAGTAGAGCGTCGGCCCTGGAGTCAGAAGGACCTGAGTTCAGATCCGACCTCAGACACTTAACCCACACAAACAAAAGCCTAGCCGTGTGGCCTTGGGCAAGTTACTTAACCGCAATTGCCCCCCAAAAACCAAAAAAAGCAAAAAATAAAAAAAAAACAAAAACCAAAAAACATATCTCCCTAGAATGTGGTTTCTAAATCTTTGGAACTTGTTGACTCTGTGAGAGAGTGAGCCTAATGGCAGATAGAGTTTTTCTTCAGTGTCGAGCACAGAGAAGGGAGGTTGATGAGCTCTAACTGGCACTGACTATCTGATCTGCCTGGCTGGCTCGTCTGTCTGAAATATGGGAAAACGTTTCATTGTAAATGTGTAATAGAAGTTTTTATTTATCTTCTGCTCCCCAGCAAATTGTTGCCGTCCTCATCTCTGTTTTCTTGCTTACGCTTCCCCCAGAAGCCTAACCCTTGCCATTGCCTCACTCTTCTCAAAGACATTTTTTCTGGATGCTTTGCTTTGAGGTCTGCAGTGGTGATGTTGCTTTCTGTAGGCGTCAGTGTTGGAGCTTGAGGAATGAGGTTCATTGTGGGTGTCCACATCACACCTTGGGGGGAGAGCACCCAGGCTGGGGAGTGGTGGCACCAGTGGCTTCTGTGCTGCCCCCTCTCACAGCCCTTTCCCCATCCTCCTCTTCCTCCTCTACCTCCGTTTCCTGGACCCAGCAAGAGTTCCAGTGTCCTCTCTCTCAGAACATTCCCCTTCTGCTCTCTCTTTGAAGGGTTGGTGTTGTGTTCCTCTTCTCCTTGCTGTTCTCTTGACTCTGGCCACTCTCCAGGCCTTAGTTCTTGGTCTTCTGCTTTTGGCTTCATCTGATGGAGCCATGGGTTGCTTCTGGGCTCATGCCCCTGTGTCTGTGTACTTGGGCCTGTGAGGTTTTACATCTCTAGCTGTCTGCTGGATGCTTCTGCTTGAGTCTTCATTCTTTCATTCTGCAAGTGTATATTGTGAGCCAGGGATACAAAGGTATACAAAGACACAGATAAAGCTATGCCTGCCCTCAAGGAGCTTCTGTTCTCTCGGGCAGTTTGGAGCAAAATTTGCCCTCAAACCCAATGTCCAGCACACATGTAAGGAGGCTGCTGGAAGTGATGAGGGCCTTACTTGGGGGTGGGAGCGTGCATGGGCAGAGGATACTTTGGATTTGGATTTGGCAGCTGAGTGGATGGAAGAGGTGAGAGAGAGGAAGGATGCTGGTGCCCTCGAAACAAGGGAATTAGCAACATTGGGGGAGGGGAGGAAGATGAGCTGGGGGTCTGAGATGACTCCAGTGTATAGCCAGAGATACAGCCAAAGGACTCAGGAAAGAGAGACTGCCGGCTGCAGAGATTTTGGAGTTGTCTGCACATCTCTGTGAGCTTATAAAATGACATAGAGGAAAGGAAGAGAAAGGGAAGGTAAGAGGACAGAGGGAGGAGTTGGACAGGAGACAGACCTAGGCAAGTGAGAGTGGCTAGAGGTGAGGGTGGTCAGCAGTGTCAGCTGCCAAGAAGTCATGTGGGATTAAGAATGAGAAAAGGCCTCTGGCCTTGACAGCTTGGAGGTTCTTGGTAGGCCTACCTCATGGCAGAGAGGTGGTGGGCTGTTGGGACATAGCTTTTCCAACACGACCAGGGTGTTGGCTGGTTTTACTTGTCTATATTTAGTATTCATTATAAGGGAGGGTTTTGTTCGGGGGGTGGGGTGGGATTTAAGTTAATTTTCTTTCTTATTGTTAGGAATTTAACAAACATGAACATACATGAACATTTCCATATAGCAAGAACAAAAAAACAGGTTTGTCTGGGGAACTTTGGCCATGCCTTGCAGGTGCCTTGTTTTTTGGTTAGCAGTCACATGTAACTTGGAGGATCCCACAATGCCCTCTTGTCCATGTTCCTTCCTGAACTTCCTCCTGCTCTTTTCTCCATGCTTCTCATGTGGTTCATGGATGGGGTTTCTCTCTTGTCTTATTTTTGGCATCACAATCTCTGCTTCTACCTTTCCACTCCCCTGAAAAACTCCCTTCTTGCCTAGAGAGAAGTACAGTCCCACCTCAATCCCCACAATGGCTACATTGGGAAGGGTAGATCTCACTCTGCCCTCAGCTGCAGGGGCAGAGTCATTGGGTGCTGACTCTCGTTGCATATGGCATCAGTAACACAACAAACTATACCTTTGATCATTGGCAACCTTGTTGAGCCCAGTTTCAGTCAAGGGGTGGAGCTAGAAGGTAGATTGTGCAGCCTGAGAAGTGAGCAAAAGGTGAAAACACAGGAGCAGAGCGATATAGACAGCTTTTTCTATGAGTTTGGCTGTTAAAGAGACTAGAGATATAGGACTGAAGCATGCAGGGCTGGTACAATCCGATAAAAAGGTTTTTTTTCTTACAAATGGGTTGGGAAATAAAGGCAAGTTAATAAGTGGTGGAGAAGGAAGGAGCCGGTGGGTAAGGGAAGGAGAGCTTGGAGGCCCCAGGAAGAGAGGGGTTGCTACCGACAGGAGAAGGGCCTTTTCTTCCTCTGAGGCCCGAGATGGTGGGTGAAGTTGAGGTGATTTCAAGTGTAGCGTGGGAGAGGGGGCAAGCTTGTGATGAAGAGCTCAGTTTTTTCAGGAAAGTATTTGGTGAAATTCTCCGCCATGGTGGGAGGGGAGGGTCTGCTTTAGGGAGTTTGAGGAGGGAAGAAAAAGTTTGGAATGATCCCTGGGAAGGATGTTGGACAGCTGGGGAGGTGTAAAAGCACCGGCATGTTATGGTACCAAATACATACGAGAAGAGGCTGGTGGCCCTTGTTGGGGACCCAGGATCCCAAGCCTGAGAGGCCACCATTTCCAACCTCTTCTAGTACAGATGAAGAATCAGGCTGAGATAGGTTAAGTATCATGGAGGAGATTTTTCTTTAGGCATGGCTTGGCCTAGATGGCCTCTGAGGGCCCATCCAGCTCCACAATTCTGGGAAATGAGGTCTCTGTTTCAGCTTGGCTACTTAATGTTCATTTACCATTGGAAATGTGCTTTGGGCTCTAGTGTTCTGCACCCATCCCTGGGTGCCATCTTGGATGCTTGGGCTTCTCTCCTTGTATTTATTGACCAGCTGTGGACCTGACGGCAGTCTTAGCCCTGTCAGTTCTCATTTCATTTTGCAGTCATTGTGCAGACAGAGGGTCCCAGTCATTGCCTCTTGTACTTCTTCATCCTTTTCCCTTTTTTGCCCAGTCCTTCTATTGCCACGCATGGCTGACGAGGGAGGTTTTCCTGGGCTTGGTGTAGCAGCTAGTATCTTGTTTTTTCTTCATTTAATAAGTAGGACAAAGGGTTAAGTCAGACAGAGGTTAATTTCTTTTTCTTTTTCTTTTCAAATAGTATCCAGCATGTGTATGGAGCCCAGCATCCTCCTTTTGACCCATTAGTCCACGGCACGTAAGTGAAACGTTTGTCTTTGAGTATTTGTTTGGAGAGGGTGATGGGCCATGCTGGCCTGCTTAGTACACTTCGGCAAAGGCCAGGTAGGAGCTGTGCTGAGGGGCCAGTCCTAGGCAGCTAGGCCGGAGCAGGGCCCCTGTACCCACTGCCAGGAAAGCTGTGAGTCTGTGAGCTCAGGAATTCTGGTATGGTGGGATGCATGGCAGGGCATTTCCCTCTGCTTGTTAGCTTGACCAAAAGGCTGGGCGGGAGAACGGGATGGAGGATATCTGGAAAACATTGGTTATTGTGTGGGCTGTCCCTGGGTGCCTGCAGGGACCTGCACAGGGCTTGTTCAGCGGCTCTCCCTGGATTTGCTTTCCTACCTCCCCAGGGCTAAGTCACTTACACTTTCAGGGAAGATATCCTTCCTTATCATTCCTGTGTTTGGGATGGACTGAGGTCTGAAAACGTGTATGTGCATGTATATGCTTGTGTGTGTATGTATGTGTGTGTATGTCCATGTATCTGTGTGTATGCGTGTGCTCATGCATGTATGTGCACGCGTATGTTCATGTCTGTGTGCGTGTGTGTATATATGTGTCTGCATATGTGAGTGCATGTGGCGTGCATGTGAGCATGTATGCGCGCACACACGTGTATGTGCACATATGTGTGTGCACACATGTGCTTGTATATATGTGTGCATGAGTGTAAGTGTGTGCATGTGTGTATGTATGTGCATGTGTGCCTGTGTGTATGTGTGTGCATAAGTGTGTGTATGTGTGCATGTATGTGTGTCTTGTCTGGGTATGTGAGTGTATGTGGACATGCATGTGTGTATGCATGTGGGCATATGTGTGTATGTATACTTGTATGTATATGCATATGTGTGCTTGTGTGTGTGCATGGGTGTATGTCTGTGTGTCTGGATGTGTACATGTGTGCCTGTGTGTATATGTGTGCATGTATGTGCATGTGTGCTTGTGTGTGTATAAGTGTTTGTAAGTTTGTGTATGCTTATACCTGTGTGTATGTGACTGTATGTGGGCATGCATGTGTGCATATGTGTGTGCATGTAAGTGTGTGTATTGTGCACATGTGTGCATGTGTACTTGAGTGTATGTGTATGTGTGCATGTCTGTGTGTCTGCATGTATGCATTGTGCACGTGCATGCATGTGTGTGAATGTGTGCTTGTGTGTGCATATGTGTGTATGTAGGTGTGTATGTGCACACATGCATGCACGTGTGTGCATATGTGTGTGCATTGTGTGTCTGTCTGCACATGTATGTGTGTATGTGTGTATACGTGTGTGCATGCGTGTCTGCATGAGTGCATGTGTGCATCTGCATGCATGTATGTACACACATGTGCATGTGTTAGCACTTTGTATGCAAGTGTGCAATATGTCTTGTATGTGCATGTGTGTCTGTGTCTTAAGTATATGTGTGCATGTATGTGTGTATGTAAGTGCATATATTTGTGCAAGTGTGTTTATGTGTATGTGTGTGTGTAAATGTGTGCGTGTCAGTGTGTGTAAGTGTGTGTGTGTGTGTGTGTGTGTGTGTGTGTGTGTGTGTATTTCTGTCTACTCTGCTTCAGTCCCTCCCTGTGGCCGTGCCTCCTAGGGGACTTTGAGGAATAAAACGCTCCGTTTTGTTTGCAGGTTGATTAAGACAGTCCCCAAGACACCAACCACCCCAGTGAAACCCAGGAAAGTCAGCACTTTCCAGGAATTTGAGAGCAACACGAGCGATGCCTGGGATGTGGGGGAGGATGACGATGAGCTCCTGGCTATGGCGGCTGAGAGCCTGAACACAGAGGTGGTCATGGAGACGGCCAACCAGGTCATCCAGAACCACAGCCGGCGCCAAGAGCAGCAGCGGGGGCCTGAAGATCATGTCTATGGCGACAGTGAGCGGGCTGAGCGTTTCTCTGACCTGCCCTCGGTGACGGGCAGTGACAGCAGGCTGGTGAAGTCTGTTAGTGAGAGCCACACATCCCATTCTGCAGGTAACTGTGGGCGTCTCCCTCCTGGCTCAGCAATGCTCTTGGCCTCTTGGGAGCAGGGCAGAGGTTGTCCTTAGGCGCTCTGTCAGGGCTGTCCCTTCGCTTCTCCCTACTTGGGCAGCTCAGCAGGAGCTTGTACAAGGCAGCTGTCTGAGCTTTGTGGGGACAGTATGGAGGGAACTCCAAGCAGTGTCCCTCCCTGTGTCCCTCCACCCCTTTTTCCATCTTCCCCTCTTCCATCTTCCCTCCCTCCCCCCATGCTTTTATTTCCTCAGTGCCTCCTCTCTTCCTTTCTCCGTCCTCTGTCCTTCCATCCCCCATCCCCTTATCTCTCCCTTCCTCCCATATGTCTTTTCTCCTCTCTCGCTCTTACGGATCAGAAGTCTGTGTTGAGGAGGTACCATGCTTAGTGGCAATGGCAGCAGAGGGTTCTGGCTGGGCAGCTGCTTCCACTGGCTGTGCAGGGTCATTAGATGCCCATGTCCACGTAGGGAGAGATCAGCCCTTTGAGCCCAGGGGGCATGTCCCCCATGGGGTGTGAAGCAAGTTCCTCTCCTATAGTCCGCCTGACTGGAGGATGCCCAGGCTCTGCTGGAACCTTCCTTCCCTGCCTCCCCAGGCAGCCCTTTTCCCCTTGGGGTGACCAAAGTCCTTATTAGGAAGGGTTTCCTGGCCTCAGGTTGATGGCCCCTAGCTCCATATGCTGGGGCCAGGTAGGGCGAGGCTGTTCTCTTGGCTATCTCTGCAGCTTGTCATTGTCTCCGTCAGGCCCGCCCAGCGCACACTGCAGTGGGTATTTAAGATGGGGGGTGTAGAGACAGCTGCCTCCATCTGCCAGGTGGGGCAGCCTGAGTCTCAGAGAGGAGAAGAGCTTTTCTCACGGTCCCCGCCAGGGCTCAAAGCTTGTATCCCCTGACTCTGCCCCCCCTCCCCTTTCCTGGGCATTCTCCAGGCTGCCTGTGTTCTGGCCTTCCCTCTATCTAGTACCTGTGTGGCCATTCCCAGTGGGTGTGAGCAGGGCAGAGGATGGCAGGAACGCCCTGGTATGGGGGGAAGGGAGGACAGTTAAGGTGTCACCCCATCGTTCCTCCATATCTGACAAGATTGTCTGTGTCTGACTTTGCAGTTGGTGCCAGTGTTGAATCCACACTGGGACAACCTTTCTCCTCCGGCATGGTGGGCTTTTTCAGTTGGGGCTTTTCTGGTGTATCTGGTGTTCACTCACTTCTCTGAGTGTGTGCCCCCTACTGGCCCAGTGCCATCCTCGTGGGTATTCTCGATGTGCTGGCTCTTCTAGGCTGGCATCGCCAAGGCAGAAACCCTTGTGGGCTCTGGGGAAGGAGCGGCTCCCCTGTGGATGAGGAGGGGGAGCCAAGTGGGTGCAACTCTGGGGAGGCCAGGGGCTGCCAGCGCTGCTGGCTTGGGAGCTTGTTGGGAGGAATCTGTTTCCATGACAATGACAGCATTTGTTGGGGGCTTGATGAAGAGGGAGGGCTGGCATTTACACCAGGCACGTTCAGTCCTGATGGAAGTGAGCTCCTGGCTCCTCTCCTTGAGTGACCGCAGCCCCCTTGCTCTGGCCCTGGCTTCCTGACTGGCCTCCTAGCCTCCCTCCTCCTCCTAGCTGCTTCAGATTTACCTCCATGGCCCTGTAGGACCAACCATGCATTTGCCTGTTGGGCTTTGGAAGTCCTTCGCAGCCAGAGCCCATCCTCCCTTCTGGGCTGCTTCCTCATCACCATCCTTGAATTCTGCTGTCCAGCCACATGGCCCTCGCTGTGGCACATCCACATGCATCAGGGCTGGCGCTCCCTTCGAGGCTCTGTTGAGGTGCCCCTTGGGACAGGAGGCCTTTCCTCCTCTAGACAGCCTTGTGTTCATTCACCTTATGTATGTGCTGATAGCCATTCCATTCCACCATCTCCCTCTGCCCTAGAATGGAAGCTCCCAGAGGGCAGGGCCTGGCCCACTACCATCTCTGCACCCTTATGTAGCTCAGGCCCTGGCCCCTAGTCAGTCAGCCCTGGAATGAAGGTGGAGGAAATTGTGGAACTGTGCTGCAGATCACTGTCCTGCAGCCTGGGCCCGTGCCACTGCCAGCTGGGCGAAGGATGTGCCACCTGCCTAGAACTCACTCTTTACAGAGCAAAGGGAGGCCGTTGGCGCTGAGTGCCCCTTCCCTCTTCTTCCTCTCTGTCCTTCGGTCTCCTCCACCCTTGCCTCTCATTGCCGAGGCAAAGCTACAGAGGTGCTAAAGCTACCTGACTGCCTGCTTCCTCTCAAAGCTTTGTCTTCAGCCCTTTCCCATCTGGTGGGCCCCTCTCTGTGCCCAGGCCACCCCAGCCTCAGACACCTTCACTTGATCTTTCCATCCTCTGCCCTGGGTGGCCGAGCTCCTTGAGAAGGCTGGCTCTGGGGGTGCCTTCATTCTCTCTCCTCTCACCCCTGCACAGTCCAGCTTCTGATCTTACATCCCCTTGACGCTCTCTCTGAGGTTACTAAGGGTCCCTTAGTTGCTCAACCCAATAGTCTTTTCTTACTCCTCCTTCTCCTTGACCTTCTGTAACCTTTGAAACTGGCCATCCCCTCTTTCCTCATGGACCCTCCCTTCTCCCATCCCCCCTTTCCTCATGGGCCCTCCTTTCTCCTGTCCCCCCTTTCCTCATGAGCCCTCCCTTCTCCCATCCCCCTTTCCTCATGGGCTCTCCCTTGTCCCGTCCCCCCTTTCCTCATGGGCCCTCCCTTCGCCCGTTTCCCCCTTTCCTCATGGGCCCTCCCTTGTCCCGTCCCCCCTTTCCTCATGGGCCCTCCCTTCGCCCGTTTCCCCCTTTCCTCATGGGCCCTCCCTTCTCCCGTCCCCCTTTCCTCATGGGCCCTCCCTTCTCCCGTCCCCCTTTCCTCTTGGGCTCTCCCTTGTCCCGTCCCCCCTTTCCTCGTGGGCCCTCCCTTCTCCTTTCCCCCCCTTTCCTGGGCTCTTGGCCTGTTGCTCTTTCCTGGCTCTCCTCCTTCTCAGCCTCCTTTGCTGGGTCCTCACCCAGATGGTGCCCTTCAGGCCTCTGCTCAGGGCTCTCTTCTCTCTTACCTCTATGCCACTTTACAGCTACCATGGATTTAATGACTGTCTCTGCCCTGATGCTTCTCAGATCTACTTTTCCAGTCCTAACTTTTCCCCTGATCTTCACTTTTCTGTCTCTGGAGGCCCATGGACGCCTTTAGTTGTGTGTTTCATGGACATTGTAAACTCAGCACGTCCAGAATGGAGCTCCTCTCTCTCTTCCTAGCGCTCCCTCTGTCTTCCCACTCACGCACACAGCCTGGGAGTCACTCTCCCTGCTTTCCAAGCCATTGGCTTCTCCTTTTCAGCATCTCTCTAACGTGCCTCCATCTCTTCTCTGGCATGGCCTGTTGTAGTGGCTGCTGGAGAGGTTACCTGCCTCAGGCCTCTCCTCTATCCTGTCCACGCTCCATCCTGTTGCCAAACCGACTGTCAGTAGGTGCAGGTCTGACTGTGTCACCCCGCTCCCCTTCAGTGAGCTCAGTGGTTCTCTACAAGATCAGATAGAAAACCCCTTCTTCCCTTCCTAGTCCTCTGGCCAGCCCACCAGTAAGGCACTCCATTTTCTCACATCAAGGAAATGACAGTCTTGCAGTTAGGTTTGTTGTGTCTGTAGGGAGGCAAAGCCAGAAAGTGGGCACCCTTGTAATCACGTGGCATTGGGGTCATCTGTGTAGCCATAGGCCGTCCTGGTTGGGTTATGGGAAGCAGAGGGGGACTCTTACTTCTGCTCATCTTTCTCTCTGTCCTGCAAAATTAATAAGTGTTGTCCAAATGCTAAGATATCTTAATGGAAAAACAAAGCCTCACAAATGTTCTCTGTCTTCAGCCCTGCCAGATGTAGCCCCAGGGTAGTACCCTGAGCTAAAGCAGGATTAGGGGGCTAAGAGATTGTGAGTCCTCCTCTTCAGCTCCTCTGGCCAGGAAGCAAGCCTGCCTGGGGGTGCTGGGAGGGGATATGAGGAAGGGGCTTCTCCTCCCTCCTCTGCAGGCTGCCCAGGGGCAGAGGGCACCTCCCTCATTCAAAGCCTTGGGGTTTATGTCATTGCGTTTTTTCAGTCTGTGAGTTCAGTGTGTGGAAATGAGCAGCCACTAAGAGTGGTTTTCATTCCTGCTCCACAGTGTGCTGTCAGCAGTGTCTGGATGTTAGTGTTCACAGAGCCTGTGGCTTTGTCCCTTGTCTGGAGTTCATCCTTTCACTGGAAACTTCATTTTTGTCTTAAGAAAATGCGGTGAATGTCTCAGACTTTTTTAGGTTGCTGATCTTAGTGGGAAGTGTGGTATAGTGGAGAGAGGGCAAGGCTGGGTCAGGAGAGGACTGGGTCCAGGTTCTGGAGTGAGAGACCCAGAGGTCCTCACTTTGTAAACCTTAAGTTAAAATAGGAATGTGAGCTTGGGAAGCACCCTCCCATCCCCTCCAAAGCAGTCTGTTCTGAGCTGGTCTAGTAGCATGGAAAGGGCGTGGGACTGTGACTCAGGACCCAGAGGGTCAGGGCTGTCCCTTGCCCTTCCTGGCAGAGTGATCTCAGCCAGCTCCTGTCCTAATTGGACCCAAAGGCCCTATCTGAACACACACATGCAGACACCTATGTTTCTGACATGGGGAATACTTGCACGTTCTCAGCCTCCCTCCTAGTATTGCTTTAAGATTCAGAGGAACTAGCTTTCCCCATTAGTTGGCTCTGGGGGATTGAGGACTGGAGTCCTGCCTCTGACAGGACACCTTTGTCCTTTATGAATCTGAACAATTGCTGCCTTCCTCTGTAAGGTGAGGAGGCAGGGCCAGAGGGCCTTGATGAACAGCATTCTCAAGCAAGGAATCGTTTTCATGTGCCCTTTCAGTTCTCACTGAAGATCAGTTTCTTTGGTCACCTTCTGTCATCTCCTCTTTGAATGGTCAGCTCAGCTGCCTGGGCTCCCTTATTTCCACAGTTTATCAGCTTATGGTAGTTGGATCTGTGATGAGTCAGAAATGTTTGAATGGGGAGGGTCTTCCCTTCTGCGTGTGTCATGGCTGTCCTAGAAGAAGTGCTGAGAAGTTGTCACATGTCTTTTGCTCGGACACTCTTATGAGTGGGAGCTTTATGTTGCTAGGACATACCATTTGACATCTAGAATTATTAGGAAGTTACTTCTTATAATGGGCAGAAATCTGCCTTTCTGGCCATCATATTCATTGCTCTTATTAACTGGACCAAACTGGCCTCTAACTTGTAGATGGCCAGAACCGAACAGAACAGGTGAGAGGTAGGAGAGTCAGGAATCAACCAAGTTTAATTCCAAAGTGAGGGAAATGGCTTGTAAGCAAGGAGGCAGATTAGACATGTGCTGGGCCCCCGCCCCTCGTGGGGGGACACAAAGCATGTGGGGAGGCCACAGTGCTTATACCAAGGGCTGTGTAGAGAGCTGTAGGCCTGACAGGGAGGGGTAACAGTGGCAGGAAGGCAAGTTTGATTTATAGCAGGACTTTGGGACTGGAAACTTGGGTCCTTGTCCCAGCTTGTCTGGTGCTGGTCAGAGCAATACTGTACTTATGTGATTTTGCCAGAGGTTGAGATCATTCAGAGGGTGAACACAAAGGGTTGTTGCTATGCCAAACTTGGGGTATAGTCTGCTGGCTGTTACTGGTATCTTGGCTCTCCCGTTCCTCTTCTCTGCCCTTCACCTCTCTATGCCCAGGTGGTCACCAGGGGCTCCCTTCAGCTTCCTCCTCTCTGTGGGCTCATCATCCACAGTGCCTTTAACTGTACTGTATCTTAGTGACATCAGGTCCTCTTTCCTTTCCTCTCCACGTGTCTTTGTTGCTGCCCCCAGATGGGGACCCTTGGCGAGAGCATGGTGCTCCAGCTATGCACTGACTAGGGCAGTGTGCTGCGGGACTCTGCTGTCCCCAGGATACCAGCCGGCTGTCCAGCCTTCAGTCTATGACAGGCCTTTGGGATCTTTCACATGGACTGCTGCCTCCTCCGTTCTCTTTTTGTAGGCTCTTTTCTCTTTTGAGCCTTCATGCAGAATGTCTCATTTATCCCTATTAAATATCATTGCCTCAGCTGCCAGGGTTGGAAGGGGCCATAGAGACGACCCAGTGTCGGGGCTCTTGACGACCCTCTGGCAGTCTGATGGACCCCTTCCCAGAATCAAGTTTTTAAATGATTGAAAGGCATTGCTAAATTTCAGTTAGAGGTTAGTGAAGATCAAGCTGTCATTTTTTTTTAAACCACTCATGTTCATCAAACCTCCGAAATCTGTCTATGGTCCTCAGGTTAACACCCTTTGATGTCAGCCAACTGTCCCATTTTAGAGATGAGAAGTTAAATGGCTTTGCCAGGGTCACATCAATAGTAGCAGGCCTGGGACTTTGCCTCCGACCCCCTGACTGCTGGCAGTGGGAGCTTCTGAGCATGGCTTTAGACTTTGCATTCTCGGAAAAGCCTCTACAGACACAGTCCTTGCCAGGGATGTTGGGGGAGCACACCATCTTCACCTTTCTTAAACTCGATCCTGAGATTGCCGTGCTCTTTGCCCGAGGCACACTGTCTTCATGCCTCTGTCTTCATGTCTCGGCTGCTGTGATAGTGTGGCGGCTTCTTTCCTAGAGTGCCCTGTCCATCTCATGCCCCTCTTTATTTCACAGCTCTGCCCCCACAGCCCAGAAGGAGGGGCTTCTGTTGGGTGTGGCGTCTCTTTCCTCTTCAGAAATGCAGAAGTGGACAGAACCTGTCAGTGGGAGAGAACTCTTAAGTTACGGGGTAGGGGTGGGGGTGCTTGGTGAGCTCATGGCAGTTTGGCTAATTGGCCTTTTTTATTTCCCTCTTGCAGAAATCCTCAGCGACACCACCCCTCTGCAGCGCTCCCAGTCTCTTCCTTATGCCTCCACGACCCCTTCAGGCTATGGATCAGTGGATAAGAATGCGCTTGCTCCACCGGCCTTGACAGAGAGGGAGGCCTATCGGCTAGAGAAATTTAGGCAGCTTCTCGCAGGACCCAACACAGATCTTGGTAAGTTCTTGGTCTGCTGCCGAACTCCCTGTTGGGCTCTGGTGGGAGGCGTGGGAATCTTCCTTCTCTCAGGGGTCTCCATGTCTGGGGTATAAAGAAGCTCCTGCTGTATTGAATGAAGCCCATCAGCGTAATAGCATTTAATAGCACAGCCTGGCCCCATGCCACAGACCATTTGTGTGTTTGGTGAGGAGGCCAGTGCTTGAATGTGAAATTCTACAGCTTTCCTTTCTGGAAAGGGGTTTAATCCTCTCTCTTTTGCTGTCGCCCCCCCAACCCTCCTTTGTCTAAGTGATGGTTCAGACCCTAGTAGGCCAGCATCTTTGGGTTCCCTCTTGATGTTTCAAATTCTTGAGTGATTGGCTATGTGATTTTGGACATTCCTCCTTTATGGTACAACCCTGAAAAATGCTTGTTCTGAGTTTGGGGTTGGGGCAGTGGAAGGATGAGCATTGTGTAGCTGCTGTCCTCTGGAAGCCCAACCAAAGGGTGGAGATCCTCTCTGCTGGAGGCCTCTGTGTCAGTGAGCTGGGCTCTTGTGGGCCAAGGAGCCTCGGGGGCTTTGTCCCCTTCGTCAGTTTCCTTTTTGGCATATTAGCCAGTCTGATAGGTGTGAGGTGGGTGGCACTCTAATCCATAGTGATTTAGGGCGTTTTTTTATGTAGACAAAAGAGAGAACTTTGATTTCCTCATCTGGAAACTGCTTGTTCCTATAAGAGGGAAGGCTGACGAGCTCCATTTCAGATGTAGCAAATGGGACATGATGTCTATTTTGCAGCATCCAGTGGGCTGCTTGGTGATGTGGGGCCGAAGCCAGGGATGAGCCTGGGGCTGGATCCATGGAAAAGAGAAGAGGGCCTAGTGTGGCCCCATGGGTGAGGAGCCAGTGAAGGAGAAGCAGAGAGGGTATTCAGGAGGTTTCAGAGATAGCAAACCCATTATGGAGGGTGAGGACAGACAGGACCCTCAGATCTGGCACTTGGAATATCTTCTGTAACTCTGTGGAGTGACCAGAAGCCAGACCACCAAGAGAGGAGGAGTGGGAGGGGAGCGAGTAGAGAGGATTTGAGGAGAGGAGGAGGCAGGGTGTGAAGGTGCACGGTGGAACTGATCTGAGACAGCTGTTTGGCACTAGGAGGAGGGATGAAAGCTGAGGGTAGAAGGGAGAACAGCAGCATTGGGGAAGGGCTGAAGCAACAAGCACCTCGACATCCCCAGGGTGGCTGCCAACCCAGGTTCTTAGATCTGCTTTTGTAAAGGAAAGCAACTCAAAATGGGTTAACCAGCTTCCTTTAATCAATCAAACATATATTACCTAGTTCAAGGGGAAAAGGGTCAGCGCCCCGAACTTCAGAGTATACAGACAGATCAAATAGATAGTCTTCCAAACTGTCCAACCATTATCAATACCAAAATCACAGTTACCAGAGAGGGAAGCATCAACATCTGGGTTTTCAAAGCCAGGGGGCTCTCAACGGCTTCCCAGAGTCTCATCTGGTCAAATCATACAACTCTTCTCAAAGTGAGCCCCAAAGCAAGGCCTCCCATCAGGGTTTATATAGCCTTCTCCTGGCTCAGAGAATGTAACCACCCTCTTGACCCACTGCCCAATCACACAGCATCAAGGTGTGGTCATTCCCGAAAACCAAGCCTCCTACCACAGGCTCCATGTGACTATATTCAGCCTATTAGGGGGCAGAGTATACTTTCAAATTAAAGAAGGTTCTCAGAGTCTCTTAAGCCAATCAAAGGGCCTAGGGGCAGGGAAGATCTTCAAATCTGCATTTCCATTACAGGTGCTCAGGGTGTTGCCTTGGGCTGTGGGCAGTGGCCATGCAGGCAAGGTGGAGGCCTGATCTCTGCAGCCTTCAAGGGGCTGGGAGCTTGTACTGTGGCCTCTGGCCTCCCGAGGACAAAAAGGGGGCTCTGGGGTCCCCTTCCCCTTTAGTGGCTTCCCTTCCACCCACCAGACCTTGATCAAGGGCCTACTAGGAGCAGGCTCTGAGGACAGGGAATAGCACAGAGGGTCCAGCCTGTGCTTCCGTGGGAGGGAATGGGCACTATTGGCTGCTTGGCACTATGCCATCTATCTGTTTCCCTTCTGATCTGACTGGGGGGTGGCCCCTTCAAGGTGAGAATACGGATAATTAAGGGGCCTTTTCCCCCGAGGCTCAGCTTGAGGCCCAGGCTTCCCCAGCGTGCTGGGGCCCTCCATCCCTTAGCTCTCTTGCTCTGGTTTCCCTGGTCCTGTCCATGAGTTTTGGTTTTGGGCATATGCTTCTCACACCTGCCATGTAGCACCTCTCCTGTGCCCCTTGGAGACCCTCGGTTTAGAGTCTCTCCTTGTAGTCCCTGATCTTCAGATAGGAGCATTGCCAGAAGAATGTCTGACTGAAAGGGTGGGAAAGATGCTTGAGCCTGATTTCTACAGTGACCTGATCTCTCCTGGCAGCTGGGCGCCACAGTACCCAGAGAACGGTGCTTGGAGTTCAGATCCTTCCATCTCTGTGACCTCACTTCACCTCTGCCTGCCTCTGTTTCCCCAGCTGTAAGCTGGGGGATATGAACAGCCCCTGCCTCCCGTGTTTCTGTGAGGCCCTGATGAGATGGTGATTGTGAGGGGCTCTCTACGGTGCCTGGGCACATAGTGCTGTGTACATGTCAGCCGTTAATATTTACTAAGACCGCCAAGGATTCTACTGAGCATGTCCTTGCTCTCCTGAGTCTCCCAGCTCTGGGGCGTGACCATCCTTAGGGGCTTATGGCTTGATTCTCAGTAATTGGCCGTGTCTGCTGTCCTCGTTGTTTATTGGCGAATATTGGCAAAGCTAAATTGCACCCAGGATTCTGGAGGGGGCGTGCACTCCACTCACATGTGAACACAGCTGACAACCATTCTGTGGCTTTGAGAGCTGCTTTACCTTTGCTGGGACGCTGGGTTTGTCGGCTCAGCTGGAGGGCCCCTGTGCAGCTTGTCTGTGTGTTCTGTATGCTGTATTCCCTTATGCATTTCTGTTCCTCTTTCCTGAGCACAACTTCTCAGTCTGGGGTCATCCTGGGTTTGATGGTGACTTCCTGCCTTTGTGACTGGCTAGTCGCTACGTTCCTGGGCCTCAGTTTCCCCATCTGTAAATGTCAAATTCTCCACTTTAAATGTCTGCTTCTTTTCTTTCCTTCTGGCCGATAGCCGTCGGCACAGTTAGGGTGCTTCCTCTGTGAGAATGTTTGAGGAGGTTCACACATGCCTGGCTTGCTGGAGGCTGGGCTTTTCTGAGCCAGTGGGAGTAACGCTGCTGGTGTTTTGTCCTGCTAAGCTGATGGGGTGGGGACAAGAGCTGTCAGTGAGCAGAGGAGTGCAGCCAATGGGCCTACTGTAGCCATAACGAGGGCTGTTCCCCTGGCAGATGTCTGCCCTTCGTTGGGTGTGGGCCATTGCAGGTGTAACTGGACAGTCGCCTCCTTGAGGCTCTTTTGAAAATCTGTTCCTGCTGCCTTTGTTGCCTGTCACTGATGTTTGCTGTTGTATTTCTCTCCCTTCCTCCCCTGGAGAGCCATGGAGAGTCTTGTAATGAAGAAAGAAAAGGAGTGTCCAGTATATTGAAAAGTCTGACCTTCTATGTGGTCTTCCACACCTGTGGGCCCCCACCTCTTCACAGAAGTGGAGAGAAGTGTCTGTGGTCCCTCTGGGACTCAAGCCCCAATCACTGAACACTGGCTGTCCTGTGGGAGGTGGGCCTTTGTGTTCTTAGCTAAAAGTGAGGGAGCTGAATTAGGGGGGAGGACCTTTGAGCCCTAATCATATCATTATCCTATGAATACATTTATGTTTATGGAAAGCATTCACTCAAAGACAAAAAGAAAAATGTCTTTTCTTTTTTTTTTTTATTAATTTAGTTTCAGTTAACAAGATTCAATTCCATAGTTCCTTGATTTTCAAATTTCCTTTACTTCCCTCCCCCCTCCCCTCATGACAGCATATAGTACAGTATAGGGTCTGCAAATGCATTCATATTAAACATTATTCCAATTACAAAGGCATATTGTACTAGGTGGGATGAAAGATGGTAAGGAAGAAGTAAAACCAAACAATGAGAAGAACAAGATCATTTAGTTTGCTTCCATCAGGATTCAGGCTCAGTTCTTTCTAGTTATATCTCTGGATGGCGCATTTCTCACTTTCTTGAGTCATTCGGGATTAACTTATATCACTGCATTGCTGAAAGAGTCCAGTCTGTCATAGTTGGTCGTCACAGATATGGTATGTCTGTGATTGTATACAAATTTCTTCTGATTCTACTCTTCTCGCTCAGCATCAGTTTGTATAAGTCTCTCCAGGTAATTATGAAATGCGTCACCTCCTCGTTTCTTATAGCACAATAAAATTCCATTACATTCATATACCACAACTTGTTTAGCCATTCCCCAATTGATGGGCACCCCTTTAGTTTCCAATTCTTTGCAACCACAAAAGGGCTGCTAAAAATATTTTTGTACATATGGGTCTTCCTCCCACTTCTATGATCTCTTTGGGATATAACCCTAGAAGTGGTATGGCTGGGTCAAAGGGTATGAAATTATTTATAATCCTTTGGGCATAATTCCAGATTGCTCTCCAGAATGGTTGGATAAGTTCACAACTCCACCAGCAATGTATTAGTGTTCCAATTTGCCCACATCCTCTCCAGCATTTGTCACTTTCTTGTTTTGTCATCTTAGCCAATCTGACTGGAGAGATGTGGTATCTCAGAGTTGTTTTGATTTGCATTTCTCTAATTAAAAGTGATTTAGAGCATTTCTTCATATGCTTATAGATATCTTTAATTTCTTTCTCTGAAAACTTCCTATTCATATCCTTTGACCATTTCTCAATTGGGGAATGACTTGTATTCATATAGATTTGGCTCAATTCTCTATAAATTTTAGAAATGAGTCCTTTATCAGAGACACAAGTTGTAAAAATTCTTTCCCAATTTCCCACCTCCCTCTTGATCTTGGTTACATTGGCTTTGTTTGTGCAGAAGCTTTTCAATTTAATGTAATCAAAATTATCCATTTTGCATTTTATAATGCTCTCTAATTCTTGTTTGGTCCTAAAATCTTCCCCTCTCCACAGATCTGTCAGGTAAACTATTCCTTGCTTTCCCAAATTGCTTACAGTATCTATTCTACACCTAGATCATGCACCCATTTAGACTTGATTTTGGTATATGGTGTTAGATAGTGATCTATGCCCACTTTCTGCCATACTGTATTCCAGTTTTCCCAGCAGTTTTTGTCAAATAGTGCATTCTTATCCCCAAAACTGGGGTCTTTGTGTTTATCGAACAATAGATTACTATATTCATTAACTGCTGGGTCTCCTGCACCTAATCTATTCCATTGATCCACTACTCTACACCTCTGCCATTACCAAGCAGTTTTGATGACTGCTGCTGTATAATACAGATTAAGATCTGGCATAGCTGGTCCACCTTCCCTAGCATTTCTTTTCATTAATTCCCTTGATATTCTAGACCGTTTGTTTTTCCAAATAAATTTTGTTATTATTTTGTCTAACTCTAGAAAGTAGTTTTTGGTAAATTGATTGGTATGGCACTAAATATATAGTTTAGTTTGGGTAAAATTGTCATTTTTATTATATTAGCTCGACCCAGCCACGAGCAATTGATATTTTTCCATCTATTTAGATCTGTTTTTATTTGTGTGAGAAGTGTTTTGTAGTTGTGATCATATAGATTCTGGGTTTGTTTTGGCAAGTAGATTCCCAAATATTTTATAATGTCTACAGTGACTTTAAATGGGATTTCTCTTTCTATCTCTTGCTGTTGAGTTTTATTAGAGATGTACAGGAATGCTGAGGATTTAGGTGGGTTTATTTTATATCCTGCAGCTTTGCCAAATTTATTTATTGTCTCAAGTAATTTTTTACTTGATTCTCTAGGATTCTCTAAGTATATCATCATATCATCTGCAAAGAGTGATAGCTTGGTCTCTTCTTTGCCTAATTTGATTCCTTTGATTTCTTTTTCTTCTCTAATTGCTACTGCTAACGTTTCTAGTACCAGATTGAATAAGAGGGGTGATAGTGGACACCCTTGTTTCACTCCTGATCTTATTGGAAAGGCTTCTAGTTTATCCCCATTGCATATAATACTTGCTGATGGTTTTAGATAGATGCTAGCAACTATTTTAAGGAAGGCTCCATTTATTCCTATACTTTCTAGTGTTTTTAATAGGAATGGATGTTGTACTTTGTCAAAAGCCTTTTCTGCATCTATTGAGATGATCATGTGGTTTTTGCTAGTTTTGTTGTTGATGTGCTCAGTTATACTGATGGTTTTCCTAATATTAAACCATTCTTGCATTCCTGGAATAAATCCTACCTGATCAAAGTGTATTATTTTTGTAATAAGTTGTTGGAGTCTTTTGGCTAATATTTTATTTAAAATTTTTGCATCTAAATTCATGAGGGAAATTGGTCTACAATTTTCTTTCTCTGTTTTATCTCTTCCTGATTTAGGAATCAGTACCATATTTGTGTCATAGAAAGAGTTTGGTAGGACTCCTTCACTAATTTTCCCAAATAGTTTGTAGAGTACTGGAACCAATTGTTCTTTAAATATTTGATAGAATTCACTAGTAAACCCATCTGACCCTGGAGATTTTTTCCTAGGGAGTTCATTGATAGCTTGTTTGATTTCTTTTTCTGAGATGGGGTTATTTAGGTAATTCACTTCCTCTTCAGTTAATCTGGGCAATTTGTGATTTTGTAAATATTCATCCATTTCACTAAGATTGTCATATTTATGTGCATACAATTGGGAAAAATAATTCCTCATTATTTTTTGATTTCCTCTTCATTGGAGGTAGATTCACCCTTTTTATTTTTGATACTCATAATTTGGTTTTCTTCTTTCTTTTTTTTTATCATATTGACTAAGGGTCTATCAATTTTGTTGATTTTTTCATAAAACCTGCTCTTAGTTTTATTTATTAATTCAATGGTTTTCTTAATTTCAATTTTATTAATCTCACCTTTGGTTTTCAATATTTCTAATTTAGTACTAAATTGGGGATTTTCAGTTTGTTCTTTTTCTAGCTTTTTCAATTGCATGTCCAATTCATTGACCTCCCTTCTCTCTGCTTTAATTAAGTATGCACTCGGATATAAAACTTCCCCTGAGAACTGCCTTTAGTGCATCCTACAAATTTTGGTATGTTGTTTCATTATTATCATTCTCTTGAATGAAATTATTGATTGTTTCTATAATTTCTTGTTTGACCCACCAATTTTTTAGGATTAAATTGTTTAATTTCCAATTAGTTTTTAGTCTATCTTTCCATGGCCCTTTATTGCATATAATTTTTATTGCATCATGATCTGAGAATGATGCGCTTAATATTTCTGCCTTTCTGCACTGGATTGTGGGGTTTTTATGCCCTAGTACATGGTCTATTTTTGAGTATGTACCATGCACTGCTGAAAAGAAATTAAATTCCTTTTTATCCCCATTCAGTTTTCTCCAAAGATCCATCATATCTAGTCTCTCTAAGATTCTATTCACCTCCTTAACCTCTTTTTTGTTTATTTTGAGGTTAGATTTATCGAGTTCAGAGAGGGGGAGATTAAGGTCCCCCACTAGTATAGTTTTGCTATCTATTTCTTCCTCTAATTCCTTTAATTTCTCCTCTAGGAATTTAGATGCTATACCACTTGGTGCATATATATTAAGTAGTGATATTGCTTCATTCTCGATGGTGCCTTTTAGTAGGATATAGTTTCCTTCCTTATCTCTTTTAATTAGATCTATTTTTGCTTTTGCTTTATCTGAGATAAGTATTGCTACCCCTGCTTTTTTTACTTTAGCTGAGGCATAATAAATTTTATTCCAACCTTTTACCCTTACCCTGTGGGTATCCCTTTGTTTCAAATGTGTTTCTTGTAGACAGCATATTGTAGGATTATGGTTTTTAATCCATTTTGCTATCCGCCTCTGTTTTATGGGAGAGTTCATCCCATTCACATTCACAGTAATGATGACTATCTGTTCCCCTCCATCCTATTCCCTCCCCTGTTTATGTTTTTGTTTCTTCCTTCTTCCTTCCCCTCCTTGAAGTTTTCCCTTTTGACTGCCCCCTCCCTCATAGTTCCCACCCAGTGATCCCTCTTCTTAACCTACCCTCTCCCCTTATTACTGTTTCCCTCCCTTCTAATCCCCCCCTTTAGTCTCTTCCTTTTCACACCCCCCCCTTACTCTTCCACTACCTGTCGGACACAATAAGTTTTTATACTTATCAGAGTAAATTACTCCCTGTTTGATTCCAAACCAATGAGAGTAAATTTCAAACAGTGCTCCTCTCCCTCCCTCCAATTCCTCTATTTAATGAATTTATGTGTCTATTCACGTTAGAATCTTAAACTTAACTGATTAATTTGATCCCTCTTTGAACCAGAACCAGTGAGAATAGTGTTTAAATGATGTTCCTCTCCCTCTTTCTTCCCCCTCTACTATAGTGTTTTTATACATCTTCGAATGGTAAATTTTACCTTTTCCTGTATCATCCTTTCCTTTTTCCCATTGCAGTCCCTTTGATCCCCTTAATAAGATTTTTTTTTAAAGTCTTCAGGTTAGTGCATTCATGCCCACACCCTCTAAATAAGTATAACACTTTTGAAGGGCATGATAATCATAAAAATTTCAATATTGACAGTTATCAGCTCCACATATAGGGATGTGAACATTCTGCTCTTATTGCATCCCAAGTAATGATTGTGTGTTTGTGGGTGTGGGAGTGTGCACGTATGTATGTGTATGTCTGTGTTTCCCTTGTTTACCTTTTTATGTCTTTCTTGAGTCTTGTAATTGGAGATCAGATTTTCCATTGAGCTCTGGCTTTTTCATCAGGAAAGTCTGGAAGTCCCTTATTTCATTAAATGATCATCTCCTTGCCTGAAAGATTATGCTTAGTTTTGCTGGGTAGTTAATCCTTGGTTGTAGTCCTAGCTCTCTTGCCCTATGAAATATCAAATACCTATCCCTCCAATCTTTTAATGTAGAAGCTGCTAGGTCCTGTGTGATACTGACTGTAGTTCCACGATATTTGAATTGTTTCTTTTTGGCTGCTTGCAGAATTTTTTCCTTAATCTTGTAATTCTGGAATTTGGCTACTATATTTCTTGGAGTTTTCAATTTGGGATCTCTTTCAGGAGGAGTCTAGTGAATTCTTTTGATAACTATTTTATCTTCTGATTCCAGGACCTCAGGACAGTTTTCTTTGACAATCTCTTGGAGGATGTTGTCCAGGCTGCTTTTTTCATCATGGCTTTATGGTAGACCAATAATTCTTAAATTATCTCTCCTACGTCTGTTCCCTAGGTCAGTTGTTTTTCCAGTGAGATATTTTACATTTTCTTCCAATTTTTCAATTGTCTTGTTTAGTTTGATTGACTCTTGGTGCATCATAGAGTTCTGAGTTTCAGTTTGATTGATTCTAATTTTTAGCAAATTATAGTCTTCAGTTAGTGTTTGAAGGTCCTTTTTTAGGGAGGTATTTTCTTCAATAACTTCACTAATTTTACTTTTTAAGGATTTGTTTTCTTCACTGAGACTTTTTTTCCAGTTTGGTCACTGCCTCCCTGATTTGGTCTTTAAAATCTTTCTTAAGCTCCTCCAGGAATGCTTTTTGGGCTTGAGACCAGTTCATATTTCCATCTGTGGTCTCAGGTGTGGGTAGAGAGTCCAAATTGTCCTCAGTATTTGGTTGTTCTTGACCTACATAATAAGCTCAGATTGATTTTCTTGCCTTCCCCTTCTCCTTCTCAGCTTCCTTCCTTCCCATTGTGATTTCCTATTTCTTAATTTCTCATGCTGTGAGCTAAGGGCCGGTAGTTGACTTTGAATGCTGTATGCTCTGGGTGTCTAGTTTGTGGCTAAGGCAGGAATCTCAGAGAGGTATGCTGATGTGCACAGAGTAGTCTGTGGGGGAGGGGTGGTTTGACCACTTCAGATTTCTGCCTCTATTCCCCTGGGCTATAGCTCCTGCAGGCTTTTGCTGGTCAGGTGAGATGGGGCTCTTGGGACCCCTCCCCCTCTTCTCTTCAGACTCCTGGCTGTCTCAGTTACACCCCTTCTTGAAGACTCCCAAGCCTGAGGCTGTTTCCACTAATTTGGGATTTTAATCTGGGTGGGAGATTTATCTTTGGGTTTTCTGCTTCATGAAGGAGGGATGGGAGGATCGGAGCAGCTAGAATTTACTTTGCCATTCTAGCCCCTGTATTATACAGGCAGGCAATTTCCAAACTTCCAGGCTGGGGGCCTATAGCTGCAGGAGAAGCTGCTGTCTCTTGCTTGGGGCCTGACTCTCCTCCCTGGCTCCAATGATTCCTCCTATCCCCTTGTGAGGTGAGATGACTGTGATTGGTCCTTGGTAAGTCTGCAGGCTGGGGCTTCTTCTCTCTCTGGTGTAGTCTGCTTGCCTGCTCTTAAGTCTGAGCTGTGCAGACCCCACATGCTCTGCGCTCACCCAATCCGGACGCACTGAGCACTTTCCTCGGCTGGATTCTGCCACATTCCATCTCCAAGTGGATTTTGTCACTCCAGAATCCATTCCGATTTACTTTTTAAGGTTTGGTGACGGGATTTAAGGAGGAGCTTAGCGAAGTTACTGCTTCCTTTCCACCATCTTGGCTCCACCCCCCAGGTTTTTAAAAATTTTAACTTATTTTTTTTTTTTTATTTTTAGTTTTCAACATTTGCTTCCATAGGTTTTAAATTTTCTCCACCTCCCTCCCCAAGATGGCTTGCAATCTGATATGGGCTCTACACATCCATTCCTATTAAACACATCTTCACATTAGTCATGTTGGACAGAAGAATTATAATGAATGGGAGAAGCCAAGAGAATGATAGAAAAGGGAAAAAAGAAAGCAGTCTGCTTCTCCCTGCCCTGTGACTCCACAGTTCTCTCTCTGGATGTGGAAAGCATTGTCCATCATGAATCCTTTGGAATTGTTTCAGGTCCTTGCATTGCTGTTAGGATTGTGTGGGCTGGAGACTCAAACTCACCCCAAGCACTTAGGTCTGTGTGGTCTCATTTGCCTCGGACTTTGCCTTTTAGTCTGAAAGCCATGCTCTTGTCAAGGAGAGGAAGCCCCCAGGCTGGTGGACCAGCTTCTGCTGTCTGGCCTGGGCACCTGGCAGCTGCCTGGCCTGGTGGTGGGCTTTCCCGTGCTCTGAGGTCCCAACCCAGGCTCTGGGCCGCTCTGTCCTTGCTAAGTTGGAGCTTCTGGGGGAGGGCTCTCTGGGCACCTGCTGTTCTCTGTCACCGTCTGCTGGTATCTTTCTGGCTAGGTCCCTTGATCCTCACGCTGCTCTATTCTCAGATCTGAGAGTTGCTCATCCCTTTGGGGCTGACTTCTGAGCCTTTTGGATTCTCTTTCCTTTAGATTTAGGGTCAGTCCTTGTAGAGTTCCCGAACTTGATAATGCCAGGCTTCCTCTCCAGTGCCCTGGTATTTCTTTTGCCTTAGCATTCAGGACAAGTTTCCCTTCTTCATGTTATCTGGTGAGAGATGAAATCGTCAGGAAAGATGTGAATTTATCTGATCTTTTGTTATGGTGGATTGCAATCTCATGCAGTGTGTGGGCCTTGGAAGCCCCTGGTCCTCGCTGCCTCTTTCTGGTCTACCCATTCCACCACCTGCCTTCAGGGAACACTACCCCTCTACCATGCAGCCTTGCTGAGATGCTGCCAGTGCATGCTTCCAGCTGTGACCCCTCTGTGTCTGCCTCACACCCAGGAGATTCCACCCTTTCTGCCTGGTCTTCCCCTAAGACACATGTGCCTTCGAAGTGTGTATTCCAGGACCAGGCTTGGCTTTGAGCCTCCCTATTTTAAGTATCAGTGTCCCACCCTGGGTGCTCAGTTCCAGGTGCACTTGGTGTGGGCCCTTCCCCCTGGAAGTCATCGGTCCCCTCCCCTTCTGCTGGTCTCTCTGCCTCACCTGTGGTCTGTGCTGGGTGCCAGGCTTGCTGGTCTGTCTCAGCATCTTTGCCCTTCCCATCAGGTTTCTGGTTAGAGCTCTCCTGAGCAGGTGGGGTTTCCAGCCAGACACATGCCCCCTCCCAGGAGCCCAGCAGTTCTGTTCTGTTCCTACAGGCCCCTCATCTTCCTTAGTCGCAGCCTTCAGCCAAAAGGAGAGATAGAAACATCACCTGTCTGGTGTCCCCCAAGGCCCACTGTTTCTCCCCAAGGAATATTTTTGGTGTGGATCGCCCCAGTCGGCTTTTAAAGCAGTATTGTCTTGTGTCTTGTACAAATGAAGTTCTTTAGAAAAAAGGCTACTTTGGTTATGGCTGAGGCAACATGGCCTGAACGATGGACGGCCGGCTGGATCAGGGGCCCGGGGTCAGATCTCCTTTCTGACACACACTGGCTGAGTGACCTTGGGGGAGTCAATTCTCTGGGTTCCAGCTAAGTTACAGAGGAGGTGCTAGCCTGATTGGTATACAGAATTTCCTTACCTGGGAGTTCCCACCACCAGTGAAAGTGTCCCTCTCAACTAAACTAGTCAGATGTGTGTCAGCTCTTGCTCTTGTTTTCTTTGCTAGTTGTTGATGTTAAGTGTGTAGGGTTGACTGAGATGATAGCAGATAGGGGGATAAGCACAGTGTTGCCTGTCAGGCCTAGTCCTTCTTCCTTCCCCACATGTGATGCCTTTGTCAGGATTTGGGGCAGATGGCTTTCAGGGTCCCCGGGGTCCTCAGGGCCCTCTTTGCTCTGCTATTCTTGGTCGGTTGGAGTGGAACGAGGCAAAACATATTATGGAGGTAAAAAGGGGGTGATGCCTCAGAAAGCTCGAATATTAGATTGAGAAGGCGATTAACCTGGCCCTTCATAGCCATTGTACAGGCCAGGTGCCCTGCACCAGGAGCTACCTTGCCTAGGTAAAGAGAGAGGGGCTTGAGCTGGGCTGGAGGCCAAGGTTGGAGGAGAGCATTCCCTTTGGGCAACATGAGGCAGGGATTTGATCTGTCTGGCAGCCCTGTCTTTGAAACAGGAGATGGTCAACATGATGGGAGACAGTGGGGTGGGGGGGTTTGCAAAGCAGAAGTCCAGAATACTGCTCAGTGAGTATTTGCCCTGCCGGGCCCTCTACAGTGAGGGCCTTGCTGGTTCTAATAGTGTTTAAAAGTAGCGAGTGAGCATTTTGTACCTGTCTTTCCTTCTGGGGCTGCATCATGGTGCTGTTGATAAAGTGGATGGGTCTGTTAGGGCTGAAGGGCTCCTGATGTGGGCTTCCTGGGAAGAAAGAAGAGCGCTTCCAATGGAGGAAGACTGACGAGTGAAGCCAAGTTTGACTCAGAGCCAGGAGGCCGCTCCTGAGAAGAGAAGGCAGGAGAAGGCCTCCTGCTGGGCCCTGGATAGAGAAGAGGCTGTTCCAAAGGGTGTCTGAGAGTGCTGCCAGGGCCCCACAGGTGCCTTCCCCAGGGTGGGTGTGCACTCATACATCTGAGCCCAGAGAGGGCCCCCAGAGACTTGGGAAACTCAGCTTAGGCTGAATCTCTGATCCAGACTCCTTCAGGGTGGGAAGCAAAGAGATTTGAACACAGATGAATGGAAAGGAAATGGTCTGTGGATGCTTTTTGATGGCTCTGTATCTGCCACATTGTCTAAGTAGGAAAGGTGCTTGGGGAATGTGGTGCCTGCTTGATCAGAAGTTAGTGAGACTTTTCTGGGTGTGAGCAGGCCGAGTGCCCATGGGCTTGTCCTGTTCTTGAGCTGATGTGGAGGCATAGAGCTTACTTGCTGCAGCTTTCCTTGCTTCTCGTTTTGACATAGTTTAAATACAGGAGATCTTACATATATAACTCACAAAACAGATAGATTGTATGTGATCATTCCCATTTCCACAAGGATTCAGTTGGTCTTTCTGCCCCTGCCCCCCATCCCCAGGCATAAAAGCCCATCTACCCCTTGGTCCATTTGGATGCTTGATCCTATACCACCTTTAATCATTCATTGATGCCCATGCATTTTTCACTGCATACCCAGACTGACCTTTTGCTCCCGCTCTCCACTCTCAGTGGCCTGTCCCCAGATCTTTTGGCCTTCTTTGGTCATTCACAATCTTGGGCTCTAGCCATCTACTCGCCACCTCGCCCGCAGGACCAGAGACCCTGGAGGCCTTTCCTCTTTCCTCTCCAGACTTGGTTTAGCTGGAAAGATGTGCGTCCAGTGCTTTGCAGACCCTGAAGTGAAAGCTGAATAGTCTTCTTGTTCCTCTTGGCAGGGCTGGGGCATCTCTTCTTTCTTAACGTTGGCACGACGTATGAGAAACGGAGAGAGGTCGTCTCCTCAGTTCTGGGTGCTGATGATGTGGCATGTGTTGCAGCAGGCCCCAGCCCTCTGGGCAGCCAGTCAGCATTCATTGAGCCCCTGCAGGTGTCCAGGCACTGTGCTAAGTGGCCAGGGCACAGGGGCAAAGGGCAGCCTTTGCCCTTGGGGTGCTCACAGCAAGGTGAACAGGACATAGGGCAGCTGAAGAAGGCCCTCCAGTTAATAGAATGAGTCTCGATAGAGAGCTGGGAAGGGTCCAGGGAAGCCAGGAGGTAGAGGTGAGGAGAGGCAGGGTCCCAGGGATGGGGGAGGGCCTTGGTGGGACACCAGGAAGCTGGTGTTTCTGTGTCAGAGAGGGTCTGACAGGGAAGAAGGTGTGAGGGAGACTCCTTAGGGGAGCTTTGAATGCCAAGCACAGGATTTTGTGTTTGGCCCTCGAGGCCACCGGGAGCCACCAGACAGAGGAGAAATCCCTTGTTCCAAGGCTGTGGGCTTTCCCTGGAGCAGACTAGAGACAATCTCATTCTATCCTTCCACTTTAAAGAAGAGGAAACTGAGGTGGGGAGGGGGGCAACTTTCCTGAGATTACAGAGGCTGGACTGGAGTCAGAATTTGCACCCTGGACCTTGGCCTTTGAGCTCAGTGCCCTTTTGGGACCCTACCAGGCCTTGAAGCTCTTCTTTTGACATTTCTCACTTCCTGTGTGTCAGAGGCACTCCATGGGCCAGACTCTAGGCTGGGTGTGAGGCCCCTCCTTTACCACTTCCCTGGCAGCCCTTGTGGAGACGGGAGCCTATCCCATCTGTTCCGAGGTCACCAAGTGTCTTTCTGCTCTTAATAAAGTCTTAATCATTTTAATTACTGAACAATTGCGGCTTCCTTTGGTGCCATGTAGTCTACCTGGTGTGTAATGAGGTTTTGTTTTATGTGCTTCTTGAAGTGAGTTCACACCCATTCTGTGATTGAAAAAGTAATTAGTATTTGTTATTAGAGCTTTAATAAATAATTTTGGATCCCTGACTGGGGAACAAAGCCACAGTGTGTTTCGGATGTTTCTGCTCCATGAATCCTAGCTGCCTCTTCCCAAAGGCCTCTGGCCAGAAAGCAGTGAATCAAAGGAAAATCGCCAGCAGCCATGCACCCATGGGTTCAGACAGCTAGGAAACACCAACCGCTCTTTAGAGGAGATCCCCAATAAAAGGCATTTTTTCATCACTGGGAACTGAGAGGCCCAGCAGATAAGTGTGGTGAAGTCAGTGCCTGGACAAATGAACTGGCTGCTCTGCCAGAATGTTCTAAATATGAAAACAAGCCTTCTTTGGGGAATCTTGGTGTCTGCCATTGGGCTTGTGGAGGGAACGCTGCCCTGGGCAGCTCGCTGATGCCAACTCGGATACTGGCTACCCAGGTCTGAGCAGGTTGTCCTTGACACTCAAGTCTGCTGGAGGTGTTCCTGCCTGAGGGGCTGGGGGAAGCAGCGAGCTTTTTGTCTTCCTGAGCCAGAAAGAAGGATGTGCCAGGGGAGTAACTAAGGAAGGGAGGTAGCAGAGGATGTCTGCTATCATTTTGGGTTCAGTATAAAGAGATGGAAGAAAGGAAAAAAACAACAGAACAAACCAGGGTTGCTTTGTTGGGAAGTCCTTTATAGCCATTACAGATGAGCTTTTGCCTCTCCAAAGTTGTCACCAGTTTGGGTCCTTTGGTCTGGTTTTTAGGTGGCAGTTGGTGGCAGCTGTCCTGTTGTGCCCAGTTCTTGGTGCTACAGCTTGGAGGGACCATAGACTGGCTAGAGTGTCCTTGGAGGAAGGTGCTCATGATGTCAAGGGGACTTAGAGCCTTGCTCTAGCACAGGGGTGGGAGCCTATGTGGCCTTCTAGGTCCTTGGGTGTGGCCTTTTGAATGAGTCCAAGTCTTAGAGCAAAAATCCTTTTATTAAGGGCATTTGTTGTGTGAAGTTTGGATTTTGTTCTAGGGCTGCACTTGAGGACCTAGAGGGCTACATGTGGCCTTGAGGCCACCCTTGCGCTAGGAGGCTCGGAGATCTTGAGTCCAGAGAAGAGAAGGCTTCAGAAAGGGGAGACAAGATGGCGGACCTCGGAGGTCTGAAGGGTAGGGAAGAGCTCAGGTTGTTTTTAAGTGGTTCCAAAGAACAAAAGTAGGACTAGTGGGTGAAACTCTGAAGGAGATATCAGTTCAGTATAAAGAAAAACTTAAAATAGTGAATGAATCAGTCAGCAAGGATTTATTAGTACCTGCCGTGTGCTGGGGCCACGAGTGAAAAGAATGACGTGATCTCTGCTGGCGGGGAGCCACCTGGGGAGAGAGCTCATGTGTGTGCGTATGAATGGATAGGAATGTGAAAGGTGAATAAGGACAGATGGGTCCAGAGGAGGCAGGGTCTCGCCCTGGCAGGCGTGGCTTCACACCCAAGATGGGCCTTGAACTGTGGCTTAAAGAGAAGCACTTTGAGCCTGAGCTAAGCTGTGAGTGTGTTGCAGACATGGGCATAGCTGATCGAAGGTCAGCTGGGCTCCATGGCAGAGCCAGGGGAAGGGCAGGTCATAGTGAATGAGACTGGAAAGGTGGGTTAGCGATCTCAGACTCAGCAGAGGAGTTTCTATATTGCCCAAGAGGCCATAAATTGGAGGCCACTGGTGCTGAATAGGCCTCCTTGGGTGCTGGGTGATGAATTCCTGTAACTGGAATCTTTGAGTGGAGGATACTGTTCTGTGCAGGCGTGGGCATAATGTCTAGGATTCTGGGCAGAGAGGTGTGTTTGGTTTAAGCCTGAGCCTCTGGAGCTCAGGCCATTTAATGCTATGTGTACTGGAGCTGTCTGTTAGGCCATTGAGAAGGGCCCTAACTGGATGGGGGAAGAATGAGGGGAGAAAATCTGAATTAGTAAAGGTTGTCATGACCATTCTGGTTGAATGGAGGCCATCAGACAGATTTCTCATTCTTTCTGTATCCTGTCTTTTTCTGCTGGACCATAAAGAGAGAAGCCAGGAGGGAGAGGCAGGTGCTGAGCAGGGCTGACAGGGGCATTTCCTCAGTGAGGGATATGTGACAGGGTGCATGGAAGCCTGTAGCGGAAGAAAGCCAACGGCATTTTGATCTGGCTCACCAGCTAGAGTTCTAGAAGGTTTATTTCCTCAAGGCTGGAGAAAAGCCAGGGCAGATTACGCAGTCATTCTCAACAGTTAAGGTTAAGCCTTGGTGAGCAAGGTGTATATGGGAACCTCATTGCCGTTTTCATCTGCAAAATGGGCCTAGTCCTTCCTGTAGGACCTTCCAGGGCTGGGGGAGGCTCCAGTGAGATAATACGGGTGAAGGTCCACTCCATATAGAGCTAGGGAGAGGTTAGCCCTTAGCTTTTCTGGATCTCTCACTTCTTGAAAGGACCTGGGGTTTTCTCTGTGTGGATGTCTTGGCTCCTCCCTCTTTAGGGTCTGTCTGTGGAAGAGTGTCTGGTGGTCAGACATCCAAGGTGGTTGCTCTCCAAGCCTTGCTGGTTGGTGTTCAAAGAAGAGACAAACAGCCCATCTCCAGGCCCATGCTCAAATGCTGTTGTGATGGGGAGGGCTGCTGGAGCTGGGGAGCCACATGTGGGGGTCATCTCTGCGGTATCATGAGGCCTCCATGGCAGGCCCACTGAAGATGACTTTTCAGGCAGAGTGCCTAGAAAGGTTTCCCTATTGCTGCTTCTAGAAACAGAAATAGAGCAGAGAAACCTGCCCTTCCATATTCTGACTTAGCCGTATTTAATAGGAATCCTGACTTCGGTTCTGGGGCCATGGCACAGGGATTGCTGGAGATGTGGCCAGCCAGGGTCCTACCAGGAGAAGGATCACAGTGGGCCAGGCATGGGGGTGGGGGACCATCTGTTGGGCCAGCTGGGAACCTGTGGTCACTACCCCCAAGGAACGAATGTCCCATGAGGACACTGACCCACAGGGGGTGTGGCATGTCTGAAGAATGGAGATGAGTCCTTTTGGATTGAAATGCAGCTCGGGATGGGAGACAGGCCACTCTGTTTTTGAATGCCAGGCCAGGGAGTTTGGACTTTATTTGTAATAGGGAGCCATCCATGGTGTTTGAGCAGAGCAGTGACATGGTCAGAATTATGGCCCTCGGTGCAAGACTGTGACCATGGGGACCAGGGACCGATGGGCTGACCGGAGGAGGAGCTTTGCAAGGGCTGGACTGGGGTGGGCGGGTGGTGGGAACAGAGTCCTTAAGGAAGAGCCCTTGCTCCCTTCTCTGCCCTCATCTGCTTAGGCTTTCCCTGAGTATTGGATGGAAGGAGCTGCCTCCTGTGCCTGGAGGAAGGCCCTCGTGTCCATCCTCGTCAGTAACCTCCAGCCTCGGTGTCACCCAGCCATCCTGACAGTGTGACCTTGGGTAAGTCCCAAGCAGCGCTCTGGGCCCACTGAGGGGATCCGAGGTCTGGGGGGGCTCACCAGCCGGTGTGCTGATCGGCAGGGGCTTCCTGGAGAGGGCCAGTGGCTTTGTGGGTGGGCCAGGTTTGTTTGCTTGTCTGGTGGCCATCTTACTGTGAACTTTGAGAAAGCCCAAGTGGGGTATCTTCGATTTCGGGGCTTATGTGCCTTTTTCTCTTTTTATTTACATGTAGAAATGTTGATGTTTTTGATACTTGTCAAGTTCAAAATAAAAAAACATTAAGCAAAACCATGTTTTCCTCAAAGTAAAATATGGAACAAGGATGAGGACTGCCTTTGTGGTTTCCTTGGCATTGGGAACTCCCAGGTGAGCAGACTCCAGTTGGTGTCTCCTTCACAGGAAGTAGCCCTCGCTCAGCCAATCTTGGAAAACCCTGGGTTCCTGGTCTGGGTGCCGGCTCTACCAGGAGGCAGGTTTGCATTTGGGTGCTCTGGGTGCGAGAGACTCAGAATGGAGGTTGGCGCAGGGTCTCCTGCCTGTCTTGCCGTCTCAGCTCTGAGAGGGCTGTGTGTGATTAGAGCTGTTGACTTTAGGGGCTTTCCTTGTCTCCCCCCATGAAGGATCCCTCCTTCTGTTGCTGTGGTCTCTCTGCTCCAAAGTTTTCTTAGTTCAGCCGATTTCTGTTCTCTTGGCATTAGCTGCCATGGATTAGGACTTTTTCGGTCTCCCCTTTGGCTGGTATGGCTCCTTTCATTACCTGCCAGGACTGCCTGAGTGCAGACTGGCTGGCAGCCTGGCCGGGTCTCCCCTGGGGAGGCAGCAGCCCAGGCAGAGAGAGCTGGTGTTTTCCGTTTGCCAGCCTCCTCCCGTGGCTGCTGGTTAGGCCTCCTTTCTCCGGAGCACTGTTGTAGCTGACTCGATTTTCAGCTTTCTAGGTACATTCTGAAGAAGTCTTTTGTTCCATTGAGAAGATGAAGGGCACTGGTTGCTTGAAAAAATTTTAATGAAGTACCTGGCAGAGCTATTATTCCTTTAGAGGCCAGTTGCTGTGGTTACCAGACTCGTGGCAAGTGGTCTGTGGGCAGCTGCCTGGCCGTGCTTTGTGTTGGATGCTGTTGGGGGAGCTACACATCCACTGATCAGGCCTGGGAAAGAAGGCTCCAGCCCTGCCGAGCTAAATCATTCAAGGAATTTATGTTATAGGAACATCAAGCTTATAAATCGACTTTCTCATATCTATCATTTAATTGTTCATGCAAGCCAGCTCTTCATGTAGCGATTTACAGTAATCTCAGTGAAATAACAGTTTTGTGTCACAGAATGAATAATGCATGGACAGAAATTGTGAGCTCCATGAAACCATTATGCTCCAAGCCCTCCTCTCTTCTGTGAGTGTGACAGAAGGATGACCTGCTCCTGGGGCGGGGGACACCTGGAGAGCCTGCTGTGCTGTCATGGCTCTGGGGGAAGGCCCTGAGCAGCGGCTGCCCACTGCTGTCAGCTTGTGCTCGGCTGGGCCTGTCGGATTGTTGTCGCTCCTGTGGAGCACCAGCTGCCTTTAGAGATTCATCGGTTTGGGATGAGAAATGGACGGCTTGTTGTGAGGTGGAACCTCAGCCTTATTCCTGGGACAGCTGCAGCTCGGCCTCTCTATGTCCCACGTGAACCCTGAAAGGAGGGGCGGGTGGCGCTCCAGCACTGGCCTCAGCGTTTGATGGTCACTAAGAGAGGCAGCTCTAGGCTTCCCTCTCTGCAGATGTGCTGGTCACTGGGGAGAAAGGTGGGCATCTAGTCCAACCCCTTCCCCACTCCTGCCATTGCCGGAAGGCCTCTAGTCACAGGGGGCACCTTTGCCAGGCTTGCGCATTCAGTTTTGGGGCAGCTTTCCTTGTCAGGAGGCTCTCCAGGGTGCGCGCAGAGCCGCCCCTGCTCTGAGGCCAGCCCTGACCATTCTGGTCCCACTCCTAGCTGGATCTTTGACAGTGGGCTGTCCCTCTTTCTCTTCCCATCATCTCTTTTCTAGTCAGTGTTCCTCATTCCCTCCACTGGCCTTGTGGGGGCCTGGCATTCTCCTCCGGAGAGGCCCCGTTACATTAATTAGGCCTTTCCAGCACCATGACCACCTTTGATCTCCTTGAACAGAAGCCTGGAGGAGATTTTGGAGCTGGAGCTCTTGGCCTCTGGGTCTAGGGCAGTGGGGAAAAGGCCTCCCTTGGGGGGGGGGGGCTCATTAGGAAAGGCCCATGTCCTCACGGAGTGCCTCCTAGAGCCCCTCCTGCTGAGGGCCTCATGTGCAGTCACTCTGTGTGAGTGTGTGGGCCTGCCGGTGTGTTTGTTAAGCTGAGGTTTGTGCCCAGGATGTCCTGTGTGCTTGTCTCCCCCACTAGAACGTCATCTCATTCTTTGGTTTGCCTGCCTGGCCCTTCGTGGGCATTTGCCCATTGCTTGCAGGCCCCTTCCAAGGCGGAAGCATGGCCACTGCCCTCTAGATTCATGGTACCTTTGGATGTGTTCCTGGGGGAGATGGCCATCTTTGGACATTTCTACATAGCTTTTACTTTCTGCCCCATCTTCCTCCCTCCCCAGTCAGGGAGCCGTCTTTCTAACCAAAACCAGAGGCGTGGGGAGGGAGGCTGGGGGGCCGTGCATCCTCATCTGTCCGTCCCCTCATCTTCCTGGGTCATCTGGTTCTTCTTTCCCTCAGTGTCTGTTCCTTTAAGAGTTTCTGACTTCTGTGAAGTCTCAGATTCGTCATTTCCTAGAGCACAGTGATATTCTGTTTTATTCTTGGACTCGTTGGTTCATTTCTAAATTGGTGAGCACTTTAGTTTAGGCATTCGGACACCCGGAGGTTAGGTCTGCCCTCAGCCATCTAAGCCTTCATGTCCCCATCTGTGAGATGGGGTACTAGTACCTGCCTCAAAAGGCTCAGGAAAGCTTTAGACTGTAAAGTGCAGTCTGTGTCCAGCCCGGCACTGGTAGCTGTCTCTGGTGTTATCATACTGATTTTCATTGGGACTATTGAAGGAGCACCTGTCCGGCTTCTTCTGTGGACTAGGTTCCATGCCAGGTGCTTGACAGACACCCTCTCCTTATCCTTACTGTTCCATTAGCTTTGCTTCTTTGTTAGGGTACTTTTGCTGAAGGTGGGTGGCTCAAAGATCTCAAACAGGAGGGACCTCAGCCGTCTGTGCACTCTTGCCTAAGCGTAGATCCTTTCCCTCCCAAGGGGAAGGGCTCTGGCCATGGGGAGCTCACTACCCAGCAAGGTATTCATTCCATTTTCAGTTTGGGGCGGTTGGAATTATGAAGAAGGTCGTCCTTATATCTGAAGTAAAATTCGCCTTAAATTCTGGGGTGTGTGTCACCCCAGAAGTTAGAGGCCAGTTTGGTCCAGTTAATAAGAGCAATGAATGTGATGGCCAGAAAGGCAGATTTCTGCCCATTATAAGAAGTAACTTCCTAATACTTCTAGATGTCTCGCTTCTCTCTATCTCCAGTGCTTAGCATAGTTCCCGGCATGTGCTTAATGAATGTTTATTGACTGGCTGATCCATACCAGTTGTTCTTATGGTTCTGCTCACGTCACTTTGCATCAGTTCATGCAGCTCTTGGCAAGATTTTCTGAAATCGTCCCCTTTTGTCTTTTCTTGCAGCACATTAGATTTTCATTAATTCACATATTTTGTTTAGCTCGCCCATTCCCTCTTAATTTCCAGTTTTTTGCCACCACAAAGATTGCTGCACACAGTGTGTGTGTGTGTGTGTGTGTGTGTGTGTGTGTGTGTGTGTGTGTGTATGCACACACATGCACATTGGAACTTTTTCTCTTAAGCGATGTGATATGCATAGTTTAGTAGTTTGGGGGGCACACTTCCAATTGCTTTATAGAACATCTGGACCAAAGTTCACAGCTCTACCAGCAGAGCCTTGCTGTACCTGTTTCCCCACAGCACCTTGAACATGGGTAATTTCTCCATTTTTTCCCCTCAGACTTTGCTAGTCCGATTTGTGAAGTAGAATTTCAAAATTAATTTTCATTTCTCTAGTTTTCAGTGATTTGGATCCTGTTTTTATGTGGCTATCCATAGTTTTGATTTCTTCCTCTGAAAACTGTTCATATCCTTTGACCACTTATTAAATAGAAACTGACTTTTATTCTTGTATATTTGCATCACTTACTATATACCTTGGAAATGAGACCTTTATCGGAGAAACTTGATTTTTTTCCCATTTAATCAGTTTCCATTTTAGTCTTAATAAAATTGTTTTTTATTCTATAATTTTATATTATATACATAATATATTCAAAATTGTCCATTCCTTTTATCTTCTCTCTGTCCTTTGCTCATGAACTGTTCCCATCCATCGATCAAAAAGTTAATTTCTTGCTCCTAATTTGTTTTTGATGTTGCTCTTCATGTCTCGATCATATACAAGTTTCAAACATATTTTGATGTACGCTGTGAGATGTTGGTCCATACTTGGTACCTGTGTTCCAGTTTTCTTCTTCCCAAATAGGGTATTCTTGGCACAGGAACTGGGGGCTTCAGATTTAGCAAACACCAGGTTTGTGTGCCTTTGCTTCTGTTATTAGGTGTTCAGTTGTGTCTGACTCTGTGACCCCATGGGCCCTGCCCTTTATGGGGTTTTCTTGGCAAGGATACTAGTGTGGTGGCCAGTAGGTTAAGGCAAACAGAGGTTAAGTGACTTGCCCAAGGTCACCCAAAGAGTAAGTGTCTGAGGACACACTTGAAGTCGGGTCTTCCTGACTCCAGGCCCAGTGCTCTATCCACTGGGTTATCTAGCTACCCCTTATTGCTTTTATCTGTTTTGTAACCAAATGGTTCTAATGATTATGGCTTTGTGGCATAGTTTGAAATCTGTATTCTTAGGCTCCTTCCCTTCTTATTTCCTTTGAGCTTCTTGAACTTTAATGTTGCTCCAGGTGAATTTTGTTCTTATTTTTTCTAGTTACATAAAGCAGTCCTTTGGTAGTTTGATTAGTTTGGTGCTAAATAAGTAAATTAATTTAGGTAGTATTGTCATTTGAATTATTTTGGTGTGTTCTACCCATGAGTAATGAATATTTCTTCAGTTAAATAGATCTGCCTTTATTTGTGTGAAGAGTATTTTGTGTTCATATAGTTCTTGTGTGTGTCTTTGCAGGTAGACCCCCAGGTATTTTTAATACTTTGTGGATATTTTAATTGGATTTTTTCCTTCTGTCATTTTTGGCTCAGTTTTATTAGTGACATAAGAAATGCTGATGATTTGTGTGGGTTTATTTGTCCTCTAACTTTGCTGAAGTTATTATTTCAATTGGTGTTTTGGTTGACTCTCCAAGCTTTTCTCAAGAGAGCTCTCTGATCAGTACTCTTGCTTCCTGTCAAGCCTCTGCCTATTCTTTAGTTCTTTTGTTGTTTTCCTGCTCCAGTTAGCATTTCTAGCACTTTATAAAATAAGAGTGGTGATAATGAACATCCTAGCTTTACCGCTGATCCAATTGGAAATGCCTCTAATTTGTCCCAGTTACAGATAATGCTGACTCCTGGTTTTATACAGTTAGTACTTATTATATGGCAAAATCATTTAGGATCCCTTGAAAGAAACTATATATTCCTGTGCTTTAAGCAGTGACGGGTATTACATGTCAGGCTTTAAAAAATCTTGATGTAATCATTATTTTTGTTCTTATTATGTGGTGTTACGTTGATGGTTTTCCTCTGTTCTGAGCCATGGTATATCATCTTTGTTAGGAATGCTGATTTGGTGGCAGAGGTTGTAAGAAAGGCTGAAGACTTGTAGACTACATAGAAGCTCCATAACTTTGTGAAAAAAATTGCTAGACATTGGACGCGGCAAGTGCCAAATGATGTTCCCCAAACTGAAATGAATTCTATTTTAATAGCCTAAATTGTGTATCAGACTGTGGATTCTGTCTTCTTCCTCTCTTTGTGTTCCCAAGCCTTTGTGCAATGCTCTGCACACAGTAGGCACTCAATAAATGCTTATTGATTGTGTGCAGTTGCCTCATCAGAACTGAGACTAAAAGCAGTAAAAAAAAAGTAAGGTGTGCTGTACAATTGAAATAACTCAGTCCTATACTGTTTAAATTAAATAATTGACAATCAGGAACACTCGTGACAGAAATGGCATCAGCTCCAGTGTTAATGATTTACCATTGTCGATTACTTGCTATAACAGCAAGAACGAAAGAGCCCAGAAGGTCTGTAGCCCACAGACATTGGACTCCCTATGTCTTCAGAAGAGTGAAGGCCTCTGTGGGCAGCATTGGGGGATAAAATGGTCGATGAAGAAAGATGGTGGATGGCAGCGAAGGCTACAGCCAGCTTAGAAGAAGCTTGACCACACAGCAGGGCAAGCAGAACAATCTGAGAACACATGGGGGTGAAATGCAAAGAGGAAGAAAAGAGAAAAATGGATGATTTGCCAAAAAATGAGTTAATTAGTAAATTTTTAATAATTAGAAAAAAGTAAAATTATTTGTAAAAAATATATTTTTCTGTTAAGGACGTTGGAATCGTCCTACTCAAACCCCTGGATGTGACAGGGGAGGCAGGTCTGGTACCAAACAGAACCAAGATAGGAAGAACTGCCAGCTGGACCAAGCACATTCTGAGGCGCCCATCTGTGCTGGAGGGAGCCCAGTTGTGAGGGCCCTGAAGGACAGAGGGACATCTCTGAAGGACATGCAAGCCTATCCCAGACAGTATTAATGCAAGAAGAGGCCAGAGGGCATTCATGACTGCTGACCCCATCTCTGCCGAAGCTTGAGTTGCATCAAGGGCGTTCTCGGCATTCTCCAGGAGGGGGTTTGTCAGGAATATGCAGGTTTTCTTTAACAAATGAGCAGTATTCAATAGTGGGCCACATACTTATCATGTTAAAGTTGACTGAAAGATGTGGAGAATAGAAGACCCCCCAGATTCACTGTTCTTTATGAAAAAAGCATTTGATTCAGTGGCCCCTTCTAGCTTTCTTTCAACCAGGTTTCCTCCTCCCTATGATACAGACATTCAAGATGCTTTGAAGGATCTAAAAAGCAGTAGCCTGGCCCTGGGGTGAGGCCCAGCACAGAGCTGCCTCTTGACTCTGGCCTCAGCTGGACAGCTCCTGTCTGGAGGACATTCTGTTGATGGTCTCTAGGCCTGGGCTTTTGGGGAGCCTCCTGGAGGAGCTCTGCAGTCATTGCTAACATTCGTTGTTCTCTTTGCAGTTCTCAGAGTGCTTCCCTTTTGGTTCCCATGACAGCCCTGTGAGGCAGGTGCTTTATGATTGCCATTTGACAGATGGGGAAACTGAGGCAGAGAGTGTTTAAGGAACCTGTCTAGGGTCATACAGTTAGCAGGATTTGGGACTGGACTCCCACCCAGAAAAAACCCAAGGGTTGGAAGAATGTTTTTTGCCCAGCTTTCAACAGGTATTTGGATGGACCGCTCCAGAGTTTGCCAGTCAGTGTGCACATTGAAGGCCTATGGAAGCAGATGGGCAGAGGTCTGGGCCCAAGCTGACTAGCAGAAGGACAGCGGACTGGGCTGTTTTTGAGAAATTTCAAACCTCTTTTGTTCCCTGGTCAGGTCCTATAAAAAGCACAGGCCCATCTTTTCTTATTATATCCTAACATGAATATTCTTTGGCTTTTGTCACATGCTGTGAGATACTGGATCCAGTGATCTCCGTGGGATTAAAACTGTGGGTGTGGTCAGGGTATATTGTCTAACTCATGAGAAGCTTTGGGCAGGAGTAGGAGGGAAGGGGGCTGGTTTTTTGGTAAGCAGCAGCTGTGGGTTGGCCACAGTTTTGCTGCAGGGGGACCCTTGTGATGACAGGAGGTGATGGGCAAGAGTGATATAGTATTGGTGGCAGGGAGAGGTGGCCGTTTTTGTGGGTGGAGGGAGCTCCACTTGGTAGTAGGCAGCCTGGAACAGAGGCAGATTGCTAGCAGGAAGACCATGCAGTGGGCTCTTCCAGTGGTCCAGGCTACAGGCAATGAGAGTGTTTGCCAAGGTGGTGGTTGCGCTGTGGATGTGAGCTTTGTTGTGGAGATGGCAGCTGGTGGACAGTGGGGTCTGAGGGAGAACCAGGGGTCTGGAAGGAGCGTGTGGTCCTAAACACACATTGGCAGGTTTGGATGGATATTCAGTGTGTTCTTTGGGATGGTGCTGCACATTAGTGGCTGATGGGGTGTCACAGATGAATGTCTTGAAGGCAGTGGTGATGAGGGCCTAGAGCTGAGGAGAGACAACAGAGACAATGTAATGAAGTCCCTGGAAGTTGAGAGGTCATCTGAGGGTCCAGCAGCCTGAGTGGGAAGGGCCAGCCACCAGCAGTGCCAGTGATTAAGCCAGGGGGTGGAGAAGGGGAACCTGCCTCCCCCATTGGCCCCGCTGGAGGCTGGGGGGGGTGCAGACTGGTCCAGATTTGCCTGGTGCCTATTCTGCCTATTCCTTGATGCTCATGGTGGGCCTGGGGGAGTGGGCGATAGGCTTGGGGAAGAAGGAGATGCTAAAGGAAGAGGTCTAAATGGAGGATTTGCTGTCACAGGGAACTGAATAGGAGTTGTCGGACTGAGGGGAGGGCCATCCATTCAGATGATCAATAAGCATTTGAGTGCTTACCAGAGCCAGGCACCCTGTGACTGCCCCTGCCCTCAACGAACTTCCACTTTATGTGGAGAGACAGCACAGGTATCAGTGTTATGTCCTGGGGTGGGACTAGGCCAGAGAGGTCAAGTGAAAGGAGGGCTTCCTGTTGGAGATTGAGGGCGTGAGCCTCGCAGATGGGGCAACTTGGGGAGAGCAGCTTCGTGTGCCCCAGGGCCCCCCCTCACCAGAGCCACATTCGGTGCCAAAATCCATCCTGGCGGGGTGCTAAGAAGATGGGTTTAAGGACCCCCTGGTAATAGTGGAGCTCTAGGGTGCCCTTGGGTGGATCGATGCCATCTGCAGAAGTCTGTGTGAGATCAGGGACCTGATTTATTCACCTTCTCAACAATGCATGAAATCTTCAGTGTCCGATCAATAAATGAAAAATTCAGAACCAGACAGCTGGCAGTTTCCACTTAGTGCTGTGCCATCATAAAGCTTCTTATCATCCTCTCCTCCTTTGCTTTGTGAGGTGGTGAGTGTGGGCAGGTGAGGAAACTGAGGCTGCAAGGGCAGTGGCTCTTGAGCCTAGGTCTGGATGCAGTCCAGAATCCCCCTAGCCACGTGAGGCAGGATGTGAGAAGTGTCCAGGAAAGCTAGAAAACATGAATGCTTTAGGAGGCCCCAGGGTCCTTTCCACGTAGGGGTATGGGCGCTTTTGCCCTGAAGCCTCCCTGGACTGCCTTGTACTGCTGGACACTTTCTAGTTAGGCTCTGCCAGGCCCGACTAAGTCGGAGGGGCCTCAGGGAAGGCCTTGGGAGGTATGCTCCTGTCCCAGGAGGAGGGTAGCAGTGGTCTGTGGATGGTGAGGCTGGGGTTTGTGCTGGTGACCTCAGATAGTGGGCTGCACGAGAGAAACCCCATAACCTGGGCTTGGCCAGCCTGATGTTTTGGTGGTTCTGTATTGGTGTGACTGACTTCCTTGGCAGTGCTCATTTTATTCTGTGCCATGAGGTTCTGAGAAGGCATCCCCACCTTCCCCCACAGCTGCCAGAAGGGTGCCCAACACAGACATGATTAAGGATCCCACCCTGGAGGAGGAAGTTAGGGGGCAGAAGAAGGCTGACCCCCAGGCAGTGGGGACCATGGGTGATGTCACCTTGCCCTGGCCTCGAAGGCAGCACTCTCTCCCCTGAAGCACTGTAATTTATCTCCTCCTTCTCCTTAACAAGAGTTTTCCATTTGCATTGCTGAAGCTGTATGATGGTATTTATACCAGTCCTGTATATTCCTGTATATTACTTTTTTATAGGTACTATTTCAGTCGCAAATATTCATAAATATTGTTACGGTTTTGACTGTGTTACGACGTGTTTCTCCAAGACTCTTGGGTGGTGGTGGGGCTACATTCATTCTGGATACCTTGTCTAAGTCCAGGGTGTCATCCCCCCAGATGGCCCCATCAGCTGGTGTCCTCTTGGGTACGGGGTTTCACCTTCTCATCAGTGGGAGGGACCTTCTTATTCACCTCTCACTTTCTAGAGGAAGAAACAGGGTCAGAGATGGGAAGTTATGAACTGCCCAGAGTGGCAGAGCTCGCCAGTATCAATGCTGATGCTTCCCAAGGGTGTGGTGGCAGTGACACCCCGGGCCAGACACAGCCTTCTTGGCACGTGGATGGTCTCCCACTTTCTGCTCACTCCCCAGCTCATACTTGTGAAGGTGCCTTTCTTTGAACCCAAGAAGGCTCTATACTTTCAGTTGGACGTCATTGGATCCACCCCAGCATTCTGACCTTTCAGGGATCCTCTGCCCAGCTGGGCTGTTGGTGCACCCACAGTTTTCTCTTTGACATCACTATAAGAACAGTGCCTGTGACTTAGGCAAACATGGTCCTGAAATGTAAGTAGGTGACACCTGCTACATTCTCCGAGTTGCCAGGCTACTAACCCTGTCAGGAAAGGAAACAAGGTTAGGCTGGCATGACTCAGATTCAAAGTGATGCCGAGACTTGGCCATCACTATTTCCTTTTCCATCCTTTTAATAGTGGTTGTTTTTTTGTTTTTTTCTTTTGCGAGGGATACAGGAAGTAAAGTCACCTTCCCTGGATTAAAGTCTATAGCCATTCTTCTCTGGAGCTTTTTGATGTTGATCTAGTGGCTTAATCGCTTGGAATATGAGCTGTGCCCTTTGTGTCCAAGGAAATGTGTCCTTGGTGTTGCATTGGCTAGCTTATTGGGAAATCCGCATACGTGCATTTGGATGTTGGACCCACTACCGTGTCCCCGTTTTCCCTAGCTTTCCCTGTGGGGATTTAGAGGTGCGTGTCTAGAAGCCCATTTGAATAAAGGACTGATTCGGCAGCTTAGAACGGGTGCTGTGGACCATCCCTCTGGGAGGCCGGTTTGGAGAGGGTCACAGAGGGTCACTAGGGTCTCGAGCACAGTGGGAGAGACCAGGCCAGAAAGCCTAACTGATGTTGGAATCGGGACCATGGTTATAGGTAATGGTGGGAGAACATCCCTAGAGGGCAGTTAGGGAGTTGTATTTCCAGTTTCATTTTGGTAGGTGGCCTCAAGACATGATTGTCTGGATTGCTCTGTAGTCAGGCATGGAGAAGAAGGGAGGTGATTCCCTTGGCATGGGGTGCGGAAGGCTTTTCTAGAGAAAAGTCGTCTGTTCAATCAGCCAGCCTAGGGATTACTTGGGGACTGTGGGAGATTCGTCTTTAGATTTAAAAGATGCAGAGTCTTTGAGAAAGAGAATTGAGAGTTGTAATTTCAGAGTCGCTTGATTGTTAAGATGCAGATTCTGGGGCCCATGGTTGCTGTGTGTCTTTAATAAAGCATGAGGCTTTCTCTGGAACGTTGCTGCTGTATCGTCCTGCCCTCGGGGGTGAGATCTGTAAGAAATCAGTAGAGAACAGAGAAGAGAGGGAGCCTTTACACAGTTCTGCTTCTGCTAGAACTTTGGCATCAGGTGGTGATGGTGAGTGGGACAGAAGGCTTCTCACAAGATGCGGCACCCTGAGCCTGAGGACAGGCACAGTGCTGGGCCCTGGGGAGGGCAGAGGCCTAGACCCACTCGATGTTGTATTTCTTTCAGGTTCACCCACTGGGGGAATGTCTTGGGATATGTCACCGCTTCATTCTATTTAAAGTGTTGTTGTTTGGTCATGTCTGAATCTTTGGGGTTTTCTTGGCAAAGATACTGGAATCATTTGCTATTTTCTTCTCTAGCTTATTTTAAAGATGAGGGAACTGAGGCAGATAGGGTGAAGTGACTTGGCCAGGGTCACACAGCTAGGTAGTGTCTAAGGCCAGTTTTAAACTCGGCTCCTCCACACTCCAGGTCTGGTGCTCTACTACACCAGCTTCCTTCTGATTCTGTGCCCTCACTAGTCCAGGAGGGGTTTCCCCCAGCGTCAGCCAGCTGGCCCTTAGGCCATTCCTTATTGCTAGTGTGGCTGACACCCCTTCTATGGAGTTGAAGAGGCCCAGAGGTCTCCTTCTACCTCCTGGTGGATCTCCAGTCTCCACGTGAAGCCTCATTGAAACAACCCCTCCATTGTCAGAGAGAGGGCTTTGCAAGATCTTCTCTGTAACAGATAGGTCTTGAGTTGTTTCCCACCCTGTTACTTTTCTTTCTGTACTAGTCTTCTGCCTCCTGGGGCCAACAGGAAAACTCCCTTAGGATGGCCCATTAATCATGGAGGAGAGCCTTACGTGACCTAGAGTGCCTGTCCTTAGTTTCTCAGATCATGGTCCCCTCACCCCTCCTGGTGCCTGCCTTTCCTTACTGTCTTTGACTAAAATGTCCTTTGATGACCTGAACGTCAGAGCAGGTATCCAGGTTGGGCTGATCAGGGCAGCAGAACTCTCTCTGCCCCTGTTTAGCACAGCGTGGTTTGTTTGACTGCCTGCCATGTCCCAGTGGTGACTGTGTTTGGAGTTTGCAGCCTACTGAGGCATTCAGATCTCTGGTTTCTAAAACCCCCATTTCATCCTGTCATTTGGTGGAGCTGGGTCCTCAGCAGAATGTTGTGAGGAGGCTAGGTCACCTTTGGCCTGGAGCTATGGTCTTTGGGTTGTTGGCCGTGCAGCCATTGAGCCAGTGGGACACACATTTGTTAAGCACATTCTCTGAGGGGAAGGAAACCCAGAGATCTGGCCCCAGCCCCTCCCCTTTCTTGGTGGCCTGAAGACTCCTGCATTTGGGATCTGGGCAGGGTTGGGTGGCCAGAGCCACCCTCAGCGTCAGCGGGTCCCAGGTGGTGGAGGGACACCCAGGATCTGCCCAGCTGTGGGTGACTTGGCTCACCTGCAAAATAGGGCTGGAATGCTACTCTTTTATAGGGTTGTGAACAGAAAGCTTGGAAAACCTTAAAGGGCCACGACAGGGAGATATCTTGTCATTACCTCAGAGGATGCTGTCATTCCCTACAGGGCTTCCTAAGATGATTTAGTCTTGGTGTTAATAGGGTTGTGTCTACTGTTTCCTACTCAGTGCAGTGGAGACTTTCTAGCTCGGCCTTCTTGGGCTGCCCCAGTCTGGGCCTACCTTAACTTTCCAAATTTAAAGCACACACTCTTCCCTAAGATGCATGCTCGCTCCCGTGGTCCTGCTAGTCTAGACCCAAGGGTTTTTGTGCAGGGATGGGTGAGGCCAGGTGAGCTCAGGGCTTCCCTAGACTCTTAGATTCCTGTGATCACTCCTGGACTCCTGGATGTCCCCACAGTCATCCTGCCCTCTGCTGTCTCTCTTGGGGTCATAGCTTGCCAGTTCCTGGAGCTCCCTTTTGCCGGGTAACAATCTCCCTGTCCTTAAAGAGCTAAGCCAAAGGCCTCACATGATGCCCTCTGTGCCGAAAAGCGCCCTTTAGTTGTACAGAAAGTGTGCTGATTGTGCATCATCGGGATGGATTGTCATCTCCTTGTGGTCTGTAGGGTCTTGGGCTAAGTGGCTTCTGCTCTGCCCACTCTCAGACCTGGGGAATTCCTCTCAGAGCCTCTGGCACTTCCTCAGGATGCTGGCCCTGGCAGTCCCTGGGCTGTTATTCCGCCATGGTGGCTTAGCTCTGCAGCCTTGCTGCTCCCAGGGACCCTCAGCCCTTATACCTTGGCCTCCCTGCATGCCTGGAGCCCCTCGTCTCCTTGGCTTCCCACAAGTGTTATTGTTCCCCTTATCCAGATAAGCAGAGTGTGCTCAGAGAGGGCAGTGACTTATCCATGGACACGTAGCTAGTGGGGGGTCAGAGTCAGGACTTGAACTCGGAGCTTTCTGACTCCTGGGCCAGTGCTCTGTTCATGTTGCCAGGAGACTCTCAGACAAGTCCCTGGGCCCGACAGCATGGGCTCGGAGGTGGGAAGCCTTCCATGCTTCCCATTTTTCTGCTGGCCTTCCTTTTTTGCTTCTTTTCTTCTCCCAGTGTCAGTTTTCAAAAGCCAGTCAGCCAGCTGCTGTGATGCCTTAGAATCGGCTTCGTTAGTCCTTGGCACTAAGGCCTTCTGTCTCACTGAGCACGCTTCGTGCCAAATGCCAGGCTCTTGTCTGACAGGTCAGCTCTCGATGTGCAGCTCTGTGCTTTCAGGGGCCCCCTAGGACCAGTTGTCACTCAGCAGGCCCAGCAGGGAGGAAAGGAGGAGGGTGGGAGGAATGATAATGGGCCTTGTTCCTCAGTGCCCGCTTGGCTCACGCTTTGCCTCCTTTTCCTTTGCCTGCCCTTCTTTCTTCTCTCCTACCTTCTCAAGCCATGTTCCTCACCTCTCTGCCAGGCAATTGGACTGGAGTCTCAGGATTTGGCAGTTAGGTGAGGACGGTGAAGTTGCCCATATTATGGAGCCATCCGTCTTCTTTTGAACCCATTTTTATTAGCCTCAGGCTCTAGGAATATGCTTCAGAAAGTCTGCTGTAGGTAGAAAGCTGTTTGGCAGCCTGCAGAAGGCAGGCTTGCTCCCTTCCTGGCTCCATAGTTGGGCCAGTCAATACTGTTGTCTTCTTCGGCCCCTCCTTCTTGGTTTGGTGACAGAGGCTTGCCTTTCCTCCCTCCCCAGGGTGTCAGTCTATGTTGTTCAGGTAAAAGGAGGCTCAGAGAGGAAGAGATGGAAAAGGGGAGGGTGGAAGGAATGGAGGCCCTGGGAGAATGTGAGTAGGCACTTCTGGAGTGTCTGGGCCTGTGGACATTGAGATACAAGGGGAAGGGGCAGAGCCCGTCTCAGGTCACTGCGATGGGGACAGGTGCACCCTGGCAGCTTTGTTGCCCATTCCCCAGTTCTAGGTCACAGATTCAGGGCAGAGTGAGAAGGCACCCATTCAGGAGGGGAGATTTCCCTTTGGACCCTCCCGGGGGTGGGGTCTGTGAGCTGTATGGCTCAGAAGCTGGCTGCTTAGGGACATCGAGTCATGCTGCAGGTACAGTTCTCACTTGCAGCAACCAGTTCAGCTGGCAGAGGAATGAATGAGGCAGGAATCTCAGATCAAAGGGGAGACCACAGTTCTGCCATTCTCAACCCCCAGGACTTCCTAGCTGGCTGAGAGGGTGGAGTCCAGCAGTGCTGTGCTCCTGGATGGCCCCAAAGCCACATCTGGCTCATGTGGAGCCCAGGCAGGGGTCAGCAATCAGAGGGTGCCCTGGAGAGGGCCACTGTGAGAACCCTGAAGGTTCAGACTGCTTCAGAGATCCCAGAATAACCCATCACTCCATGCCCCAGGAAAGCAGTGCCAGGAGCAGCCTGGAGCTAGCATTGGGTCTGGAGTCAGGATGTGGGCTGACCAGGTGACCAGGGCGTGACTCTAGGAGAGTAGCAATCTGGGAGCACTCTTTCCAGGTCTGAGGGGGCTTCTCTCTGCTTCCTGTGGTGAAAAGATTCCTTGTGCTGCAAGCACCTGCTCAGCCTTTGGAGAAGTACTGTCTCTTGCTTTTAACCCCAAAGAGCAGTTTGTGCCTAACTAAATCCCCCACCGCAATGGTGTGAAATCGATGTCATTGCAGAAGAAACACTGGCCTGGGCCCTTGTGGAGGGCCTGATGAGTGCTGGGCAGGGGCCGATGTGGCCAGCCTTTGCCAGCCAGGTGTTACTTTTCCTTTGCTGAGCTTGGACTGGGGTGGAGGCAGGGGAATTGCTTTCCTCCCCTTTCTCTTTAAACTGCCTAGATTAGCCATGGTTATTCACAGCATGTTGCCTGGAGCTGCTACCTGTGCAGGGTAGGGCCTCTGCTAGGGAGAGAACCCTGGGAAGGAAGACTTCCTGGTGTAATAATAATACAAAAAGATTAGGGATTTTCCTGTGAGCCCAGGCTGAGTCAGCATCCACCATGGCAGCCCCTGTGCCCAGATCTTCTTTTCTTACTGGGGAACAAGCAGGGGCCAACTGTCCCTGCCTCCTGGTCCCCTCCAGTCTGAGTGCCCTGCCTTTGTCTATGTACCTCCAGGGCCTAGCACAGGAAAGCCCTTAGAATGTCCCAAGGACAGCGACTAAGATCCGGGCCTTGAGCTCATGGCAGTGGGGGAGGAGTGTCTGAAGTGGCTGCTGGGAACGAGAAGGCTGGGGGTAGCTGATACCTGCGTGAATACTTTGGAAAGGTTGTCCTGTGAGAGAGACTTGGTTGTTTGCCCTCAGTGCGTGAGGCTCTCAGGGCAGGTTGCAGTCCAGTGTAGGACAAACCTCCTCATGGCCTGGGAGCCCTTAGGAAAGACCCGACACCCTAGCTGAAACAGGTGTTGTCTGGTCACTTCCTGAGAACATCTTGGCCAGGATTTCGGCCTTTTCTGCCCTTTAGCTTTTAGAAAGGGAGCATTGAGGAAATAAAGGAGGTACCTGCCCAGTATTACCTACAGTGCTTTTCCTGACCCTTTCCCTTTCCCTTTTCCCTTTTTGGTTTTGTCATTAAGGAAAGCTTGCTTGAGATTGGAGCCATCTAGACTAGGCTCTGAGCTGAGAGCTGAGGGGACTGTTTATAATAGAGGGAAGGATTTTATGTTGGGTCACTTTGGACTCCACAGGCTCTTTGCTCTTGATTCTTTTTTTTTTTCTTTTTGGAGGGCAATTGGGGTTAAGTGACTTGCCCAAGGTCACACGGCTAGGTTTTTGTTTGTGTGTTAAGTGTCTGAGGCCGGATCCGAACTCAGGTCCTTCTGACTCCAGGGCCAGCGCTCTACTCACTGCGCCACCTAGCCGCCCCTTTGCTTTTGATTCTGCTAGTCGTGCTGACTGATCAAGAATAGCGTGTTTTTATGCCTGTTTATTTGAAGTAAAAAATACCTATCTTGTGAAGAATTCTTTTTTCCTTCAGCATTTATTAAGTGTGTACTGTGTGCCAGATTCTGTGCAAATGCATTAGAAAAAAAGATAATCCTGCTCTTGGTGAGCTGGGAGCAGTAAGGGGAGATGAGCCAGCAGGGCACCCGGAATTGAACTGAGGGGCACACACGTTTTGGGAATATTGTCGGTTTTGGTTCCTTCTCTCCATGGCTAAGTGAAGCCTTGAAGAAGCAGTCAGAATGGTGAAGATGTGCCTCAAGGCCATGCCCTGGGAATGGTTGGTCTGTAGGTTGGGGGGGGGGGGAGGGTTGTCACATGGGAGGGGGCTTAGTGGAAACAGCTGAAGGCAGCAGGTGGAAGCTGAAAAAGGCAAATTTCAGCTCCTCCTGCCCCCCCCCCCACCTTCCCCACACTTGCTAACCCCCTCCCCCCAAATGGAAGAGGAGGAGGATTAGGAGGTTGCCCCTTCCCTAGAGGACTCCAGGCAAACTAGGCTCTCTGCCTCAGTTCTCTCTCTGCCAGGTTCCTACTGTATGCTTTGAATTGACTGTCCCATAGCCATTTTAGCTTCACCCCTTCCGTAACAGAACTTGTCTCCTCCCTCTCCTGCCCTTCCAGCCCATTACCCAGGTTCACAGCCTTGGTGTTTTCCTAGACAACACATTTGCCCTCATAGTGTAGGTCCAATTAATTAGCTGCCCACTTTGGTCATTTCTGCCTCCATGTCGGTTCCATACATTGTTGTTTTCTGGCTTGTGAAGCACCATCCTCCTTCAGGCCCTCCTTGCCTTGCATCTGCATTACTAGACTAGTCTTCTCATTAAGTAAGTTTCCATGCCTTGTCTTCTTCTCCAGCCTGAGCTTTCCCCACAGCTGTCCAGCTGATTTTCCTACAGTGCTGGTCTGACCAAATCATTCAGAGGAATGTACATTCAGTACAGGCCTGGGGTTCCATATTACCTCCAGCCTCAAATAAGAGTTCATCTGCTTAGTGTTTTTAATTAATGGCAAAAACAGATGGGAAGTGCTCTGCAAACCTTGAAGTGCAGTCTAAATACTAGTTCTCGTAGTGGATTTTTATTTGTATTTCTTTGGTTTTATATCACCTGGATTCTCCTTGTATTCTCCTTGTATTTCTTCTCCCCTCTACCTCTCCCATAGGTTCCTTAGCACATAGAATTTTTTACAAATGAGGAAGAAGAGAAAAAATTCAGCAAAATTGTTCAACATAGTGAAAAAAATCTGACATTATATGCGTAAGTTATGGTTCTGCCACCCCTGCAAAGGAGACAGGAGAAGGAGTTTTTTCATATCTCTTCTTTGGGGCCAAACATCTTTATAACTACAAAATTCTTTTTTTGTTGTTGTCTTTGTTTTTATATCTCCTACATTTCCCCAGTTTTCTTTCTGCCTCACCATCCTAGAACCTTCCTTATCACAGGGAATTCTTTTAAAAAGAGGAAGAGAAAAAATAACCCAACAAAATTTATCAACACATTGAAAGGAATGTGATCATATATGCTCATATGTGGAACCTTCGCCCTAGCAAAGGAGACGTGGAAAATGACTTTTCCTATCTCATTTATTCTTTGCGATTGTGGTTATTCTTTGCGATTTGTAATGCTCATCTTTTCACTTGTTCTATGGCAGTTCATTCCACTTACATTGTAATCATTGCACACACACACACACACACACACACACACACACACACACACATACACATATATTTGTCTATGCTTCCTTCATTCTTTACTTTAGTTCACATGAGTCCATGCTTCTGTATCCACCATATAGTTTTGTTTCATATGGTACAGTAATATTCCATCATAACTCATGTTTCATGGTTCATTTAGCCATTCCCTAATCAGATTCTCGTGGTTTCTAATTCTTTGCTACCCCAAAACATGCTGTAGAAATGTTTGGATATAGATGGGGCCTTTCTTCTTATTGATCTTCTTGGTTTATATGCCCAATAGTGGAATCTGAGTCAAAGACTATGGGCATTTTAGCCACTTTTTGGGATCATTTCAAATTACTTTCCAAAATGGTGAAACCATTTCATAGCTCTGGTAACACCACACCATTGTGCCTGTCTTCCCACAGCTGCTCTACTGTTGACTGTTCCTTTCTTTTGTCATTGTTACCAATTTGCAGGATTTGAGGCGGAACCTCAAATGTGTTTTGAATTTTAAAAAATATTATTATTAGAGATTTGGAGGATTCTTTTCTGTGGTTGCTGATAGTTTGTAATTCTTTTGGCATCTGTTTGTTCATGTCCTTTGTCTCTTGTGGCATGGCTTTTGTATTTATCTGTTATCTCTTCTCTATATATCTTGGACATCAAACCCTCATTCTAGGCTTTTGATTCGATTTCTTCCCATTCAACTTCTTTTGCCCCTTGGTGCATCAATTTTATTCTTATGTGAAGTTTTTCATTTTCATGCAATCATGTAATTATAATATAATCATGGAATGCTATCTGTTTTTTAAATAGACTAGTAGACTTTTTTTAAGACTTAAATGTTTTTTTTGCCTTTTTCTTTATTTGGAGGAGCAATTGGGGTTAAGTGACTTGCCCAAGGTCACGTGGCTAGTTAAATGTAAAGTGTCTGAGGTTGGATTTGACCTCAGGTCTTCCTGACTCCAGGGCCAGTGTTCTGTTCACTTCGCCACCTAACCTCCCCCGACTAGTAGACTTAAAAAAAAAAAAAAGATTATCCCTTGTTGACTAAGAAAAGTAGCTCTGCCATATCTGGGAAGAGGGGCATTATCGGCTTCTCTTCTTTATAATCTGGTTGTTAAATTAAGATTGTATCTCAATTTAGAATGTTCTCTGGAGTATGGTGTAAGGTCCAGGTCTAAGCCCGCTTCCTGGTTTTCTGAGAAAATTTTGTCAAATAGGGAGTTCTTCCTTCAATAATTTCCATGTTCCCCTTTATTAAACATTGAGTTTTAAAGTCCTCTTGTTTCTGAATATTCCTTGTCTAGGCAGTCCCATTGATCCTGCCCCTCTGTTTTATTAATCCTTACCAAACAATTGCAATGAATGATGCTTTTTTATGTACTTTGAAGTCTGGAAGTGCTGTTCTGTCTTCATTCTTACCTTTTTTCATCATTTCCCTTGATATTCTAGATACATCTCTGCATGGTTAAAAAAATACTTTGTCAAGTTTTGTCAAGTGCCATTCTGATAGTTTGATATTCCGTTAAAATTGAAAATTTACTTTGGTAATGTTGTCGTTTTCATTATGTTGATCTGGCCCAGTCATGAGTACTGAATGTTCTCCCAGCTTTTTAAGCTCTTCTTTATTTCTTTAAGGAGCACCTTACCTTGTAATTGAAACTATTCAGTAATGATTAGGCTGTGATAGATTGACTTCAAAATATTTTACACATTATACAGTTATTTCCAGTGGGATTTCCCTTCATATTACTGCCTCTTGGATATTGCTGTTATATAGAAATGTCATTGATTTGTGTGGGTTTATTTCCTGCATCTTTGCTGAAGTTATCAATTGCCTCAGTTTCTCTCAGATTTTCTAAGCAAATCATTATCTTGTCAGTAGTTAGGGATAGTTTTATTCTCCCATGATTTGCCCATTTCATGCAGCAGGTGGTTCTCTGGATAGAGAATTCTGGACTTGGAGTTAGGAAGACCCCAAAATCCTGCCTCAGTCCTGCTGTGTGACTTTTATGTACTCTCTCCCTCAGCCTTTGTTTGTGATTCCACCCAAAGGGGGATAACAGTAGCAGCTGCCTAGTAAAGTTGTGCGGATTAAATGAGATAATATTTGTGAAGTGTAAAGCAAATCTTAAGGCACCAAATAAATGCTCCTCCTCCGTCCTCCTTCTCTTCCCCCTCCATCATCATTCCCTTCTCTTCTCTTTCTGCTTTTGCTAGCATTTCTAGGACTATTCAAATAGCAGTGGTGAGAATGGGCACCCTTGCTTTACTCTTGGATTATTGGGAAGGCTTCTAGTCTATCCATATTCCAGATGATCCTTGCTTTTGGTCTTAGACAAATACTTTTTTGATGTTAAAAAAAGATCCATCCATTCACACCTTTTATTTGCAGGATGTTAGTATAAATGAGGGTTGTATTTTGTCAGAGGTTTTTTCTGCCTCTGTTGAGATGGTTTTGAGGTGTATAAACCCCGGGACAGTCAGTGGAGGAGCCCTTTACTTCATTGCTGTGCTGGACTCTTCATTAGCATCATTAATCCATTCAGAGCCCCCTCTTTGCACGCACATGGCCCCACCTTCACTCCAGTCCTCATCACTCCTTCTTCCCTTTTTCCCTTTTTCCATCTGCCTCCTCATTAATGTCCCTGCTGCATGTCTCTCACAACTCTATCAGCTTCCCGGCTCCCCCTTTTCTCTTGGCCAAAGTGGAAACATGCCGTTTACCTTGTCGAGGCCTTCACAGCTCAGCCCCAGCTTGTCTCTCCAGCCTCACTGGATCATCGTTGTTCCCCTGGCCTTCTACAATGAAGGACAATCCCTGCCCTAATGGGGAAGACAGATGAGCAGACAGTGGGGTACAGACATGCCTGGCATGTAGTAGGTGCTTAGTAAATCCTTTTGGATTGTTTAGTGTCTTCTTTTCAGCATATTTACAAGGTTATTTGTAGATGTTGCCCTCATCCATTGGCTCAGTCTGACTCCTGATTTCAGCCTTAAGTCTTTTGTCTTGTTGTTGTTATTAGAAGCCTTAATTTTTAGCTGAGAAAATATGTGTTAAGCCTGGCCATGCTAAGTACTAACACGTTGCCAGAGTGCTCTGTATCTCAGTTTCCTCATCTGTAAAATATTCTCTAGCATCTCTTAGTCTCTAGCAGCTCTTAGTCTGATGACATCTCTGTAATTGTGGTGAGTGCCAGGGGCGGTGCAGTGTGGGATGATCCGGACAGACCTTCCCTAGGTGTGGCCCTTGGCCTTGGGTCCCAGAGCACACTGTGCCAAACAAAAGGGACACTATGGTCTTTCACCTTGGCTGCTTTTGACTGACTGTCAATTGGTTTTCACTGTCTTGGGTAACAGAATTTCCAGTGTGGAGGCCTGTCCGGCTCCCTGCCTGATAGGCCAGGCCAGGCCCATGTGCTCAGCTCTTTTGTGTGCACCGCTCCTGAGCCCTCTGAAGGTTCCTGAGGCTCGCTGCCTCTACAGTCCACACTGTACCAGAGCATGGCTGGCACTCAGATGGCTTCTCGGGACCTTCTAGAGCCTAGGTCTTGGGTTTCTGGATAAAGGCTGTGTTGCCACTGCCTGGGTCACTCTTGGGCCTGGGCTCTGCAGTGAGGATTCTCTTGAGTATAGCTCCTTGCATGGGCTTCTTATTAGCCTTGATTATCTTTTCCTGGTTCTGTTTCTACTATATGTTAATTGATACCAACTAAAAGGGAACCAGCCTGGAGTAAAAGAGGCAGTTTCATTAGTTGTGTTCTTTAAATATCCATTATTCTTGTCTTGTCAGAAAATAGTGCTGATAATAATTATAAATTTTGTGCATAAACCACTTTCAAGCAGATTTCCGGTTCAGATTCAGATGTGATATTTTACATCCAATTAGATTGCATGAGTCCAAATCGTCTCTCAGTTTGGTTCACTGGATGTTGTGAATAATTCCATTTGTAAGCAGAATGTGGCCATAGAGCAGCTGCTGCTGTAATTTTCCTGTCTGGACCTCTTTAGAGAGCTAGACCTCGGGCCATGGTGAACAGTGCCGTGTTGGGATGGACGGCTGTGCACTCTGTTCTCTTCCTTCCATCTGGAGAGCATCTCCCCATCTGTGGTTTTCCCAGTATGCAGATGCTGTCCATCCCAGCAGATCACAGCTTCTCTGTGTCCTTTTGTCCTGAGGAATTCTTGCTGGTATCTTTACATAAATCACCCTGTGTGGCCTGCCAGGGCTCTCACTTTCCTCAGTTTATCTCTGCCAGCTGTAGCTGTCCACCTGCTGCTCCTGGCTCTCTGTCTTCACAAGCCCCCTATCCTTTTGCTGTCCTCTCTGCCTTTGCTAAGATGGCTGTTTCAGGTTATATGCACATCTTTTCCTAGTCATGCGCTGGGGCTTCTTCCACCCTCGCAGGTTGGTCACCAGCAGGTATACCTTTCCTGCTCTATGCCATGCAGGGCAGTCAGGTCTTCCAAGCTCCTTGCTGCCCCCCAGTTGTAGTTCTTTTGACCTTCCAGTGTGATACTGCATGTCACAAAATGCAGACTCTTATCAAATATATTTTAGGTGTCAGATGTGTGATACCTGGAGTTCAGAAGACCTAAGTTCAAATTCAGCCTCAACACTTACTAGCTGTGACCCTGGGCGAGTCACTTAACTTTAACATTTGCCTCATTTTCCTCATCTGTAAAATGGGGAAAATCATAGTACGTATCTCACAGATTGTTGTGAGGACTAAATGAGAGAATTGTCAAGAGCTTAGCCTGGTGCTTGGTGCCAGTAAGTGCCATATAAATGTTAGCTATTATCATTGTTCCTGTGATTGGCTGGCTGCTTCACTGGCTCCCCTTTTTCCTCTCAGACAGGACAAAACTCAGTATGTCACAAAGTCGTCCCTCTTCCCCGTGAGGATTTTTCATTAAGCCTGGGCTCTTTGCCTTTCTGGTGGGACTATCTATGGTTCTCACCCATCTTATCCATTATCTTTTGACATTTTTTGTGTCCTTCTAGGCCCATGGGGGAGGCTTGGTCTGCTGGCTGGTTAAGGGCTTGACCTAATTGTCTTTGGGCTTTTAAGCCCACCTGACATGCTGATTTGGGTTTAGACCACACTGCTGCTGAGTTGTCCCTGGTTGGAGCTCCAGCAGACAGCTGCTGGGCCCAGGCCTTGTCAGCTAAAGGTTTTGCAGGTTTCCAGTGATGCTCTTGCCAGTTTACCCTGTTCTGGATCTGGGAGCTGAGGCTGGGGTCTTGCTCTAGGGTCCATGAAGCAGCTTGGTCACTGACAGCCCTCTTCCTAGCTCAGGGACTTAGCCTGGTATCCTGGACCATTGTCACAGTTCTGGGCTTGGTCACTTGCCAGCCTGTCAGATTTGTGATACTGGTCTGGAAAGATGATTTGCTGGGGTTTCTCCCTCATTTTCTAGGCCACAGCTTAGGTCTTTGTTGGGGGACTTTGCCTAAATTACTTCCTCCTATTCCATTCTCTCTGCTGGTCCTCCCCAGAAAAGGAATTATAAGTCCAAGGTAGAAGCCGACTATTTCTAAGCTTTAGGGGGTCTTGTAGTTTCCTTTCCTCAAGGAACTTTGAATGTAATTATGAATTTAAGGCTCTTTCCCTCTTCCCCCCAGAACAATATGCGCCAGTATAGAATTCCTCTATTTAATTTTATTTTTTATTTGTTTAATATTCTCTTTTTAAAATTTTGAGTTCCAAAATCTCTCCCTCCCTTCCCCTCCTTCCCCACTCACTAGAAGGTAAGCAGTATAATGTCAGTCATACATGTGAAATCATGTAAAACATTTTCATTATAGCTATATTACCAACAAAAGCAAAAAAAAAATAAAAGTAAGAAACTCATACTTTGGTTTACGTTTGAGTTTAGCAGTTCTCTCTCTGCAGGTAGATGGCACTTTTTCCTCATGAGTCCTTTGGGATTGCCTCAGATCATTGCATTGATCAGAGTAGTCAAGGCTTTCAGAGTTGATCTTTATCCCAACATTGTTGTTCCTGTGGACAGTGATCTGCCGGGTCCTCCCACTCTGCTTTGCATCTGGTATGGGAAGAAGGTCAAAGGAAAAGGGAGATGGACAGATGCTTTAGGGAGAATGGGAAGAAGCCATGTCAGAAGAGAGAATCCCCTGAGCATGAAAGAGGCCTTGCCCTGTGACCTCTCTTCTATCAGCACAGAGTCTCATCTGTGGACCGATGCCTCCTGGGGCCACTCGTAGTCCTTCCTCCCTTTGACTGTGCCCTTCATCAGTCCCCCAGGAAGGGTGATTGTGGGGTGTTGGGAACTTTCCCGTGGCCGGCGTGGTTTTCCACGAGTGCCATTGAAGCCCTTAAGCTCTAGCTCTTCTTCCACAGGCACAGCTGCCTCGTGCCCACATTTCTGCTCACACCCTGCTGTGGAGATAAGCCTGGGGTCTGGAAGGCCATGCTAGTGGAGTCCATATTGGGGCACATTCTTCAAAGGCCACAAGACTTACTCTGGGTTTCCAGTGACACTCTCTGTCTGTTCACATGCAGGGTGCTCCCAAGTGTTGGATTGTATGGTTGTGGGGATCCATAGGGAATGGGGAACTTGGTCATGAGGCCCTGAGTCCCAAGGTATTGGGGGTCAGAGGACCCTGGATGTTACTCTGGTGCTGGGGAGGACAGCCCTTCCACATGGGGTTCTGTTGCAGGCCTGAGGGCCAATGAGGACCCACCCCAAGGAGATTTCCCTGAGGTGCTGCCATCTGTTGGGCCTGGTGATTGGGTTTTGGCTCTGTCCCTGTGTATGTGAGCTTCCCAGGGACACAGTTGTTCTCTGAAGAAGTCAGGCCCGTGCCTTGTCTGGCCTCTCCTTTGGGGCCCAGTGTGGCCACTGTAAGTCCTCAGTCTTTAGTGTACCTTGTCCTCTATACCTATCATCATCATTCACTGATGTTTGCCTGGTTCTCCTCGCTGCCCTTTGCCTGAGTTCAGGCATCTCCCCGCTTCAGTGTGGATCCTCTCTTACAGCCCATCCCATTTGTGGGTCACTCTTGGTCGCTCCACTTCCCCAGTGGATGGGCATCTCCTTTGTTTCCAGGTCTTCGCTGCTCAGGAGGGACTGTGCAGGATCTTTTGGGATATGGGAGGGCCTTAAAGGCTTTGCCCAAGCACCACCTTCTCCATGGTGCCCCCCTTCCCTAAATGGCCTTATACAGTGCCTGGAGCATAGTAGGCACTTGGACATAGGCTGGCCGGATTGGTTCTTTCTCTCTTTGGCTTTGGTGGGGGATCACCTGGGCCAAGGGTGGGAGCCTTTCCTAGTGTTCCTCCCTGGGGCCATACAGACACCTTGACCACATGCAGTGGAATAGATTCAGGATCTCTTCTGAGGTCACACCATCTGGAGTCACTGAGTTGTAATTCAAAGCCCTGCAGTCACCTAGAATGATTGCTGACATTTGTGGGGTCAGAACCCATCCTTCTCTGACCCTGAGCTGAGTCTCTGCTTCCCTTTCTGTAAGAGGTGGGCCAGGACTCAGGGATTGCCAAGCTCTCTCCCCTCTGAAGGCCAGTGCTTCTTCCCATCTCTGGATGGCTTTTCCTCCGTGGGGCCTGTGTTCATGTACTTTAACAGTTTATTTTGTCTTTTTGGTGCATGTTGGGATTGGGAAACGTTCTGTTATTGGTGCTTAGACATTAGGCTGCTGATTTTCATAACATCCCCAGGGAACTGTTGAGAATTTGATATTTCCAGCCATGGCTGTAAACGGCAAGTTATTGCTGGTGCCATCACCCAATTATTTGGTGCTTATTTTACTTAGACGTAGTAATTTAAAAAAGATTAGACGTCAAGACTTCACATTTTGGTGATTATATTACTAAGGCCTCTTTAATCATTTCTTTTATTCTTGGTATTAATCATTAGCTCTCAGCTGTTTGCAAAGGATGTCTAAAAACTTAAAGGAAAAAATAATTGCTTCATTTGTAGCGGGAATGGGGAATATTTGTTCACCAATGGAAGTGGAATGAATTCTTTGGCCGTTGGTTGCTGCTTACGAGCCTTTCCTGATTGTGTGTGGAAATTGTCGCTCTTATTACTGCATAGTTAAAGTGTTGGAATGATATGAACCGCAGGGAGAGATCTCAGGAACAAGGCCTCTCTTGGAGGAGGCCTGCAGCATCTTCCCGAGAGCCCGGCAGGTCTGGGTGGCCGGTCCTCTTGAGCGCTGCCCTGCCAAAGGCAGACAGGGCTTTTATTTTGTGCCTTCCTTTGGCTGTATGAGCTTCTTCTCTTTACCTGTATCTGGGCTTTGTCTGAATTTCATATGGGAGATAGTCTAGGCTGGGAACTCCCAGGCCAGCACAAAGGGAAGCCTTCAGGTAAAGGGCTAGCATCCCTCCTTGGTCCTGGGGCAAAATTTTAGGGTGGTGTGGGGAGCCTGGGGCAGCAGATCCTCTAAATCAAGACTTAGATCTGTGCTGGGGAAACTGAGAAAGGAAAGAACCTGGGTCTTCTGAGACTAGATCTGAGCTCCTTCCATTGTGCCACCCTACATCAGCGCTGCCAATTATGGGGGCCCCATGAAGGGAGGCCCTGATGGGAAGCCACCAGATAAGCTGGCTCACAGAGCTGCTCTCTCTGCCCAGTAGAACAGCTCTGCCTTTCTTGTCACATGCGGCTTGGCCAACATCATGACTCCTTGTGGATCCAGCCCTGACACTAGTGTGGGCGGGGTTGCATCCTTTCCTGGGGATTGCTTTTTGGGTGCCCAGTCTCGGCCCCCTCCCTCTCCGTCTGTGTCTTTGTTCCAATGCCTGTATCTTTGTCCTTCAGTGCTTGCCTGGTGAGGCAGAGCCCATTGCTGCTTGGCAGAACGAGCTGGTGACATTTCTTCTCTTGGTTTTGCTGCCATTGGTTTTCAGGCATCCCCGAGGGGCTGGGGAGCCTGGGCTTTTCAGGCTCAGTCTTAGGTCTGTGATCAAGGAGGTCTGGGCTGTGGTGGCATTTCCAGATTGTCTCACTTGAAGACTTTCTCAGAGAAGATTGCTAATGTTTTCTGACCTTCACTCGGATGCCCGGGGCTCACCCTGGCATTACACGGGTGTCCATCCTCTGTTGTGTGGGTGGCAGTGATTAGGGGTCCACAGCTACTTGCTGTAAATCCCCAGCTACACTGTGGTCTTTGGACTGGAGGTGGTTTTGTCAGCCCGAGGAGCACGCAGAGCAGCAATGCCACAGGATTAAAGCTTGGCAACTGGAAAAGACCTGAGCCATCATCTGATCCAACTTCCTGTGTGCCTCTGGAGAAACTGAAGCTCCAAGGAGACCAGGGCCTGCTCAGATCCCACCTCCGCTGAGATCTGAGCCAGAGGCATCTGACTTCTCCTGCATCCTGCCCTGTGATTGTGGCCTCCTGAGCAGTGCAAGGTGGCTTCCTTGGGTTCCTTGGTTCCCTGGACAGGGCTCCTCATCTCGGCCTCCTGGCCGCCTCCCAGTGGCTGATTGGGTTTTAGGGGGAGTGGTGAGGTCTTGCTGCTTGCCTGCTCTGGTTCAGATGAGCCCCTTGGGGCTTGGTTTGGGGACATGCTGCTCTGTAGGGGAGCAGCCCAGCTCCAGAGCCTGCGGCCAGTGCTCGAACCTCATCCCAAGAAGGGGGGCCCTAGCCTTGTGTGATGCTTTAGCTTGTTTTATGGTTTAATATTGTACAGTGTATTAATTATAATGTGCTTGGGTTCATTGTAGCATGAGCTATACATGCTCATTTCTAGATATAAAATTTTAATGCCAGTATCATTGGGGCAGCTTTCCCTAATAAAAAATTCACTCCTTCCTCCTTTTACAGTCACATACAAAGCATTTTCTTTTTCCCTCATAAGAGACCTGCTTGGCTTTGTTTATTGTTAGCATGTCTGCAGAAAACTTCCAGGTGAGAGAATATGAGCTACTGGTTGGGGTGAGATTCTTGGGCTGTCTGTGGCCTTTATTGTGTGGCTCCTTCCTGCCCTTTGCCAGGCGGGCGTAACTGAGTTAGTCCCTCTGATTCCCCAGGCCCAGCTCTTCACTGTTAGAGGCATGTGTCACTGCCTTTATACTATTTCCCCAGATTACTGGTCCGCACTCTCATCTCCTGTGTATTTCAGAGATTCTCAGCTCTGCCTGTTTTGAAGCCTGTGATTTGGGGCAAGATTGCATTAGTGATATTATTTCCTAGAATGCCTCTGCAGTTCCGTGACTCAGACCCATCTGACACTTAATTCTCAAGCTGATCTCTTGATGTTTTATTTAGTTTTTGGCTCTCATACAGATTTATTCACATACCAGTGTGTTAAACTCTGTGGATTGGATGTGGTCTCCCTCACAGTCAGTCCTTTGTAACTTCACTTCTGTCTCTTTCATATCAGCTGTGCTTGCTTGATACCACCCATGTGCCATCAGGGTGCCCTCCCTCCTGACATGTTTGTGCCCAGAGGCCGAGGAGAAGAGGGAGTGGTGGGAAGAGAGCAGGCAGTGGGATTTCCTGAGGGAAGGTGAGGCAGAGGGATGTTGGACCCTGGCCACTTGCCTTGCAAGACCTCCTCTGTTTCTCAGTTTCCCTCTTTGGAAAATGACTGGGTCAGACCAGATGGTTCCCAAGGCTCATTTCAGCTTTGCTGTTTTATGGCTTAATTGGGAATGCATGAAGTCAATGGAGAATTTGTGATGCCTTTGAAATGAGGGGCCGTCAGAAGTTATGAGTGGGATAGTTTCACTGGGTGGTAAGGCTTGAAGAGGGAGGGGGTCTCTGAGGAGGCCTACTCATGCCTATTACCAGACCAGGGCCCTTCTATGAGGCTGGGCATCCAGCAGCCACCGGGGGGACTTCTCTTTGGAAGCTTCTTGGGAAGCACAGAATTTCAGGAAGTTTTTCCTTGGAGCTCCCGACAGTTTCTGTCTCCGCTTGGAATCTAACTTGCACACTTAGCGGTGATGACTGGATGTGGTGTCAAGTGACTTGGTTTTGCACAGTCAATGACTAAAAATATCAGCATCTGCAAATATTGTAATTTGTGCTCTTTCGGAGTTTAATTAAGGGAGCAGCTGTGTTCTGATCATATTATGGGATATTAGTCACCCCAGGAAAAGTTCTTGAGTAATCCTGTTCTTTTTCTCTCTTCCTCCTCCTCCCCCAACCCTTTTATTTTAACAGAGGAATTAAGGAAATTGAGTTGGTCTGGAATTCCCAAGCAAGTGCGTCCAATAACCTGGAAACTTCTTTCGGTAAGTCTCCCTTTGGGGTCAGTGGAAGGCCCCCAGGGTTGCTTTGAGTTTGGTTCCATCAGTGGTGGGTATATTTAGGGTATCAAAGGCCTTTTGCCTTCAGCCAAGATACCAGCTCCCTTTCTTTGCTCAATTTCAAGCTTGGTTTGACAAGGCTGTCAGAAAATGGGTGTTATTAAGAATTCATGACATCCCCATGTCTGTCTTTTCAGATTTTATTTCTCTAAATTTTGTATTATGTTCAAAGCAGTTACAGAAAGATTCCAATGTAGGATAAGAACTCGACCATGAGATTGCTGATGGTTAATTCATTTCAACTCGATAAACACTTTTCCACATGTTCGCTCTGTATCGGGCAGGCCTTGTGCCAGGCTTCAGGGGTACAGAGGTGAAAAGGGACACAGCTGCTCCCCTTCAGGACCTTGCAATCTCCTAGGGCAGATCTAGGTGGTATTGTGTGATGGAGCAAAGGAGGGATGTGGGCAGAGTGGCCAGGCAGAACCGGAGGAGAGAACCTTGTCAGCTTGGATGGCCACAGAGGGCTTGCCAGACTGAAGCTTGACAGACGAAAGACAGTGACCATCTGAGATGGACAGGGCCTACACCGGATGAACCTTGGGCTTCGTCTGATGAATGAGGGCATTGTCACAGCAGTGGTCGTTTTCTGTGATGGATGGTTGAGTCGGGGTCTTCAGACAGAGGTTTGCGGTCAGCAGACTGTCCCCTCTGTTTACTGTGCTGAGCTGGCCACAGCCACCTGTGGTGGGGCTGAGTTTAGAGGTAGGCGTATACAGCTTGATTTTTTTCTGAAGGAGGAGAGTCATTGGGGAATACCAGATATTTACTTCAGGCGGACCCTGATGCCCCAGTGTTGAAAAGTCTCTTTTCCCTGATGAGTGCTAGTCAGTGGGGAGCCTGGCCTGATATCTGGCAGATTTGGCTCTTACCAGCAATAATCTATTGATTAGGATTCTCTTTCAGTCACAGCTCAGTCCCTGCAGGCACCTTCATTTTAATTTGGGGTTTTGGAGCTGGGGCTTAGGGAGAGATGGCAAATTAATCAGAAAACCCTTCCCCTCTAAGCTGGTCTCAATGTGGCAGGTTTCTGTGGCCTTCGCTGTGGGACAGTGCCCGATACTCATGCAGTTCTCAGACTGAATTTTACTGAGTTTTGATTAAAATACCTTTAGGACACCATTCTGCAATTAGAAATTTATTGAAAATGTGGTGCTTCTGGATAGAGTGACTCCCATTAATTACATTACAGAACTCTTGTCTCTATCAGCTCTGTGCCCTCTGCAGTAACTTCCCCTTTGATGTCCTGACCCCAGCTGTACATGGGATTGGTGGGGGTGGGAGTCAAGCATGGTGACTTCTGATGGAGGATGAGGATCATGGGTAGGGCATTGGGGGACATTTTCTTTCTGGTGGAATCCTGGCATAAGCAGATGAGGAGAGTGATGGGGATGGGGGGGCTGGCAACCCAAATCAAGTTTGCTGCCCAAACAGGAAGGCTCTTTGGCTGGTGTGGCCCGAGAGCTGGACACAAGCAGTGGGAGACCCTCCCTGGCCTCTGAGCCTGAGCTAGGTTCTCTGTCCTCTCCGAGCCTGTTTCCTCATCTGTGAGTTCAGAGGGTTTTTGAGGATCCCCCAATGTGTGCAGGGCATCCTGTTGTACCCTATGGGCGAGTGCAAGGTGGTGCAAGGCCCAGCTATAGCTCTCACTGAGCTTACCCTCTACCTGGGGAAATGATTGGCAGGAATGACTGGGGTAGAAGTTGTGCATGGTGCTGTGGGGGGGACCAGAGTGGGCACCAAGAGCTCTTATGGCTGGGGGGATCTGGAAAGGCTTCCTGGATGAGGTGGCACCCATACTGATGGGCTAGGGCCTTGAGAAGGAAAGGAGCAGGAGGCATTCTGCAAGGGGTGGCCTGCACACCAGCATGGGGAAAGGCTTGCAAGTGGGAATGTGGCGGATGTCCCCAATCATCATCATTGTTCTTCCCCGTTTGGCATGTCTCCAATGCTGTCACTCTAACCTGTGTGGGGAGGGCTGGTGACGGGCTGCCACCCACATTTAGCAGATACAGAAACTTAGGCACAGAGGTTGTCACTTATCTGTTGTCCCATGGCTGGGAAATTTCTGTGCTGGGAATTGATCCCAGGTCTCTTGAATCTTGGTTAGCATGCTGATATGGGGGAAGAGCGGATGGCTCCGTCTGTCCTGGCAGACACTTTGATTCTTAGAAACCCTCTCCAGGGCTTAGAAATACTTATTTTCCAGAGGTCTGTGTCTTTAAAAGAAGAAGGAGGAGGAGAAGGTCCTTTTGATGCATTTCTTATCACTGCCTCCCACCTGGCGGGGCCTCTGGCCACTGTGTTATTGCAGCTGCTTGAGAGAAGGTCGGAGGTAGAGGAGTCCTTGTCAGCTTTCTTTTGGTGCCAAGACTTGAATCTATCCCCTGTTTGGAGACCCTGGAGCTGCAGCAGCCCTGTATAGGGGTCGGATTTGATGTGGTCTGAAGGGTTTGCAGAGGACAGGACAAGGAGCCCGTGCTAGCCAATGCCAAGCTCGACGGACCACTGCTTTTCAGGGAAGCTCCCTGGCTCCTGCCAGCACTGCTCAGGCTTCCCTCAAGGGTCCACACTGAGCTGGGCAGGATCCAATGACTTCCTCAGGGGAGTCTTCCCAGATTTCACCCCAGCTTGAACTTTTCTGGAGCACTTTGGTTGGGTCTCCCCTTTGTCCTTCTCAGCCTTAGCTGGCCTCTGTTTGCAGTGGGCAGATGGCTTGCCAGACACCGTGTGCACAAGGTGGCCAGAGGGAGGGACTCATGGTGGGGAGTGCCTGGCAGGAGGGTGGATTTAGGGAAGTGGCCAGGCCAGGAGGGTCAGGAGAGCATATGTCAGGCCCAGAAGGGGCCTGGCCACTAAGTATCACTGTGGGCACAAGGTGGCCAGAGGGAGGGACTCACTGGGCGAGCAGGGCGCCTGGCAGGGAAGTGGCCAGGCCTGGTGGGTCAGAGAGCAGGTGGCAGGCCCGGGAGGGGCGTGGCCAGGAAGCACTGTCAGGGGAAGCAGATGATTTTAGGTCTGGTTTGGAGGTAAGAGGGAGCCTCTAGGGTCTCCTGAGGAGGGCAGTTGCCATGTGCTTCAGGAGACGCGCTCTGGCAGCCCAGGTGAGGATAGACAGGAGAGTGAGAGGCTTGGGGAGGGAGACCCAGGAGGAGGTGTGGCCACAGTTCAGAGTGCAGGTAACAAGTGCCAGGCTGGCGGCCACAGTGGGGGCAGGAGAGACATTGGCGAGGTAGAAACAAGGTGGGCTCTTCTGGCCTTGTCTCCCCGTGTGTCCCGCTTCCTCCTCTACTTTCTTTTCCCTTGCGGGCTCCCTTGTAGTCTGATTAAACGCCTGCCCTATGCCAGGCCTGGTGCCAAGCTCTGGGGATACAGAGGGAGGCCAGAAGGCCCTGCCTTCAGGGAGCTCACCATCTAATGGGGAAGGTGCCTGCACTGCACACAGAGGGATGGTAAGGCTGGGAAGGCCTCCTGCAGAGGGTGGGCCTGGAGTGAATCTTGAAGGGACCCTTTGCTCTGCTCTCTCTACACAGCTTCAAAGCAGGTGGATGTTTTCCATGGCACTCTAGTCCATCTTCTGGGCTGAGCCATGGACTGGACCAAGCCAGCTGAGGGCACTGCCTGGGGGGGCTTTCCAGGGGCCAGGGGCTAAATGTGACAGGCTTAGCCACTGGTCTGCATGCTTGTAGATAGGGGGCTCGTGCAGGGGAATGTTGGAGGGGGTTCATTCTCTAGATAAGCATAGAAGGGTTTTGTCTGGAAGGGACTGTGGGGCTCACAGATACTTACATAGAGAAGATTGGCTTGGATTGCTGGGCCCTCATGTCTTTGGAAGAGCTTAGTGGTTCTGCTTCTCATACCATTTGCCCCAGTCCTTGTGGATTCCCCCACTTTCCCTCCAAGGGAACAAGCAGCAATAGGGTGTCCTGTGGGCCTCACTGGGAAGACCAGTGTCTCTTTTCCCATCTCGTGGCCTTGTCCTCTCTGGAAGAGGCAGGTGGGTGGCCGCTGTCACCAGGCCAGGGACACTCAGTGAAATCTGCACCCCGAGGACCACCAGGAGACCACAGCATTGAAAAATACTTGGTCTATTTTTCATCTGGCTAGCAAAATGTGTGTGAGTGTATGTGAGTGTGCAAGTGTGTATGTGACTGTGTAACTGTGTATGAGTGCCAGTGTGTGCGTGCAAGTGTGAATGCATGAGAGTGTGTATGTGCGGGAGTGTGCAAGTGTGAGTGTGTAAGTGCATGAGTTTATGCGAGTATGTGTGTGTGTGCAAGTGTGTGCCAGTGTGTGCACCTGCACACACGAATGTGAGATCTACTTCTAAAGTTGGAAAAATGTTCATCTTCCTTTGTTGCTACATGATTCTTCCTTAACCTGTTGCTTTGTTTGGTTTTGTTGTACCGTAAAAAAGCAAGACCCAAGTGACAATTTAGAAGTGGACAATTAGGAAGTAAGCTCCTGAAGATGGCGGAGTAGAAACAGCGAGTCCAAGCCACTCTGCCCCCAGATTACCTCCAAACTATGTAAAAGGGGACTCTGAACAACTTTTGGAGCCCCAGCACCCACAGAACAACACAGAGAAGCTAAACTCCTACTGAGGATAGCCCAGCAGCCCTGCAGGAAGGACCAGCACAGCGGTCTGGGAGCCAGCAGCACAGCACGCAGAGTGCAGCGGGCTGAGCACAGGTCTGCCTGAGTTTCGGTTTTAGCCCCAGGGCGGCAGGGTCAGCAGCCGGCTGGAGGAACCCCAGAACACCAGCAGCCGTGGCGACTCCAGAATTATCAACATAGACATGCCTAAGACAAAGTGAGAGGTTAGTGCCCTATGGACTTTGGGACCAGTATTTGGGGAATGCGTCGGCTTCCTCCCCTGGGGGCTAGAAGGCACTGAGGACAAACGCCATTTTGTAGTTTTCAGAGGCAGCTCCAGCTCCTGGCCTGCGAACTGTAGGGAGATCCAGCGATCAGTCTTGGGGGCGGTAATCGCTCTTGCTTTAACCTCCCTGGATATGGATTGTGATCTGGGGTAGAGATCGTGGGTGGGTTTCCAGCTCGCCAGAAATGGAAGTTATCCCCCACACGTTCGGGAAGAAAATTCCCCTATCTGGCCGCAAAGCCATACTGTGGCAACAAGCCCAAAAGTCAAGTAATTAAGTGGCAACATGCCAAGGCAAAGGAAACAAATTAAACAGAAAAATGCAACCCTAGACTTCTACTTTGGGGGCAAAGACGGTCGAAGCATAGAGCGGGAAGAGCACTGTGAGGTCAGAAGTCCTGCTCCAAAAGCCTCAGGGGAAAACATGAGCGGGTTGCAGGCCATAGAGGACCTTAAGAAGGACTTTAAAAATCAAATAAGAGAAGTGGAGGAAAAATTGGAAAGAGAAATGAGAAGGATGCAGGAAAAGTATGAAATGAGGGTCAACAGCCTGACTGAGGAAAACAACACCTTAAAAAATAGACTAACTCAAATGGCAAAGGAGGCCCAAAAGGGCAATGAGGAGAAGAATGCCTTAAAAAGTCGAATTTGCCAGATGGAAAAAGAATCTCAAAAGCTCACTGAGGAGATTCACTCCTTCAGAGTTAGACTGGAGCAAATGGAAGCTAGTGACTTTATGAGAAATCAAGATGCTGTTAAACAGATCCAAACAAATGAAAGATTAGAAGGCAATGTGAAATATCTCATGGGAATAACCGCTGACCTGGAAAATAGATACAGGAGAGATAATTTAAAAATTATTGGACTGCCTGAAAGCCACGATCAAAGAAAGAACCTAGAAATCACCCTTCAAGAAATTCTCAAGGAAAATTCCCCTGATGTTTTAGACCCAGAGGGGAAAAGAGATTGAAAGAATTTACCAATCACCTCCTGAAAAAGATCCCAAAAAGAAAACACCTAGGAATATTATAGCCAGGTTCCAGAATTCCCAGATCAAGGAGAAAATACTACAAGCAGCCAGGAAGAAACAATTTCAATATTGTGGAAACACAATCAGAATAGCCCAGGACCTGGCAGCTTCTACACTGAGGGATCGAAGGGCATGGAATATGATATTTCAGAGGGCAAAAGAGCTGGGAATGAACCCAAGGGTCACCTACCCAGCAAAACTGAGTATTTTGTTTCAGGGGAAAATAGGGTCATTCAGTGGAATAGAGGACTTTCAAGCATTCTTGAGGAAAAAACCGTAATTGAATAGAAAATTTGACATCCAGACACAAGAATCCAGAGATGCCTGAGAAGGTAATCAGGGAAAAGAAATCAAAAGGAACTTATCAAAGTTGAACTATTTACATTCCTATATAGAAAAACAATAACTGTGACTAATGAAATCTTTCTCACTATGAAAATAATGGAAGAAGGGTGTGTGGTCATATGAATACATATGTGAATGTGTGTGTATATGCTTACAATTATATATGGATAGAGAGCATAGGTTGAATCTGTTGGGAAGGGAGAATACTCAAGGGATGAAATTATGAGGTGAGAGAGGAAAGTGGCAAGAGGAGATGGGGAGAGACAGGGTAGGATAAACTATCTCATGTAGAAGAAGCAAGGGGAAGTGGTTACAAGGGAGGGGGAGAATAGGAAAGCAAAAAAGGCAAAACCACATTCACATTGAATTTGGTTCAAGGAGAGAATGACATACATACTAAATGGGACATCTTAACCTACAGCCAGAATAGGGGGAAGGGGGATGAGAGGAGGGATGATGGCTGGGAGGGCATCTTTGGGGGGAGGGGAGGTTGTAAGTACACACTATAGAAGAGGGACAGGATCAAGTAGGGAATGGACCAGGTGGGGGAGGGGATTAGTGGGAGGGAATTATAAGCAGCCTTGTACAATATATCTACTATGGTAATGTTTTGCATAGCTAGACATGTACAATATATACTGAATTACTTATCTCCCCAGAGGGAATGGATGACAAGGGAGGAAGGAAATGGATCTGAAATTCAACGTCTTAAGATTAAATGTTTCAAATATATATAAATACTATTATTAATACTCTTTTGCTTGTAATTGGGAGATAAGATGTGCAGGCATTGGGACACAAAGATTCACCTTCCGCTGATGGAAAAGTCAAAGGGGGTATGGGAGAAGGTATGGGAGAGAGCAGATTGGAGGAAGCGATATCTTGCAGGACTGCTATTCTGGGAGGATGGGTAGGGGAAAAACGGGGGGGGGGGGAGGAAGAAATGATTGTAACTCAAAATCTGGCGGAAATGAATGATGTAAAACAGAAGTTAATAAAGCATTTGTTTAATTAAAAAAAAAAAAGAAAGTAAGCTCCTTGAGGGGTGGAAAAAAAATTTAGAAGTGGACACCACATGACTGCTCTGGGCCAGACCCCAAATTGAATAGCCCCTGATAAGGGCAGTGCATCTATATGTAAAGGCAAGCCACGTGTTTAATGTCCAGCGATTGCGTAAGTAGGAACTTTTAGAAGCTAAAATCAGCCATTGGTCAGTGTTTTGGTTTTCGTGGCTGCAAGTTTTCCTTCAGTGTGGCTAAACCTGGCAGTTTGCTTACATCCGTGGAGGAGAGAAGGAGAGAACGGATGCTGGTTAGGGGAGGGGGAATGGAACAGGGGAGCCAGAATGAGGCCATGCACAACATCTCCCACTTCTTCTGTGGGTGTGTCAAACCCTTGACATAGTTGGGGCTGCATCATACAGGTCAGGCAGTTCTGTTTCCAAGGGCTGGTAAGTGGGGATCCCTAACAATTAGCAGTTTAACAGAGTTAATAGGGACTTAACAAACTGTAGAAAAATGATTAATGAGTTAGGGTCCTAGAGTCAGGGTCCTACAGTCAGGGCTGTAGTCAGGAGGAGGAAGGGGCCAAGTACAACGTTTTCCTCACTCCTTATGGACAGAGTGTCTAACCCTTGACACAGTGCGGTGGGGCCACATTTCTCATTGGCCATCCAGTTGAATTTCTCCAGTAAAGAAGCTGTCCCATAAAGGACAGGTCTGGACTCTTGGGAAGGCTGTCTGCATCTGATGTAGTCTTTTTCAGATTCCTGGGCTCAGAGCAGGGCAATCTTTAGATGACTAGAGTTCATATGTACAATAGGTATAAGCTGGCACAGCCAGACAGACCTGACAAGAATTCTCAGTAACATATGATTTGACACCAAGGGTACATATAAAGGTTCAGTTTCCCAGCTGTGCAAGACTAGGTCCGAACAGTATAAACAAATAGTTCAGTTTTCTTAGCCACACAGGGATAGGCTCAAGCAATATGATAATGTTTTCTCATAATTTTACAAAATTACAAGATTACATTAAGTCGAATTTCTCAGATGATTTACAATATACTAGCTTTCAGAAAGGTGATTACATGTCACCAAGATAACCAAGAAAACTTACAAACCATACAAATTAACAGAATCCTAATATTACCAAAGTCGATTAACATCCAATTCCCTGTATCCCAGTGACCTGTTTCATTTAAATAATACTTTTGAATCCCAGATGCCTCATGCAGTAATACAATTTAAAAGGGAGTTCTGCTTCTCCAGTTCAGATCTAGGTAGGGATGACTAGATAATTCTGACTTAATATAGATTAGTACAGTCACTTAAAATTAGTTCCATATTTTGAAACTTCAGAGAATTTTCAGTTTATTTTTTTGTTATTTCCGCCTTTCCCAAATCTTGTATCTTGTATACGAATCTTTTACAATACGAAAATCTTTTTAAAAATGATTTCATCTGCCCTTTGTAAAATTATCAGACAGATGCTTTGATAAAGCAACATTAGTTTCACCCCTACCACTATCTTATACAGTCCTCGTGCTAAAATCCAAACCTTTGATCTTATTCCCAAACACACTCAAAGTTTAAATTTACATAATAGATAATTTTTTTGGAAGCCAATTTTATACATCTGTATGTAGTTCTAGAGGAATCATCTAAGTCTGATCCTGGTGCTCTCCTCAGACTTTACTGTCCTAGTAATTAGGCATCTATTTCATTATGTTTTGCCTTCTTACTTATCATCTCCTTTGAAGGATGTTATCTCTATATTTATTTATTAATTTATTTGGCCCTGAATATTACTTCTCAATGAATAATAAAAAAAAAGAGGGACAATGTCATAAATCTTGCCAGAAGGAAAACATTGTTAGCCCTGTTTGATTCCTGGCATGAGTCATCTCTGGTAGTCATTCAGGTAGCCAGCAGGTGCTGAACGCAGGGCTTAGGCATAAATAGTGTGTGGGGCAGTTACCTTTTAAGAAAGAAAACGCACAATTGGGAATTAAAGACAGAGAGATCCCATCTGGGCAGTGTCCAAGGTTGTCTCCAAACTTTTACAAGCACAGACATCCACCTTGAGCAGTTTTCAGCCTTTTGCCCCTCCTATCCCATTATTATTATTATTATTATTATTATTATTATTATTATTATTATTATTATGACAATGATTCCTATAATCAAGGCTTAGAATAAGAGTAAAATTTATAGTCCCCCAAATTATTAAGTAGCAAATAAATATGGACTAGTGTCCTTCAGATAGGGCCATCTATAATTTGATTGAATTCCTAATTATAAAATTAATCTACAAATCTTTGTGCTTTTCTTATTTCTTTTTTTTTTTTAACAAATGCTTTATTACCTTCTGGTTTACATCATTCATTTCCACCAGATTTTGAGGTACAATTTTTTCCCCATTTTTTCCCTAGCCACCACCCCAGAATAGCAGTCCCACTAGATATGCCCTCATCCAATCTGCTGTCTCCCATATCTTTTCCCACACCCCCTTCGACTTTGCCATTAGGGCAAGGTGAATCTCTGAGCCCCAATGCCTGTACATCTTATCTCCCAATTACATGCAAAATAGTATTAATAATAAGTATTTATATATATTTGAAACATTCAATCTTAAGACCTTGAATTTCAGATCCATTCCCTTCCTCCCTTGTTACTCATTCCCTCTGGGAAGATAAGCAATTCAGTATGTGTTGTACATGTATAGCTATGCAAAACATTGCCATAGTAGATATATTGTAAAAGACTGCTCATATTTCCCTCCCATCCATCCCACCCCCCACCTGGTCCATTTCCTACTTTGATCCCATCCCTCTTTGAAAGTGGGTACTTCCAACCTCTCCTCCCCCTAAAATGCCCTCCCCTCCATCATCTCCCCTCTCATCCCCCTTCTCCCTACTCTCCTGCAGGGTGAGATATCCCATTTAGTATGTATGTGATTCTCTCCCTGAGCCAGATTCAATGAGAATAGGGTTTTGCCTTTTTGCCTTCCTGTTCTTCCCCTCCCCTGCAACCACTTCCCCTTGCTTCTTCTACATGAGATAGTTTACCCTACCCTTTCTCTCCCCATCTCCTCTTGCCACTTTCCTCTCTCACCTCTTAACTTCACCCCTTAAGTATCATCCCTTCCCACCAAATTTAACCTGTGCCCTCTATCTGGCTCCCTGAGCACTGCACTGGTCCTTCCTGCAGGGCTGTTGGGCTGTCCTCAGTGGGAGATTAGCTTCTCTATGTCGTTCTGTGGGTGCTGGGGGTCCAGAAGTTGTTCAGAGTCCACTTTTACATAGTCTGGAGGTGATCTGTGGGGAGAGTGCCTTGGATGTGCTGTTTCTACTCCGCCATCTTGGCTCCGACCCCCAAATTCGGCTTTTTAAGGCATTCTTCTCCTCTTTGCCTTTCTGAGCTTCTTTTGCCATTTGAGTTAGTCTATTTTCTAAGGTGTTATTTTCCTCAGTCAGGCTGTTGATTGTCATTTCATACTTTTCTTGCATCTTTCTCATTTCTCATCCCAGTTTTTCCCCCACTTCTCTTATCTCCTTCTTAAGGTCCTCTGTGGCCTGTAGCCAGCTTGTATTTTCATTTGGGGCCTTTGGTGTAGAAGTTCTGACCCCACAGTCCTCCTCCTGTTCCATGCTTTGATCCTCTTTGCCCCCAAAATAGGAGTCTAAAGTTGCATTTTTTTGTTTATTTTGTTTCCTTTGCCTAGGCACATTGCCACTTAATTACTTGATTTTGAGGCTTGTTGCCACAGTAGGACTCTCCCACCAGACAGGAGAGCTTCCATCCCAAACATGGGGTCTTCACAACTTCTGCAGGTTGTGGGTGGCCTCTGTAAAGTCTCCACTTGCTCTGGCAAATTGGATACCCATCCCAGATTTCTCCCCAAGACCACAATCCAGATCTAAGCAGGTTAAAGGAAGAGCAATTAACCCCCAGACTGATTGCTGGATCTCTCTACAGTTCGCAGACCAGGAGCTGGAGCTGCCACTGATGCTGCAAAATGGCCTCTGTGCCGTGTTTCCTAAGCTGCTTTTCTCCCCCAGGGGAGGAAGCAGAAGTGTTCCCCAAATACTGGTCCCAAAGTCCATAGGGCACTAGCCTCTCACTTTGTCCTAGGCATATCTGTGCTGATAGTTCTGGAATCGTCACAGCTGCTGGAGTTCTGGGATCCCTCCAGCCAGCTGCTGGCCTGGCCGCCCTGGGCCTAAGACGGCGGCCCATCTGGTCCTTGGCTCGGCTCCTAGAGAACTGCGCTGTCGCTTCCCAGCGTGCTGTGCTGCCCGCTTTCAGAGCACTGTGCTGGCTGCTCCCTGCAGGGCTGCTGGGCTGTCCTCAGCAGGAGGTCAGCTTCTCTTTGGTGTTCTGTGGGTGCTGGGGCTCCAGAAGTTGTTCAGAGTTCACTTTTACATTGTTTGGAAGTGGTGTGGGGCAGAACACCTTGGAAGTGCTGTTTCTACTTCTCCATCTTGGCTCTGCCCCCCACCTTTCATATTTCTAATCAAACCTTTATTAACTTTCCAAATTTCTCAAACCCATTATCCAGATTAGTCAGCTTTCCTGTACAGTCTTAATCATAAAGCAATATATCTCATAAGTTATGATTCTTTTTACTAACATAGCTGTTCTACACTGGAATCCTAGTTTCCTTGCAAGTTTGTTTATTCTTCCCTAATTATACTCAGTCTGGAAGAGTGATATACTTCAGGAATCTAAAATTTTTACTTCTGTGTTCAAATGCCAATGTTAACTTTTGCTTAGGCCATGCAATAACCACAAATTCGAATTAAAACAGCAAGCTCTCTTCTGCTCTACAACTTATTCCATTAATTTGAATTTATCCTGGTGTTAAGAGAAATAATCACTAAACCTTTATGAAAGAAAAATCAATTGTAAAGTTTTAAATGATATTACAAATTAAATTCCTAGGTACTCGCAGAGTTCCTGGATATCACTAAATTTAGCCTTAAGCAGCTTGCATAACTTTCTGCCCATATTCCGATTTTTAGATGAAAAATGTTAGATTTTCCAGTAAGCTAACACAAAAGAGCTCATGTCTTTTATTGACTAATTGTTCTGATCACAGAAATTTGCAATACAAAGCCTAACCTTAAGTCAGCAGGATGCGTTTTTTCAAATTGTTATACATACTAAAACTTGCTTTAGTGCCACATAGCTAATTAACTTATCACCAGAAACCATTTACATTCTGGAAACCTTCAGATTAACACCATTGTGTTCTTATATATATTTTTTCATTTGCTCAATAAGAGTTCTGCAAGACACATTTCCAATTCACCTTACACAGAGAACCAATCATTCATCTCATTATAATAAGGTAGAAACTATAACTTTAAGTCACTATATATTTCCATAATCACCAAAATTTTAAATGGACAATTAGTTAGCATAGTAAATATCAGCAGTATTATTACTACCTGTTTGCCACCCAAATATAATAGCTTTAAATTATCAGATTTTATAGCATAAAAATCCAATTCACATGCAACACAATCTAGGTTAAAAATTGTTTTAACCTTCTCTGTAATTACAGGTAAAGGTGTAAATACCCCGTTTTCTAATTAGCAGCGATACACATTATAAGACAGGCTTATCAGAATTGATAAAGTAACACTACTGGTTTTATACAATTTTTCTCTGTCTTTTAGTTTCAACAAAATTCAGATTAAAAATTACTTTATCTGGGGTGGCTAGGTGGTGCAGTGAATAGAGCGTCGGCCCTGGAGTCAGAAGAACCTGAGTTTGGATTTGGCATCAGACAATGCACACACAAACAAAAACCTAGCCGTGTGACCTTGGGGAAGTTACTTAACCCCAATTGTCCTCAAAAAAAAAAAAAGCCAAAAAAAATTGCTTTATCTAACACTATTTTTGGCTCATAATGGTCACTCAAGTTTTACAGTGTAAGAGAATCTTACAATTTAGAGATACCATAATAACACAATGACATTATGACATTAATTGCATTACTAAATCATCACATACAAAAATTATTGATAGAAGATTGGGTTCACCAGGTGCAGAGGCTTTTCTCCTCTCCCCACAGTTGCAGAGCCTGTTTGTGGACCCAGGGGTTTGAAAGGAGAGGGGGCTGCCTGCATGCCTAGAGGTGTGGGATTCAAGGTTCCCAAGGGCCCAGGGCTGTTTCCAGTGGGGCTCTCAATGTGGCTACTATGCCCCACCCCCCTTTTTTTTCAAGTTGGGGGAGGGTAACTCAAATTCCCTACTATTCTTCTAACTTTTCACTGCAGTCTTAGCTTGGTTAGATCCGGGACAACAGGGTAAAGGGTCTTAATGGTTCTAACCTCTCACTGTATTCTCGGCTCAGCCAGAGCCAGGATGATGGGGGAGGGCACGGTAGCCCTAGCTGGGAAGAACTGGGACCACAGGAAGAGACTCTTAGTTGCTGTAACTTGTTACTCTGGCCCAGGTCTGGTCAGAGGCAGGACCACAGGGAGGAGAATCTTAGTGGATTTGTTTGACCCTTTTGCTCTAGTAAACTTTACTCAGGTGTTCACTTCTGAGAAACTTCTTTGGAAGTGAGAGCTTTGAATCTGCCAGTCTCGAAGCTTGGCCTGAGGTGTCTCTTTTACAGGTCTGTGTATTTTCCCAATTTGCCTTAGTGCCAAACAGTACTTCTCTTAAGCATCAAATTAAGAGTGAATTCAGTGGCCTTTGAGCTGTGTCCCAGTACACAAACCTTTCTCTTTTAGGTGCAGCCTGAAATGGTTAAATGCCAGTCTGCCTGCCTCTTGGATTGGAGGGGAGAGCTGCTCATTTTTGTAACACTTTAATGTCTAAGGCCCAGTACTCTTAGCACTTTAAAAGAAAAGATTAGGAAATGCATATATTTTAAGTTAAAAACACAGGGTTCAGAGGCCTGGAGACCAGGGTGCAGGGATTCCCAAAGAAGACCAGGTGCAGGGGGCTACCTCCTCCCCTACCCCAATGCCCACGGGGGAGGAGAAGGACCGGCAGAGGGTAGAAAACTCGCTCTGCGTGGAACCTTTTCTTTAAGTTTTGGAGACCAAATTTCTTACTAAGCTTGTTTTATTTAGAAATCCCCTTCACAGATCACTTTGCACAGGATCTCCAAGGCACTGGATATATTTTCATGAACATTTCCAGGCCAGTTTTCCCGGCCTTTGTAGAAGACACATGGCTGTGTGTCCCTGACTCTGCCTTCTTTCAGGGAAGGTCCCTGTCCCACCCCCATTCTGCCTGGATAGGGGGAAAGGAAGGCATGGGGTGCCCCATCTCACTTAACCAGATGAGCTAAAGGGCTTGCCTGCCTCCTTCTCCTTTCCTGAAACAGTTGACATACCCAAAGGACTGACTCCTCTCTCTCTCTCTCTCTCCATCCCATCCCCTCCCTCTCTACCAGGCTTCTGGAAGAGAGCTCCTCCCCCCCCCAGCTCTGCTCTCTTCCTCCCACCACAACCAGCAGCAGTGGGCTTGGGGTGTGGGCTTGTACCTTCTCCCACCCGGGCCAACACAGCCATGCACCTGCCTCGGTCTGACACCAGAGATAGGCTGGCCAGCTGCTCATGGGCCCTCACAGATTGGGCCCCAGCCACACCAGTGCAGAAGGGATGCCAGGAAGCCTTCACCCTGCCTCTGCTCCCTCTGCTACTGCCACTCCTCCTCACTCCCCCCTTTTTTATCTCTCTCTTTCGTCAAAGGGAAGACAGAGAAAGTTGCCTTCCAAGAATGTTCAGCAGTTGCCCTGTCTGTCCTTGAACACGCAGAGACTTACACACACACACACACACACACACACACACACACACACACACACACACACACTCACTCACACACATACACAAGACTCACATATACTAACACTCATGGATACACCAGACTGCAGGCCAGGGTCTCCAGTACAACTGCTCTGCCCCAGAAGGCCCACCTGACGTCTGGGCATCAGGGAGGGGATGTCCCCCTGTGGGGGGACTGCCCCAATCTCCAATAGGACCAGTGTTCCCAGAGACAGGAACCAAACAGAAAGTCACCCCTGGAGGCTGCAGAGGGCCAGGTCCACAGAGCCAAAGTGAGATTTGCTCAGTGTGGTGGATAGTCTGGGCTCTCTCAGCCTGGAGTCCTGGGGTCCTTGAATATCCCAGGGGCCGGCTTCCCTAGAAGTCAAAGCCTAAGAGCCTCCTTCCCCAAGGCCTAGGTCTTCCGTGGTTGGGTCTTGGGCAGTGACATGGAACACCACCAATCTCGCTGGGGCCTCCAAATGTTGTGCCCTAAACAAGGAAGACCCAAGTGACAGTTTAGAAGTGGACCCTTTATTGGTGCCACATGACTGCTCAGGGCCAGACCCCAAATCAAACAGCCCCCAGAAAGGGCAGTGCATCTGTATATAAAGGCCAGCCACACGCCTGAGGGCCAGGGACTGTAAGCAGGGGCTTATAGAAGCTAAACTCAGCCATTGGTCAGTATGTGTGCCAGTTGAGTTTCCTTAGGCAAGGCTGAACCTGCCGTTTGCTCATTGCTGTGAAGGAGAGAAAGGATGCTGGTTACGGGAGGGGGCAGGGAGTAGGGCAGCCAGAACGAAGCCACACCATAGTCTATATGGGGCTGTGTTTAACTGATGAGAAGATGTTACTTAAAAAGAGATAAGGGATGGAGCCATTTTTCCAATTAGCGCAGCCTACCCTCGGACCATGGCAGGGGCTGTTGATGTTTTCAGCTACTGAAACTCCTTACAGATGGCCCAGGGCCTTTTATCTAAACCAACTTGGTTTCCTTTTTGGGTTTGGGAAGAATTGCAGCAGCATCCAGTAATCCCTCATTCATGTTTACTCTTTGTGCCAGGGAGCTGGGGGCGGGGCGGCCCTGAGGCCGGTGCTTCCTTGGCCTTGGGGGCTAGGGATCTGGGTGGCCTCCCGAGGCTAGTACCAACTTGGCTTTGGGGGCCAGTGAGCTCCCAGGGGAGGAGGAAACTCCTCTAGGCTTCTCTCCCACCAGAAAATTTGAGTCTAAGCATTTGCTGGCTTTGTTTTACATTTATGATTAGTGTTTTTATAGCATGCTAATACAGCAATTAAGTTTTCTGTAGTTCTGTCATTTAAAATTCATTGCATACTTGAACCTATTCATTTGCATAATTCTCAGTCTTGCTTAATTATCTGAAGGCCCTAACTTGCATGTATGTTTTCTTTCAGACACCAGGGTGTCAGGAGTGAGGGAAGTGGGTGTATTTGTCAGGACTGCTGCGTTTTTTCAGACCCTGGCACATTTGCCTTTGGACTTCCTTTTTACCCAAGTGAGAGGCATGTGAGGCCCTATTTCAGTAGTCATGGCCCAGATTCCTACGTGAGGCAGTGCCCTGGTTCACCGGAACGTTTCTGAGCTGGGAGTCAGAACACCTACGTTCTAGTTGGGACTGGGTTGTACCCCTTAGAGGGGGTGTGAGGAGGACAATGCTGTCAGCTCTTCTCCAGGACTGACCTGAGACTGTTGGCATTTGGAGGAATGTTCCCTTTTAGCCAGGGATGCAGCCAAGATGACCAGTGGTGCTCATGCTGCCATGTAGCGTCTGTGCTCTGAGATTCCAAGAGGTCTGGCCCCAGCTGCTCCTCTTGGTAAGTGACTGCTTGCCCCTTTCCCTGTCCATGTCATAGCTGTCTGAAAATCTCCAGAGAGGTTCCTTGCTCTCCATGGGTGGATTGGAGACCGGCAGACATGGGAAGAGAGGAACACTGTTTCACTTGTACCTCAGGGTGTTTGAGAAGAACACAGGGGAAAGGGGGCAGGCTGAATGGGCAGACCAGTGGCCCACTGGATGTAGAGCTGGGCTTAATGGGAGAGAGGAGCTGGTTTCATGGCTCAGCTCTGCTCTTTGCTGCCTTGCTGAGCTGGGGTCCTGCCTCCCTGTCCCTCCATTTCCTTGCCTGAAAATTGAGGGCTAATTCAGCCCTCAGCCCATGGTCCTGGGGGTAGTCCGAGTTAGTTACCCTTCTGAATTCTGGGTGGTTTTAGGTGGGTTTCACTTACCTTGTTTTCCTAGACCATCCAGTAATTCCCCCTCACTCACAGCAGCTAAAGAAGATGATCACTAGGTGGCCTGGGTGGTAGAACACCTGTTCCCCCCCAACCCACAGTGCACAGGCAGCAGGCCCTTCTCAGCCTTAGACAATTTGTATTGTCCTGTTGAAGGCATTTAACAAGCCCTGGCAGAAAGATAATCCCTCCTCAATACCGTACCTATAAGGGGGGGCTGAAAATGGTTGTAGGAGGTTCTGCTGCGGAGCCAGGGACTGTGGGCAGGATAAAAACAAGGGGAGCTCTCCACAGCAGCTTCTGAAGAAGGGGCAGGCCCTGGGAGTAAAAAATCTGGCCTGTAGGAGGTGAGATTTTAGTGGGGACTTAAATGAAGCAAGTGAGGCCAGTGATGGGAGGAGCGGAGTGAGCATTTCAGGTGTGGGGGACTGAGGGCCAGGGAGACGCTTGGTCTGGGAGTAGAGGGTCTTGTTCCTCAAATAGCCAGGCGGCCTGGGTCACTGGATAGGGAGCAAGGTGTGAGAAGACTGAAAAGGCAGGAGGGGACTGGTTTAGGAAGGGCTTCCAAGGCCACACAGGGCATTTTGTGCTGGCTGCCTTTTGTTTTTGGAGGCAGAGAGAGTCCCAGAGGTTTATTGAGTGAGGGGGTGAAGTAGACAGTGACCTTTATTTAGTGAGTAGAGTGCTTTTGGTATGCCCAGCACTGTGCTAAGCTCCGGGGATGCAAAGAAATGAAAAAGACAGGGGCCCTGGAGGATCTCAGCCTTCTGGGGGAGACCCCACATCTCAAGAAGCTCGGAGGGTAGAGGGTGTGGCAGCCAGGTGGGAAATCATGAGAAGTGGGAGGTCTGAGCTGATTCATCTGGCCAATAGGAACTTTGTGGAGCCTGGGGACAGACAATGGAGGAGTCAATGCAGTTAGCCTCCCGTAGGACTCACAGCTGTTTGCCCTTTGAGGTAGGTTAAGCATTGCCTCCGCCATCTTTCTTTTCTGCTATCAATCCGTATTATCCTATGGAAGGCCTTTAACAAGCACAGGCAGGCCAAGGACTTTGGAGAAAGGCCAGATGAAGAATGCTGGCCGGGTTCTATCAGGCACAGAATTAATTCTGTGTCCTTGGTTCCAGCAGGAGTAAGTTTCTTCATTTTGCATAACATGAGATACTTGAACCCCCAGGGAGTGCTTTGCTAACTGGTGATCCTGAGATATGGCTGGGCTCAAGTGTCATTCAAGAAGCAGAGGTAAGAAAAGAGGGCCTTTCTGGCATGGGGACGCGCCCATGCAAAGGCCTGGAGGTGGGAGATGGAGGTTTTGCATGAGGAGTGGCAAAAGGCCAGCACAACTGGAGTGTGTCAGTGTGTCCTGAGCTTGGCCAGCAGGGTGGAGCCAGGTCGTGGAGGGCTGCCTCTGGGATTGCTTTAGCTGGCCCCGGGCCCAGGGAGAGCTGACCTCTGGTTTGTTTCCATCTACACCATCCATATCTTCTATGTGTGGTAGGTTTTTTTCATGTATTTTTCTCTCTGATCTGGGTTCCTGGATTTGAGCACAGTGTGCCTGGCCACGCAGTAGGTGGCTTCAGAAGTGCTTTCTGCTGACTCCCCGAAGTGTTACTGTCCTCATCTTATGGATGAGGATGTTGGGGGATCGAGGCGAAAGTCATTTGCCCAGACTAGTCTCTCCCCAAGTGAACCAGCACTGTGTCTCCTGGGCTTGGTGGCTCTCACCCGTCCATCTAGTCCAAGGCTCTTCCTTGAATTCCCTTCCCTGTCATCCAGGGCCTGGTGGTCCCAGCAGAGCCTCTGGGTCAGTGTGATCTTCTTCCTTGTAGACTGCACTAGAGCTCTGTGCGCTGGGTCCTGGGGTCCTGCTGGACTCTCCCCTCCCCGGGCCTGTGCTGACAGATTCCCTGCTCGCCTCCTTGCCTCCAGTGGCTTCTCTCCATCTACCCAGGGGGTCTTCCTCCCATGCCTTCATCTGCTCCTTACCCCCTGTCTCCAGCCTCTTCTTTTAGTCTCATTTCATCATAACGGCCTTGATTTGGCCACATGTCCTTGCAGTAGCCATTCTGCCTTCTGCCTCAGTGCCTTGACCCCAGCCTCCTGGCTGCTCCTTGAGTAAGACAAGGCATTTCCCATGTCTGGAGTGCTGTCCCTTCTCCGCTTCAGCCACTGACCTCCTTGGCTGCCTCCTTCAAGCCCCCCTCATTCTAGGGCCTTTCTTCCTTCTTCTGCTTTTTTATCCTGAACATAGTTTATCTGATTGTGTGCTTCTTGAGAGTGGGAATAGCTTTTGTCCCTTTTATGTATCCCCAGCGCTGAGTACTGTGCCTGGCATATAGTCGGTACTTAATTAATGCTGACTGAATTGCACTGAAGTTGCTGTTATTTTTTAGAAGGTAGGCAGAATTCTTGTTTTGTTGATCATACAGTTTCTTTGTTTATTAGTATTTCATCCCCTCCTTACATGTAAAAGCTATTTTTAACATCTTTTTTTTTGAAGCTCTGAGTTCCAAACTCTCCCTTCCTCTCTCTGCACCCCCCTCATGGAGAAGGCAAGCAGTTTGATAGTGGTTATACGTGTGTAGTCATGTAAAACATTTCCATAATAGCCATGTTGTGAAAGAAAACACAGACAAGAAAAAGAAAGTAAAATCAGGTCCTGCTTCAGTCTGTGTTCAGATGTGGGCCGTTGCTTCCCGTGGGAGTCCCAAGTCCTTCCCAGCTGTCTTGGCTGGTCCTTTGCCTCAGCAGCTGCTTGGGCCTTATGGCCTTGGAACTCGGATTAGGTTACTACAGTCTTGTCTATGGAGGAGCTAGCAGCACCCCTCTGGACTCTGGGGACAGAGTCGCTTTGCCTTAGGTAGCTGTAAAGTCTCTCGCTCCCTTCTGGAGGATTTTCATTTCCCTCTCAAATACTAGTTTACAAGCAGTTGGGGTGGAGTCGCTGTCCGTGCTGCCCCCATTACATCTTCACCCCAGATGGGTGTCTTCTCTAAGCAGAGACTTCTGCCCTGGGAAGGCAGGCCCTACATACCCCACTGGGCTCTGAGCCACCAGCCCAGCAGTCCTGGGAAGGAACCTGTGATTACACTGAAAATCACTCACTTGGGTGTAGCCCAGGTGGGGCCAAGGAAGACAGAAGGCTGTGTATATAGAGTGGCTGTCACAGCCCTTGTTGGAAATAGTAAATAACTGGAAAGACAATGGGTGTCCCCAGCATGTCAGACAGTTCAGTCACTTGTGCTGTATGGCTGTGAATAGTACTTAGGAAACACCCACTGCATGCCCAGCACTGTGGCTGCCTGTAGCAGAGTGGTGAGGTCCTGGCCCTTGGGGAGCTTCTCTGCTGAGAAGAAGAGACCATCCACTGTGGGAGGTAGTGGGCAAGGTAGCCCAGGGGGCGAGGATGGCTTGGTTTGGGCAGCCAGTCAGATGTCTCTGGACATGCCCCTTCCAGACCCCGTGGTTGTGCTGATGTGGTTATGGTTCTTAGAGCAGCATTGGGAAATGAGTGCTGTGCATGAGGATGGGGTTGGGGCTGGGGTGGACAGTTTGCCTCAGTGAGGTGTCCAGGATCATAGCAGCCCTTTCTTCCTTCATTTAGCAGTCAGGACCCACAGAAGCCAGGGCAACAGTTCTAGAAGCTGAGTGGATTAAGTCTTCTATGGTTTGGGGCACCGCTGGTACTCTAGAGGGTGCCTGGCATGAAGCATGGTAGGAAGACCCCTGCTGAGGCCCCAGATAGGATGTAATGGAATTCGAAGATTCTCTGGTATGAGACAAAGATGAGGGAATTAGAGGAAGGGGGACTGACCTGGAAGAGGCTGGGTCCTAGAAGAGTGTCTACAGTGATCTCTGGGAAGGACTCGACCCCAGATCTATGGCCTCTGCCAGGCTGGACTTGGGAGCATAGAGGGGCAATGTGCCTCCTGCTTGTGGGCAGCACATCTGTAAGAAGGAGGCTGCCTTTGTGATCCTCAGCAAGGTGATGTGTCCTTGGCTTGGCTGAGGCTGCTGGGGCCTCTAGTGGAGCTCACCAGACTTGGCCCATGGGCTTCTCCTGTCCCATTTTTTTCCAAGCCCACCTTGCTGTCCTCTGTGTCCAGCTTCATAAAGTGTGCCCCTTCTGTGTGCCTGAGGGCTTGTGCTTTTAAAATGTGAGCTTATAGGGGCAGCTAGGTGGTGCAGTGAGTAGAGTGCGGCCCTGGAGTCAGAAGGACCTGAGTTCGGATCCGGCCTCAGGCACTTAACCCACACAAACAAAAACCTAGCTGTGTGACCTTGGGCAAGTTACTTAACCCCAATTGCCCTAAAAGGGGCGGCTAGGTGGGGCAGTGAGTAAGAGCGCCGGCCTCGGAGTTGGGATGACCCGAGATCAAATCCGGCCTCAGAAAATGAGCACCCACACATAAATAATGACTAGCCGTGTAACCTTGAGCAAGTTACTTAACCCCAATTGCTTAAAAGAAAAAAGTGAGCTTATAAACAGACTGGTGACTGACCCCTTTTCTTCTCTCATAAGGGTTACCTCCCTGCGAATGTGGATCGGAGAGAAGGCACCCTGCGGAGAAAGCAAAAAGAGTATTTTGCTTTTATTGACCAATATTATGATTCTCGGAATGATGAAGCTCACCAGGACACCTACAGACAGGTGAGAGCCTTTTGGAGATGCCTCTTCTCTATGGCCTGGGTCCTTTTTCAGCTTGTGGCTTATAGTCAGGCATCTCTGTATCCCACCTTACAGTTTAAATGGTAACCGAGTTTGCTATCACCTCAGTGAGCATTTTCTCCATTTGCATTTCTGCCTTTGTTTGCTCTACCCTTAAACAGTTCCTTCCTAATCAGGTAATAGTTTCCACTGAAGAGCCAGACCACCTTCTGTTCTCCAAACATACCTTTTATCTTCCCTCCTTTGCACCTTTGCCCATGCTGGTTCTCATTCCTGATGAGTCTTTCTTCCCCGTCTTGGCCTGTAGAATTTCTTCCTGTGCTTTAAAGTCTAGTTCAGATGCTGCCCCCTACCCCATATGTGTGGGGCCTTCCCTCTTGCCCCCCTCACCACAGATTTTGTCTGTAGAGGGTTTTGGGAAGATTATTTTTCAGGGTCTCTTCTCCAGGAACAGACAGCCTGAAAGTTGGCTTGATGTCCATTTTTCTCAAACCTTGAAGGTGCTTTGCTCAGGAAGGGGCTCCTTTCCCTGCCTGAGCCTTGGCCCTGGTCAGCTTCTCTTAGTATTTTTTCTTGATGGCCTCTTAAGGCTTTGCCCACCCAAGGTGTGGAAGGCCCTTTTTGTCTCGGTCCTCTCTGCCACAGGCTCTGCTTTGCACATAGTATGTCCTCAAAAACTCTTGTTGGTTCAAATCCAGTAGTGGTTTCTCTCTAGTGGATTAGGCCCCTGATGCTCTGCTGAGGCCCAGGACTGTGCCCACTGCTTAGTGCCTTCTGCTCCCTCTGCCCCTTAGAGACATGAGCAAGTTGACCCCTTAAAAAAAATAAGGTGGTGGTGTTCCTGTCCCTCTTACATCATGGTAGTATCTCCTTCCCAGAAAGAAAGGTAGGAGGTGGGGCCTCTGGCTTGTTCGGATTTGCCTTTCTCTTGCATACCTGCCGTCTGCTGCCTTCTTTGATGTGGTTGTGGATTCTTTGTCATTCTTCTTTGGAGAACTGTTTATATCCTTTTACCATTTATTTATTGGGGAATGGTTCTTAGTCTTACACACACACACACACACACACACACACACAATTATATACATTATAATATATAGTAAATATTAAATATAATATATAAATATTATAAATATATAAAATTAAATATATATTTATTGGTTATCTTGGATACCAAACTCTTATCAGAGAAGTTTGATACAAAGTTTTTTTTTTCTCATTTGACCACTTCCCTTCCTATCCAGGTGCATTAATTTTGTCTGCATGGAAGATTTTCAGTTTCATACTGAGGACACAATATTATGTTACTTAAGTTCCTTTAATCTTTTTTTTAAGATGACCTTGTTCTCACTGGTTCTTTTCCCCTCATCCCTGATCCCCATTTCTTGTTCAGTGTTCCCCCTTACTTTCCTCTCCTTTAGCTAGTCCTGTTCCTTAGTTTATTTTTGTGCCCCTTTACAAAAAGGATTTCCCTCACTCTCATCATTATCCATTTTCTTTCTATTTACTTTAGACCATCATTCTCTGATTCATAACCCCTACAATTATCTGTATCTATAATTATGTTTTCTTTGTATTCTTAATGCTATTCAAGGTATCCACTCTAGGGTCTACCTTGTAGGTGTGGAGTTTAAAAAGTTTTGAGAGATGTAATTTCTGAGTAATTTAACCATTTTATTAATAAGGCCAGAATGCTTATTAATAAAAGGATGGTCATTTGGCTATCTCTCTCTTAGACCAAAGACTATCATGGCCACAGGCTCACAGCTTATATGGTCATTGGAAGAGGGTTATTTCCAAGAGTGGCAATCAACTCTGATAGGTTAACAATTAATGAGAAAATGAATATTACAATGAGGGGCTGGACCTGCATTTTGATTATGTCACCTACTTCCAAGTTACCTCCAGCCTCAGGCAAAATCTTTTCAATGAATTTTTTCCCCACACAGAACACAATGCTGACTTCTTCTCATGGGTAGGGTTTGAACAAGAAAGTTAGTCCAATCTCATTATCAGTAATGTTTTTCAAGAGACTGAACTTTTAAAATCAGGACTTTAGAAAAGGGAGCGTCTCCCCAAATCACTGATTATTAATTATCATTTTTCTCAGAGGTGCTTTCTGCCACTGTCTTTTGGGGCTTGCCCCATGGATTCTCCTTTTCCAGAACAATGCCAAATTTTTATTATTGGTAATGTTAGCTAGCATTTATATAGCCCCTACTATGTGCCTGGCACTGTGCTGAGTGCTTTATAAATATGATCTCATTTCATCCTCACAACAGCTCTGGGAGGGAGGTGCTGTTATGATCCCCAGTTTGTGGATGCCATATCTAAAGTAAACAGAGTTAAGTGACTTGCCCAGGGTCATGTAGCTAGGCATTGTCTGAGGCCAGATTTGAGCTCAGATCTTCCTGATTCCAGGCCTTGTGCTCTATCCACTGTGTTGCCTAACACTTCCCCGTAGTAAGGTCTCTCCCCCACCTCTGTTTCTCTTGGTAACCTTTTTTTTTCCTCCTACATTAGCCTGGAAATCTCTCTCTGTCCATATTCTCCCATTCCTTCAGGTGCCAATGGTCCATTTGATCCCTCTTTTTCCCTCCCCCATACACATAGAAAGTATCTAACTGGTCTCTCTGTTGTCTCTCCCTGCCTGCTGCATTATTCACTCTCCCTGCATTTCTGTGGTTTGGGGTGTTTGAGCAGCATTACTGAGCATCCATCTTTTGTTCTGTGTGGTTAAGCTCCGATTAGGAGGAGAGGTCACCCTGGGCTTCATCCTGTGCTCTTTGGAACACAACAGTCCGTTCTCACCTCTTCTAGTGGTTATGGAGTAGGCTTGTGTTATTCAGGTGTCCTCGGGGAGCTTGTTTATAAATTGAATTGTTAAATTGCACTACCCTGTGTCTTGGAGTTTGTAGCTTTGGGTGTTTCCCTGGAGGTGATCCGTCAGTTCCTTCCATTAGAATTCCACATTGTACGTTCTGAAGTTCCGGGCAGTTCTTCATTTCCATCATAGTGTTGTTGATCAAGTTCTTCTCGGTGGTCTCATGTGCTTAGGTTATCTCTATGCATTCTGTCTTCGAGATCTGTAGGTCTTACTTGCATAGTGACCTATTTTCTTTAATTGTTTATTTCCTTCTCTTTTGGGTTTTCCTTTCCTTCCCCGACTGTTGTTCTCTTCCGTTTCTTTGGTGAAGGTTCTGGTTTTTCTATTCTGTTCATTATTTCTGCTGACCAAGCCCTAAATTCTGCTCTCATAATTCTTATTTCTCTTTTAAGTCACGCAGGAACAGCGTATTGTGGTTTCATGCTCTCCTCACATTCCACAGGCTCTTCTGTCTTGCCAAGTGTTGGCTCGTTTTCCTTTGTTTGATGGTATTCATAGGTGCCTGAATGTGTTTCTTGGTTTGGACACCATATTTCCTTCTGTGGTTCTGATTTTCCTACTGATTTATCTGTTTATATTCAAAGGACATAAGAAGGGTCCCCTAAGCTGTGATAGCTCTAAGAGGCCACACCGCGCTGTTCCTCCAGAAGCTCTATATGGAACTGATCAGGGATGGTCCCAAGCCTTGAAGCACTTCTGAGATGATGAGGCTCTTTCTCCTGTCTTAAACTTGGCTTTGGGTCCTCAGCTCTGTGGTGGGCTGGGCTGTGGGAGTGACCTTCTCAGGGTCAATGGCACATCAGGAGGGTAAATGAACTCTTCTTGGGCCCCAGGCCTGGACCCGGGAAAAGTAGTTTGCAACTTGCTGGGAATAGATGAGCACTTTGTATTTCTACTCTACCAGGGCCTGGGGCGGGGTGGGGATGTAGACTCCATATGATTTCCTTACTTTGTTTAATATAAAATGGGTTCAGTTATGGTTTCTTGAGTAGTCATTTGACAGACGGTGTGCATACTGAGAAGAATATTTAAATTTGATTTACACTTCTCAGCTTGTTCCTCATTGGCATTAGACTAGCTTTACATGGACTCACTGTGATTGTCATTCACCGTCTACTTTGCAGGAATGAAAAAGTGGTTATGCTCCTATTAAACAAAAAGTCATGTTTTCAGTTGGTGTGCTTTGTTCCTCCTGTGTGTTTCAAGGGTAAACTTCTTATTCTGCTGAGGTGGTGAACAAACCTGCTTTAGAAATCATGTCCAGACTTCTTGTTTTGTGAATTTCAGTACAGTTTAGATGCTTAATAAATGCTGATTGATTGATTGATTCTCTTCCTGTTACGTGGATACTTTGGTCCTGTTTGCATCTAGATCCAAGGACTGAAAACGCAACATGTTGGGGACCCATGGCTGATCTCACCTGGGCTGCCAAGCTAATGTGCCCTTTGTGGTTCTTTAATAGCTTAGAGAAAAACCCAAAGTCCACTTGCTTTAGAGGGTGAGAGATTACCCCAGAAATGACCTCCCAGATTGTGTGGGAAGAAGTGTTAATGACTTGTCCTTGTATCAGCAGTTCGGGCCAATTTTCAACTTTTTCCTCAGGTGGCTTTTATTTATGTAAGGCTCTGTGGCCAGTCATCAATATCTCTTTGAAAAATAACAATCTTAATATTCTGATGGTTCTTTCACAGGAAAATTAAGTACAGGAAACATGAAACTTTATTCAGTTGCTATAATAGGTGACAAAGGGTATTTCAGTTCCATATTATGAATAACCAATGAACATCTTTCCAGATTGTTAACCTACTTTGTGCTTTTAGAATAGAAGGTGTCCTTTCTCCTGGCCTGGCCTCTGTTGGCTGGCTTGGCAGCTGGGCACTCAAGGAGGCTCAGCAGGGCCCCTTCCTTTCCTCCTTTGTCCCCAGTGTGTTTTGTAGCTGCCCCTCCTCCCCCTTGTCGGGGCTCCGCCATGCCAGATAGAGCTCTCATGGCTTTGTGCCTTGTGCCCATTCTCCTTCTCCTCTAATCTCTCTTCCAAATACCCAGGCTTGCTTTTTTTAATGGTTCCAGAGCCTTGATTTTAGCAATGCGTGAGATTTCTGGTATGGAAACTCCCTCCATTGAAGCTTGCCAGCTGCTTCTCTGGCCCTTGTAGTGCTAAGAGTTGGGGACCCAGAAAGGTTAAGGGCCTTCCCTATGGTCACAGAGGAGGCATGTTTCAGAAGCAGCTTTCGCACCCAGGCCTTGCTGAGTCCAAGGCTGAGCAAGCTTGCTTTCGTTGCTACCTTTTTTCATGCTCCTTCTCTCCACGTTAGCTATCACTGCCATTTTGATCCTGTATCTTTTTTATGCCAGACCTTATACCTGTCCGATACAGTCCAGGTTGCTTCCTGAGATTTCTCAGGTCCTGTCTAGTCTGGACCCAGCTTTTCTTTTATAGGCTTATAGAGCATAGATCTGGAGAAGGGACTTGGAAGGCCACCTTGCTAAGCCAGGTGGGATGCTTGCTTTCTAACAGCATTGGGGTGGGTTAGTCACAGTCTCTTCTGCCTCATCCTGAACTGCAATTGAAAACAGTTGGACTGTTTTGTATCTGTCCGCCTCCTTACAGTTCCCACAGCACTTGGCTATTCCTAACCTTCGGCTAATTACCTAGTTTGACATAAAACCTTAGAGTGGTTTTAATAATCGTTTCTCTTGTTGTTGGCAGTTTGGAACATATTTCCATGTGATCATTTGTAGTTTGTAATTCTTATTTGGAAAGCTCTTTGATGATGTTCTTTGGCCTGTTGGCAAATGCCTCCCAGTGTTTTATATTTGTATCAATCAGTTCTCCTATTTGTTTGATACCAAACTGTTAGTGCTGCTTTAGGATGCAAAATTTTTTTGCTGCTTTATGAATTCTTTCCTAATTATGCCTTCATTAGTCATTAAAAGCTTTTGAATGTTCTATAGTAAAAATTTCTACATGAAAGATACCTGCTCTTCATCCTCTGTTAATTTTTTTTGACAGTGTCACCTTTTGTGATTTAGTTGTACACCTGTTTTGAGTTTTTGTGATATGTGATATAAGCTGTTGGTCTAATCCTAATTTTTGCCCTGAAGAGTTCCCATTTTCCCATCAGTTATTGTCCAAAAGGGAATAGTTGTCCAGTATTGTAAGTGTTACATCTCTGATCAGTTAATTGGCAGGCCAGTGGATAAGCATTCATGGGGTGGCAGGCACTGTGCTGGGCATGGGGTAGACAAAGAGAAAAGCCAAACTCTGCCCTTACGTGTCTGACCATTTCTTTGGAGAAACAAGAGGAAGGATTCACGGAAGGCCTCATGGCAGAGGCCGGGGTGCATGTCGTCATGGACTCGTCTGACTTGGGCTCAGCTTGGCTGGGTTTAGTCTGCCAAGCTCCTGACAAAAAGCCATTCCACCTTGCAGCCTGGCTGATGTCTGGCTTGACCTTTCAAGGTTGGAGCACCTGCCCAGACGTGGGAGGACCGGCTGAGAGCCTGCCAGGGCCACGGGCTGAGGCGTCAGTCTGAAACGGTGGCAAGTCCGCTTGCGTCACAGGCGAGGCCCTGCCACATCATTTTTCTTCTTAATGTGCCGCATGGCAAATTAAACCGCTCACTTCTAGATGTAGCGGAGTAATGAGCAGTCAGTTCTCTGCCCAGTGGGATTTTATTATTATCTTTTCAGAGGCACTTTTGGAAATTTCCAGTCACCCTGAAGAGTTCAGGAGCTTCATAAAACCTCCTCGGCACTTTCTCTATTAAGCAGTTGGTCAGAAATAGGAGACTTTTCTTGAGTAGATTTCTGTGACACATGTAGCTCATTAATCTTCCTAAAAGTTGAGAGTAAAAACAACTTCTCAGATTAAAAGTGCAGGCGGGCATTTGGGGGCAGGCAGCATGTAATGAATCCTGTTATTTGGACATGCTTAATTGGGTGTTAACTGTGGGGATGGCATGGGCTGTTTTTTAAGGCCTTTTAAGTCAGTTATCTTTGCCTCGTAATGACAGCCCTGTGTGGTTAACTGCCAGAGAATGGGGCTGTCTGGGTGCCGGTGCTGGCACGGTGGGCCACCGTAGGGCCTGTCTGACCTGGTCAGATGCTGGTGCCTAGCCCATGCTGCCTGGTGCTTGTTTTTATTGGTGTGAGTCAGACTCTGTGGTCCAAGAGAGAAGCAGGCCCCTTTGGAGCATGGGTCAGTGACCCTGCCACTCCCCCACTCCTCCCTGAGGCCCACCTTCGGCCCTCTCCAGTCTGTCCTCTGGCCATGTCCCAGTGGCTTCTGGGTGCCTGTTCTACCACCATGTTAAGTTCCGTTGTCTGAGACAGAGCCCTGTGTTTGTAGTGGGAAGGCATCATTGCAGGCCATGCCCCAGCCCCTGCCAGGGAACCATCCGACGGGCTGTCATTCCTGGCCCTGAAGCATCTCTCCTGAATGGGGCAGTGGTTTTCCTGTCTTTGCAGGCGTGGCCTTTGGTCACTTCAGTTGTGGGACTAAGCTGCGGCCCTTCCTTCCACCTGGGCCTTGGGCTGTCCGGTGGCCTCACTGGCCGTCATTCTCTGTCTTGGCCTCTGATGTCCAGCCAGACTGGCCTTCCCTGCTCCTTAGACAGGCCTAGCTCTTTTTGTCTTTTCATCCTCAGCATTTAGCACTGGGCTGGGCACATGGGGAGCACAGGAGAATGTTTTCATTCATTCATTCACCAACTTGAACCTCATTTAATCCTTATTACCCAGCTTGTAAAGTCGGTAGGTATTATCCTCACAATTTTAGGGATAAAGAAAGTGAGACCCAGAGAGATTCAGTGACAGATTGAAAGTCAGAGAGTCAGTAGGTGGTCGAGGGAAGCCTTGGCTTAAGTACAGGCCAGGCCTGAGTTTCTCAGTCTCTGACATCAGAGTCCTAAGAAGATTTGAGCTCAGGTTTGTGTTTTGGCCTTTCCCAGAGCTCTGTCTCCCTCTCTCTGGGTCTTTGGGAAGATAAAGGACGGGGCGGGGGCGGGGGGGGGGGGCGGGCGGGCGGCTTTCTCTTTGAACTGTGAGAATCTCCCTGCCATCCTCAGCCTGCTCTCGCCCCACCTCTCTGTTCTCACCTTCTGAGTCAGTGTTCTGCTGTGTGTTCACACACGTTCTTCCCAAACGTGGAGTTTGTTAAGGATGCTGGAAAGGGGAGAAAAATACTTCCTCCCATGGCATGAAAAGCTGTCACCAGAAAAACCTTGTACGCCGTTGTTCCACAAGAATTACTGCAGCTCATGTTGGAAGGTGGAAATCAATATTTACTAATTGCTATGGATTCTGTTACTAAAAGGCCCAAGGCCTGTTCTCCTTATTGGGAAACAACTCTTTTTTCTCTGCCACATCTGGAGAACAGTGTCTTAAGGTTGCCCAGACAGGCAGCTGCCTTGACAGTGACCCATCCTTACAGTGCCTTCCAGGCCTAGGTAGACCATGTTAAGGGCTGTGCCAATGTGGAGGTGTGAAAGACATGGCCCTGGCCTTCTGGGAATGTGTCCTCTGGTTGAAGAGGGAAGCCACCAGTTCAGTTTAGTCAGCATTGATAAAGGCCTACTGTGTGCTCATAAGTCTCAGTATATATTGCTCAGAAGAGTGGGCTTTCCTGCTTTTGGCTGTGTGACCCTGGGGAAGGCACTTTGCCCTTGTCTTCTCTAAGATGAGCTGGTTGGTGCTGGGTCTCCTTGCCACAGCATGTCCTAGCAGCTGGCTGAGGTATGGAGAGCAGAGAGAGCACTGCCCTTGCCCTTAGTATGCTGGGCATTTTACTGGGCCCTGTGTGATGCTGATAGAGCATTGGCTTCTTGTTCCCTTGTGTCTGACTCTCTACAAACCATTTGGGGCTTTCCACTTCCTTCTCCAGCTCATTTTACGTGAGGAAGCTGAGGCAAACGGGGTTAGGTGACTTGCCTGGGGTCCCATGGCTAGTAAGTATCTGAGGTTGGATTAGAATCAGGAAATTTGCATCTTCCTGCCCCCCAGCTGGGCACTCTCTTCACTGTGTATGCTGTCTGGCTGCCCTGATGTGAAAAGCACATGGCTGGAATGTCAAGGCTCAGCCTCCTGTAGTGCTCTAGGCTGTATGAAGCACCTGCCTGGTACAGCCTCCACAAGCTTGCTGTCTGTAATGCTAGCCCCAGTTTACAGAGGAGGAGGATGAGGCTCATAGCTAGTTAGGGTGAGAATTGGGTCCTGACTCCATATCCAGGCTTCTGGCCCTATGGGTAAGTGCAATAGAGGCCATACAGCAGCGTGATGAGGAAGATATAAAGGGTGTGAATCATACAGCTGTCCTTGTGGGCCCTAGACTCAGTGCTCCCAGAAATCATATACACTGTGGAGAAAGGCAGTGTGGCCCTGGCACTCACTCAGCCTCTCTATTGTCTAGGAGCTGTAGAACAAGGGCTGATCTGTGTGGATGCAGCCAGAGTTTAGGAGCCTGGCTGGGCTTGTGGGACAGTGCCCTGCGAGCTTTGGCCCTCCCCAGCTTCAACTGTTACCTTCTGGTGGTAGTTTGACCAGCCCGTGGTCAGGGGTCTTCCCAGGTGCTTGGGCACGAGGGCCTTCTCCTGGTCAGGGGCCTTGGGGCAAAGTTGTGATTTCCTGTGACCAATCATTCTGGAACCTCCCTTGCTGTGTGGCCCAGTGCTCTGGGGATGCATTATGCCCCTGAGAATGTCATCTGATGGCTGTTAAAGGGATCATCGTGTGTAAGCCTTTCTCAGGATGGAGCCATTGCTCCGTTCCTGTCCCATGTTTGACCTGGTTGGGAGTTGGGGGCCAAGGGGACAGGGCAGGAGCCATTTGTGGGCGCTTTTCTTCTTGGGAATGACAGCCAGACGCCGCCGTGCATGCTGGGTGAACTCACTGTGCTTTCTTCCATCACAGATTCACATCGATATCCCACGCATGAGTCCGGAGACGCTGATCCTCCAGCCCAAAGTGACCGAGGTAAGAGCTCTTTGGTGAGACTTGATGATGGCCACGGGAGATCTTGCTGCTTTTACATGATTGGAATGAAACCACAGTGGTACAGGTGACGATAAATACTAACAGCTGTCATTTCTCTGGCATCAACTGTGTGCCAGGCACTGGGCCTCACACTTCTCTTATTTGTTTCTCACAACAGTCCTGAAAGGCCAATGCTGTCATTGTCCCTGTTTTACAGGTGGGGAGGCGGAGGCAGATGGAGGTTAACCCGGCAGGAGGTATCTGTCTGGGGGCAGATTTGAACTCAGACTTCCTGCCTCCAGGTCCAGTGCCCTGTGCCTTATGGTGCCCCCTAATGGCCTCTAATAAGTGAGGGACATTTATTACAGCTTGCATGATTCCTTAGTAGAATTTGGTCTGATTACACAGCATTAGATTTTTAAAAAATGTCTGTTGAACTGTGCTGTGGCCCTTGTGATGTCATGCTCTGCTTCATAAAGGTTGTTAAGTTCCTAATGAAGATGTGGGGAAGGGCCTAAGTGCACCCACTAACACTCAGGGGCTTGTGGCTTGGGATAGGATGAGATGGGGTAGATGTGTAAGAGGAGGAGAAAGTGCTTGGAGATCCCCAGGGCTGGCACAAGTTAGGGCAGGGGAGCTCAGTGGAGGCCTCATGGCAGGTGTGACATGTTAGTATGATCATCAGTGGAGATGGCGTCCTTGGGTGTCAGGAAAGGTGCTGAGATGAGAGATTGGGGTGGGATTGAGGTGTTCCACTTAACATGCTTTGGGAGGAGCAGAGACTTTAGGGACAGTTGTGTGTGATAAGGCTGGCAGCCTCACTGTGGGTGTTCTTGTAGGGAGGTTTGAGGAGTTAGGACACGCTCCTGTTACTCATGGCAGTGGAGAGCCATTGAAGGTATTTTAGGAAGAGAGTGACACTCCTAGAACACAGCAGTTGCAAAGATTAATCTGACAGTGTTTGTGGGGTGAATTAGAGCAACTTAATAACAGTTGATAAAGTATCAGCAGCTCTGTAAATATTTGAATGGATGGAAAGGTGCTTGATGCTGCTGCTCCTTTGTGCCAAGCACGGTGCTGGGGATACAGATGGTAAAGTGAGGTGGCCCCTGCTGGCCTGGAGCTGGCATTCTAACAGGAGATAGCATTTCTGGGCAGTGGTGACCAGGGAAGGAAATTTTGGTCTGGGGAGTCAGAATAGAACCAAATAGAGAAAGAGCCCACTGACCCACTCTTTTGTGGATTCAATTGTTCTCAGAGCAGAGGTTGAAGTGGATGGGGTCGGGACTTGCTAATTCAACAATAATTGTTGGGAAAACTGGGAAGTAGTTTGGCAGAATAACCTCTTAATAGTGTTCAACAAGCTAAGGTCAATATAAGTACAGGATTAAAACAAAAAGGGTGATATCATAAGCACATGGAAGATATTACCCGTCACACCTATAGATAAGGGAAACATTCATGACCAAATAGGGAATAGAGAGGATCACAGGAAGTAAAATGGATAGTTTAGATTAGGTTAAATTACAAAGTTTTTATACAAGCAAAACCAGTGTAGCCAAAATTAGATGAAAAGCAGGAAACTGGAAAAATTTTTTTGCAAGGTTCTCTGATAAAGGCCCCATTTCTGAAACACATAGGGAACTAAGCCAGAGTTCTAAAAGCAAGAGCCATTCCTCATCTGATAAGTGGTCAAGGGATACGAGCAGGGAGTTTTCAGAAGAAGACATCAAAGCTATCAGTAGTCACATGAAAAACACTCTAAATCACTATTGATTAGGGAAATACAAATTAAAACATCTCTGGGGTGCCACTTCACATCTGTCAGTTTGGCTAACGAGACAGAAAAGGAAAATGACATGTTGGAGCCTATGTGGAAAAATAGGGATGCTAATGCCTTGTTGGTGGAGTTGTGAACTGCTCCGACAGTTTTGGAGAACAATTTGGAACTATGCCCAAAAGACTGTAAAACTGTGTATGCTCTTTGACCCAGCAATATTATTACTAGATCTGTATCCCAAAGAGATCATAAAAAAGGGAAAAGGATCTATATGTACAAAGATATTTATCTCCCTAAAGAATTGGATATCGAGGGGATGCCCATCGATTGGGGGTTGGCTGAACAAGTTGTGGTATGTGAATGAAATGGAATATTATTGTGCTATAGTGCTATAAGAAATGATGGGTAGGCAGACTTTGGAAAAAATCTGGAAAGAATCATGTGAACTGATGTTGAGTGAGGGGAGCAGAACCAGGAGAAGGTTTTTCACAGTAACAGCAATGTTGTAATGGCGCTGCCCCATGGAAGCCTAGCTCTTCTGACCAAGACAGAGGACCTCTCCCCTCCAGAAAAATGCACTCTGAGTGTCGATTGAAGCAGATTTTTTCCCATTTCCTTTATTTTCTTATCAACATGACTAATGATGGGTGTCATACTTCCTGCCTTCTTGATGGGGGAGGGGCTAGAGGGAAGGAGAGATTTTGGAACTCAAAATAAGGAAGAAATAAAGCGAGCAGACAGCAGGAGTGGAGGTGGGAGTGAGGCCAGGGTGTCTCTGCGTTCATTAGCACAGGGATTGTGGGAATGCCTGGGAAATGTGCAGGGGAGGGTGCAGGTTTGCATGCTCCCCTTTCATCTTGGCTGTCTCAGCCTAACTTCATCCTTGCTGGGATCGTTCATCCCAATTTGCATCTAGATGTCTGTTGTGTGGTTGGATGAGGCAAGTGACAGGCTCGGGTCCCTGGAGCCCTCTACCATGGACCGCCTTGGAAGCCAACACGACCTCATTGGCAGCTTTCAGCCTGGCCACTCGCCTCATACTGGTGTTCTCACCTCCCTCTCTACGTTTTGCCCATGAGATGAACATGTGGAGTGTTGTCCAGCACCCATGGCAGCAGCCTTCCTTCATCTGCTGGTCTAGTGGCTCCTTCAGAAAAGGACATGGCATTAGGAGCTGTTGGTGATCCTGTTTTTATCATTGCCCTTTCTAGATGAGGTCATGGGCTCAGGGAAGGATGTGACTCACCAAGGGTCTGTGTGCTTCTCTCGTATTAGGGATGCACTGAAGGGAGAAATGGGTGCAGAAAATGAGGGGCCCTATTTTGTTTTCCTCCTTTTGACTCAACATGTCATTTGTGGTGCCTTGCTGAATGAGTTCACTGAACTCTGGGGACTCCTCTGTGCTATGGGTAGACCCTTTCTTGGATCTGTGAGGCCCAACTCCTCTGCCCCCATCTTAGGGGAAAGGCTGCCATTGAGGGAGATAGATGGCCCCTGGTGCTGGAGAGGAAGACACTGCAAGGATGGGGCTTCTGGGAGGCCTGCCTTTGTGGCCCTGCCACACCCCTCCTGATGTCTCCTTTATCCCCGTTTAAACTCTGCTCCCCCTGCCCACTTGTCATTCCCCTTGGCTTTGGTGCTGCTGTCCAGCTTCCATGCCAGCTATATTTTCTTAACTCCCCACTCTCCTCCTGTTAGCTTTTGTCTCTCTGAAGAAGGATTATGCCAACCTGACTCTTTGGAGTTGACAGAGTGCCTTCCTCACCTCAAACCAGTATCATGAGGGTCTGTTTACAGGTAAAGAACGTGACAGGCATAAATAAAGGGATGTTCACGGGGCCCTTTTCCTAGCCAGCGCCCACCTCTTCTCCCTGGCCGCTTTGGCTTTGGGCTGGCTGTGGGAAGGTGTTTCCATAGGCCGGTGTTCCCAGACCTGATCTGACTTTTTCTTCATTCTCAAATGAATCCTTTTTATAACCAGCCTGAGGAAGCACTGGTGCCACCCTGGGTAGGATGTGAGCTTTCATTTTACCAAGGCATTGGTGTTTTGTGCCATTTAAAATTGTTCCATGGACAGAGCTGTAGTTAATTCAACAAAACAGATTAGGCAGGGGATACAGAGTTTCCCATTCCCGTTACCAGAATAGGCCAGCGCTCTCCTCTGCCATGCTGGGCCAAGCGGTTCTAGCCAGCAGGCCTCCCCTTTTTTTCTTTTTTCATTTTTTTAATCAGATTTTCTTTTTTCCAATTAATAAACATTTATTTTTCTCTCCCTCTCACCTTCTCCATTTTAAAAAAAGCATACGTAATTCAGAAAAGCAGATTTCTGTGTTGGCCCTGTAACAGGTGTCCTGTATCCTCTAGTGCAGTCCATGCTCTCTGTCAGTGGCCTCCTTCATCTTGGTGCTCCAGAATCCTGACCGATCACTGTGCCCAGCGCTCTCCTCCCGCCTCTGCTCACTTTCCTCTGACCATCTTTATTCTCAAACTAGACAGATGAAAGATAGCTACTATTTTCATGTGAACTGAAGCACTGAGAAAGGACTTACGCAAAACCATATGGCAAATGGGTGATGGGTTCGAGGATTCCCTGTCTCCAAGGGCACATAAACAATCCTTACTCATCTATTTGCTATTCACTTGGAGGTGTTAACTTAAGGACTCCTCCAAAGGCCAATTCCAGTGCCTCTTGTTGACATTAAAAGGAGTGTGACAGTGGACAGAGGGCTGGATTGGGGTCAGGAAGACCCAAGATCACTTAAATAACAAGTGAATGCAGGAGGAAGAAGCGGAGTGCAGGGAGAAGACTAGAGGGTATCCCCACAGACTGGGCCAGAGAAAGGTGATGATGGTGGTGAGGCCAAGGGAGAAAGAAGAAGACAGGATATCAACCAAGAGAAAATGTCCCACAGGCCAGGGAGGATGGACTGTCCAGGAGGATGGGACAATGTCCATGTGAAACCTTGGAGCAAGTCCGCTGGATTCAGCCCTTGGAGAACTGCCCTTTCTCCCTCCACCACCTCCCTTGTTTCTGCTTCTTCATTGAGCATTTGGGGGACTGGGCCTCTGCAGGGCTTTCCAGATCTAAGGATACAGGGTTCTCCTGCTAGCTCTGTGGGACACACCTGATCACTGCCCAACTGAGTCTCAGATCACTGTGGGTAGTGGATGATGGTGAGACTCTAACCCTTCCCAGCCTAACCAGTGCGTCCTTCACTCAGGCAGCCACTTCAGAAACTTCTCCCTGACCCCAGTTTCCTGATTGACAAAATAAAAAACAATGCCCAACTAGGCAGGTCTCAGCACATTTCTAGGAAGCTGCTCCAGCTCCAAGAAGACCACAAGGAGAACTCCCATTCTTTCTGCTGGCCAGTCCTAGGATGTGACCCACCCTACCCCCACCCCACCCCCAGCTTATAGTCAGTTGGAATCTGGGCCATATTCAAATCCAATGAAGTAACTGCCCCAAATCACTAAGATATTGACATCACCTTCAACACACCATTGATCCAAGGTCAACCCTCTAGCCACAAAATTACACACTGACAGCCCACCACCACCTTTCTGACTCTCCCAGGCCCAGGTCCATCCTGCTTCTACCATTCTTCATGTGATCAATTTAAAAGCAGAAACATCTCTAACTTGTTCAGTATCAGAGACCTCACTGTGCTTCCCATCAGTTTGGGGTCTTCCAATCCCTGTGTCCCACCAATGCCCTCCACAAGCCATGAGCACCATCCAAAGATGCTGGCATGCCATCCACCCTGTTCTGCTTGTGTGGATTTCATCCCCCCTTCTACAAGGCTGCTCTTGCTCTCCCTCCCTCTGCACCTCCAGAAATCCTTCCCTTCTTTCAAGGTCCAGGCCCAGGGGCATCTGCTCCACTGTGCTCTCCCAGCCCTCTCCCTTCCACACTCTTGTTTCTCATACTTTTCAAATGCATAGTATGCTCATTTGTGTCACCTGGAGAGTAGGGCCTCAATCTATCCCCCAGCACTTAAAGACCTCTATACCGGAGCAGGTAGCGGAGCCTTGTGTGAGGGGTGCGGATCCCGGGAGAGGCAGCACCGGCCAGGGCCTGGGCCGGGGACTGCGGAGGGCAAGGGGAGAAGCGGTCGGTATCCCCGGCCTAGTTCCCTGTTGCGGCGCCAGGGAGCAAACATGGCCCAGAACCTGAAGGACTTCGCGGGGTGGCTGCCCGCCGGGCCCCGAGGCATGGGCACAGCGCTGAAGCTGCTGCTCGGGGCCGGGGCCGTGGCCTACGGAGTTCGAGAGTCCATGTTCACTGTGGAAGGTGGGCAAAGAGCCATTTTCTTTAACCGAATTGGGGGTGTACAGCAGGACACCATCCTCGCAGAAGGACTACACTTCAGGATCCCCTGGTTCCAGTACCCCATCATCTATGACATTCATGCCCAGCCCCGCAAGATCTCTTCTCCCACAGGCTCCAAAGACCTTCAGATGGTGAATATCTCCCTTCGAGTGCTCTCCCGACCCAATGCCCTGGAGCTGCCCAGCATGTACCAGCGCCTAGGGTTGGACTATGAGGAACGTGTGTTACCTTCTATTGTCAACGAGGTACTCAAGAGTGTGGTGGCCAAGTTTAATGCCTCACAGTTGATCACGCAGCATGCCCAGGTGTCCTTGTTGATCCGTCGAGAGCTGACAGAGCGGGCCAAGGACTTCAGCCTCATTCTGGACGATGTGGCCATCACAGAACTGAGCTTCAGCAGAGAGTACACAGCTGCAGTGGAGGCCAAGCAAGTGGCCCAGCAGGAGGCCCAGAGAGCTCAGTTTCTGGTGGAAAAGGCAAAACAGGAACAGCAGCAAAAGATCGTCCAAGCTGAGGGTGAAGCTGAGGCTGCCAAGATGCTTGGGGAAGCCCTGAGCAAGAACCCTGGCTACATCAAACTTCGGAAGATCCGAGCTGCCCAGAACATTTCCAAGACCATCGCCACATCTCAGAACCGAATCTATCTCACTGCTGACAACCTTGTGCTGAACTTGCAGGATGAAAGCTTCACTCGAGGAAGTGACAGCCTTATCAAGGGCAAGAAATAGAGATGTCCTCCTGACCTCAAGAGAAAGCTGATCTCTTCCTCCCCGAGTTAGTCTTGGATGAGCCGGCAGATGGGTCCACCTTCCTCACCCCACCATCATGTGACTTTCCTCCACCATCACACCATCCCTTCCCCACTCGTTGGATAAATGAAGACTGACAGATGTTCCTTTCCTTAACCCCCCCACCCCATATTTTGCTGGGGGCCTGGGGTATAAGGACTGTGTGATTTCTCAGTAATTTCCTCTCTAGCTGGTTTCCCTCCAAGGCCAGGAGGAGATAACAGCTATCCCAGGAATTCTCAATAAATTTTTATTACTTAAAAAAAAAAAGACCTATACCAAAGGTGCTTAATAAGAACTTGTTACAGCAAATATTGAGAAAGCACAATACTGTCCATATGAATTATCAAAATGAGCGTAGCCAAACACCCAACCAATCCAACGAGCTCTTTGGTTCTTTGAGCTTCATGTGTTTCTTGGGGGAATCCTCTCTTCACTGACCCTGCTTTAAAAATCAGCCTAGACATCAGACAGCCTGTCAGACAGTGGTAACAAGCACCACTATGTCACCTGTCTGAGCCTCAGTTTCCTCAGCTAGAAAAGAGGCAGGTTGATTAGATGCTCTTTCCGGTCCTTTCCAGCCCTGACAGTCTATGACTGTGTGGTCAACAATACTCAGCCCTTACTGGTCAGCCAGCTGGTGATGAAGCTCCCCAAGCTGGCCCTTGGCTGACCGATCCACAACCAGAGCTTTTCTACCCCGGTAAGGGGAGGCAGAGATTGACCCCCGCTGCCCCACCCTTGTAGTTCCTGCCGCCATGAGGCAGGCAGACCTCTCCGCTCTGCCATGGCTGACTGGCACTCTGCACTGAGACACATGGTCCTGCTGCTGCTGCCCGGCTCTATCCTTACATCTGGCCAGGGGAAAGGGCACTCTGAACCAGGCGTCCTTCGTCATCTCTAGTCATATCATGCTCATGCTGGCAAGCTGCATGAGAGACATCGATCTGATTCCCAACAAAACAAAGCTCAATGTTTGCAAAAAGAAACCAACCACCTCATTACTGACAACCAGCAAGCAGAAGGGTGTCTTTGAAAAGGTTATGGAAAGATAAACCTTATCTAGAACACAATAAAAATGATACCTCAGGGGAAGCACTCAAAACAGAAACGGGATAAAAAAGGGAAATATTATCTGTTCAATGACCATGGAATAACCAAACAACTTCCAGCTGGGGAACAAAAATTACAGGTGCAACCATCCACAAGAGGTGAAACCTGGCTGGGCCTCTGGGCAGTGGCCCTGGGTACCCCTGGGCAAGGGCCTTCTCCTCTCTGGGCCTCAGTTTCCTCCTCATAAAGTGAGTGGCCTGGACCTTCTACTCTAAATCTTATGACCCCCTACGGTGCCTGGGGCCCCTCCATCATGGCCTGACTCTAACAAACAGGACACACAGTATAGACAGCGTTTCACAGGTCATAGAGAGGCTTCCACACAATGATGGGTGGTAAGGATGGACCAGCCCTATCTTACAGCTGAGGGAACAAAGCTTGTAGCCAAGGTCACACACCTAGAAAGATGGGCATAAACCCCCCCCCCCCCCCCCCCCCCCCCGTGACAGCCTCCCTCTGCTCTACCAGGCCTGGCTGCACCGTGCACCCCAGCACTCATGTCCAGAGGCTCAGCTGTGTCCTCCCTCCAGGTTCAATGGAATGGCTGACTACAGTTGTACCTAGGGGCATACCTTCCTTTTCTCACTGCATCATGGGAGCAGATAATGAGATCCTGACCCACTTGAGGGTACCAAATGCCAGACAGTGGGAGGAGAGAGTGAGAAGACAAGAGCCTTTCTCATCAGGATGCACTCTGAACTCCTCCCCAGAGGATTCACGGCCCAGAAAACCGCAGAGACTGGGTGAGCCTCTCAGACCCAGATTCCACACCTGGAACATACTCTGGGGTCCCTGTTAGCTAGCTGAAGCGACTAAAGGCGGGTGCCAGCCTCCCTAGAACCACGGAAGTTGAGACAGCACTAGCTGTCTCTATTTCTCATTCACCTCCAATCCAGACTCTTCGACCTGCCCTGTGGAAGGAGCTCAGCTCCCCCTCTTTGAGGCTTTGTCCTCCCTTCCCCCCAGGAGAACACTGGCTCTCTGAAGGTCAAGAACTGTTCTTTCTGCTTGGGCTTGAAATCCCTGCACCCCAGAACATCAGGAATGCCCCAGTCTGATCTCCTCTGACTGGCAGTGGATCCCTACATTTCATCACTCGACTTGGAGAGCAGAAGCTTCATGAAGGCAGGCCCACCCCCACCCCCATCCTATAGTTCTGATCTAGTAAGAGAGGTCATCATGTGGAGAATTCCTGGTATGGAAAATCCCTCCACTCCTGCAGATATACAACCCAACCAAAACGACCAGGTTCAGTGAATTCTCTGGGGCCCATAATTATGGACCAAAACAGAGCTCCAATCCTGGTCTCTTGAAGCCCAGGCTGTACCAGGCAGCTTCACAAGCTCTGTAGGTCAGCAGAGGGAACCATAAACAGCAGCTTCAGTCTCCTCTCAAACCCAGCAATTTCAAAGCCGGACCATAGAACTGGATAGGAATTAAACCCACCTAGTGTGGAAATTTATTGCTTATTGAAGTGTGGGGCCTTAAGCTCTTCCTGGAGGCTAGTTTGTGGGAAGCATTGATCCTCAGATAGACCAGGCCAGCACCTCCCGAAGGGCACAGCATTTAAATAGTTATCACCATCACAATTAGGCAGATAAAGTTAAAAAAGCTATCCCAGAAGAATTTTTCAAAGAAATTAATTTCCCCATTCCTTCACAGAGGTCATCAAAAGAGAAGATTAAGAGGAAAGAGGAAAAAAATAAAACAAAAGAAACAAAGCCCCAGAGCCAGCGCCAGTCAAGGTAGGCCAGGATCTCCAGGGGCATGGAGCCCAGGACATCCTAGAGAAGTGGTTCTGCAGGCCCCACTTCAGGAACTCCAGGGACAGAGAATTCAGCATGTGCTATGGCAGCCCATTCCGCTCCAAACATGAGGAAGGTTTTCTGCCTGGTTTTGTCCCTTTGCCTCTTGGCCTCTGTCCTCTAACAAATGGCTCTCCTATGGGGCATTCCCAGAGTCTTCTCATCTTGGGGGACACTAACACTCCCAGCTACTCCAGCAGCTCCAGGTCATTTGGCACAAACTGGCCACGCCCCTTCCCTGCCTCCTCCTCCAGTTGCCTTCACCATTCTTCATAAAATGTTGTGCCAGGGCCTGGATCTGAGCCCAGTGGAGCACACCGGCCTGGCACCCGCTGAGTGCTCTCAGCCCACATTCCCTTCTGGGGGCTGCCTCAGGATCCATTAGGACTCTCCGATCCTTTTCAGAGAAGCCACCATGTAGTCACAACTCCACAACCTTCTACTGGTGAAGGCAGTTTGTCAACTCTTAAGTCCAGCAGAGGTGCTCATTACATTTCATCTCCCTCCATGTGGCCCAATGTTCTAGGCTGCCAAGATCTTCTGAATTGTGCCCTTTGCCTGTGCACTGAGTCTCTCTAGAGATCCAGTGCATGTAAGGAAGGAGACCAGGCCACCTCATAATGACCAATAGGGCTGCCTCATCAGGAGAACATTCTCACCTGGCCTGGTGCGGGTCAATGCAGCTGTCTGCCTGCTCCTGGGGAAGGAGCCAAAGTCCAGGTGCCTGCCTGGGGCTGAGAGTCTTAACTGGCTCTTTGCAGACTTCACTTGGAAATCACTGGGAAGGCCCATTAAGAGGAGAAGGGTCACTCCACCAAAGCCAAGCTCCTGGAGTGGGGCACAAAACTGTGGTCTTTGTAGGAGAAACCTGAGGTGGCCCTTCAGCTTAGATCCTCACTACTAGTAGGGTGAGGCCTCTGAAAAGCCAAGCCAGTCCTCCTGGTCTCCTGGCCAAGGCTCCAGCCAGGACACTGTGATCATAGCCTCCAGCCCAGTGAAAAGGTGACTGGAAAATCTGTAATGACACAGTCTCAGTTATTGACTTACAAGATGTTACAAAACAGGCATCTGGCCACATAAGCTGGTAGAAGTGAACCTTTCCCCGCCCTGCCAGAATCTGGCAAACACCACACTGGTCATGGGTCATTTCCTGAGGGAGGTGATGCAGGGCAGAGACCCCCACATGTCGGCACCCCACTCAGGCGGCGGGGAGTGGGGGAAACTAGCAGCTGCTAGTTTCCAGGAACCCAAAGACAGCTGCAGGCCAGAGACCCTGACCTGTGACCTGACTGACAAGACCAGGAAGACAAGAAAATCAAAGTAATAAACTATTCTTCCAGAATTGAGGGCCTCCGTGCTCTCCTGTCAAGTCACAATAAATCAGAAAAGGATGCGATGAAATGGGGGGAGGGGGAAAGAGCACACAAAACGGGGCTGGGAGAAAAAGGAGCTCTGAAAGCAGCAGCAGTCGCAGCTAGGCCTTCTGGATGGCCCTTGGAGCCCCACGCCATTACACTGCCATTCATTCTGGCCAGAATAAACGTGGTTTTTGTCCCATTTATCCTCAAAGCTCTGGATTTCAGGGAGTGCAGAGGAGGCCTCTGCTGGTCCAGCAGGTCAGCATCTGGGCCTCCTTCACAGAACCCAGGGTTCACTCCCTGGAAGCCACCACTTCTAAGGGAGGACCTGAGACAGGTCCCTTCCTGTCTCTAACCCTCTGCTCTCTGGGATCTGTCCTCCCTCCCAGGACCAAGGTAAGGAGTGTGAAGGACACTGAGACCTTGCTGTGTGAGTGACAGTGTAAGCTCTGACACTCATTTGGAACTCTTCTCCCAGTGGCAGGACACTTGTCACAAGGTGCAGGGAAAGTCACTAAGACAATACACCCCCCCTGGAATCTTAGCAATTAGAAAGGGTCAGCAGGAAGGCTTTCCTCAACAACAGAATTGGAGGGGAAAGATCTCAGTCACACAGCACATTAACTCCCATTTAAATGAATGGGCGGTCTGTTATCTGCCAAATGAGAAAAAAGGGAGAAAGCTCAAAATATGGGGATGTGTTTAACAAACACACAGAACTGAGAGTACTGAAAGTGTTTCAACAATGAATCCTTCCTGGTTATCATTAGCTATTAAAGTTCTGTAGACATTCATGATCTTCTTGCCTGAGCTTGGCAAAATTCAATTCATTGACAATAATACATACCTGGCATTCCTTGATAAGAATCTTGTGAGGTAGCCAGTCCACGATCCCAGGAAAGATAAGGAGGCCACGTCTCCCAATGCCTGAGGTGAGGGAGAGGACCCCCTCAAGAGCATGTCTGGGCCAGGTGAGCTTCAGTACAGGCAGGTACTTGGGTGCGGTCCCGAGGACCAGGAACAGTCATGGCTCCTAAGTCTAGAGCAGCTGGGGCTTCAGAAACCATCTAGCTCAACCTCCTCTTTGACAGAGGAAGAAACTAAGGCCCCAGGGCCCAAAGAGGACAGATGCCTGCAGAAGGCCACACAGGAGGTGTCAGAGGCAGGATCTCACTTCAAGACCATGCCCAAATGGGGCCTCACCACAAAGCTGGTCACCAGCTCATGAATCAAAAAGACACTCTACCTAAGAGCTGGAAGGGCTGGACTCTGTGTCAGTGAAGAAAGAAGGGAAAAAACAACCAGCTCTTTGAAAGTCAGAGCCCAAGGCTCTCTCCATGTGCGCAGCTGCCCTGCCTCTCCTAAGGCTCTGGTCTGGACAGGGTGCTCCACCTTCTCACAGGTCTGACCTGGAGGCCACAAGGAGACAGCTCAGAAGGAAGTCCATCAAGACAGGGATTAGCAAGACAAAGCAAAGTCTGATTTCAGGCTTCTCAAGCCAGCACCATTCTCCCTGGTCTTGGCAATACTGCCTATCCCCACTCAAAGCACCATGCAATGGGACTTTTCTAATGGGACAATCATAATGGCTCTTGTGTCTCCGGCCCTCTAAGGGTGATGGAGGCCTTTACATACTTGATGTCACTGCAGACAACCCAAGGATAGCTCTGCTGGGAGGAGGCAGACATCTACACGGCTCCAGAGCCAGGAGACGGGGCGGTTGGGGAAATGACTTAGAGCCTGACATGGGGGACACCTGGACCAAAGGATCACCCTCCCAGAGCCAGGTCAGTGTGCCTGCCGAGGCTGACCCCAACGGCCGGGACTCTGGAGTGCAGACTGAAGATGTGCTCACACTCCGGGCCAGTTTCAGGGCTCAGTCACACAACAAGCCACGATTTCCCATTCAGGCTGTGATTTACACTCCAGCCACTTCATTTGTTGGGGAATCAAATGCAGCGACAGTGCGTCGACCTCATTAAAAATACGTTAATTTCCCACACTTATTCCATCTCCCCTTCAGCTCCACAGGATTGATGACAGAGGAAGCAGGCTGTTTGCTCCCAAAGTTACTAAGCCCTAACACCTGTGCCCCTTAGAGATCCTAGGGAGAGGAATGTCACCAATATGCACAAAGATAGCTATTGCAGCCCTTTCTGTGTTAGCCTAGAACTGGAAACTAAGGGAACGCCCATCAACTGGGAAATGGCTGACAGAGTCATGGCAGATGCATGTAGTGGGACTTTATTGTGCTAAAGAAAGGCTGGGAAGATCTCAGTGACCAGAGGCCTAGTGACTGAAGCAGAAGAACAGTTTGTACTATAACAACAACAATGAAAAGAGAGACCCTGGAAGGAGGTGAGACCTTGGATCAGTGCGGTGACCAAGCATAATTCAAAGGGCTGATGATGAAGCATATTGCCTGTCTCCTCCTGGAGAGGTGATGGTGTTGAAGGGCAGGATGAGGGAGACATCTCTGGACACAGCCAGCAGAGAAGCTTGTTAGGTGGGGTGATGTTTATCTGTTATCCAGATGGCATTTTCTTTGTCTTTTTTAATTGGGGGAGTGAGGAAGTAGAAAGACGGCTGTTAGGTGTGTGCAAATAAATGAATAAGTAAAATGAGAGAGAGGGACACACACACACACACATACACGGCGACACACAGGGAGACACACAGGTAGACACACATGGGGAAACACACATGGGGAGACACACGGACACCCACATAGACACACATGGACACACGTGGAGGCACACACGGAGACACACACACACACACACACACACACACACACACACACACACACACACACACACACCCCTGAGAGAAAACACCATTTTTACAATAGAAAGTATTTCGAGTGAGGACAGCTGTCTGCCTCTCCCTCCTCTCCCCGTGCCTCAGCAATCTCCTGCTGTGGCCTTCCTCTCAGACTGAAGGGGTGCTGAGAGCTGGGAGGAGGGAGGCCATAGCCCCCCCAACCCTCAGTGTGGGGTGGCCTCTGTGATTGTCGCCCAAGGTGACTCCCGGGCAGTGCCGATCCCTCTGTGGGCCAGCTCTTCCTCCCCTGAAGGTGTTCAGACTCAGGCTTGGCACCCTTGTCCAGGGCGTGACAGGAGGCTCTGGGACAGTGGCCAGAGGGGTGGCCTGAGGAGAGGCGCCTGAACCGCGTGGACGTGTTCATTAAGTGAAGTGTCTCGCTCTGGAGAGTACCCTGAACTTGGGGTGTGTTCACTCTTTGGTCTCGGTCCAGAGGAAATGGGCTCTAAGAATTAGGCTGGGGTTGGCCCCCGGGGCTGGCCTGGAGCAGCTATCCCACTTCTGCCCTACAGCAGAGGACTCTGGAAGCCAGGTAGTCACTGAACATTTATTGAGTGGCTGATGTGTGCCTGACCTTGTGCTAAGTGCTGGGAATATAAAGAAAAAGCAAGAATGCCAGCTGCCCTCCAGGAGCCAGCCTGGCTTTAGTCACCTGGTGGGGGCTCTTCTCCAAAGGCCCTGAGTTAGAGCAGCATTAAAAGCCCGGTCCTGTGACCCCCAGCCCCTGCTCTTCCTGTTGGCGGGCTTGAGTCCTCTGAGCGGCTGCCTCCTCATCTCCAGCTCCAGTAAGCTACAAGATTGGGTAGTTCTTGAGGGGGATCAGGAAGCCTTTGGATTTATCTGTTCCCCACCAGCAGGCTTGCTTATTTTTATTTTTTTATTCCCGGGCCACCTTTCTATAGAATGCCATCCACAGACAGGTAGAGATTTTAAAGACCTTGTTTTCTTTCTCACTTGACTCTTGTTTTCATCTTGGTTTTGTTTTTTTCAGGGAAATAGTAATTTGGTTTAACTGGTTGAAAGCCAATCTGAAATAACACAAAATTTTGCAATTATTGAATATATTTTTTAGAATTAAATTTTATTTTTTAAGTTTAAAGGGATTTATTTTCTCTCCTTCCCACCCTCAGCCCAGCAGGGAGGAAAAAAAGAACCCCAAACCAACAGAAGACAAAGTCTTTGTAACAGATCTGCGTGGACAAGTTAATTAATTCGCAGATTGCCCTCATCCACAAAAGCACCTCACTCTGCATCTTGTGTCCAGCGCCCATGCTTTAGCAACTGTTGGGTGGCCTTGGTCTCAATCAGAATTACTGGATTTAGTTAAAAAAAGAAATACAAGTTCATTACTTTTCATTATTTCTGTAACCTGGCCTGTCTATTTGGCAAACAGTGGCTTCTTGTACCTGCTTTAATTAACAGGTAAAATTTTGTTGTTTTTCAGTCCTTTTTCAGTCATGTCTGACTCTTCGCGATCCCATTTGGGTTTTCTTAGCAGAGGTCATGGAGTGGTTTGCCATTTCCTTCTCCAGTTCATTTTATATATGGGGAAACTGAGGCCAGCAAGGTGAAGTGACTTGCCTAGCTAGTCAGTGTCTGAGGCTAGATTTGACCTCAGGGAGATCAGTCTTCCTGACTGCAGGCCCAGGGCTCCGAGCTGCTCCTATAGGTAAGAAGATTGTGTGATTAGCATTTCACTCTCTGTCGCATAAGTTGGTGGTCTGTAGCTAGTCACTTCTTGGCAGAGATTGAGGGTTCTCTATGGCTCTGCCCAAGGACTCGCCTTGGATGTGTCCTGCCCACTGGAGAGGCTTTGCGCAGTGGCTTCTGAGGGCCTCCTGATTCTGTGGGGTCTGCTCTGAGGACTCTTCCAAGGTCAGCCCCCAGGGGATGGATGGTTGGGCCATAGTGGCTGTACAGCTACGTTCGCTGCTCCACAACGGTGGAAGGCCTTGGCTCTATCTCAATGGTAGGGGCTGGTTGCCCCTTGAGTTGTTGGGGTGGGGCCCCTTTTAAGCCCCCTAAATGGTTCCTTTTTTCAGTGAAGCTGGTCCAGCCTTCTTTCTTTGACCAGTCCAGAGGTAGAGAATCGTAGGAATGGGCAATGCCACAGGGCCCACAAGTCATCCCATGGAGCCCATAGATATCCCCCAGTGTCTCCTCTAGCCAAATCTTGAGTCTCAGCAGCACTCTTCTGTTTTTCTCCTTCTATTTCATTCTGCAAAGTTTTAATGGAACTATGGTGTTATTGGGCTCCCGTTCCCTACATGTGAAAAAAAGAGGGGCGGCTAGGTGGTGCAGTGAGTAGAGCGCTGACCCTGGAGTCAGAAGGACCTGAGTTCGGATCCGGCCTCAGACACTTAACGCACACACAAACAAAAACCTAGCCGTGTAACCTTGGGCAAGTTACTTAATCCCAATTGCCCTCCAAAAAGCAAAAAAAAAAACCAAAAAAACAAAAACGAAAAAAAGACCTGGTTCCTGACCACAGCTTAAAAATTAATTTGTAAATGCTGTGGGACTGTCATGGATGTGGACCTAACTGTGACACGGTGGAAAGGAGAGGGCCAGGGAGAGAGCATCATGAGAAGCTTGAGAACCAAAGGCATCTTTTGTTCTTTTGGTTTGGTGGGGGCTCAGTTGGGGAAAATTTCCCGGGGAGGGCACCTCAGAGCTTTGCCTTTCAGCGGCTTGAGAGCATCTGGGGAAGGCCCTTGGTCCTGAATGCCAACAGCTGTTGGTCATGGCTGGACCCTTTCGCTTCTCAAGAGATGAAGAGCTTCATCTACTCATCTCCCAAGTCCCTTTCTGTTGCTGTCTCACTAAATCCTCTCAGTTTCAAATGGTTCCAGATTCTGAGCAAGCAGAGTCCTGATTCTGGGGCATCTTGGTTTTTGAGTGAGAGTCTGTGGATGCTGTGTGTGCTGTCCCTGGTAACCTAAAATGTCTAGAAAGAACCAAATGCTTATTAGGTTATGAGGCAGTACTTTCTTTTGCCCTTCTGGGGGGGTTGGGTCAGGCCCTCTGTGATCACCCCTTTTTCTGAACCTTCTGAAGGTGTCCCTATGACTTAGAGGAGCAAGCTAGCAGAGCTGGACAGTTCTGTGGCAGCCACCTTGAAGTTCGGTGCCTTGATTTTACAGACGTTAGTGGGTAGACTCCCAAAGCACACAGCTGGGTGTGACCTTGGGGCCTGTGGCAGACTCTAAGTAAGGGGACACTTGGGATAGGTGTTAATCTGTTGATCCGCTACAGAAGGTAAGCTTTGGCCCTCTGCTCCCTCCTCCCCAAAGTGGGAGTCTGGAAGTCATCTTTTCTCTTCGTGGTTCCAGGTTGATGCTGGAGGCAAGGTTGGGGCGAGGCTCCCTCAGGTTCCCAGATGGTTGGGTACTGGGCTATGAAGTGAGAGAAGAAGTGGCGGTGGGCACTGTGGACCCCCCAGTGACTAGCAGCCTCTGAGCTGATGGTTGGAAGCAGTATGGGAGACAGTCCTGGCTTGGGCCAGTGGCCACGTCAGCTGCCTGGCCCTTTCTGTCCATTCTTCCTGTCATTTTTCCCTTTTCTGGTGGTGGGCAGTGGGCCTTGAGGTATCAAGGACTGCCCACGGTCCCCTTAAATGAACCTTCTGGGGAACTGAGACTTGTTGGGGGGATCAGGAGCCTTGACGAGTAGCCTGGATCCCCAGCCACGGGCAACCCTTTGGGTAGCCTCCCTTTCCTCGTGGATGATCGGCACATCTTGGTGCTTGCCCCTGCTGGCCTCCCCTACAGCCTTTGATCTTGGGTCCCCTTGTCCTCCTGGATGCTCTCTCTGCTGGTGACTCTAGTGTTGGCCCTTTGCCTGTGTCATGGATGGGAGGTCGCATAGGCATATCGATGGGACTGTCCAGAGTGGACTTGTCCTCCTTCTTCTGGTCCATCCTCCCTGTTCTTGTCCATTGGGCCACCATCTTCCCAGTAACTTCAGCTCACAGCTGTGCTGTCATTCTAGTGGCAGCCAGGTGGCCCAGTGGGCAGAGCTCGGGCCTGAGTTCAAATGCAGCCTTGGGCCTTTTCTAGTGGCATGACCCCACTTTGCTTCTGACTGCCTCAGTTTCCTCATCTGCAAACAGGGATGGTGTTACCTCCCTCCAAGGTGCTTGTGAGGGTCAGGTGAGGTAGCTGTAGTGCTTGGCACAGTGCTTGGCACATGGTGGGCTGTGTGAAGGCCAACATCATTCTCCCCCGCACCCCACACACCCAGTCCTATCTCACATCTTGCCTTTCCAATGTCTGTTAACACCTCTCCACATCCTCCTCACAGTCCTAGCTTACCTCTCATTGTAGCTGCCAGAACTAGGTTTGCCCATGTTGTTCCCCTCCTGCCCAGCCCATTGCGGCCCATTGGTGCCCCTTTGCCTCAAGGGTCAAGTCCTAGAAGCTCCTCGTGACCTTGCTCCCTCCTACTGTGGTTGCCTTCTTGCCCCTGCCTCCCCTCCACGCATTCTGCCATTGCCTGGATGCAGTGGCCCTTTGCCTGCTTCCATCCCCAGGCCTCTCCACTTGTCCTCTTGCTTCCGTCCTCGGGATGGAGTTTCAGGGGGCCCAGTTAGTTAGCAAATACTTGTTTTCTGCCTTGTGAGATGACCTAAGAGGCAGGGGGATCCTGGGGTGTTAGTCCTGGTGGGGCTTGTACTCTTCCTGCTGACCCAGCCATGCAACCCCTAGGAGTCGATTTTGTCCTCTGTAAATCGGGGCTAAGATCATGCATCCTGCCTGCCTCGGAAGGGCTTGGGAAGAAGGAGCTTTGCACATCTGAAGTGCCCAGTTACTGTGGTGGTTGTGGAGGCTTCATGAGGATTCCCTGGTTGGCTCCTTCCAGTCTCTGAGTCAGCATAGTGACAGGGAGAGAGTTCTGGCCTGTCCGGCAGGAGACCTAGGTTCAAGTCTTAACTCCCAGACTTAGTGTCTGTATGAGCACCAGCAAGCCACTTATTCTCTCTGAGCCCCAGATTCCAATCGTTTTGGACCAGCTGTGGGGAGGGAAGCATCCAGAGAGTGCTTTGCGAATGTGATGCTGTTAGGGTGTTTCTTCCCTGGAGGTGCTTTTCTGAAGAAGACGCTTGGAAAGAAATTGTTTGATGTCCTGATCGCCGGTTGGTGTGTGTGCATGTAAATCGGCATGGTATAGAAGGCTTGTGCCACTTTGGGGTCAGATATAATCATCTGGTTCTGATATTAGAAACACTTCAGAGGACACAAAGGACCCTGCTGCTCTTTCCTTTCTTTTGTGCTACAGCTGGATCCTTTGGGGGTTTGGCTCTCCAGTGAGAAAATGCCTATGGAAGTGTTGTGTGGCTGTGTGTTTAAATAAAGCTTTTATTTCCTGAATAGCATCAGGCCCTCCAGATTACTTGGCATAAGCTCCTAGCCTAATCAGGGCTGAGAAATGGGTGCATCGTGGAGCTGAGGGGAGTGCTTTTGGCTCCCTTTGTGTGGCTGGGGCTTCCTCCCTGTCCCCGGGGGCGGCGCTATTCCTGCTAGCTGGCCATCAGCATAGAAGCAACAGGTGTCATCTGGCCGGTGGCAGGCCTTAATGGTTGTGGCGACAGTATAGATGGCTGACACGTGGGGAGTCCTGGTGTGCGGCCAGGTCAGACATGTGGCCAGGCCAAGATTTATAATCCTTTTTTTTTTTTTAAACCAAATTGGGAAATGAGGCATTGTAGGGTAAATAGAGGTGAGTAAAGGCCGCCGTTGGCCAGCGAGTTGGCTCTGTTCCTGGTCTTCTGACCTGGAACCTGGGTTTTGTTGCCCCAGACATGTAGAGGCTCCCAACAGACTTGCACATCTGGAGCCTCTGTTGGGAGAAGAGAAAAGACTGGGGCTCTTCTGTGCTTGATCCAAGAGCAGTGGATAATGGCTCACATCTGCATCAGATTAATTGGGATTTCTAGGACCCGCTTGTGCACAGTACTTATTTTCCCTCTTGGTCTGTTTATTCTGTTTCAGATTTTTGAAAGAATCTTGTTTATCTGGGCCATCCGTCACCCTGCCAGTGGCTATGTCCAGGGAATCAACGACCTCGTCACCCCCTTCTTTGTCGTCTTCATTTGTGAGCACATCGGTAAGCTCGAGTAGTCACTCTCCCTGCTTAGACCACGCTTTTGCTTAGCTATATTCTTTGCTGAGTGGAGGAGGCTGTGGAGGGACCTGAAGGCCTCAGCACCAAAGGCTGGCACTCTGACTTTTAAATTTAAAACCACTGTTGATCCCCGCCAGCCACCACCTCCCGTTGATGCCGTTCCCTGGACATTCCTCTCTGGGGCTGGGGGATGCAGGTTTTGTTTTGCTATTATGTGGTTCCAATTGGCATTCTTGTTCTAAGCTGGATTGATTCCATTTAATAGAGGACAGATTGCCCTTGAGTGGCTGAAACCCTAGTCCCTGCACCACCTCTCACTTGGTTTCTACTCCTTGCTTCCTCTGGAGGAGGGCTTTTCATTGCTAGGCAACTAATGAGAGCCACTGCTGCTTTCTCCCTAATCATCTCTTAAGTACGGTAGGGGCTATTCCTGAGAGCGCTGGCGATTTCTGCATCTCACTCCCTCGTTTGACAGATAATGAAAATGTTCTTAATGATCGTAGAACAGTAGGATCTCTGTTGGTAGACTTTGGAGTTGTTAATTGAAATAAGAAATTCAACTGAGATGTGATTAGAGAATTGATATTCCATGTTAAGTAGACCATTTAATTAATGTGATAAATAAGTTGGTCTTAACTACTTTACCACCAACTTACATTGCAAGACCCAAGTGGTCATTAATGCATTGCCTGGTTAGCAGCAGGATGGGACCAGGAGAACATGACTGTGTTACTAATCGTCTAGTGGATGAAAAAAAATCAGGCTGATAAAATGGATGTTCTACAAGATAGGTTTTCCGATTTGCCTTAAATAGCTTCTTGTCCCCTCTGCATGTGGGTTGCATTATTCAAAACCAAGTGAAATATATAGAGAGAGTATTTTGTAAAATCTGGATAAAGCACATTACTCTCTGCTACTTGACTGATTTAGGATGGACGGCTTTCAGTTCCTGACCTTGGCTTTCAAGAATGCAGCAGAGCTACATGTTCTCATATATGAATGATGGCCATTAAAGTTAATTCTGTCTTTCATTATGCTGTTCAGTTTTCTCATTTGTCCAAATTGACTGGAATAGGACTTGTTTGTCTTCTTGGACTTTGCTAACTTCATTTTCTGGCCTTACATAGTTTCGTTCTGGCTCTCTTTCCAGTAATCTTCAGTTGTTCAGAATGCATGAGAAAGGTGGTATTTTGGATAATTGAATTTTCAGGAAATTGAGGACTAAGGGCATCTGTGGCATAGTCGAGGCAGCCCTTAGGCATTAGAAGGCATTCTGGCTTTGGACTCAGACCTGGACTAGAGAGCTGGCTTGGCTCTTCACTGGTGGATGATCCTGGGCATGTTGTAGAGGCACTCCTGCCTCAGTAGGAAAGAATCAACCCAACTGAGTTGTAAATGTCCTTGGCCTCTCCCTGAACCTCCTTTTTTGTTCTGCTGGATGACAGACCTATAAAGGCAGGAAATTAGACTGATTATGGATTGCCCCCAAGGAAGTAGATATTTGAATCAATCCATGGTTTGGTTCATTTTCAACTCCTTTTGTTACGCTTTCTTATTTTATCCCCAAAGTGTCATTCAGCAAAAGATTCAGATTAATTTAGGGTTTGAAGAATCCTTTTGCCATATGTGGGGAAAAAAAAAACAACTCAGTAGTCATAGTTGGTGACACCCACTAAGGAATTCCAGATGTGTCAATCTGTAGACCTGGCATGGTGAAGAGGAATGGGGAGTAGATGTTGAAGATGGATTGTCCCTCACCAAGGCTCATCAGACCAACAGAGATCAAACTGATGGCCCGTTAGGGGCCTCCAGTGCCTGAAACCTTGGCAAGCTTTGGTGGCACCATTAGTGGGACAGAGTTTTCTGATGCTTTACTGGCATTGACTGAGACAAGGAAAATTTAGGAGAAAAAGAAAGGTGAAATGAGTGTGGGACAATAGGCGGTATTACCCAAGAGAATCCAGCCTTGTGGACTAATGCTTCAGGCTGAGGGCAAGAGACAGAAGGCAGTTCACTGAGACACAGAATGATGTGTTGGTGACCACATCCAGGGGGGCTTCCTCCTAAGCCTTGATGGGAAGACAGAAATGCCTTGATCCAGACTGGGTTTGGGGAAATGAAAAAAACATAGAAGACCGTCCCCAGTATTTGCTGGAGAAAATAACAGGGATGGAGGCTTGGAACCACTTTGGTGGCTTAAGATGTCAGCTTACCAATGCACAGAGTGGTTCATCAAAAGAAACTGCAGTTTTCACTTCAGGCAGTGACTGATGCTATAGCCACCACTGCAAGTTGGTGGAATGGGACTCATGCTGGAAGGTCCTTCCCAGCTCTGACCTTCCCTGTGCTCAGGCCCCTCCACCAAGGTGCGGTTTTCCTTGGCTCATTGTTGGAAGAGCCACTGGAGAAGATGCTGTCTGTCTCCTGAAGGGAGTTTGAGTTGGGAGCTCCAGAGCTGCCTCAGCTAGTGCCAGTCTAGGCTTCCTGGGTCGTGGGGCAGTTTGGAAGATCTGGGCAATCTCTTCCAACCCTTAGTTCTGTGCTTTCTTGTAGCATTTTGCTGGAAAAGAAATGATAGGACGAGTGAGACAATCCGAAACAGCTTCACTTTCCAAGGCGACAGTGTCAGAATTGAGCTACCGAGGTCAGGAGAGATAATTTTAGAAAATGGTGGCATTTTTTTTTCTTTTTGCAGTGGGGAGGTCAGGGCAATTGGGGTTAAGTGACTTGCCAAGGTCACACAGCAAGTAAATGTTAAGTGTCTGAACTCAGGTCCTCCTGACTGCAGGGCTGGTGCTCTATTCACTTCACCACCTATCTGCCTTCTATTCCCTTTGACTATTCTCATACTGAGAAAAGTTTCATCAGTTACAATTATTGTTTTTCCATGTGGGAATGTAAATAATTCAACTTTGATAAGTTCCTTATGATTTCTTTTCCCTGTTTATCTTCTCATGTTTCTCTTGCTTCCTGTATCTGAATGTCAAATTTTCTATTCAAATCTGATTTTTTTCCTCAAGAATGCTTGAAAGTCCTCTATTCCACTGAATGACCATATTTTCCCCTGAAACATGATACTCAGTTTTGCTGGGTAGGTGATTCTTGGTTTTAATCCCAGCTCCTTTGACCTCCAGAATATCATATTCCATGCCCTTCAGTCCCTCAATGTAGAAGCTGCTAGGTCTTGTGTTATAATGATTGTGTTTCCATAATATTTAAATTGTTTCTTCCTGGCTGCTTGTAATATTTTCTCCTTGATCTGGGAATTCTGGAACCTGGCTATAATATTCCTAGGAGTTTTCTTTTTGCAATCTTTTTCAAGAGGTGATCAGTGGATTCTTTCAACCTCTATTTTACCCTCTGGTTCTAAAACGTCAGGGCAGTTTTCCTTGAGAATTTCTTGAAGGGTGATTTCTAGGTTCTTTCTTTGATCATGGCTTTCAGGTAGTTCAATAATTTTTAAATTCTTTCTCCTGTATCTATTCTCCAGTGGTTTTTCCAATGAGATATTTCACATTGCCTTCTATTTTTTCATTTGTTTGGATCTGTTTTAATAGTATCTTGATTTCTCATAAAGTCACTAGCTTCCATTTGCTCCAGTTTAATTCTGAAGGAATGATTCTCCTCAGTGAGCTTTTGAGATTCTTTTTCCACCAGGCAAATGCAGCTTTTTAAGGCATTCTTCTCCTCATTGCCTTTTTGAGCCTCTTTTGCCATTTGAGGTAGTCTATTTTTTTTTTTTTTTTTTTTTTTTGCTTTTTGGAGGGGGGAGGGTAAGGCTGTCGGGGTTGTGACTTGCCCAAGGTCACATGGCTACGTGTGTGTGTGTGTGTGTGTGTGTGTGTGTGTGTGTGTGTGTGTGTGAAGTGTCTGAGGCCAGATCTGAACCCAGGTCCTCCTTACTCGAGGAAGTTAGTCTATTTTTTAAGGTGTTATTTCCTTCAGTCAGGTTATTGACTCTCTTTTCATGATTTTCTTGCATCATTCTCATTTCTCTTCCCAATTTTTCCTCCACTTCTCTCATTTGGTTTTCAAAATCCTTCTTAAGCTCCTCAATGGCCTGTAACCAATTAATTTTTTTCTTGGAAGCTTTTGATACAGTAGTTCTGACTTCATTGTCTTCCTCCTGTTCCATGCTTTGGTCCTTTTTGTCCCCAAAATAGGAGTCTAAAGTTGGATTGCTGTGCTTTCATTGCTTCCTTTGCTTGCTCATGTTGCCACTCAGTTATTTGACTTTTGAGCTTTTTGCCACAGTAGGACTCTGCTACCAGACAGGGGAACTTCGTCCCAAATGCTGGGGTTTTGGTAGCTGCCAGGGCTATTAGTTGGATGCCCTCTCTGAAGCCTCCACCTGCTCTGGCACCTGGTCACACATCCCAGGACCTCCACCCTAGACAACAATCCAGATCCAAACAGGTTAAAACAAGAGTAGTTACCCCTCAGACTGGTTGCTTGGTCCCCCTACAATCTGCAGGCCAGGAGCTTTGAAGCAGCCATGCTCTAGTGGCTGCCTCACCTCAGCCACTTCTCCCTCTAGGGGCATAGACTGCATTCCTGTACTCCATGTTCCCAAAGCCTACACTGACCTCTCACTTTGTCTTTGGCATTTATGAGTTGATAATTCTGGGAACTGCCACAGCTGCTGATGATCTACCCTCTGATGTCCCTCTAGCTGTGGCTAGTTGGGCGACCCCAAGGCTAAAATTGGGCTCATGCAGGGCTGGGCACTGAGATGGACCCTTCCTGCCCATCTGGTGGGCTGCCTTCAGTGGGAGGTTAGTTTCTCTCTGTCACTTTGTCGGTTCTGTAGCCCTAAAGTTTGTTTCGAGTCATTTTTGTAGGTATTTGAGGTGGTTATGGGGGGAGGGGATGGGGTTTTCCTATTTCTATGCCGCCATCTTGGCTCTGCTCAGTCTTTTTTTTTTTTTAATAGTAAATTACTTTTAAAGGTGAATATGGAAAATGGATGGAATGGGTCCTATCTCTGGCCTGACACTGAAGAAATATTTATCTTTATATTCTCCCTGGTCAGTTAGTGGCTTTAAATGGATATTTTTCCTGAGAGAATATTTTGGCTTTTGGTCTGGGAGCTGGAGGGACCTTGGACAGCTCTGGCCGAGCATTGACCCTCGTTGGATTTCAGCTGGGCCTTCTCATTATCAGCTATAAATTAAAGCTTGAATGATAGGAAAGGAGAGAAATGGCCTAGGATGACGGGCTTGATAAATGAGGCTGTTCTGAAGCTTTTGTTGGCACTGTCCTTGTTCGCTTTTTGTTCATTTTCTGTGTGGCCAAGAAGGTGTTCCATCGTTCTCTTTCTCTGTCCTAGTGACAGATAAGATTCTGTTGTCCAGAAAAGCATTATGCCTCTTTTGTGAAATAGGACAAGTTTCTTAAGGGACGTCTTGTGCCCTTAGATGGGAAGGATAACATGCAGGAGAGATCTGCGCAGTGGCAGGCTCTTCCTTAGGCAGTGTAGGCTCACCTGGATTTGCCATTGTGCCTAATCTTCATTAGTATCTCATTTTTGTTAGCGTGCTGAGTGCCCAGAAGTGTGGCCATTTCATCGGATTTGGGAAGCCCGTGTTAGGCAGAAGGAAGGACCTACCTTGGACTGGGCATCCAGAGGGAACCAAACCAAACAGTCCTTGCCCTTCTACTGCCCTTCTCCCTTGCCCTTCCACACCTATGAAACAATTCTAAGGCAAAGTGAATGGAGGAGGAAGAGCCTGTAGAAGATGACAGGGTCAGCAGTGGCTGTGCCTGGGAGAGGATACCCACACTGCCTTGAGGGAAACAGGGATTCTGAGAGAAGGCACTAGGGCTGTCTAGGTATGAGGAGTCCACTTGGGAGGCCAGTGAAGAGCCCCCTAAGGCTAGAGATGAGTCTCCAAATTGGGGAATAGTTGGAGGCTGAGAGGGTAGGGGAAGGCCAGATTGGGAGGGGGCTGAAAGCCAAGCTGAAGAGTGAGGATCCTGAAGAACAGGCTTCTCTATGGAGCACTTTTCAGAGGCAGGGAGGCCAGGCTGTGAACTAGTCCGAGGGAGAGGTGCCTGGGGCTGATACCATGGGAACAGAGAGGAAGGGCTGGCCGATGAGATTCGGCAGGAAGCCAGCCCTGAGGGACCAGGGGCCTGGGGCTGCCCTTTCTGGAAGCTAGGATGTCTTTGGGAGTGGAGATCATTTGTCCTCTTGGGTCTCAGTGAGTTGACACACCTTCAGGCATCACAACACTGTGAAAAGACTGCTGGATCTTGCCTTAGAGAACCTGGGGTCACACCTATTCTCTGCTGCCATGCCCTTTGGGACCCTGCACAAGGCCCTCAGCCTCCCTCCTTCCTCTGCGTGGACCAGGTGGCATCTCCAGGGAGATGCTGCCGTTGCAGAATATTTCTTGCTCTGATTGCAGGCTGGTGATGATGTGGGATCATGGTTCTGAAAGAGGTCAAGGCCGAAGATCCAGGTGTGGGTGTCCTTGGCCTGAGGTGATGCAATGACTGAGAGAGGGGTGTGCGTGTAAAGGGCATAAACTTCACCAGGAACCTGGGATTGGGACATGAGAGGATGAAGAACTGGCTGAGGACCTGCGGGGTGCCCCTCTGTTCCACTGGGGGGTAGCCCCACCTCGGCAGGATTCTGGCAGTGAAGTGTTTCCCTGAGCCTCACTGGTGTGCAGGGCCCCATCTGTAGGGCAGGGCTCATCAGCAGCCAGAGCTGGGGATCAGGGCTCCCTTCACTTAGATTAGCCATGCTGAGCTTGCTGAAAGAGGCTGCTGACCGTGCCCAAGGACCCCTGGAGGCCATGTGCTTGCTTAGGAAACCCTGTGGTACCTTCACCCTTCTTTATTTATGCTGCTTATTATTATATATGTTTCCTAGTCACATTTTGATCTGGTTGGACCCAGCCTGATTCAGGTGCTTGGGTTTTGAGCTGAAGGGCAGGGACTGGGTTTGGCTTCATCTCTAGTGCTTAGTGCATGAAGGAGAGGTGCTGAATAAATGCTGATTGCCTTTGGAGGCCTGGGACTTCAGCATCTGCACAGGGTGGTGCTTCTACTTCTTTCTGTGTGACTGAGTCCTGTCCTTCTCCCTCCCAGATGTGGAGTGGCATAGACACTCCTTATAAGCCCCTGGTTTGAAATCATGGCGCTAATTCCCTTTGGAGGGGTCCTGAGCAGATGTGGGCTTTCACCAGGGTCTCTCACCAGGGTTGGTGCCTTGTGAGGAACATGCCGCCTTGAGAGGGCAAAGTAAGAATGGACAGATTGTGATCATTTAAAGTCGTTTTACTTCATCTGCCAACTCTGGCTTATCTCCAGGCACATTGACCTTTCTGGGGATCTTGCCTTAAATTCTTATAGAAATTGGGAGCCCGTGGTAATTGAGGTTTTGATCAGAGAGTTCTAGCTCTATGTTTCCTGGGAAAACCCTTTGTAGCTGAACTTGTTAAGGAGCTCTCCATGCGAGACAGGAGGAGTCTGGGGCTGATGCTGCCAATTTGTCCTGCTCCCCTTGAGGCTGGTTTTCATGATGTCACACCACTATGTTGTGGGGTCTTTTCTGGTGCCTCGTGATGATGCCCAGATGGTCCAAGTTCTGCCTTGTTTAGCCTTATGGTGGTTGTCGAGTGAATGCCCAATGCTGAGGTTGTCTGCCTGTTTCATGGAAGGAGAGCTTTGCCAGATGTTCAGAGGTCACTAGTGTGGGACAGGGAGGCTGCTTCACAGGTGCTGCATCTTTGGGAGCACAGTGGTCCCCGAAGACCATGATGAAGCTGTGAGTTGGGATAAGTGCAAGAGAAAGCTAAAATGTTCCCCAAGTTTCCATGTAGTTTTAAGCTTTATGATGCATAACACCTGTTTAGGACATGCCTAGTTTGAAAGGATAAATTGTTCAATATAAGAGTATCAGGCTTAAATGCAATAAGGCAAGTCATCAAGCATTTATTGACGTCTGCCTTTGAAGAGCTCACAGTCTAATGTTAGAGACCACTGATCAGCCAACATCTGCATATGAACAAGTTACAGAATGAATAACTCAGAGTGAATCCCAGAGGGAGAGCATGGGCAGGAAGGGGAATCACAAAGACTTATTGCAGATCCTGGGACCTGGGAGTTGGGCCCTGAAGGAGACCAGGAGCCTGGGGGGAGATTAGGGAAATACAAGGCATGGGGGGTGGCCAGTTAGAGCTGGGAGACAAGATGAAGTGTCTTGTTGGAGGAGCAGCAGGGAGGCCAGTGATCCTGGCCTGGACAGTAACTGGGGCTAGGAAGCCTGGAAAGATGATTTTGGAAGGTTTTGGAAGATTGTACGTTTACTCCTGGCGGCTGTAGAGAGTGGAGGGCAGGTCACCATGGCCAGCCCTATGCATCTGATTGAGGCTGTGTGGAGGAGAGACTGGAGGCTGCTGTCTCATCCAAGGGCAAGTGAGTGTGACCAGCCAGAACCTTCTGGGAATGTATCTGCCCTGTGCCCCCAGCCTGCTGTTTTAGTCCATGCGGCTATCATGGATCACCGTCCCCTGTCTGCACGTCTTTCTTCTGCCCTTTGGATTATTTGTTGGTTTTAGTTTTTCTGAGAGTGTGTGATTCCAGGGCATTATCGATAGTGGCCCTTTTTTCGTAGATCATAGTTCAGACCTGAAAGGGATTTCACATCATTTCTGTAGGAATCAACAGAGGAAACAGAGACCCAGTCCACAAGTCCCCATGCTGCATATTTGAACTTTGTTCCTCCCCCTGTCTGCAGGTCAGCCGCCCTACAGCTGTCTCCTGCTGGTTTGAAGGTTTTTGGGATTGGAACTCAGAGCTTGAGGTCATTCACAGAGCTTCATGCTTCTCTAAGCGACAGCCCCTCCTTAGGTAGGCCCCTGGAATGGCGGGTCCTAATTCTGGACTCCTGGTAACTAAATCCTTTCTTTATAAACAAACATCTTGCTTTGTACTACCCTGGAGTCTGTCCTTTTTCTCAGAATGAAGTAATCCCAGTAGTAAAGGAACAGCAGTGGACTTCTGAGCAGCTCTTGTGGGGGGTGGAGGTGGAAAGCCATTTTTCATTCAGAGCCGTGTCATCTTCTGCAGCTGTCATGTCTGTGCTGGGTCACTCGCCTCCCACTTCCGCCAGCTCACTCTCTCTGCCTCTCTGGTCCAGCCCCTTGGGCATTGGCATCAGGACCTGGTGGCAGCTGGTTCTTACTGGGATCTGCCAGTGATCCTATTCAGCAGGAGACTTGTAATTGGTTCTTTTAATGCCTTTCCATAAAATTAGAGTTAAAAGCTAAAACAAACCTATTCTCTCTGGAATGTCACTGCCAAAGCTTTGTACCGTTAACAAAATACCCCGTTACTTTGCCCTGGAGAATACTTGGAAGAAGAATGTTCTAGTGTAGCTTCATAGACTTGATCAAAATAAGTGACCCACAGCCAGCCATATTTCAAAAACAGCGTCCGCAAGGCATCATTTGAAGGCACTTCACTCCATGGGTACATTGCTGGGGGAGGCATGGGGAAGAACACTTTGTCTTGTCAGGTGGGGGCCCTCCCATTCATGAGTGATGCCAAATTCCTGTTTCCCCTGGTCTTTCTTTTGTGTGAGAGCTGACAGCTCTTGTCCAGAGCCTGATGGAGATCTGTAATTACTGAGAACCCAGCTCCCGCTCTGCTAACTGAGCCGTCCACATGAGTTGTTGGGTAATGAAGTCATCCAGCAAGTGTTTGGATTCCTTCCTTGGTGCTCGGGAACTCTGGGGGCACCTTCTTGCAAATGGATCTTTATTTACTAGAAACTTTAGTGACCTTGCTCTGGAGAGGATGCTGGGAACCCTTTGTGGCATTCTTTTTTTTTTTTTTAAAGCAATTGGGGTTAAGTAACTTGTTCAAGGTTACACGGCTAGTCATTATTTATGTGTGGGTGCTCATTTTCTGAGGCCAGATTCGATCTCGGGTCATCCCAACTCCGAGGCCGGCGCTCTTACTCACTGCGCCACCTAGCTGCCCCTTCTTTGTGGCATTCTTAAGCTAATGATGACAACCTCACTCCACAGGCTCTCTGAACTGCTGGTCCAAAGAGAGCTCGAGGCCACAATGGTAGCTGGAGCCTCAGATCTGGGAGCAACATTAGTACAGGTCTTCTGCTGTGATTGAAGCTCATGAAAATGAAGAATGAAGACTGTAGCCTGTGGAACATGGGTCTGACTGAAAACACTCTGCAAACCTGGCTTTTTCCATTGGAGCGAGGTGTTGGAATGGTTGTGTTTGACTCCAATCCAGTGCTTGGGAAGAGATTTGAACTCAGTAGTAAGAAGAAGAAATTTTTAACAATTGGAACTATCACAAAAGACTAGATTGCTTTGGGAGTAAGACATTTCATGTCATTAGAGGAATTCACAGAGGCAGAGGGACCAACTACTTGTCAGAGATATTATCCCGATGAGAATCCAGATGTGGGGAGATGTGTGGAACAGAGAATGGCAGCCTTCTCTAACTTCCTATTTCTAGGATGGTATTGATCTGGACAGAGCCCTTCTGGGAAGAGCTTACCCTAGGCCACATTTTGGAAACAGATGAATTTTGAGGTGGCAATTTCTCTATCTGAAACAGTAATCATAAAGAAGCCAACTGAAAATGAAAATCAGTTAAAAAATACTACCTTAAGAAATGGGCGGGGGAGGGGAGTATAGCAGCAAGCACCCCAATATCCCCAGGGTAGCTGCCAATATAGGTTCTTAGATCTGCTTTTCAAAAGGAAAGCAACTCAAAATCAGTTAACAAGCTTACTTTAATCAAACAAACATACATTACCTAGTTCAGGGGAAAAAGGTCAGCACCCCGAGCTTCAGAGTTACAGAACTTACAGATCAGACAGGCTTCCAAACTGTCCAACCATTATATCAATACCAAATCACAGTTACCAGAGAGGGAAGCATCAACATCTGGGTTTTCAAAGCCGGGGGGCTCTCAACAACGGCTTCCCAGAGTCTCATCTGGTCAAATCACACAACACTTCTCAAAGTGAGCCCCAAAGCAAAGCCTCTCCTCAGGGTTTATATAGCCTTCTCCTGGCTCAGAGAATGTAACAACCTTCTGGACCCACTGCCCAATCACAAAGTATCAAGGTGTGGGCTTTCCTGAAAAACAAGCCTCCCACCACAGGCTCCAGGTGCACTTAAGCTAGGGGCAGGGAAGATCTTTAAATTTGCATTTCCATTACAGGGAGTTAAAAGTAGGGTAGAGTAAGTGAGTTTTTTATGATAGAAGCAGGGGTGATTTTTCCATGTCGAGTTGAAAAGGAGAGCTCAGTGGGGTTGGAAAAGAGAGGTGATGAGTGAAATTTTTTCAGTTTATTCAGTTTTGTCAGAGATAGTGTCACAAATTCTCTCTGTCTCTGTGTCTCTCTCCCCCCATCCCCTTTCTCTCTCTGTCTCTCTCTCTCTGTCTCCCTTTCTGTCTCTCTCGCCTGTCTCTCTATGTCTAGTGGAAACTAGCATTGTGAGTCTTATATGTGACTTGTGAACAGTGCAATCCCAGGTTTTCTTTGGCAAAATGAGTTTCCTGCACACTGAGCATGTGAGATCAGGCATTATACACACATGCTAGAAGAATGGTAGGTGTGCTTCCAAAGGAGACTTCCATCCAGTGGGAGGTTGGGTTAGGACTAGGAGGGATTGTGGAGTTTCCCTAAAGCCTGGGCTATGTGTACAAGAGTAGAGACAGAAAGCTAGAAATGATGGCAGATCTCAGGGAACTGGACTTCTGGTCAAGATGGCAGGTGAAAGGTTATAGAAAAACCAAGCTGTCATGCGTATACTCTAGAAAGGTTCTCAAAAGAGCACCAGACTGAATAATGATCAAGAAATCCAAAGAGAAACTGTAAGCTCCTTCATCTAGAATAGGAGAGAAGGTAGTGACAAAGGAAGGGGTCCTGCCAGGGAAGCCAGGGCAAGGTTAAGTCAGCAAACTGGTTAGGACAGGCCTATTAGTACTCTAAGCAGAGATGCTGTAGGGGCACAGGTACAGCTCCCTGTGACTAGGTGGCATGAAGCATGGACTGCTGATGGGGAGCTTCTTTGGGGTTGAAGTCCTAGAAGGCTCTGATGAGTAGGCAGTGCCCTACCTGGAAAGTCCAAGTGGTGACAGAATTCCACAGCACTCTGAACTGGGAAACTTTAGAAGGCTCTTAAGACCAATGCTCCCAACCAGCATGATCAAAGAGGATCCCCTGGCCAGTGTTCTTAGCACAGGCACAATAGAGTAAAAAATGGGAGCAAGTGGGAGCCAAGAAAGTGAGAACCTGACCAGCCCATTCACAGACAGGGACAAAGGGGATGGGGAAGTGGGCATCACATTAATCTCTTATCTAACCAGACAGATGAGAGCTAAACACATATACATATGTACACACACTTGCATATGTTCAAGAATTTGGTGTAGAAATACCAAACTAAGAGGAGGGCAGAGGGATGAAAGCAGATTACCTCAGGTATATTGGGTTGGTCCCATTTCTTCTCACTGCCTTCTTGTTTTTAAAGAGGATTCTGGGGAACAAAGACAGGAAACAATGTAAGAGAACTTAATGAAGGGAAATACACAATTAAAAATCACAACTGTGCATGTGAATGGGAGGAATTTATTCATGAAATGGAAGAGGCTATGGGACAGGTTACAAGTCAAAATGAAACAAAAGGTTGTTTACAAGAAGTACTCTTGAAACAATGTCATATGCAGTCAAAATTAGGGGTAGAGCAGAATTTATTATACTTTAGGTAAGCTCAAAAAGGCAATCATGATCTCAGAGAAGATAACAAAAATAGAATAGTTAAGAAATAGAAAAATACATTATTCTTAAAAGTACTATATAAATGAAATAATGTGTGAACACTCAATGACATAGTATCTTAGTACTTGAAGGAGAAGATAATTACTAAGAGAAATAGAAAATTAAACAATGATGGTTGGCTACTGCAATATATAGTTCTCAGATTTAGACAAATCCAACAAAAAAGGTGAACAAAAAAGATCTGAACAGGACTTAAGAAAAGTTAGATATGAGAGATTTCTGGCAGTTGTTGAGTGGGAATAGAAAAGAATAAACATTGTAGCTGTATAAGGCAGCTTTACAAAAAATAGTCATTGTAGGATAATACCCCATAAAACATGGAGAAGAGCAGAAATCTTAAACATATATGGTCAGAATTTGACAAAAATTAAAATCAAAGCCCTTTGAAGAAAGGTTTCCTATTCAAATGGAGACTAAATTTAATTCTAAAGAGCTGGTGTGTCAAGAGTATCATTTACTTCTAAAAAAATTATGGAAATGACAGATAATATTATCCAGGCAGATAACAAAATGAAACAATGTAGCAAACCTTTTTTTGGGGGGGGGTATTGCAGCAAAAGTTGCCTGAGAGGAAAATTTATGAACATTTTCATCAACAAAAAAGATAAAGAGAACAATAAATTGAGCATGCAACTAAAAGACCTAGTAAACCAACTCATCTAAAAGCCTTGACTAAATACTAAAATACAAGGTGAGATTAAGAAAATTGAAAGCAATAAACCAAATGGATAAATGAAAGTAGGGGATGTTTTTTTGGGGAGGGGCAGTAAGTAGTAAAATTGGTAAAATCCAAGTTAATCTATTTTTTAAATTAATTTATTAGTTTAGTTTCAGTTAACAAGATTCAGTTCCATAGTTCCTTGATTTTCAAATTTCCTTTACTTCCCTCCCCCCTTCCCACACGACAGCATATAGTCCAGTATAGGATCTGCAAATGCATTCATATTAGACATTATTCCAATTACAAAGGCATATTGTACTAGGTGGGATGAAAGATGGTAAGGAAGAAATAAAACCAAACAATGAAAAGAACAAGATCATTTAGTTTGCTTCCATCAGGATTCAGGCTCAGTTCTTTCAAGTTATATCTCTGGATGGCGCATTTATCACTTTCTTGAGTCTTTCGGGATTAACTTATATCACTGCATTGCTGAAAAGAGTCCAGTCTGTCATAGCTGGTCATCACAGATATGGTATGTCTGTGATTGTATACAAATTTCTTCTGATTCTACTCTTCTCGCTCAGCATCAGTTTGTATAAGTCTCTCCAGGTAATTATGAAATCCGTCACCTCTTCATTTCTTATAGCACAATAATATTCCATTACATTCATATACCACAACTTGTTTAGCCATTCCCCAATTGATGGGCACCACTTCAGTTTCCAATTCTTTGCAACCACAAAAAGGGCTGCTATATATATGTTTGTACATGTGGGTCTTCCTCCTACTTCTATGATCTCTTTGGGATATAACCCTAGAAGTGGTATGGCTGGGTCAAAGGGTATGAAATTATTTATAATCCTTTGGGAATAATTCCAGATTGCTCTCCAGAATGGTTGGATAAGTTCACAACCCCACCAGCAATGTATTAGTGTTCCAATTTGTCCACATCCTCTCCAGCATTTGTCACTTTCTTGTTTTGTCATCTTAGCCAATCTGACTGGAGGGATGTGGTATCTCAGAGTTGTTTTGATTTGCATTTCTCTAATTAATAGTGATTTAGAGCATTTCTTCATATGCTTATAGATATCTTTAATTTCTTTTTCTGAAAATTTCCTGTTCATATCCTTTGACCACTTATCAATTGGGGGATGACTTGTTTTCATATAGATTTGGCTCAATTCTCTATAAATTTTAGAGATGAGTCCTTTATCAGAGACACAAGTTGTAAAAATTCTTTCCCAATTTCCCACCTCCCTCTTGATCTTGGTTTATCTATTTTTTAAAAAGAGAAAACCAAATTGCCAATATTTAAAAATATCTAACAAAAAGGGGCGGCTAGGTGGCGCAGTGAATAGAGCGCCGGCCCTGGAATCAGAAGGACCTGAGTTCGGAGCCGGCCTCCGACACTTAATCCACACAAACAAAAAAAAAAACCTAGCCGTGTAACCTTGGGCAAGTTACTTAACCCCAATTGCCCTAAAAGGGGCGGCTAGGTGGCGCAGTGAGTAAGAGTGTCGGCCTCGGAGTTGGGATGACCCGAGATCAGATCCGGCCTCAGAAAATGAGCACCCACACATAAATAATGACTAGCCGTGTAACCTTGAGCAAGTTACTTAACCCCAATTGCTTTAAAAAAAAAATAATAAAAATATCTAACAAAAGATAATTCCTAACAAATATGAGCTAAAGGAAATGAACTATTTTGCACAATTTGCCAGTAAACAACAGGTTAAAAAAGCCCCAATAAAAGATTTTTTTCCTAAATCAAAGTTTGTTTTAATTTTAATTTATTCCCCAGTTGATGGGCACCTGATTTGCTTCTCATTCTTGGTTACCATAAAGATTGCTGCTATGAATATTTTGGTCTATGTTGGACCTCCTGCTTTTGACTCTGACTTTCTGTATGTGTCCAGTAGTGGGTTGCTGGATCAAGGGGATGGAGAATATAGTAGCTTTTCTTTCAGAATTCCAAAGTGAAACAGACCAGTTGGAACACCTTATAGGCCATCCATGTGCTGGCCTTGCCATATCCCCTCCATTATTGACAGTTTCCCTTTTTTTTTTTTTTGCATTAGCTTTTATTTCACAGAATGTCTAGGTAGTCACTGGAATGTGGGAGAGAGTTTAGGGCCTAAGAGGATAGTTTTAATTCACCTATATAAAGGTGAGATTTGGACCCATGGAAGTAATGAGATGGCCAAATTAGATAGACTAGAGCAAAAAAGACGGGGGAGGCCAGTGTAGAGCCTTAGAGGGTAGCCTTGCAGAATAAGTGATGTAGATGGTGATCTCACAAAGGAGGCTGAAAAGGAGCAATCAGGTAGGTAGGAGGAGAACCAGGGTAAAGCAGGTTTTCCAAAGCTTCGGAAGGGCAGAGTATCTAGGAAGAAGGGGCTGGTCAACAATACCAAAGGCCTTGGACAGTTTGCTGGGAAATGAGACTGGAGAGATCTGTTGGGGCCAGGTGGTCGAGGTTCATCTTCTATATCATTTGTGTCTCTTCTGAGTATGTTCCTCTGGGTGTTTGGGTGGTAGAGATATTGAAGAATCTCTGGCATTGGAAAGAGCCATAGAAGCTGTCTAGCTCCACTGATAGCTGAGTCAGAATTCACTGTACTGGCCTGAATCCATGTCCTAGCCTCCCCTCAGATGGGCGATACATCCCATCCCTGATGCTAGACCTCCAAGGAGGAAACACTCATTCTTTTTTTTTTTTTAATAACAAATGATCATTTTAATGTAAGATATGGTGTAAAAGATATCACTTGGGATCAGTGATTGGGAATGAAGGTATGTTAGTCATGTTGGAGAGTAAAGATTACAGAGGGATAGCCCAAGGGCTGTACTTCTACACATGGAAGTCAAAAGACCTGGAGGACAGCTTCCAGCTTTTTTTTTTTTATTTGTTTATTTTTAGTTTACAAGATTCAATTCCATACTTCCTTGAGTTTCAAATTTCTCTTCCCTCCCTCCCCCCACTCCCCATGACAGCATATAGTCCAGTATAGGATCTGCAAATACTTTCATATTAGACATTAGTCAGGTTACAAAGGCGCATTGTACTAGATGGGATGAAAAATGGTAAAGAGGAAATAAAACCAAACAATGAAAAGAAAAAGATCAAGTAGTTTCTTCCATCAGGATTCAAGCTCAGTTCTTTCTAGTTATTTCCCTGGATGTAGGCATCTCTCTCCTTCATGAGTCTTTTGGGATTGTCTTATAACCCTGCATTGCTGAGAAGAGTCCAGTCTGTCATAGTTGGTCATCACACATATGTTGTGTCTGTGATTGTATACAGATTTCTCCTGGTTCTACTCTTCTCACCCAGCATCAGTTTGTATAAGCCTCTCCAGGTAAATATGAAAACCGTCTCCTCGTTTCTTATAGAGCAATAGTATTCCATCACATGCATATACCACAACTTGTTTAGCCATTCCCCAATTGATGGGCACCCCTTTAATTGCCAATTCTTTGCAACCACAAAAAGATCAGCTATAAACATTTTTGTACATGTGGGTCTTCCTCCCACTTCTATGGTCTTTTTGGGATATAACCCTGGAAGTGGTATTGCTGGGTCAAAGGGTATGAAATTATTTATAGCCCTTTGGGCATAATTCCAGATTGCTCTCCAGAATGGTGGGATAAGTTCACAACTCCACCAGCAATGTATTAGTGTTCCAGTTTGCGCACATCCTCTCCAGCATTTGTCATTTTCCTGTTTTGTCATCTTAGCCATTCTGACTGGAGAGATGTGGTACCTCAGAGTTGTTTTGATTTGCAGGAAGCACTCATTCTTTAAAACATACAATAAAATCAAGTCATTAATTGCTTTTGTTTTTATATCACCTTATGTTGGAATAAAAGCCTACCCCACCATGCCTTGGTGCCCAAGAAGTACTTCATTGTCACAAAAAAAGAAAAAAGGAAGGGAAAAAAAAGCAAGATCAGTAATACTTAGCAAAGCCCCATTGTCTGTCGTGTGTTCTCTAATGTTCCACACTGTCCCAGTGATTCATGCCTCTGAGAAGAAGGCATGGAGCTATGGGAATACATTATGTTCTTGTAGGGTTCTCATTTGGGGGTGTTTTTCTTATATTGCCTTGGAAATCTTTTGTCATGCGGGGTGGAGTCAAGATGGTGGAGTAGAAACAGGACTTCTGCACAGCTCTGGATCACCAATTTATGTAAAAGGGGATGCTGAACAAACTTTGGAGCTACAGAACACACAAAATGACACAAGCTAACCTCCCACTGAGGACAGCCCAGTAGCCCAGCAGGAATCGTCCAGCACAGTGGTCTGGGAGCCAGCCCCAGCCCTGTGTGAGCCAGAGGTTTTAGCCCCAGGGCGGGCTTGACCAGCAGCTAGCTGGAGGGACTTCAAAACATCAGCAGCTGTGGCCATTTCCAGAATTATCAACACATAGATGCCAAGGACAAAGTGAGAGGTCAGTGCAGTATGGACTTTCGGACCCACTAGTTGGGAGTGTGTCAGCCTCTTCCCCCAAGGCGAGAAACCTCTGAGGTGCCTCTGTGCAGCCGGTGCCAGGTTGCAGCTTCAGCTTCTGGCCTGCAGACTATAGGGGGCTGGGCGACCAGTTTGGGTGGTAATTGCTGTTGCTTTAACCTTCTTGGATCTGGATTGTGGACTAGGGTGGAGGTCTTGGGGTGTGTGACCAGCTTGCCAGAGTGTGTGGAGGCTTCAGAGAGGGCACCCAACTAATACCTCCAGCAGCTGAGAAAACCCCAGCATTTGGAATGAAGCTCACCAGTCTGGTGGCAGAGTCCTAATGTGGCAACAAGCCCAAAAGTCAAGTAATTGAGTGGTAACATGCCCAGGCAAAGGAAGCAAAACAAACAGAAGAATCCTATTTTGGGGATAAAAAGGAACAAAGCATGGAACAGGAGGAAGATAGTGAAATCAGAAGTCCTGCACCAAAAGCTTCAAAAGAAAATATGACCTGGTTACAGGCCATAGAGGACCTTAAGAAGTATTTTGAAAAGCAAATAAGAGACATGGAGGAAAAATTGGGAAGAGAAATGAGAATGGTGAAAGAAAATTATGAAATGAGCATCAACAGCCTGACAGAGGAAAATAATACCCTAAATCTAACACACTAATTAGGGTATCTCACCCTACAGGAGAGTAGGGGGGAAGGGGATAAGAGGGGGGGGATGATGGAAGGGAGGGCAGCCTTGGGGGGAGGGAAGTTGGAAGCACCCACTTTTGAAAAGGGACAGGATCAAAGTAGAGAATAGAACAAGTGGGAGGTGGGATAGAAGGGAGGGAAATATAATCAGTCTTTTATAATATATCTACTATGGTAATATTTGGCATTAGCTACACATGTACAACCTATATTGAATTGCTTATCTTCCCAGTGGGGGTGGGTGACAAGGAAGGGAATTTGTTTATTTATTTCTTTATTTATTTATTTGTTTTTACATTTGAAACATTCAATTTTAAGACTTCGAATTTCAGATCCATTCCCTTCCTCCCTTGTCACCCATTCCCTCTGGGAAGATAAGCAATTCAGTATGTGTTGTACATGTATAGCTATGCAAAATATTACCATAATAGATATATTGTAAAAGACTGCTTATATTTTCCTCCCACCCATCCCACCCCCCACCTGGTCCATTCCCTACTTTGATTCTGTCCCTCTTTGAAAGTGGGTACTTCCAACCTCCCCTCCCCCTAGAATGCCCTCCCTTCCATCATCTCCCCCTCTCATCCCCCTTCCCCCTACTCTCCTGCAGGGTGAGATACACCATTTAGTATGTATGTGATTCTCTCCCTGATCCAAATTCAATGAGAATAAGGTTTTGCCTTTTTGCCTTCCTGTTCTTCCCCTCCCCTGCAACTACTTCCCCTTGCCTCTTCTCTACCCTGTCTCTCCCCATCTCCTCTTGTCACTTTCCTCTCTCACTTCTTAACTTCACCCCTTAAATATCATCCCTTCCCACCAAATTCAACCTGTGCCCTCTATCCATGTATACCTGTAAACATATACACACATTCACATATGTATTCATATGCCCATAAACCCTTCTTCAATTATTTTCATAATGAGAAAGGTTTCATCAGACACTGTTATTGTTTTTCCATGTAGGAATGTAAATAGTTCAACTTTGATAAGTTCCTTTTGATTTCTTTTCCCTGATTACCTTCTCAAGCATCTCTTGCTTCTTGTGTCTGAATGTCAAATTTTCTATTCAGCTGTTTTTTTTCCTCAAGAATGCTTGAAAGTCCTCTCTTCCACTGAATGACCATATTTTCCCCTGAAACAAGATACTCAGTTTTGCTGGGTAGGTGACCCTTGGGTTCATTCCCAGTTCTTTTGCCCTCTGGAATATCATATTTCATTCCCTTTGATCCCTCAGTGTAGAAGCTGCCAGGTCCTGGGCTATTCTGATTGTGTTTCCACAATATTGGAATTGTTTCTTGCTGGCTGTTTGTAGTATTTTCTCCTTGATCTGGGAGTTCTGGAACCTGGCCATAATATTCTTGGGAGCAGCTGTGGCGACTCAAGAATTATCAACATAGACATGCCTAGGACAAAGTAAGAGATTAGTGTCCTATGGACTTTGGGACCAGTATTTGGGGAATGCGTTGGCTTCCTCCCCTGGGGGCTAGAAGCCGCTGAGGACACACACCATTTTGTAGTTTTCAGAGGCAGCTCCAGCTCCTGGCTTGCGAACTGTAGGGAGATTCAGCGATCAGGCTTGGGGGGTAATCGCTCTTGCTTTAACCTCCCTGGATCTGGATTGTGATCTAGGGTGGAAGTCATGGGTGGGTTTACGGCTTGCCAGAAACAGAAGTTGCCCCACACACGTTCGGGACGAAAATTCCTCTATCTGACCTTAAAGCCATAGTGTGGCAACAAGCCCAAAAGTCAAGTAATTAAGTGGCAACATGCCAAGGCAAAGGAAACAGAAAAATGCAACCCTAGACTCCTATTTTGGTGGCATAGAGCAGGAAAAAGACTGTGAGGTCAGAAGTCCTGCTCCAAAAGCCCCAGGGGAAAATATGAGCTGGTTGCAGGCCATAGAGGACCTTAAGAAGGACTTTAAAAATCAAATAAGAGAAGTGGAGGAAAAATTGGGAAGAGAAATGAGAAGGATGCAGGAAAAGTATGAAATGAGGGTCAACAGCCTGACTGAGGAAAACAACACCTTAAAAAATAGACTAACTCAAATGGCAAAGGAGGCCCAAAAGAGCAATGAGGAGAAGAATGCCTTAAAAAGTCGAATTTGCCAGATGGTAAAAGAATCTCAAAAGTTCACTGAGGAGATTCATTCCTTCAGAGTTAGACTGGGGCAAATGGAAGCTAATGACCTTATGAGAAATCAAGATGCTGTTAAGCAGATCCAAACAAATGAAAGATTAGAAGGCAATGTGAAATATCTCATGGGAAAAACCACCGACCCGGAAAATAGATCCAGGAGAGACAATTTAAAAATTATTGGACTACCCGAAAGCCATGATCAAAGAAAGAACCCTTCAAGAAATTCTTTTTTTTTTTTTTAAACAAATGCTTTATTAACTTCTGTTTTACATCATTCATTTCTGCCAGATTTTGAGTTACAATCATTTTCCCCCCATTGTTCCCCTACCCAACCTCCCAGAATAGCAGTCCCACAAGATATCGCTTCCTCCAATCTGCTCTCTCCCATACCTTCTCCCATACCCCCATCGACTTTTCCATTAGAGGAAGATGAATCTTTGTGTCCCAATGCCTGCACATCTTATCTCCCAATTATAGGCAAAAGAGTATTAATAATAGTATTTATGTATATATTTGAAACATTTAATGTTACGACCTCGAATTTCAGCTCCATTCCCTTCCTCCCTTGTCACCCATTCCTTCTTGGGAGATAAGTAATTCAGTATATGTTGTACATGTCTAGCTATGCAAAACATTATCATAGTAGATATTGTTGGTTGGTTATGTAATTCCCTCCCACTCATCCCACCCACCTGGTCGATTCCCTACATGATCCTGTCCCTCTTCTATAGTGGGTACTTCCTCACCCCAAGGATGCCCTCCCATCCATCATCCCTCCTCTCATCCCCCTTCCCCCTATCCTGCTGCAGGTTGAGATATCCCATTTAGTATGTATGTCATTTTCTCCCTGAACCAAATTCAATGTGAATGTGGTTTTGTCTTTTTAGCCTTCCTTATTCTCCCCCTCCTTTGCAACCACTTCCCCTTGCTTCTTCTACATGGGATAGTTTACCCTACCCTGTCTCTCCCCATCTCCTCTTGCCACTTTCCTCTCTCACCTCATAATTTCATCCCTTGAGTATTCTCCATTCCCAACAAATTCAACCTATGCCCTCTATCCATATATAACTGTAACCATATACACACACATTCACATATGTATCCATATGACCACACCCCCTTCTTCCATTATTTTCATAGTGAGAAAGATATCATCAGTCACAGATATTGCTTTTCCATATAGGAATGTAAATAGTTCAACTTTGATAAGTTCCTTTTGATTTCTTTTCCCTGATTACCTTCTCAGGCATCTCTTGCTTCTTGTGTCTGGATGTCAAATTTTCTATTCAACTCTGGTTTTTTCCTCAAGAATGCTTGAAAGTCCTCTATTCCACTGAATGACCATATTTTCCCCTGAAACAAAATACTCAGTTTTGCTGGGTAGGTGACCCTTGGGTTCATTCCCAGCTCTTTTGCCCTCTGGAATATCATATTCCATGCCCTTGATCCCTCAGTGTAGAAGCTGCCAGGTCCTGGGCTATTCTGATTGTGTTTCCACAATATTGAAATTGTTTCTTCCTGGCTGCTTGTAGTATTTTCTCCTTGATCTGGGGATTCTGGAACCTGGCTATAATATTCCTGGGAGTTTTCTTTTTGGGATCTTTTTCAGGAGGTGATCTGGATTCTTTCAACCTCTATTTTGCCCTCTGGATCTAAAACATCAGGGCAGTTTTCCTTGAGAATTTCTTGAAGGGTGATTTCTAGGTTCTTGATCATGGCTTTCAGGTAGTCCAATAATTTTTAAATTGTCTCTCCTGGATCTATTTTCCAGGTCAGTGGTTTTTCCCATGAGATATTTCACATTGCCTTCTAATCTTTCATTTGTTTGGATCTGCTTAATAGCATCTTGATTTCTCATAATGTTAGCTTCCATTTGCTCCAGTCTAACTCTGAAGGAATGAATCTCCTCAGTGAACTTTTGAGATTCTTTTTCCATCTGGCAAATTCGACTTTTTAAGGCATTCTTCTCCTCATTGCCCTTTTGGGCCTCCTTTGCCATTTGAGCTAGTCTATTTTTTAAGGTGTTGTTTTCCTCAGTCAGGCTGTTGACCCTCATTTCATACTTTTCCTGCATCCTTCTCATTTCTCTTTCCAATTTTTCCTCCACTTCTCTTATTTGATTTTTAAAGTCCTTCTTAAGGTCCTCTATGGCCTGCAACCCGCTCATGTTTTCCCCTGGGGCTTTTGGAGCAGGACTTCTGACCTCACAGTCTTTTTCCTGCTCTATGCCCCCAAAATAGGAGTCTAGGGTTGCATTTTTCTGTTTCCTTTGCCTTGGCATGTTGCCACTTGATTGCTTGACTTTTGGGCTTGTTGCCACACTATGGCTTTAAGGCCAGCTAGAGGAATTTTCGTCCCGAACATGTGGGGGGCAACTTCCGGTTCTGGCAAGCTATAAACCCACCCACAACTTCCAACCTAGATCACAATCCAGATCCAGGGAGGTTAAAGGAAGAGCGATTACCCCCCAAGACTGATCGCTGGATCTCCCCACGATTTGTAGGCTGGGAGCCGGAAATGCCTATGAAAATTACAAAATGGCGTGTCTCCTCAGCAGCTTCTAGCCCCCAGGAAGGGAGCTGATGCATTCCCCAAATACAGGTCCCAAAGTCCATAGGACACTAACCTCTTACTTTGTCCTAGGCAAGTCTATGTTGATAATTCTGGAGTCTCCTGGTGTTCTGGGGTTCCTCCAGCCGGCTGTTGGCCCTGCCACCCTGGGGCTAAAACCTCGGCTCACGCGTACCTGGGCTCAGCTTGGCTCCGCTCCTGCGCTCTGGGCTCTGCGTGCTGCCGGCTCCCAAACCGCTGTGCTGGTCCTTCCTGCAGGGCTGCTGGGCTGTCCTCAGCGGGAGGTTAGCTTCTCTGTGTCGTTCTGTGGGTGCTGGGGCTTCAGAAGTTGTTCAGAGTCCTTTTTTACATAGTTTGTGGGGAATCTGGGGGCAGAGAGGCTTGGACGAGCTGTTTCTACTCCGCCATCTTGGCTCCGCCCCCTCAAGAAATTCTTAAGGAAAATTTCCCTGATCTTTTAGATCCAGAGGGCAAAATAGAAGTTGAAAGAATCCACCGATCACCTCCTGAAAAAGATCCCAAAAAGAAAACTCCCAGGAATATTATAGCCAGGTTCCAGAATCCCCAGATCAAGGAGAAAATACTACAAGCAGCCAGGAAGAAACAATTTCAATATTGTGGAAACACAATCAGAATAGCCCAGGACCTGGCAGCTTCTACACTGAGGGATCGAAGGGCATGGAATATGATATTCCAGAGGGCAAAAGAGCTGGGAATGAACCCAAGGGTCACCTACCCAGCAAAACTGAGTATTTTGTTTCAGGGGAAAATATGGTCATTCAGTGGAATAGAGGACTTTCAAGCATTCTTGAGGAAAAAACCATAATTGAATAGAATATTTGACATCCAGACACAAGAAGGAAGAGATGCCTGAGAAGGTAATCAGGGAAAAGAAATCAAAAGGAACTTATCAAAGTTGAACTATTTACATTCCTATATGGAAAAGCAATAACTGTGACTGATGATATCTTTCTCACTATGAAAATAATGGAAGAAGGGTGTGTGGTCATATGAATACATATGTGAATGTGTGTGTGTGTTTATCGTTACAGTTATATATGGTTAGAGGGCATAAGTTGTATTTGTTGGGAAGGGAGAATACTCAAGGGATGAAATTATGAGGTGAGAGAGGAAAGTGGCAAGAGGAGATGGGGAGAGAAAGGGTAGGGTAAACTATCTCATGTAGAAGAAGCAAGGGGAAGTGGTTGCAAGGGAGGGGGAGAATAGGAAGGCAAAAAGGGCAAAACCACATTCTCATTGAATTTGGTTCAAGGAGAGAATGACATACATACTAAATGGGATATCTCAACCTGCAGCAGAATAGGGGGAAGGGGGATGAGAGGAGGGATGATGGATGGGAGGGCATCCTTGGGGGGAGGGAGGTTGGAAGTACCCACTATAGAAGAGGGACAGGATCATGTAGGGAATGGACCAGGTGGGGGGTGGGATGAGTGGGAGGGAATTATAAGCAGCCTTGTACAATATATCTACTATGATAATGTTTTGCATAGCTAGACATGTACAACATATACTGAATTACTTATCTCCCCAGAGGGAATGGGTGACAAGGTAGGAAGGAAATGGATCTGAAATTCGAGGTCTTAACATTAAATGTTTCAAATATATATAAATACTATTATTAATACTCTGTTGCTTGTAATAGGGAGATAAGATGTACAGGCATTGGGACACAAAGATTCACCTTCCTCTAATGGAAAAGTCGATGGGGGTATGGGAGAAGGTATGGGAGAGAGCAGATGGGAGGAATCGATATCTTGTGGGACTGCTATTCTGGGAGGTTGGGTAGGGGAATAACGGGGGGAAAATGATTGTACCTCAAAATCTGGCAGAAATGAATGATGTAAAACAGAAGTTAATAAAGCATTTGTTAAAAAAAAGTGTAATGATCAATTATGAATGACTCAGCTTTTCTCAGCAATATAACTATCCAAGACAATTACAATGGACTCATGAAGGAAAATCCTATCTACATCCCGATAAAGAACTGATGGACTCTGAATGCGGATCAGAGCATAATTTTTCGCTTTATTCTTTTTTGGTATTTTTTGTGTTATGTTCCTTTTTATCTTTTTCTTCTTTCACAACCTATGACTAATATGGCAATATGTTTTACATTATAGCTCATGTATAACATATCCAATTGCCTATTATTTTTGGAAGAGGGGAGGGGAGGTAAGGAGGAAGAAATATTTGAAATTCAATATTTTTTAAAAATGAATGCTAAAAATTGTCTGAACATGTAATTGGAAAAAATAAAATACTATTAAAAAAGAAAATCTTCTGTCATGTCCCCCATGTCTAGGAGCCATGATTAAACCTTTCTTCTTCTCTCTTTTTTCTTGTTTAAATAGCTCATGAAACTCCCAGCCACTTCTGCCTGCCTCCCAAAGTAGTCAAGCTATCTTCCACTTTGTGATTTATGGAGCTTAGTTTTGTGTGTTGTTCACTTCTTCCTTATGCCTTAGAGCTTTTTAGAGAAAGGATTCGACAGACCTTTCTGACCCAAAGGTATGGACATTCTCCTGCTGCTTTTGGTCCCTTTTCAGAACTTGTAGTGAGTGCAGTGAATGGTTAGGGGTAGTTACATTCTCTAGGTTACTTGAATGTGTTATGAATGTTATGCATCTATGTCTTCTCTTTAATAATGAGAATTGAATAGTTTGGAAGAAGGATTTAAGGTCCATAAATATTTAACAGCTTTTTGGATGTAGAAATTGTCTAAGAAATCCTCCAGAATATGAGGTATACAGCATATGTAAATTAGTAAGCAGGATGATAGGAGCTGGGCTTTGGAGTCCAACAAGACTTATATTAAGAAATCTCATTCTTCCGCACATCTTGCCATAACCCTTGTATTGCCAGCTTCTCTAAGGTGTCCTTGCTGAGAAAATGTGCTGTTGATTACTTTGCTGTTCTAAGTGCATGTGTGTCCTAAATAGAGAGGAAAAAAATCAATTTAATTACTTAAGAAAATTTTCCTTTAGCATGAATGAATTATCAAGAAAAATGAATTGTTTGTTCAAGATAACTGTTTCAGAGTTATAAATGAGGATAAATTAATTTCTTCATGAAGATTAGGAGCTGGTTGGTCTGTGAGGGGAGTGAGAGACTTCACTGAAAGGTTCATTAATCACATCTGGACACATGGTGGGCCATGCGAACTTGTGGAAAAATGGACAATGAGTCATGGGGGCCAATAGGAGAAGGGGTAGAATACAGGCCTTTTCTGCAAGTGTTAGGCCAGGAGCTCTTAAGGAAGAGAAGACTCATCACAGTGAATGAAATGATGAGGAGGGAAGTGTGCTCTGTAGGGATGCAGCTGTTTGGCCTTGGGTGTTGGCCCCACTCTGCCATGGAGGATCCACAGTTGGGATCGAAAGGCCCCCTTTTCCTGATGGAGGGGCCAAGAGAACATGCTGAAGCCCTAGGCTAGGAGGGAAAGGGAATTGGTTGTTTCCTCCTCTTGATCCCAGTTTTGGGTCTTTACTGAGAGTCTGGAAGGCAACCCCCTCTCCCCCCCAAAAAAAATCAAGATCAAAACAGAGACTTCAGACATATAGATTGCCTTGTGAGAAATGCAGAGTGAGTGTTTTACTTCTTTTCTGAGGCCAGAAAGGGTTTTAATGGGAAAGTAGAGAATAAATGAACTCTTTTTATCCTTAGCTACTACATTAGGTCCATTTTATTTTTCAGAAAGCAATTATTTGATACTGATTGAATGCATTTAAAAATCTTTGAACCTTTAAATATGTTGTTATTGGCAATTAAAATCTTTTCATTTCTTGGTTTTGAATTTTTTGGAGGTTGGCTTTTTCTCAAAGTAGTTGCAGATTGAAGAAATTGGTTTTTTTGTTGTTGTTGTTGCTTCTTTTATTTTTTTAAAGAAAAGACTATATTCAGGGAAGGATGGATGGGAGAATTTGATTTGTTTTCTAGTTAACAAAAGCTGAAAGTGAGTAGGTTTGTCTTTTCCTTTGAGGTAGAGAATAAAAATTCCATATGGTGGATTGTTTTAATTTTTCTTGGATTGGACCTGTGGAAAATGAGAAAATAGAATTTGGAATTGAGGAACTTAACCTTTCCACTTTGTCAGTCCACATACCTTTAAGAATTAAGAAATTTCTACTTTTCTGTGTACTGTTAATGAGAGAATTGGTGAATCTCCATCATCAAGCGTATTTGCGGTACGCTAGCAAAGCTTGTGAACCAGTCAGTCAGCAAGTGTTTTTGAAGCACCTGTGTGTTAGGCATTGGGATTCCAGGCATAAAGAAGGACACAGTCCTTGCTGGCAAGGAGTTGACACTTGAATGGGGGAGACAAAGTAGATATGATTGTGTGTGTGTGTGTACACATGTGTGTACGTATATGCATATATGTTTTTGTGTCACAGTATATGTGAAATATAATCTATGTAAATATGTCGCATTAATATCAGGTGACCAAATACCAATTTACACAAAGTAGTTAAGTATAAAGTGACTTGGGGTAAGCCCAGTAGCAGCTGTGGGGGCTTCATGTGGAAGGTGGTGTCTGAGCTGCTTCTTAAGGAAGGGATGGACTCTCTGAGGCTGAGGTTAGGTGGGACCATCCAAGACAAACAAGGTGATGGGAAGTAGAATAAGTAGGGAGAATCACATCATCCAGTGTACTCTGAAGGAAAATTTCTTGGTCAGCAGTTTATAAGATGGACTGGAATGGTCCAGTTAATCCAGGTGAGAGGTGATGCCGTTAGAACTAAGGTGTGGGGGGGTTGTCAGTGGGGGAAAGGGTCAGATATGAAAGATGTTGTGAAGGTAGAAATGGGAAGATTTGGCAGCTTATTGTGGTTTAAGAGTGAGGGAGGAATCAAGGAAAATACTGTGATTATGAATTGGAGATACTGGAAAAATGGAAACTTTAAAAGAAGGGAGCATTTATGGGGAAAGTGAATGAGTTTAGTTATGTTTGAATTTAAGATGTCTTTGGGACATCCAGTTAAAATCCAGTAAGCATTTCGTGATCTGGATTTGAGGCTAAGTGGAGAGACTAAGGTAGAACTTATCCACACTTAGGGTACCCTCAATACCCTCTGATTGGAGCACTGGATAGAATTCCTCCTAAAGCCTCTAGGCCAGCCATTTCTTCATTTCCTGCCAGCTACACTTCTTTGGACTCAACTCTTGTCAATATTCTTTGATGACATAAGGGATTTTGAGATGAAAAGACTGGGAATAAAGAACACCTATCTTTTTTTTTTTTTTTTTTTTGCTAAAGAGGTAAAGTTTAGAAAGATGGGGGGAGGAGAATAAGTAGGGGCTGAAAGAAGAGAAGGAAAAGAGAGAAGGGATCGCTTCTGAGAGGTGTGAGATAGGAAATCAATTAGGGAGGAGTAAAAGGACCATCTTGTTCTCATGAGGTTGGATAGCATGAATTTGGAATGTACATCAGCATGATTGTGAGCCTTCCTCTAGCATCATTCAGTGACTTGTGAGTAGGAACTGAGGAAGAGGATAGGGGCTGTTCTGTGGCTGAGGTTTGGCAGAAGGGAATGGGGATAAGCAATTGGAATGCAGAAAGTGCAGAGTAGAATACTCTATACTCTTGGATTAAGGCTAGAGAGAGTAAAGGAAGATGGAGCAGAGGTAACTAATGGACTGAGAAAGGGGTGAGGGAGCTAGAGGTCTCAGGGCTGAAAACTGATGTCGCAGGGATTGAAGTCTAGGAAGGGAGGGTTCGCACCTCACTTCACATCCGTAAATACTAAGTTACCACTGTGTTGGATGCCCTGTGGTTGAGGGGTGGGGAACAACTCAGAGACGAAGAAAACCCAGTTGTTCTTGCCTCTGAAGAACTTAACGGCCCTAGAAACTGGGCCCAACATTCACCAATAAATATCTCATTCAGTATGTACTTCCGAAGTGGCTGCTATGAACCAGAGATGTTCTTCGCTCAAGAAGCTTAAAGTCTTAGGGGGAAACAACCTCTGCACAGAGCACATGTACATAAATACAAAGATTTTTGTTGGGGGGTGGAGGTGGGGTGTTAACAATGGTGAGATCAGGGCAGAGATCAGGGAAGGCCACATGGGGGAGGTGACACTTGAAGGAGCCTTGCACAGTGAGCAGCTGATCCTACTGATGATGCACCACCACCCTTGTGGATGAAAAATGTGCCTGCCAACCCACCATATTTGAGCCATTTGCTTGGGGAGATTTTCTTGGTATTGGTGATATGCTCATTCTCTTTCTTCTTCTTGCTGCTCTCTTCCTTTTCCCCTCAGCCCTCTCCACATTACATGGGTAATCAGTAGCCTCAAGGTGATTGGCTGTCTGTAGGAAGATAAACTACAGCTGTGGAATAGATCCTCAGTCCTGGGACTTGGAGCTCATTAGCTCCAGCTAGATGAGCTAACTCAAGCATTTGGCATTGAATAGCCTTGTTTTATTGGTTGGGGTAACCAGGTTCTTTCAGGGCCTGGGAAGGACACTAGCTGTTTGACCTACTTCTCACCATGGCTAAGCCATTTCATGGAGGTGGGTGCAAGAATATATGCAGGTATTTATTCTCCAGCAGCCATCTGATAATCCTTGGGTCCCAGAATCACAACTGAGGTGAGGGTCATTTGGGAGAATTTCTGGTATGGAAGTTTGCTGTTTGGTTCACAGATGCCTGTCAGTGGCTTGTCTGTAAGAGTTACCTGTGACTTTGGAGGTGAAGTTTTTTACCCAGGGTCACCCAGCCAGGATATATCTTTCTCCTGACTCCAAGGTTGCCTCTCTCTCTCTGCAGTGTTGGACTGCCCTCCTTAGAATGATGATGCTTTGGGGGCAGCTAGGTGGTGCTGTGAATAGAGCACTGGCCCTGGAGTCAGGAGTATCTGAGTTCAAATCTGTCCTCAAACATTTAACACTTACTAGCTATGTGACCTTGGGCAAGTCAACCCCAATTTCCCTGCTTTCCCCTCTCCAAAAAGAAAAAAAAAAGAATGATGATACTTTGCCAAACTCCCACTCCTCCTTCTGTTTCCCTTTAATAGTAAGAGATGTTATTGGAATAGTGGGCTCCTGTTGATGCCAGGACTGACTCAAGGATGGGAAGACCTAGGCTGATAGAGATTTGGATATTGGATCTAAGATTTTTACATCCTGTGCATCATCTTTACATAGATCCACACTGGCTCCCTTTGGCCTGCAGATTCTGTGGGACTCTTGCCTTCTGTTGAGGAGGTGTCCTGGACCCTGGAACCTCTCTCTTCAGGGTGGACCATCCTGTGTACCATGTAGATGATATCTGCTTTGGATGCTTACCTGTTATTTAACTGAGATTTCCTCAAACCTTTTCATGACCTTTGTGGTGTGAATGTCATACTCTGAAAGGGAGCAGGGACTGCAGAGGCCTCTGAACCACTTCCTGCTTATACAGGGCATCTGTCTACAATGACCTCAGTAGTAGGCCCTTGAGCTCAGACCTTTAGAGGGTGCAGTCTGCTTCTCTTTTGGACTGACTGATTCTTAGCATATTTTCCCTCTGAATCTCAGCCTGCTTCTGCTACTTTGCCCCTTTCCTCCTGTGCTCTGCGATCAAGTAGAGCAAATCACATCCTTTTCTCAGATGAGAAGCCCTCAAGAACTCAGAGATAGGCCAGCTCCCCAATCCCGTTTCTTTGGTTTCCCAGGCTGAGCCCAGTTATTTCCTTCAGTCCTTCCTCCATGCCCTCCATGGTGCCCTGGTCTCCCTCTTTTTGACTCCCATCTTCTCTGTCAACCTTTTGCCTAAAATGTGGTGCCTACAACTCTATAGTTTCCCAGATTTCCTAGAATCACAGTTGGAGATGACTAAAAAATCATCAGATTCAACCCATGTGTGTAGAGAAAGCTCCTTCATTATGAGCAAATGAGCATTTTCCCTTTGGTCCAGTCTCATCATTTTCTGGATAAGAAAATGGGCTCAGGGGGTTCTTCATCTGCTTCAGCCCACACAGTTGATAGCTGGCATAGCTGGGGTCAGGGCACAGGGAAGCTTGAAGCCCATTTGATCTCCTTGATTCCCCACCCTATTCATATGTATTCTTGTTTTGGCTGCCATCTTTCTCACCTGAAATTAAAAATATCAGTTGGCTCCTGGGCATAGGGCCTGTTTCATGTCTGTCCCATAGCCTGGCCCACAGAAGAAGCATGTAATGAATGCTTGTGAATTGATTGAACTACCTAAGGGACATGAAAGCCATGTGGAAGCATGGATGGCAAGCTGAGGGGGAAGTTCTGGCTCAGTCTGGTGCTGTTC